>WOXC01010095.1:0-600000 GCA_011680675.1 Gymnobelideus leadbeateri | reverse complement strand
AAATAGGATGGGGTCTGATCACTGGACTATATCTCCAACAAAAATATCCTCTAATCTAATTGACAGACAGCTCCATGTACCACTTCCCCCTCCCTCCCTCCTTTTCTCTCTCTTCTCCCTTCCCACCCCCAGCTCAATGGCACCTCAAGGCTCCCCGTCCCTCTGGAGCTGCCAGGGTTTTCAGAAAACAAGAGCATTTCTATTTTTAGCCCCTCTCCACCTAATAATACTCCCCAACACCCATTCAGTTTAATCACTTTATTGAGGACTGAGCGCTTCTGATGTTAGGAAGTAGTAAAATGTTCTAACTGGTTAAAAATGACACTCATTGGCTTTTGCCTTTGGTGTTTCTGAAACCTTAATTGTGGCTCTGGCTGTGGGGCTTAAAGAACCTTACGGGGGTTTCTGAGCCATGCTTTCTTACCCCCTGCACCATAATTGAGGTGTTATGTTACAAGTGGAGCCCTGACATTTTCAGACTCAAAATTCGGAAACCTTAAGACTCTGCACTTGCAAAACAAAAAGATCACCCAGCAGACTGAACACCCGTTCCCAGCACTTGTTCCCTGGCTCCCCCCACCCCACCCCCAGCCCTAAATCTTTCATTTTTTATTTTTTTCCAGCTCACCCCAGGCATGCAGTCTGTCAGAGAACTGTTTCTTTGCGTTATGGCTACAGCATTATTAAAGTATATCTGACAACTAAAATGACATTCAAATTGCAGCTTGGAAACAGAAAGGTTTGTTTGGTATAATTAGAGGACCTGAGAATTTGGTGTGTATAGAAAATACGCTGTTGGTAACTCTTCTCCCATACAAACCTTGCAGAATGTTGGTTCCAAAGCTTTTAAATGGGCATTTGCAAACAGGCCCTCCTCAGAGGAATGGGGGCAAGGGGGAGGGGGGGGGATGGAAGGGCCAGAAGACTTCTTGGGGAGTCTAGTACTATCTTTTGTATTGTGAATCCTGCCCAAATACCCAAAGGGTAGTCAGTATCCCAGGGCACACAGGAATAGGTGTAGCCCAAAAATTCAAAATCAAGGTATATATGTTTAACATATAAAAACTTCCATCCTTCAGGATATATATTTGCTTTTGGGGGGGGGGGGGATTGCATGGCAATTTGGGTTAAATGACTGGCCCAAGGTCACACAGCTAGTTAAGTTGTGTCTGAGGCTGCATTTGAACTCAAGTCTTCCTGACTCCAGGGCCAGTGCTCTATTCACTGCACCACCTAGCCTCCCCTTTTAAAAATTTTTTACTTTGCTTTTTTTTTTTTTTGGAAGGGAGAAGGCAGGGCAATTGGGGTTAAGTGACTTGCCCAAGGTCACACAGCTAGTTTTAAGTGTCTAAAGCCTCATTTGAACTCAGGTCCTCCAGGGCTGGTGCTCTGTATACTGTGCCACCTAGCCGCCCCCAAAGACCTATTTTGTTAGTTTGGTTGTGTCTGACTCTGTGATCCCTTTTCGGGTTTTCTTGGCAAAGATACTGAAGTGGTTTGCCATTTCCTCCTCCAATTGATTTTACAAATAAGGAAACAGAGGCAAACAGGGTTGATTTGCCTAGGGTCACACAATTTATAAGTGTCTGAGTCTGGATTTGAACTCAGGTCTTCCTGACTCCAGGCCTGGCACTCTATCTGCTGCACCACCCAGCTACCTTAAAGCATATAGGTATTTATTTTATGGGTCAATACTGAGTCATGGAAAAGAGAACTGGACTTAGAGGCCAGCAAAAGCCTGAGTTCAAATGTCACCTCTGATACTTACTAGATGCACAGCTTACAGCAAATCACATAACCTCTCTAGGCCCCAATATCCTTGGGGTTGTTGACTTGCATCTGGAATTAGTGTAAACAATTACACTAGTGTAGAAATTAGTGTAGAAATTCCCTTCATCAATGCAAATCGGCATCTGCTCTGCAACTGAGCTGCCCAAGGTTTGCATTAGTTAAGAGATCTGCTCAGAGACACAATGCCAGGATGTGTCAAAAGCCTCACTAGAACCCCAGATTTCTATGAGGCCAGCTCTCTATCTCATCCATTTCTTGGTCTCTTATAAAATGGCAATTATATCTAAACATTTACCTAGTGAGATACTATGACAGCTGAAGGAGGTGTGCTGTATGTAAAATGCTTTGGAAACTTAAAAGGATAACTATCTATGCAAATATGCTAGTGTAGTCTCCTGCTTGTATGATAGATGGGAAGGTACAAAGCCACGCTAGCACCAGAGAGGGAATTATTTTCAAGTACAACCAGGAGCGACATTCAAGAGCTGGTAAGGATGTGGAAATAACTAGTCCTACCTCTGTCCACTGTCTTCCATCAAAAGGCATAAGCTGCAGCATGAGAAAGTTAGGTTAGCTTTCTGGAAAAACTGACCAGCGGTGAAGGTGAGTTAAGACTTACAATAGTGGTGGTGGAATGGAAGGTGATAAAAATCTCCTTCCCGGACAATCTCGGAACATAAGATAAGATTTAAATGCCCTCAGTTCAGTAATTCAATTTCACAAGAATTTATTAAGTGACTCCTCTGTGGCAAGTACACAGTTAGGTGGAGAAGTGGATAGATAAAGCACGTGAGCCTCTCAAGCGGGGAAGACCTGAATTCAAATTTAGCTTCAGATACTTACTATGGATGTGACCCTGGGCAAGGCACTTAAACTATTTGCCTCAGTTGCCTTATCTGTAAAATAGGGATAATAATAGCACCTTCTCCTTTCCAAAGTCACTGTGAGGCTCAAATGAGATAATAATTCTAAAATTCTTAGCACAGTGCATGGCACATAGTAAGTATTATATAAACATTAGCTAGTATTATATGAAGACAAAAATGAAACAGTCCTTGCCTTCTACTGGATCTGGATCTGAAGATCACAGCATCCATCACATGAGAGGTCCTCTGAGGCCCCTGAGTCCAACACCCTCATTTTGTCAATGAGAAAACTGGGGACCAAGGATATTAAGTAAGTCATCCAAGTAATAAGTTGTTTTTGTTGTTGTTGAGTTGTTCCAGTCATGTCCAACTCAAATGACCTCATTTGAGGTTCTGCCCACAGGTAGAGTGAGGATGGGAACCCAGGTCCTCAGAGCTGGTGTTTTCTTTCACCCCACTGAACCATACCTGCCTTCCTCTTTTAAATATGGTTTAGATCAATCTAAGACCTATCCTTTCTAGACTAAGAGATCTCTGACCATGTCCAAACTAAAACAGTCATCCACATGAACTCTTACAGTACCTGACTGCCTTTTTTGCTCTATAATTTATTCCTTCTACCTCTCATTCTTTTTTGCCTTCCCTCTCCTTCCGTGTCCTTTTCTACTTTCATCTCTCCCTTCTTTTTCCTCTATTCCAATCTTCTCTACTCTGCTTCTCCTTCCCTCTTCCTTACTCTCTTTTTTTCTTTCCTTTCTCCCTTCCTTTCTTTTACCTCCTCTACCACTTTTGCCCCTTTGTCCTCCATCTCGATCCTTTCTCCTCTACTCCTTCCCTAGTTTTCCCCTTTCTTTCTCTCCTTCCTTCTATCTCCTTTTCTTTCACCCCCTTCTTTTTTCCTCTGTTCCAATCTTCTCTCCTCCATTCCTTCTTCCCTCTCCTTCCCTTTCTCCTTTCCCCTTTCCTTCTACCTCCTTTTCTACTCTCACCCATCCCTTTTGCCTCCATTCCAATACTCTCTCCTCCATTCCTTCTTCCCTCTCCTTCCTTTTCCTTTCCTTCCCCTCACTTTCCTTCTTCCTCCTTTTCTACTTTCACCTCGTTTTTTCCTCCATCCCAATCCTCTCCTCTACTGCTTCCTTCTCTTTTTCCTTTCCTTCCTCCCTCCCTCTCTCCTTCCTTCCTTCCTTATATAGGTCCTTGTAGCACCTTCATAAACTTACTCCCTACTCTTTGGAAGACAGCAGACAAGAAATGCCTCATTAACTTCCCAAGCTAATTTCACAATTTAACCAAATACTGAATTCCTGCATCTACTCAGCCAACCCTGTGATAAACTTTTATAATTGGGGGGGGGGGTTGTTAAACAGGGGAACAACAGAACTAGAGGGTCAGATTCATGTGGGGAGTGACCAGAGAGATAAAGTGGGAGATGAAGGGAACAGAGGCTTTTGTAACTTAAGAAAATAAAAAGACAATACTTTTTTTAAAAATTCTCTATGCACTCTCCCAAGTGCTGGCCTTCAAGGCAGCAAGGCAGGAGGTGGGATAAATGAAGCTATACCAGGCCTGCCATGCCACCAGACCAAAGTGCCCTGGATGACAATGTGTCTTCCTGTCACTCCAGGGGCCTGATGGCCTATATCGGGAAGCACAGTTACACGCTGTCCTTCACAGGGTATGAGTCAATGCAGCTGGGCTCTGTGCCAGAGTCGGGGAGGGGGACATGTGGAGGACGAGTTCACTTCTTCCTAACCCTGGTGGCCCCTCCAAAGGATACTCAAAGGTGTTGGCCAATCCACCAAGCCCAGAGTATAGGCAGAACAGAGTGAAAACAATGCCAGGGCCTGACCCTATCATAAATCAAGGTCAGATTAGGTTCACTGTTAGAGGAAGTATTTTTAGGGTTTTTGTCATAGAGGCTCTCATAATCTGTAGGATACTCATATCAGTGGAGAAAATGATTCCCAGGAATTATCTCATTCATCCATTCTCAACTGGGGCCCATACACAGAGCAGCAAAGACAAATGGGGTGGGGGGAGGCATGTCAACAGAGGTAGGAAGGATATCTCACCTGTTCTTAGTGGTCCCCAGGTGTGTATGCTGTATGTATACATAATGCCCTGGTGATTTATCAGCATCTCAAGATATTTCCTCTTTAGGGTTTTAGCCTCTTTGATGATAAGGAAACACTGAAACCCAGAACTAGCAAGCAGTGCTAAGTCACCAAGCACTATACTCCCTTCTGAGTTTCCTCCCTGCACCCCCCCCTTCTTCTTCCTCCTCCTCTTCCTATGTTTCAGAGAACATGGCTCTTCTTTTCTTCCTAGGGTAGAATTCAGATCCTCTTAGCAAACCCTGCCTTGGTCCCCAGGAAGAAGACAATTCCAAGTCGGGGTCCCAGAGCCTTAACTGATCTGGTTAACCAAAATAACTTCGAAGGAAATTCAAGCACATCAAAGTTTCTGGGAATTCTCTCCTTAGCCTGAGTTACCTTGTTACTGAAAACGACTGTGGCCTTCCATAATTACTCCAACAAAATGCAGCCGCCAATGAACTCACTGTGCTCAATTAGTTTGTAATAGTCAGAGGTATAACTACAAAGGTTTAATCCAACTACCCCAGAAGACTGCTTAATCCCAACTATCTAATGAAAAGTTTAGAACTCCCTCCTTCCCCCCCGCACCTCTTCTTTGCAAGTAGAGTTCTAATTAGTGCAGCTAAGGGGAAGGGAGGGGTGGGAGGCTGAGAAAGGGAAGGGAGTTGGGATAGGGTATAGTGCAAGGATTATGCTAGGAGAAACCCAGACAGAAGGCTTCTTCGTTACAGTAAATCCTTGGAACACTGAGTGGGAGACCTCCTGGTTGGACAGATGTCCTCTAGACAGGCTCACTCTCCCAAAGCATCTCATGGTCTTAAGAGCCGAGCCAACCTTTTGTCAAAAATCCTAGGATGAGGGGCTTTAGATTTTCTTACACTGCTCCAGGAGAAAGACAGGTCCTGGAGTGCTATGATTTTGATTGAGATGATTGGGATTCCCATTTTAGGGAACACCCAGGATGAGTTAATCACCTGAAAATGTACTCACTCCTCTGGTCCTCTTCCCTCTTGCCAGCTTTCTTTTGTGTGCTGTCCTCCACCATTAGCTTGTAAGCTCCTTGAGGGCAGGAGCTGTCTTTTTCTATTATTTGTATCCTCAGCACTTAGCACAGTGCCTGGCACACAGTAAGCACTTAATAAATGCGTATTTAGTTGAACTGAATTGAATTGCATTGTGAAATCCCTCTTCATCTCCATGGATGGTCCGGATGCCATTCATGGTCCCACTAGGTTTTGAAGTCTCTAAGCTTCTGCTGCAGAAACTCTGTCTAAGCCAAGGAGGGAAAAGTTGAGAAGATTGAGGCTTCCTTGCTGTAGTTAACCTGTATAGCTCAGTGGAATTATCAACTCCTACTTCCAAAAAGTGGAAGTAGGAGTTCTCAGGGGCATTCCACCCTACCCTGTCTTTCCTTCCATTCAGTTCCTAGCCATGGACAACTATCTGTACTAGATCAGTTCAATTCAATAAGCATGCATTAAGTGCCTACTCTATGCCAGAAATTAGTGACATACAATAAAGACCTTCAAAAAGAAAGAATCCCTACCTTCATTGGCTATCAGATGTCTGGGTGGGGGGACCAAACATCTCAACATCAGGACCACGGAGACAAGTCACCAAAATCCTAACCATCCATCAAGGTACAACTCAAATTTCATCCCTCCAGTAAAGCTTTTCCTTATCACCCAGCCCACAGTGATCTTTCACTTCTCTGACCTCAGGTAGCATTTATTATCTGTATCACTAATTTGACGTTTAATATGTCCCCAAGGAAGAAAATAGAATGGAATGCATTTGGAAAATTGAACCATTACTCAAGCGCCCCAACCTGCCCCTCACCACAACTCCTCTTTTTAATACAGATATCCTTCTGTTGATGCTGCATGGTTGCCAGTCCTGGAACAGCATCATCTCTAAGGAATCGAGGTTCCAAGTGGCCCAGAGGCCAACGGAGAGAAGCCTGATGATCGAGATCCAGTAATTAGGTTGTGTCATGTTTCCAACCACTGAATGACTTACTTGCTAGAAGGGACACAGGGGATAGCAGCAAGGCAACAGAAACAGACCACAGGGTCCCAGATCTGGAGCTAAAAGAACCTCACAAATGCTGTCTAGTTCCAAATCTTTCATTTTACAGAGGAGGAAACTGAGTTCTAGGGAGGTGAAATAGTTTGCTCAAGGTCACAAAGGTAATAAGGAGGCAGGATCCTGAACCTGGGCCCTCTGACTCCAGAGCTAATGCTCTGTCCATTCTTCCAAAGGAGCTATGAAATAAATTGGGCGTGCCATGAGGGCAAAGGATAACAAGTAGACATTCTAAGTGTTTCCTCTGGTCTCTGTCTTCATAAGAAGCATGAGTGCAGAGGTCTCTAACCTTTTTGGATGTCAGGAACCCCCTTTGGCAGACCAATGAAGCCTATGGCCCCCTTTTCTGAATCATGTTTTTTAATGAATAAAATAAAATGAAAAAAAAAACTAATAATGTTGAAACATAGTTATGAAGGATTTTTTTTTTAATTCACAGGCCTCAGGATACGAACTCCTGTCCTGGAAGATGGCCCTATCTCATTGGCTGGACCCAATGGAAAGACCTGTCAAAGATCCAGAACAATAAATGCACCAGAAGAGAAAACAAGGGTAAGCTGCAATTTTGCATCGATGGAGCAAATACCCACATCACTGAGTTCACAGACACATAAAAATAGTGGGGCAATGAATACTGTTCATTTTACTTTTCCCCATTTTTCTCAAGTCTTCAATTAGACTACCAACTCCCTGAAGGTAGGTCTTGGAGCTAGGGAGATTCAAGGTCAAATCCTGCCTCAGACACTTAATGTACTGTGTTTCCCTGGGCAAATCACCTGACCACTCTCAGCTTCAATTTCTTCATCTTCAAAATGGGGATAACTTTTTTCCTCTTGATAGTATTTTATTTTTTCCAATTACACGTAAAGATTGTTTTCAATATTCATTTGTATGAGGTTTTGAGTTCCAAAATTTTTCCCCCTCCCAAAGACAGCAAGCAATCTGATACTGGTTATAAATATACAATCATGAATAACAGCATTTTAGAGTTGCTGTGGGGTGGTAAAGTCCTCCATAGGCCTTAAAGCGCTATGTAAGCACTAGTCTTTACCATCATTATTATTACTGTCTGTAATATTGAATAGCATCTTATATGCGGTAATTATTCAGTGTTTATTAACAAACTGATAGTTCCTCCCCACACAGAGCAACATAATAAAACAACTCACACATTTATACAGCACTTTTAAGGGTTTGCAAAACACAACTACCCTGAGAGGCAGGTAGTGTAAGGAATATCAGCTCCCATTTTATAGATGAGCAAATAAAGCCTCTTGAGAGGCTAACCACAATCACACGGCTCCTAAGAATCTAAGGCAGGATTCAAGCCTAGGCCTCCTAACCTTAATTCTCATACCCTATCCTCTGTACTACACTAGTGGCTCCAAGGAAGCCCAAGCTTCCCTGCTTTGCTGCCCGGCTATTAAATGAGTGACTAACACTGGGGGAGCATTTCTCAGTGATGTACTCGTCAGAATGATATGGGACAAATGGAAAGAAACTCTATATCAAGTCTTCTGCTGAGCAGTGTTGCTGTCCTGAGCCAAGCTGGCTCTGTGGTTCAGGAAGATGCCACTCTTCTACCACCACCCTGCCAACAAACCAGCCCCATCTTCGGTATAAGCAGGACGAGATGCTCCCACCACACCCACTTTATAAAAGTACCGGAAATCCTATACAAGAACAAAATTCTGGAACCCCACTAAGTTGGCCAGCCAAGAGCAGCCATCACAGATGTTTTTGGTCAAGGAAAGGGACCACAGAATCATAGAATGTTAGTTAGCAGGAGAGGAATTCAGAGATCATATAGGTCTATTTACTCATCTTCCTAAGTTCAAATGGGGCCTCAAACACTTACTGGCTGTGTGACCCTGGGCAAGTCACTCCACCATGTTTGCCTCAGGTTCCTCATCTGTAAAATGAGCTGGAGAAAGAAATAGCAAACAAGAGTTGGAAAATGACTCAACAACAACACCTGGGGTAAGTGGCTTCAGTCTTTTTGGCCTCAATTTCTTCCTATGTAGAATGAGGAAGGCAGATAAGACTGACCTCTGAGGTCCCTTCCAGACTTAAATCAATGGTCTTAGTCCAACCCACTCACTTTACAGATAAGGAGATGGGGGTCCAGAGTTAAGTGACTTGCCTAAAATGAAAGGAATTAAGTAACAGTAACAATTTGAACACAGGTCCTCTGACTCCAACTCTACCACCATTTCTATTGTACATGCAAGGACCTTCTTTGAAAGTATAGTATAGGGGCAGCTAGGTGGTACAGTGAATAGAGCACTAGCACTAGCCAGAAGGCCCTGAGTTCAAATCTGGCCTCAGACATCTGCACTTGACACTTAACTAGCTGTGTGACCTTGCGCAAGTCACTAAATCCCAATTGTCTTGCCTTCCTTTCCCCCCCTCCCCCCCCCAAAAAGTATGGTATAGAAAATCATGGGAGAAGAGGTTAAGAATAGTCCCTCAATGGTAGGTTTATAACTCCCAGTCTGTCCTATCATGCACCAGTTCCCCAGGAGGACAGGGGAGAAGTAATACCTACAGTGGCCTCCACAACCAAGCACATGCTCCTCTGGCAGAGCCAGGGGAAGCCTAATAATCCTCACACCTGCTCCTGGTGGCACAAAGCAGCAGCCAATTACTGCCCTGTTATCCTCAGGGACACAGAATTCACCACCCCCAGGCCTCTGGGGTGTGACAATCCCTCTAAACAGGACAGAGTTAACATTCAGAACTGGGCATCAGGCAGGGAAGGGTACACCCTTTCTCCTCCTTTCATTCTAACCCTTCTTGGTCTTCTCCTCCAGACAACAGACTCCTAGAGCCAAGGGATGAGAATTCAGATTCTTAAAACATCAAAGATTAGCACTACAAAGCATTTCAGTCAAACTCTCTCATTTTGCAGACTAAGAAAAACTGAGGCATAGACAGGGGAATTTACAATTCAGTCAATCCCCTGCCTCCAAGCAAAGGTAGGATATGTTTGTCTGGGCAGAAGATGTGAAGTCTCAATCTGATTATTTTAAAAGGGAAGAGAAGAAGGAAGAAGTCGCTTGTCTGGCATTGCTCTTAGCACAGAGGACTGCAACACTTTTTAAAAACAAGATATGCGTTAGAACCTTTTTCGACAGTTTCTAAAACTCATACTTTCCAAGAGCTAGAACATTAACCAATACTCTAAAAATCCTACAGATTAAAAAAACAACAAATTTGACTGTTGCCCAGATGATAAAAAAGAATCTTGATGTTCAAATGAAGGCTCCTTGCCTGAGGCAAGAAGGGCTGAGAAGGGGAAGAGAGGAGACAGAAAAGGGAAAAGGAGAGGAGAGAAAAGAAGGGAAGGGAAGGGGAGAGGAGAGGAAAGAAGAGAAGGGGGGAGGAAAGGAGAGAAGAGGAAGAAAAGTGAGGGGAAGGGGAGAGAAACGGGAGAAGAAGAGAAGAGAAGATGAGAGGAGAGGGAAAAGGGAGAGGAAGAGAGGAAGGAAGGAAGGAAGGAAGGAAGGAAGGAAGGAAGGAAGGAAGGAAGGAAGGAAGGAGAAAGAAAGGAAGGAAGGGAGGGAGGGAGAAAAGAAAGAAAGGAAGGGAGGGAGGGAGGAAAGAAGGGAGGGAGGGAGGGAGGGAGGAAGGAAGGAAGGAAGGAAGGAAGGAAGGAAGGAAGGAAGGAAGGAAGGAAAAGAAGGAAAGAAGAAAGAAAGAAAGAAAGAAAGAAAGAAAGAAAGAAAGAAAGAAAGAAAGAAAGAAAGAAAGAAAGAAAGAAAGAAAGAAAGGAAGGAAGGAAGGAAGGAAGGAAGGAAGAGAAAGAAAGAAGATGGAAGCTCATTGCCCCCACAAATATGGATTGGGGGACAAAAAAACCAAGTGGCAAAAGGGATTTATGCATTGTAGCTGCTTTACTACCTAATTAATTCAGTAATTTCAAAAACAATTTTATTTATGTTCCATTTACCACATCAAAAGTGCAAAAAAAAAAACCCACTGATGCTAAAATAATACCTCAAGGCATCTATTTTTAATCAGTTTAAAAAAAAAAAAGAGGTTTAAAAAAAAAAAAAAACCACCCAGCCCTGGTTTCTATACAATCTCTCTCGGGCAGACCACCAACCCTAGGAGAGAGAGAGAAAACAGCCAAGCCCTCTGTGAGAGCCTTCCTGGCTGCTGAAAACGGAGCTTGTCAAAAAAAAACAAATCCATAATGGCCCGAGGCTCCTCTCCAATCTATTTTCTGCTCAGCTGGTTTTAAATGAAGTTATTATGAGTCATTAAAACACCCGCAAGCCAGTGGAAGTCAGCCAATTACAATTTTAAATTTAGCCTGTTCTCTGCCCCATTCTCTTGTTTTCTTCCTGGGCCCACAGAACGATGCGGCTGTTATTTTTTTCCTTCTCTTCCTTCCTTCACCCAAAGTGGATGAGACAGTTATGAAAACGCATAGTACTGCAAAGGAACTCAGAACCATTCATATAAAACTCAAATTATTTAAAACAAACCCCCTCCACTACCACCAAAAAAAAAAAAAATGTAAACTCATATCCCTCCAAAGCTAGCTTATTCTCTACACCCACCGGAAACTTCCAAAGCTCCAGTTTCTGAGTCTTGATGAGGGTCACAGTCCTGCTTCCGAAAGGAGAACATTCTTCAATGGAATCTTGGGAAACACACACACACACACACACACACACACACACACACGTACGTGTGCACACGCACACACTGAAGGTAAAATCAGGGAAGGGGACATGGAGTAACTTTATATTAATGAGAAATAACAAAGATGAAATCCAAAGGCGAAGCCAAGCTTTCTCAATCAAGCTTGAATGTCATTCTAAGTCACCAGACAGGATGAGAGATAAGCTAGCCTAGCTTTTAAAACCGAAAGGTAAATGGTCTGTGTGGAGCCATTAGAGCAAAGAAATAATTTTGAGTACTTCTTGGAAACTCTTTTCTCACTCAACCATGTGTATATGCATAGCCCAGCACACAGTAGGTACCCAAAATAATGTATTGGCGATTCTGATTTCCGGAAACACAAGAGCAATGAGCCTCTTTCACAATTTTAACACAATGCTCAGCAACCTACAAGCTTCATCAGATCCTTCTTCCTATAGCAGAGTAGTATCTGATCCTACCAAACAAAAGAGGGTTCACTCTTTGGCATCACCCGTTCCTTATCCTATTGTATATATTTCCTCTGGTTCCTGGCCTCCATCATTTTCAACCCTTCCCTCTTACCTTATCAACATATTCCATATCCTAGGCCCCTTTCCTGCTCGGTCAGGTTCACAATTATAGTCTTCAGTCATTAATCCAGGGGAGAGGCTAAGGTCAGACAATCAATCACTATGTGTTAGGCATTGCTCTAAGTGTTAAGGATACAATGAAAAGTGAATGATATTCTCTGCCCTTGAGGAGCTTACAATCTAATAAAGAAGGCAACAGGCAAATAATTCTGTACAATCTACAGACTGATATCATGGAGCAAAGTCAGAAGGAGGAGGACAGATTGATTAAAAGGAAGCATCTATGGCTTGGCATATAATACAAAGCTGTTCTAAGTAATCAATGAAATAGAGCCTCTCTGTTCCTCCTACATGGTGCTACATCTCCCACCTCTGTGCCTTTGCACTCACTGTCTCCTCTGCCATGGCTAGAATGCACTCCTTCATCTCAAATCCACAGCCTCCTCCTTTAAGGTACAGGTCAAGTACCACCTCTCACATGAAGCCTTTCCTGCTTCCCTCAACAATTAGTGTCTTTATCATCAAACTATCTTGCATTTAACCACTTTTTATTTGTTCTCTGTATATTATTCTGCATATAATTCTGTATGTCCTTGATGTCTCCCCCACTAGAATGCAAGGTCTTTGCAAGTCCAGATTGCTTCACTTAATGTATTTGTAACCCCAGTGCCTAACATAGTGCTTGGCATACAGCAGATGCTTTTGTTTTGTAAATGATTAACAGGGTCCAGGCCAATCCAACCATCCAGTCCCTTCTGACAATATCCCCCTCCTTCCACACTCAAAGAAGTGTCAGTGTCCTCCTGAAAGGGCCTAGAGCATAATTAAGACTTAGAGGTATTGAGTGCCATTTATTATCGGGAGGGGGGAGGGGACGGAAGGAGAGAGACAGAGAGACAGAGACAGAGAGAGATGAACTGTCTCCCTGGATCTTTGTGGGAACCAAACCTGAGACTAGGGAATGCCATTATCTTATGAAGTATATGACATCTCAGCTGAGAAGCAGTGACCTCCCATCCTCACTCTCCCAGCATCTTGTCTCCTGATTGTCCCACAGTGCAGAGCCATCAAGAGCTCCTCACAGATCCTGGGCATATCAGACACAGAGATATCTGTACAGAAACACATGTGGATTTAAGCAGCAAGGTCCAAGAAGGATCTTGTAGAACCTGAAGGCACCTACTTTCAGGAAGACATCACCTTCAGCTGAAGTGCTACATAAGTCCCAAATATATCCCAGGAAACAATGACTTGGGCAGGGTAAACTCCCACAGTGCACCCTTGAAACCTGGCCACAAAGGCCTGAGAGTCAAGGAGGACCATTCACAGAAGACAGTGCTTGGATCAGGACTTTCCCCAGAGTTACCTGACCAAGAAGAAGGATGCCCTTCCCCTTCTTGGCCACCAGATACAAACTCACTCTCTCTCTACACACACACACACACACACACACACACACACACACACACACACACACACACACACACACACAGGCACGCACTAGAGAGAGAGAGACTGTGTGTGTGTATATGTGTGTGTGTGTAAATAAATTTTGGGGACAGAATTAGCAAGACGAAGACAAAGTAAAACAGTCTATGACAGAGACACTGGGACATACAGAATAAAGGAAAGAGGGAGAGAGAGACATACATACACAGAAACACCAAGACTAAAGCAGGGAAGTCAGGGACAAAAATGGAGAAATAAAAGAAATGAGAGGCAAAACAAGACTGGGAAAAAAGGAAGGAAAGAGGGAAGGGGAGGGAGGGAGGGAGGGAGGGAGGGAGGGAGAGAGAGAGAGAGAGAGAGAGAGAGAGAGAGAGAGAGAGAGAGAGAGAGAGAGAGAGAGAGAGATGCTATCAGGAGTACGCCAACAGTGAGAGGACCTCACAGGGGATCCCCAAAAGAATTACTCTCTAAAAGATACATGGGTGGCATAGCACCTATGCCTTCCATACTTATCTCCCAAGTGTCTATAGATACCAGTCTAGACCATTAGAGGGTTCAGGCCACAGACAAACAGCCTCATGGTAGATGAACTAGAGTAAAATCAGTGGCCTGAAGAAAGTGGCTGGATTCCTTTTTGTCAGGGCATGGCCTAGGAGTCCTTGGAAGACAATGATACAGGACATTAAGTGAAGGGGAAAGTGTTAAGGACTCCTAATCCACCCCATGGCCCCCCTTTCCATACCACCACCCATTACCCACCCAGACCTGCATAAAAACAGCAATCTGCCAAGCACCCTGGATCAAGGAAGGTAAATACATAGATAGATAAATAAATAAAATGTCATAGCATTCACCTATCTAAGGCAGGAGCAACATTGCTATCATAATCGGAACTTCATCAGCCAGCTCAACAAAATCATATGCCATGATGGAAAAGGAACGTGAGGAGAACAGGGAAAGAGAGAGAGGAAAAAGGAAATTACCCTATTTTGGGATTGAAAAATCAGAGAGAGAGAGAGAGAGAGAGAGAGAGAGAGAGAGAGAGAGAGAGGTTATTAACATAATTTCCACTTTCTTTCCTCCACCCTTAAAGTAATGTTCTATCTGACAGCCTCCTCTCCAAGGGGGGAAAAATGACAAACCGAATCCAAAATTCAACAGCCTGTGTTCTGTTCGGAGAGCACACAGTGTACTGTACAGCCCATAAAACTCCAAACAGCCTCCAGACACTGCTGCAATCGTCCTCCATCAAAACACTTTGTCTTGCATACAAAAATAAGATACAGCTCTGAACGGAATACCAAATCAGCCCATTACAGTACAGGGAGGCTGCTACTTAGCAACGAGGGGGCTTTAAAGCCGCGATGCTCTACAGGAAGCAAAATCTGTCGAGCCTGTTGGGCAAATGATAAACATTAGCAGTATTAAAAAACACAAAAGCCATGTAAATGGATAGGACGTAATGTGGAAACAAATTTATAGAATAAACCAGGGTAGGGGGATGGGAGGGGTGGGTGCAATGATCTGCCCAACCCTTGTTAGGGCACCATATGGAGTGACAGACATGTGTCTTTTTTTTCGGGGAGAGTCATGAACCCCCTTTTTCGCACTAGGGTCGGAGGTGGGAGGGAAAGAAAGGGGAGAAAAAACAACAGAAACATTGTTTAAATACAATGAACTTTCCAAACTGTCTCTGTCCTGCCTGCCTAATGTGAAACCTATAAGAAATAGGACCTAGGACCTTGATCACATATATTTAGCAGCATTAAGGTAGGCAGATGTGCAGAAGATTTATCAGCTACCAGGCGGGTGGTGTTGCAGCGGGACCCAGCCTCACAGCTAGTGTCTGAGCTGCACACAGAGCCTGACACCTTCAGGAACAAAAACCTAGACCAAAAAAAAATGTATAAATAAACTAAAAACAAAACCTACCCCATCCAGGCTTGGGGGGAGGGAGTATATTTCATCAGGTAAAGGGGAAAAATACTCTGGCTGTGAATCAGCAGCAGGGTTTAGGATCCCAGCCAAAACAGGAGCTAAAAAGCAAAACCATATTCTTCTGGTCTCAGCTTAAGCTCTTGAGGCAGAGAGAAGTGGGGAGCAGGAGGGGGATGATCAGAGGGAGAAAAAACAACAACCACCCCCCCAAAAAGAAATGTATTTTTCATCAGCCAGTGTATAATTTATAAACAGCATTAAACAGTTTTTGTTTTCTTTTTTTTTCCTCTCTCCTGTGTATGAGGCTTGGACAGCAGTCAAGCCTGCATTAATTTCTGCTTTGGGTACAGCGTGTTCTTGGATGCACATCTGCAAGCGATCATAAACTCTCTGGAATGCTGGCAGAACATCCAGACCTGCCGGCAGGCCAGTGACGACATCACTCGGGGAAAAAATTCGGGATGCTGGCCAAATTTAGAGGAGAGAGAGAAAAAACAGAGAGGGGGAGGAAGTATGCTCCAGAAAGCTGGTGGAGAGAGGAATGCATCTCTTTTGCCACACAGATCCACTCTGGACAAACAAAATAAAAAGGGGGTGGGCTTCTGGGTCACCCCTTCCCTACATCCTAATCTGTCCTTAGATCTCACGACATGCAGAAGGAGGTGAGGAGGGGAGTATCAAGTTTCTCCTCCCCTGCTTATCTCCTGGTTTTGCCCTGGTGGCAGAAATAGGAAAGGAGAGAAAAAGTTTACATTCATTAAAGAGGGGTGGGAGCATAGAGAGTGAATGAATTAGCTACAGGTTTCAGGTCTCAGTTTGATAACCTTCAATCTCTTGCTCTTAGTAGATATCTGATCTGCAAAGGGGGAAAGAGAAAGATAGAGAAAGTGGAGGAAGCTTTAGGGTCAGAAGACCCCACCCAAAACTGGCCATCTCTAGAGCTGAGCATGTTCAATTCTCTCTGGATTTCAGGTGTTGGCTAGTTTGGGGTTCATTCCTCACTTGGGGTATTTTGAGAAGATGCCTCGTTCTTCCATCTTCCTTCTCTGCCCTGATAGCCTGTTCCATGGACAGAAGGGGAAGAAGGAAAGATACCTCAACAAAATCTCCACTCCTGGAACTGTGCAAGAGACAGAGACACAGAGAGACAGGGAAATGTTAGCATGAAGACACACACAGAAACAGAGAAACAGAGACGCTATTATTGCAAAACAGTCACAAGAAGAATGGTCCTTGGAACCTCATTAACGACTCCCCTTGTCTCTCTTGTCCAGTCACACATGGTAGAAACATGACAATTATGAAACATAAACTGTTGTGTCCCATCTACTTTTAATGACACAATAGCCAAGTTTTGTTGTCTCAAGATGGCTACCAAGGCTGGACTCTGAAAATAAAATGATGTAATAATAGGGCATTCTCTCCCAGGGCTTTGAGCTGGGTCTGATATAAGGGACAATGTCTCATTAGCTCAAGGTGTCTGCTTGGGCAAACAGTATCTGTGTGAACTGGGGATGAGAAGATATCTCACCCATGGTACAGGATACTGGCCTCTCCCCACTCTGGCCACAGCCCAGTCACAAGGGCCAACAGGAAGTAGCCAATAAAGACCTAGTTGCTAAAGTTCTAAAGTCCTGGTTGCTTTATATCACATCATTTAGGAGCCAGTTCTACTCTCAATATGACATCACTTCCCTCCTTAAAAACTTGGCATAACTCTCTATTGCATATAGAAGAAAGTCCAAACTTCCTGATCTGACAACCAAATCCCTTCATAATCTGCCTTTGGCCTACCTTTCCAACAATGTCCCTCATAAAAGTCTGCTACTTTAACCTCAGAATTCAAAGAGACTGCACTTCACTCGTGTGCAGAAAACATCCTTTTAGGTTGCCTGCATCCACACCCTTGCTGACAGTGTCCCTTCTTGTAAGTAATGCTTTCTCCAATCTTTACCTGTAAAAGTCCTATCCAGATTCCAAGGGCCAATTCAAATGAAAATTCTTCCATGGAAGTTTTTCCAATTTCTCCATGATCTTTCCCTCCTCTGGCCACATAATGCAATGAAGGGTGCTAGACTTAGAATCAGAGAATTTAAGTTCAAATTTCAGCTTTCTAACTTATGATCGGAAGAAGTTCTTTGTGCTACTCTTAAAGCATAACTACAAATCAAGTTAGCATGTGATATTTAAGAAGAACATGTTTTTATCTTCCCCTACTAAATTATTAACTTTTCAAGGGCTTGCAGCCTTGGTTAATTCATCTCAGCATAACTACAGTACTTAGTTCAATGTTCTACACTGAAAGCACTGTAAGCCCAATCTACCTTTTCCCAGCACCATGATCCACAAGTCATCCCTTTGCACAAAAACCTCTGATGCAGCCAAAAATTCTCAGAACATGCTGAACAAGTATTTGTTGAATGAATGTATGTATGAATGAATAACATACTCAGAGTAGAAGGAAGTCACCCTCCCCACACCACCCCCAAAATACCATGCAAATGCCAAATACGATAGACCATTAAGAATGTGGAAAAGACAATTCTAGGTTATCCTAAACCTGCAATGAATGCCACCCGCATGGCAGATTGGGTTGTGGGAAATTCTGTATTGGAGGGGATATAGTAGCAACAGTTTCAGAATCAGCTTGAGTCTGACTAAGCTCTGGGCCCCCTATGAACATCCTAGGACTAGTAATAACCCTTTTACAGTGGAGATTGAAACACTGAAAAG
This sequence comes from Gymnobelideus leadbeateri, assembly GCA_011680675.1. Classification (NCBI taxonomy): domain Eukaryota; kingdom Metazoa; phylum Chordata; class Mammalia; order Diprotodontia; family Petauridae; genus Gymnobelideus; species Gymnobelideus leadbeateri. The sequence goes on along the minus strand of WOXC01010095.1, from coordinate 581,796 downwards.
GAAAAGGAGGTCTCTGGATATTTCTCACCCCATTTCCCCACCTACTTCCACATGGGAAACTTCAGATCAATACTCATTTTGGATATATTTTTCTCCCTCTGCTTATCTAGTAATTTAAAAGTCAGATCTAAAGACCCAATGCATCAGATTTATTTTTTTTTTTCAGCAAGGGACAGTTTTGGGGTATATCTCTCTTAACATCCCTGTTCCTGATTTACAACTTTTAGGGAGTTGAAACCCAGGTATATCCCCCACCTATCCATGGGGATGATATGGCACTGACCTCAGCTGAGTGGCGATTTTTAGCTTTCCTAATTTTGATCTCACCCTTACCCCTACCCTACACTGGCCTTGTCTCTGTCACTGACCTAGAGAAAATCTGAGAACTACAGGTTAGGTCAGATCAATCTCATTAGTTAATGAGTTAATTTGTTGTTTGTTAACTTAAACTTGTTATCATCAGGTATATCTCATAAACACTTGATTAGTTAACTCCTTGGAACCAAAATGAAAACTTCAATTACACTAAATGTTCACTACTATCATTTAAAGGAGAGAAAAGGGGGGACGGGGAGGGGGAAGAGAAGGAGGGAGGAAGAGAGGGGGAAGAAGGGAGGGGGGGGAGAGAGCGCGAGAGAGAGAGAGAGAGAGAGAGAGAGAGAGAGAGAGAGAGAGAGAGAGAGAGAGAGAGAGAGAGAGCGCGCGAGCGAGCATGTCTCTAAGAGGGGCCTCCTACAGGGCAAACTTCTAATTAAACAAATTGTCAATTTCAACACAATGAAAACTGATTTAGGAGAGTAAATTTAATATTCTAGTCACTGAAAATAAGACCTCACATTGTCGATCTCATACAAGCTGATTTCATCTGATGGGGGGAAGAAGACAAGACGGGGGGAGACAAGTCAGAGGGTCTTACTCCTTTCATAAATAACACTGCCCTGGAATTCACTGTGGTCTATTTTCAAGTATCAGAGCAACCCTTTTCTTGCCTCCTCCTTCACCCCACCCCTGCCAGATTAGAAAAAAAAAAAAATTAATCTTGTATGATGACAAACTTGGCTCAGCATTCACTGTACATACTGTACCCACAAGCCTGGCGTTCAGCCAGGGCTGGCGCCGTGCCAAAACTACAATAACAAACAGAGGCAGGGCTCGCCAAAAAGGAGGGGAGGGGCAAGAGGGAAGGAATGGGGGAAGGGAAAGAGAGCTGACATGCAAACACGATGCACTAGGAGCTCCAAGGAACAGAGACAATATTGTACCAGGGCAGTGCCCAGGATGAACTGGGGAGTAGCATTTTTTTGGGGAGGGGTGGAAAGGGCACTCATTCCAGCCCAGGGGAAGCATCAGACCACTACTATGGGGAAACCATCTACTACTTCCCTAGCCCCAAAACAAAATCCCTCATAGCCCTGAAAATTGGGGTTCATTGGCAATATTGTTCTATGATTCTGTTTCCACTACTGGAAAATGGGTAGGATCATGCCAGGTGTTCCCCCCGCCCTTGTCCATTCATACTGACACTATGAACACCCATCCCTATGCTGAGTAAGTGCCCTGCATGAAGCCATCTCTCAGTTGAAATAAATAAATTCTGTTTTTAGCAGCATGAAAACATGCTCCATCACCAACAGACTTAAGCCTTGATTCCACATTTTAGAAAGCTCTGGTATCAAACATCAAGAGAAGGAATGGGGGCAAGTAAAATCCAATTCTGTTGCTAAAATCTGGGATTAAGCATTGTTGGTGGGGTTGTGAATTTGGGAGAGCAATTAAAAACTATGCCCAAAGGGTAGCCAAGCTGTGCATACCCTCTGGTCCACAACACCACTATTAGGTCTGTATCCCAAAGAGATCATAAAAAAGTGGAAGGACCTACTTGTATGAAAATATTTATAGCAGCCCTTTTTGTGGTGGCAAAATATTGCAAATTGAGGGGATGCTCATCAATTGGGGAATGGTTGAACAAGGGGTGATATATGAATATAATGGAATTCTCTGTTCCATAAGAAATTATGAGCAGGAGGACTTCAGAAAAACCTGGAAAGATCTGCATGAACTGATGCTGAGTGGCATGAGCAGAACCAGGGGAACATTGTACACAGTAACAGCAACACTATGAAAAGGTCAACTATGATTGGCTTAGCTCTCCTTAACAATATAAAGATCCAAGACAATTCCAAAGACTCATTTTAGAAAATGATATCCACATCCAGAGAAAGAACTATTGAGTCTGAATGCAGATTGAAGCATACTATTTTTACTTTTTTGTGGGTTTTCCCTTTTGTTCTATTTCTTCTTTCACAACATGACTAATGTGGAAATATGTTTACATGATTGTACATGTATAATCTATATCAGATTGCTTGCTGTCTTGGAGCAGGGAGGAGGATGGGAAGGAAGGAGGGAGAAAAAAATTGAAATACAAAATCCTATAAAATATGAATGCTGAAAACTAGCTTTACATGTAATTGGACAAAACAAAATACTATTTGCCAAAAAATAAAATAAAATCTGGGGTTAACCATCACTGACCATCCCTATTCTCTAAGCATCAACTCTCAGAGCAGACTTGGATTAGCAGCACACTCAAGAATGGGTTTGGTTGTTTCATAAAAAAGGTATTCTCTTGTTAAATAAGAATTAACTTAACCCTTCATATAAGAACCAAAGTTTGCTACACATAAGTTTTCTTAGGTTTCCTAGCCTTGAGATATAAATTTTATTTTCAAGACTTTACATGTAATTAGGAAATATTCACCAAAATACTATACACACACATACGTGTCTTTTTGGAGGGGGGAAAGCAGGGCAACTGGGGTTAAGTGACTTGCCCAAAGTCACACAGCTAGTAAGTATCAAGTGTCTGAGGCTGGATTTGAACTCAGGTCCTCTTTACTCCAGGGCTGGTGCTCTATTCACTGTGCCACCTAGCTGCTCCTATACACACACACACACACACACACACACACACACACACACACACACACATATATTAAAAAGACTATAAATAACAGGGAGATGAAATCGGAGTAAAATCACTAAAACCTACAATAAATTCAGTGTTATCTGAAATCATGAACTGGAAACTCCAGGTTACTTTATGTTCTTTCTAAATCCTCCAAAATTGAGAGTCTGATGATATGCTATCAATAATGTGTTAGATGGAACTGGCAGGATGTGATGAGCCAACAGGCTCCAGCTTACTATTATTGAGTATTTGGAATGGCCTAAACTGAGAATTTCAAAAAAGCAAATTTAGAATGAAATAATGTCAGAGTTGGAAGAGACTTATGGCCCATACTTGACACGCACTTGGAATACAAGTTCCTTCTATGACATCCTAACAAGGAGTCATCCCATGTATACTTAAAGCCCTCCAATGATGGGGAATTCATTATCTTTTGAGGTCAACTCTATTTTTTTGGAGAGTTCTAATTATTAGAAAATTTCTCCTCATATGGAATTAAAATGGACCTCTGTATTGCTTCCATCCATTAATCTTCCTTCTGCTCACTGAGGCCAAGCAGAATTAATAGAATGAATCCCTTTCCTCTACATGATGGCACCTCAACTGTTTGAAGACTGAGATTCTGGACCTCTTAAAGTGATCGTCTATGACATGGTGGTTTCTAGTCCTGTTACCATCCTACTTGCCCTCTTCTGAACAAACAGCATGATGTAATAGAAAGGGCAATGGATTGGGGGACAGAAAACATGACCAAACTTCCAAACTTGGCTCTACCATTCATTACCTATGTGATACTGGGCAGCTAATTTAACCTCCTGGGCCTTAGTTTCCTCATCTGTAGAACAAGGAGGTTTGCCTTGGTTACCTCTAGGCCCCTGACAGCTTCAGGTATACAATTCCATACGTAGTAGAAGAACTATTAGAACGATAAGAGTGATGAGACCTACTGAACTGCTCCAAAGTTCCGCCATGATCTTCTGAAATAGTGGCAAGCAGAATTGAACCTTGTGTGCCAGCGATGGCTGGACCAAGCAAAAAAACAAAAAAACAAAACAAAACAAAACAAAACAAACAAAAAAAAAAAACAATGGAACTACTGAGACTCTCCAATCACGAACGTTGTGTTTATATTAATGAAGCCTAAGGCCATAGGTTTCTCATGTCTGCCACAACACATTAAACACTTAATCAAAGGCTCCAGGTCTTTTTCATGTAAGTGATATGTACACAATATCTTTGAGTTTTGCAAAAACACTTTACATCCGTGATCTCATTTGAGCTTCAAAACAACCCTCTGAGGCAAGCACTGCAGGTATTACTATTACCATTATATAGATGAGGAAACTGAGGCTAGCTTCAAAGATCATTCAGCTAGTACCTAAGGATAGTCTGTCCTGACTAAAAATCCAGGACTCCTTCTTATACTATACTGACATCTATTCTTAGATATTTATACTACATATACACATATTTACATATATGTGTATGTGTACATAAATATGTACATAGAGACTTGATTACTTCTTGACACACACGTATGCACACACAAATATATATACTCATATTACTTGTTTAGCCCTGGGAAATTCATTTAACCATTGTCTGCCTTGGTTTCCTTATATGCAAAAGGGGCTTTTGTAAAAACAGCACCACCCTCCCCGGGTTATTTTAAAGATCAAATGAGAGAATAACTGTAAAGCAGTTCAGAAATTTTAAAGTACTACATAAATGCCAGCAACTATCATCATTACTGTTATTACTGTTCAGTCCAAATGTCAGCCTTTAAATCTACCCTTGTTAAATCGCTTCTTAGCAGATCCCTTCTCTTTTCTAGCCTGTTCAGATCCTTTTAAGATCACGATTCCATTGCAGAATTTATTAGCTATCTTTCACAGCTTCATATCATCTAAAAAGTTGATAAACATGGCATTTTAGAAGACATTTGATAAGAATGTCTTCATCTAAATCTTTGATAAAAATATTCAATAAAAAGGGAAAGGATAAAACCCTGGGGTACTCGTTCCCCTAGAGACCTCCTCTGTTGACAATGATTCACTAATAAAAACTGAGTCCCCCAGGTATTAATCTACTTACTTTTATTATCATCTAAGCCACCCTTCTCTATCTTCTTACATAAAGATATCATGAAAGACTATCAAATGCCTCACTGAAATTCAGCTACAGATATCTATGGTATTCCTTTAATCCTCCAATTTTATTTTTTATTTTCCTTTCAGACAGTTACAAGTCATATCAGAATAACCCAACAAACTCATTGTGGCTCATTGGGAACAGCTATTTCCCTTTCTAAGTGTTCACAAACCACCCCTTTAATAATCCATTCTAGATTTTTTTTTTCTGGGACTTGAAGTCAAGTTCACTGGCACACAGAGTTTAAGTATCTATCTTCCTGCCTTTCTTTGAAAATCAGGGCATTTTGCTCCTAGGGTACTCTGCATGATTCCTCAAAGATTAATAGCAATAGTTCACCAATTACATCTGCACACTTTTGCTAGTTCCCAGAGATGTTTGCGTCACCTGAGCTGGGAGACTCGAACTCATTAATGGTAGCTAAGAGCTCTCATGAGTTTTTCACTTTATCCTGGGTTTCAATTCTCTCAACTCTCTCTGTTCTACCCTCTCTAGTCTGAAGATGTTTCCCATTTTCTCCTTGAGAGAGAAGACAGAAGCTAAAATATGAGATTCTATTTTTAGATTCTCAGATGCTACTCCTTCATGAAGCTTTCTTTCCCTGACCCATCCCTCCCCCACCCCCACCCCCCACTGTGAAAGCAATTGCTCGCTCCACAAATTTCCCACTGCAACTGGTCTGTCTTCTCTTCACTTAGGACATCTTCCCTTTTAGCAGAGCTAACTATGTACCTTTCCATAATCTTCTCACCTATCCCTTAGATCAGAAAATTGATATTTTACAATACAAAATCTACATTTGTGTCCTTAGTGTTTTCACACAGTAGGTACTTAAGAGATGTTTGCTGAATTAAACTGCTTTTGTTCTGTTCTTCTGTCACCATTATTCCATTCATCCCAACTGGTTTGACAAGCATGGCAAAGTGGATGGATGAACAGTCTTGGATTCGGGAGTCTGGGGTTCAAGAGCTGCCTTGGATATACACAGTTATGTAACCTGGGGCAAGTCACCTCAAGCAACTCTAAGAAATTGCAGACCACTAACCCTGATTTCACCCTGGCCATCACCCCAGGAAGCAACCACTAAGGAGAAGCACTGTGGCCAACAGCTTCTGAAGGTGCTAATAACCCAGCCTCCTCCACCCCAGAAAAGAAAGTGCTCAACACTAAAGTCCTTGGCATTGTGTCCAATGGTTCAAAATCAGACATGTAAGGTTTTATGAGTAGAAAGAACTTTACAGATGCATTTCCATCTGTTTCACCACTGTACCCTCAGGACCACAGGACATTTCCATCCCACTCCTGAATCCTCCTCTATGTGTTGTCTCCCCATTAGAATTCGAACTGCTTGAGAGAAAGGACTGGCTCCATCTCTCTATTTGCATACTTGGTAAGAAGCATGAAGCTTTGCACACAGTAGGTGATTAATCAATGCTTTTTCCTTCATTTATTCACTAGTACAGGGAATTTCCTCACCAATTATCCCACAATGATGAAATCAATGGTCCAAAGCAACAAACACCTTCACTTTGTCACAAAGTTTTGGGTTTTTAAAAATTAATCTTAGAGGTTCATGACTCTCTTTTCTATCAGTCCTTATTTACTTGCATTTGCTTTAATCTTTTGAATGGGCAGCTAGGTGGCGCTATGGATAGAGTGCTGGGCCTGGAGTAGGCAAGACTCCTCTTCCTGGGTTCAAATCTGGTCTCAGACACTTACTAGCTGTGTGACATTAGGCAAGTCACTTAATTGCCTCAGTTTCCTCATCTGCAAAATAAGCTAGAGAAGGAGATGGCTAAACCACTCCCAATATCTTTGATACGAAAACCCCAAAAGGGGTCATGACTGACAACAATAACAATCTTTGAAGACAACCTTTTAAAAAATTATCTATAAAATGAGGGGTTAGGCGAGATGATTTCTAAGGTTCCTTCTAGCCTTAAATCTTATGGTCCTATGAAATCTGAACTCTTCAAAAACCCCTTGTGTGGCTATATCAATCTTTTTCGATAATGCTCCCTTTTCATTCATTTTTTACTTCACAATCAGAATTCTTCTCTTGAGAGTCTTCCTCATGGGCTTGATTTTCCTTCTAAAATCTCAATCATGGACCTTATCTCTTTCCTCTGAACTTTCTGCATTTTTCTAAAGCCAAGGCCCATCCTAAGTTTCCTTACCTATCACGAACTCTAAAATGGAATCTTCTCCCAAGGTTCCTATTATTTACACCATTTCCAATCCTCCTTGTTGGTCAGAAACAGGTCTGGAATGGTGGTTCCCTAAGCAACTTGCCTTGACCTTCTGAAAGACCAAATTATCAAGAAGTTTTGTTTTGTTTTTTAAACAAAGAGTCTGAAGCTTTCTAGCGGATGTTCATACAGCTGAGGTTACCCACAAAAACAGCATTAAGCTTCTATGTCCATTTGGCCATTTATGTCAAGCACACATTATTAATAGTTTCCAACTGGCCAGGTATTCTAGAATAAACTCCTATCACATCATGACTCCTATTTCTCCTGCTATTTTTGGACCCCTGATCAGATATTCTCCATCACATTTTCTTCTCTCAGGTTAAAGAATTTCTAACCAAGTGGATTTTTTTTTAATGTACAGTCTTATATCAGTACATTGCCCGATCTGTGGTGTTGGGTTTTTTTTTTTTAATAAGTACTATACTTGAGACTTACGTATTGATTTCCCTATTACCTCTTTCAGTCAACCAATGGTCATGTGCTCAACACCCAGTACTGTACTACAAATAACAGACATGGTAGAAGGAATGGACAGATATGAAGATGCCCAAGAAATGGAATTTCCCCTCCTAACTTTGACCTTGTCTTTTCTGATTTTAACACCATGCCTTAGTTTCCATCTCCTCCTGGATTTTCCCCATGAGAACTGAGGTGCCTAGAACCTCCTCATCCCTCTGCCATGCTGGCTTCCTTTTCCTACTCATGAGTTGCTTCCAGGGCCTCCATTTTTAATTTTGCTTTTATTGATACAGAAAACTTCCCAGGTAATGAAACTCCCTCTACCAAGGGGGTTGCTAGGTGACGCTTTTTCTGCAACTTAGAGTCTTAGAGAATAGCCTTGAGCACAGAGATAAGGAATAACTTTGCCCAACTTCCCCCAGCTGGTATGTGTCAGAGACAGGACATGATTCACGTCCTGCTATTCCCAAAACTATTGGACCACCAGTTATGACTCATGGAGAGGGGTGGGGAGGGGAGTCTTGGGCATGGCCTTCACCTCTTTCCTAAGTGAACCATATACAAAGTGAACCTATATAAGTGTGCAATACTGTTAAGGAAAAGAGTCTGGGACAGCTAGTGGAAGGCCTTGGAATAGAGGTTAAATTGTTTTATCAAGAGCCCCTATTATCTCTTTTGTAGGATAAGAACACTGAAAATGGTGTTTGGGGAATTCAATTCAATTCAACCAACATTTATTAAGCACCTACTAAATTGTATACAAAATATACAATGCTAGTTGTGATCGATGCCCTCAAGGAGCTTACCATCCTAGTGGAAGATAAGATGGGAATGATAATCATGTGGTCCTTCTTGGACCTGGAGGCAGGAAAACCCAGGCTCAAATCCAGCCTCAGACACTTAGTAGCTGTGTGACCCTGGATATATCACTTTGCCTGCCTCAGTTTCCTGATCTGTACAATGGGGATAACAAAAACATGACTCTCCCAGGGTTGTCTTGAACACCAATTGAGCTGATACTTATAATGTGCTTTGCAAACTATAAAGCACAAAAACATCAGTTGCTATTATTATTACTATATAACTTAAAATATAAGCACATAGAAAAAGCCAAACTGAGGCCCAAGAAATCACTCCCAGCTGGGAGAATCAAAGAAGGCTTTACAAAAAATAAGATGATTTTAACAGGTGTGGACAGATTAGAGGGAGGGAAAAAAGCATTACTCTGAGGTTGTTTCAGCAAAGGAATAAGGACGTGCCCTGGAGAGGCAGGGACAGAGAGATCCACAAGGCATTATGGAGGGGGAAAAATGGCAGGTTTTATTAATGGACTAGATGTTGGAGAAAGGAGAAAAATAAAGGATTTCAGCACTATAAACCAGGATTAGGCGAGGAGAAAACAATGTGAAATGCAGAAGAACCAAGGAAAGATGAATTCAGTTTACTCTGTCAATTCTCATTCTACAAAGGGAAAATGTATTCCTAACTAGATAATGAGTGTCTACGTCTTCTCCTCTCTTTTCCTCCTGGTACAGAACAAGCCTCTTTCCAAATACCTGAACAAACAACACAGCCAAGATCAGGCCTGTGTTGCCCATGACTAGAAGCAGACAAAATTAACTTGTAAGAGGCATCACCCTCAGTAGTTTAATGTTCAACTTTTCTCTATCTATTTAATGAAAAGCCTCCATAAAACCTGAACCAAATAGTCAGATTCATTAGATAGCAAGGACCTAATTCTTTAACAGTTTTCTTAAGGAAACTGCAGTATACCCCCAGAAGGTATGGCAAGGCAGAGCCCAAGGCATCTGCAGCCCCACAGGGAGGAGAAATGAACTGGCAGAGGGTGCCCTTTGTCAAGCAGGAGGAGGGAGATTGTCATTAGGTGTCTGCCCGGTAACTTGGCATGGTCAGGAAAAGGCATGGGGTTCCTTTGTTCTCCCTAAAAAAAGACCCACAGAGCACCACAATACACCCTGGCATCTCACACAGAAGATTCCATACTGACAAGAACTAAGATTCTAATGAGACAAGCTGGACTGACAGAATCCCAGACTGGGAAATCAGGAAAGTAGTAGTTATAGTCTAAGGACCTACGTGTACCCAGACCAGGGCAGGAGAATAGGAAGAAGAGTAGATGGACCATGTGGCTGACTGCCTGTAGCCCAAGATGGACCAACTGAGGCATCCCCACCTACCTGAATGAGCCAGTAAGTGCATTCTCAGTCGTAAACTATCTAGGAACCGCTTCCCACACAGCTCGCACCCGTACGTCTTCATCCCACTGTGAAGTTTCCTGTAAGGGAAACACAGACATAGATTAGTGCTGGTTCACTTAGGAAAGAGGTGAAGGCCATGCCCAAGACTCCCCTCCCCAGCCCTCTTCATCTTGAGTCATAACTGGTGGTCCAACAGTTTTGGGAATAGTGGAACGTGAAGAACACCTTAGGTTCTGGTGGAAATATGATCAGATAGGGTACCTAAATCATAGAAGTAATCCTATGCTTTTCCTGACTAGGGTAAATGGCAGAGAGAATGGGTCTAACCCATGGACTCTTATGAAGCTGAGAGAGGAAAAGCCATTTCAGTTTAGGGAAACGAGCCCAAGACAGACAAGACAGACAGATGGGCTTGAGCTCTCTTTCAAACCAGAAGCCAAGACTGCTTCTCTGGAGACACTGAGATGCTCCTTTATCTGAGGTCCAAAGTTTCAATAGTAACATTTCCCTCTCTACACCCCTCCCAAAAGTGGCCTTCCATTTACCTTGTGCCAGATTTTAAACCCTCATAGAAGGAGGTACAAGAGCAATGCATGATAAGTAACAACAGTCTTACCTTTACAAAACACTTTTACCTCCCTGAAAACACTTTTTTCATCTGTTACAAATGGAAAGAATGATCAATTTGCTGTCATCGAAATCCCAGCTTGACCACCTGTATGACCATGGGCAAGTGACTGGACTTCTTTGGGTCAGTTTCCTCATCTATTAACTAAGGGGCTGAATGAGATAACCCTCTGAGGGCCCTTCCTGACTCTAAATCCAGGATGCTACATAGACTTTTTTATGTCATTTTACCTGTACAACAAGCCTATGAGGTTGGCATATTCCCTGTCTTTTGCAGAAAGGGGCAGTGAGGGATAATGAAAGGGATGATAAAACTAAGTAGTACCAACTCCATGTTTACCTACAGTGGTACTGCGTTAGAACTCTGTCAATTATAAACAGCATGTGTGTATGTGTGTATATGTGTGTACATATGCGAATATCCTAAGGCCACTGTTCACTCTTTACTAAATAAAAGTAAGGCCATGATGATCAGAGCAAAGATCAACAAGGTACGGTCTCTGGCTACACAACTACAATGGCAGAGAGGGGAAAAGAACTCAGGCCTCTTGCTTTTCCCACCCATAGGCTCCTTCCCACACGGCCGCATCGCTCCACCAAAAGCCAGCATTGTGAGAGCTAATGGGAAACAGGCTGGGGAACAGCCATGTTGCCAACAGGGAGTTAGGAAGAAGGGCCAAGAAGTGTAGGCTTGTTCAGACTCTGGAACCACAAGCTAGAAGGCCCACAGAAGCCGATTTGGACCATCTGGCCCAGGAACACTGATTTCCCTCCCACCAGTCTAGTCCTCCTGTTCTCAGGCCCTTCTGTGCTATTGTAGGATCTCCTCTCGGGACCTGTGTCATTAAGCCTTATGTGGTAGCTTCTACTGGAGCCTCTGCTCCCCCCAAAATATAGTTGGAGCTAGAAGCCTGAATAAGGAGACCACACACACACAGAAACAGACAAATCTTGAAAGCTGACCAGTTCTTGTCATCAGAAGGCTGACAAGGTTTGGGGGTTGTTACGCTGTGACCCACAAAACAAGGCTGAGGTATAAGGATGGCTGGTTCTGAGAGGACATAACATTTATTGTAGCTGAGGTAGTTTTTAAGGGAAGGGGTGAAGGAGAACTACATGGTCAGGAGGCCACATTTGATACAGATCAAATCAGCTTCAATATGCCAATTGAAAAGCAACACCCAACTGATCTTGGTGCTACCCACTTCCTTCTCAAATCCTGTAATTGAAAGTCAGCACCATATCAAAGCCGTGTGAACCTCAAGGTAAATAAAAGTCTTCTAGGCTTCCCAGACTAGGGGCAACTATAACTCTGAAAAAAGGATACAGTACCTGGGGGTCATGAACATATCTCACTGTAATCTCATACTATTCTGTTCACAGAACTCTTTCCCAATCATACTGTTTTCTTTTGCTCACTTGGACTCTCCTCTCCCCACTTGCCAAAGGCAAATGATTTCCCAATCATAAACGCATGCATGTGCACATGCCCGTATATGTACGTACACACACACACACACACACACACACGCTTTGCAAAGCCATATCTAATGTCCAACCCTTGTTGATACAGCTAAATTGAGAAATATCTGTGGGACAGAACATTTTAAGTGAATGTTCTTGAGTTGAATGATTTCACAAGGCTCAGGGATGGGTCCCCTAATTTTTTTTTAGGTAAAATAAGTTTTAAAACTCTTCTTTCCTCTCACATAAGAATAGGTGCTGAGTAGAAGCAGAGTTCTATTACTATGATTTGTCCTGCATCAGCTCCATTCTCCCCTTTGGTTTACATTTTACATTCTCCTCTTTAGTTCAGTTTTTCCTAAATCACACATCACAGATGCACCGACAAGGCCAACTATCTTTACAACTCATCCTAAATAATCAACGAAGCAAGTGTCCCCAGGCAGGCAGCTCATCTGGGGTTGGGGTGAGGTGGAAAGATACCCTAAAGAGAGTGGACCCCAGACAGATGGGCAGCCCAGACCAGAAGAGGGATGGAATCAATTAGGAGGTCCATAATGGGAAGAAGGGGATGGGGAATGGAAGAGAAAGACCGAACATTGCTCACTCTCCTTCCCATCCTCCTGCCCCTGGATATCAGGCTTTCCAACTACACTAAGATTTTTGGGACACCCAGTATATAGCATTTCCAGTGATATTCTGTTTTAATTTCCTCCAAAGCTGCCTCTGCCAGGTCAGATCACATATATGTTGAATTCTAAGCACTCCGTTTTGGGGAGGATTTTTAATAAGCTAGAGAGTATCAAGGTGGACAGTGCCATGATGGTGAAAGGTTTAAGTGTCATACCGTAATGGGCAATGAAAATTTTCAGTCAGAAGACAAGCTTTAGGTAGGAGGTCTTCACCTTTTTTTGAGTTATGGACCCCTTTGGCAGTCAGGCTGGTGAAGCCCATAAACCCCTCCCTTCTCAGAACAGAAAATATTTTGGATTATAAAGGGAAATAATTATTTTGAAATAGTTATCTATCTCTCTAGATCAAGTTCATAGACTCCAAGTTAAGGACCACTGAGTCTTGCGGGCATCATGATAACTGCCTTCAAGGATTTGAAGGACCATCATGTCAAACAGGAATCAGACATCTTCTGATTGACCCCCAGAGAAAAGAACCAAAAGTATCAGGTGAAAATTGCAAAAAGGCAAATTCAGGATTGACATGGGGAAGGGAGGATCTTTTCAGTAATTTTAAGAGGTATCCAAATGAAGAACTGGCAGCCTTGTGAGGTAGTGGGTTCCACCTCCCTGGAGGCTTTCAAGCAAAAGCCAGAAGCACAACTGCTGGGTATGGTGTGAAGGACATGCTTATTTGGGTACATGTTGGACTAGACCAGGGGTGGGGAACCTGTGGCCTTGAAGCCACATGTGGCCCCCTAGGTCCTCAAGTACAGCCCTCTGACTGAATCCAAACTTCACAGAAAAAAATCCCTTTAATAAAAGAATTTGTTCTGTAAAACTTGGATTCAATTTTTAAAACTGCACCAAGGACCGAGAAGGCCACATACAGCCTCAAGGCTGCAGGTTCCCCACTCCTGGACTACTTGGTCTCTGTTCACACACATCTCTGAGTTTCTGGGAAGTACAAGGGAGTCAAGCTGGCCAGAACACACCAGATAGAGCCTAGGTGAAATTCCAGAATCCCAAGAGCTGGTAGCTCCTCCAACCTCCAACCAAGATTACATCAGTTTCCTCACTTACCCACTTGGTTTCCATCCCTTACTTAGTTCTTTTATTTATCCAACAGAACAGCAAGAAATTTTTCTAAGACACCATCAGTTTGGGTTTTTTCCTCCACTCCCTTCCTTTATCAAACATTAAAACTGAACAAGGCATTTATGAACACTTAGAGGCAGTGGACAGAGCACTGCTGAATCTGCAGTCAGAAAACCTGAGGTCAAACCCTGCCTCAAATATTTCTGAACTGTGAGATCCTGGGCAAGTCACTTTATTTCTGTATGCCTCAGTTTACAAATGAGGATAATAACACCACCTACCTCTCAGGGTTATTGTGAAGGTCAAATGAGATTAATAGTTATAAAGTTCTTTGCAAACCTTAAAACATTATATAAATACTAGCTGATACTACCATCACCACCATGTACCCAGGGCTACAGATCTGGCATCATACATGATACTTGCCCATTGGAGGCTTTGAGGCTTCTAAACACATGGTAATATGCCGTGACGAGAGTAGAAATTTCTGACATTAAAAAAATGTACCTTTTTAAAAAAGACACTGAAAATGTTCTTCTTTGCATCTTATGTGTTATATCCTCAGAAGCTTGCCTTGCCTCCCCCCCAGTTCCTGATGCATTTCCTAGCCTCTGGAGAAGTGGATGCCTGAATCTGCTGGTGGTCAAACCAAAGATATGCCCACTTTGGGGAGAAAACTCCATCCTGGATCCTGGCTGCTGGACATGCAGACAGAGACAAAGACCATGGGCTCCCCCTCACATGACAGAAGAGCAAAGGTCTCCATCTCTCACTTAGGAAGCCTGAGCCAGGGAGGAGGAGAGTTAGACAGTAGGGAGAGAAGTGGTTTTTCTGAGAGTTTAGGGTTAGAATCCCCCTTTCTAATTAACGTCTGGACATAGAGTAAAGTGGTCTGCAAGACCACAGGCTCTTCCCAACCCATAAAAGAAGGAGAACCTAGACTTGGCAAAATGGTGTAAGCTTTGGGGCACAATCTACCAACTAACTGATATGAACTCATATGGATTGCTTGGCAGACATCTATATTAGATGGCCTCGTGATCTTAAAAAAAAAAATCAGCCCACACCTTAAAAATTCAGGCTGCAGAAAACAGCAATTTAAGTAAAAGTGGAAAAAGTACATTCACTGCCTCCTTTCTGCCCTCTCATCCACACTTCCCAGTTTCCTTTCTGTACTCCCACAAGCCTGGAGGTTCCCCAGGTTTCTGATGTCATTCTGTGGCTATGGTATGATGTAGAAGGGGGCTAGCTGGGCAGGTTCCACACCCTTTTTATAAAGGTGACCCTGGAAGATATGTTCTCATGTTCTCTTTTCATCTCAAAGGAAGCCACACTGCTGAAGAGGGCTTTGAAGCTAACCCAGTTTTAGCACGGAACATTCATCCACATAGTTTCATTTATGGGGGCTTCCCCCAATCTCACCCCACACCACCACTGCTAAAGCCCCTCTGACTTCTGCCACTATCAGAGTTGTTGTCCCACCACAGAAACCATGTTGGACTATTTAGCAGATATGACTAAATAGAACCAAAGGTCAAAATGAGCATCTTCTCTCTTGGAAGACCCAATCTTCTCTTTCCTTTTTGCAACATAACTGAAAATTAAATATGATGGCTGGGGGCAGGGGTTGTTTCTTTTTAACAAGGGCCTAAAATCTAGCCAAAAGCCCTAACTTTGTACTTAGAACCAGCCCCTTTGAGGGTTCAACTAACTGGAATCATAGAGGTCTGTCCTGCCCTAGGCCCAGACGCATTCTTTACTATGCAATTCCTTATGACACCTTGCTGGTGTCCTGACAGCAGCAAGATATCAGGCCCCACACTTGTACAAAATATAGATAACTGTTCAATTTAATACGTGTCCAATCAATTTTTGTGAAAATACACACTGTCTATTCCCATATGCTTATCAGTGTTGATTTTGTCCATTTAATATGTTGAGTGGCGTGAGGGGCAATACTATATATCTCTCACTTATTTAGTACCAAAATGGCACAGGCGTTATGCTATTGGCAATTCTCTGCTACTTAAGGGGCTGCATGGGTACACTCAGCCCACTTTATTCAAGTAATACTCCTCACTGGAGTAATGCTGCCTCATTGGAAATGTCCAACTGGGTGGCTCTGTTCTGAAAGTCCCTTTACTTCACTTATAAAGGAAGCCAATGTGGATTTCATAGATAGATGAGGTCAGAGCTACAGATACATCCTTTTTTCTCTGAAAGGGCTGCTTAGAGGGAAAAGGACTATCTTTGAATCACTGACAAGGCACATTCCTACTATGCATCCCACAGTGGTGATGGTAGGAGGGCAGGAGATATACACATATACACGCATACACATACATACATACATACATACATACACACACAGCTCAACACCCTGTTTCCTCTGTTCGGAGGGCTGACTGCAGCTATTCCCAGAGTGGCACTCCCTACATGTATTTACTCTATAATATAACAAATACATTTTTCACATGGTGTTGAACCAGGGTGACCATAAGTCATTAATTCATTTAACAGACATTTATTAAGTACACAGATAAGGCAGCCATGCTAGGTGTTGAGGAAAGGAAAAAAAACTACTAAACAAAACAATCCCTGCCCTCAAGGAACTTACAGTCTAGTGGGAGATAAAACACACTAGCAACAATAATAACAGCTCATAGTTAAGACTATATATGCGTGTGTACATATATATACATATACACACATATATAACCTAAACTATACTTTAAAGTGCCATACAAGTATTAATTATTTATTGTTATTGTTAGTTATTTTTTACTATTATTTACCATTTACTACTAAAGTACATTATTGTTAATCTGCTTTAAGCTTTACATGGTACTTTCCTTATGCAAAACAGAACTAAGTATTTTGCATGTGAGGAAACAGTTAGAAAAACCAGGTCATAGAATCCTAAATCTTAAACTAGAAGACACATCAGGGACCATCTAATCCAACCCCTTTCCTCTGACAAATCTGAAGACGGACTTTCTAATTCACCTCTCTTTCACACAACAAACATTAGGGTCAGGATTTGAACCAAGGTCTCTCTTGGCTCTAAGTCTAGTGCTCTTTTCACCTTACAGTTCCATCTACCAAAGAGGTACTTGGTGAACTCCGTCAGACCAAGGAGAAATAAGGCAGAGAAGAGAACTGGGGGTAAGCAAAAGGAAAGGCCTGAGCTGGGAGTTTTTCAGGAAGAGAAGTGCTATATCTGAATATGGGATACAAGAAGGACCACATGAACATAACACAAAAGGTAGTAGTAGTAGATAGGTAGAGGGGCAAAGAAAATGAGGCATCGTCTGGGGTAATACAATTCCCACACCAGAAATAAAACAGCAACTAAATTATATGCATAAGACTAGATCTAGAGGTGGGGGGAGCAACTGAGCTCCAAGGGCTCAAAGGCTGAGGGCTAAGAGGGGAAAGCGATTCAGGCCCAGTGGAAAGGAACGTAATGTTCCAACAGCATCCTAGCGTCTCTCTGGCCAGCAGAAAAGGATAGAACTTGGTTTAAAGAGCACCACTCATCTGTCAAGAGACAACACCATTAATGACAGTATCTTCACATTCCTCTGGATGAATTTCCCACTGGGTGGGGTTGAAAGACTTTGCACAATGAGACTTTTAGCTAAAGTCCAGCAGATCTGGGAACTGAAAGCTGTGATTTGGGAAGTACAGAAGTAAGAAGAAGCAGACTTGGGGTACACAAGGAGGAAAGGTGGGAGGAAGGTATAGATAGAGGTGATGGACTCAACTCTGATCAGATCACAATTTAAGTTCTGTGTTCAGTACTAGGTGCCATGTTTTAGGAAAGAAATTGATAAGCTATGGTCCATAAGAGGTCAACCAGAATGACTGTAGGGACTTGAAACCATTGCTATGCAGGAATGTGTTGAATGAACTAGAGATGTTTATGGAGGAGAAAAAGCAGCTAAGGGGATCATGATCTAATACCTTTCTAACATTTATAGGTCTGCCACATAGAAAAGGCATTAGACTAACTCTGCTAGACTCCAAAGGGCAGAAAAGGACCTCTGAGTGAAAATAAAAGGGAAGCAGATTTTAATTTAATATAAGGAAGAACTTCTTAAAATTTAAGGTGATCCAAAAATAGAACGGGACTTCCTCAAAGGAGAGTAAGGTCTTCAAATAAAGAATCAAATATAAAACCAAAATGAAGCTTGAAGTATATCTAGTCCAACTCCCTGATTTTATAGGTGAGGAAACTGAGACTCAAAGAAGTTACATATCTTGTTAAGGGTCACACAGGCAGTTAAATGTCAAAGTCAGGATTTTCCTGGTTCCAAGGTCAGTACTCTATCCCCTCCATAATACAACACTGTAGATGAGATTCATGTTTCCAGCATGGGTTGAGACTAGATTACCCACTGAGGTCCCTTCTAACACTCAGATCCTTTGATTATATGAGATCCCACTTTTTCCTACCACTCTCCAATTACAGAAACCAACTGGTTTCATTGTGTCCAATCAATAACATAAGGCTTTCCCCATTCCCAGAATGTTCCTCTTCTGATCCAAAGCCAACACTGCCCAGTCCAGACCTCTCAGCAGAAACACTTTACCAGTCTTGGAAGGCTCCCTGTATACACAGCGACCATTACTTGGGATTTTCTATTTTCTAACTTACTATTACCTGACCCATCACATATATGCATCACGTATATACAATAGCACCCAGAACTCAGGAAAAAATGCCCAATCTTTAGTCAAGGCACATAGAGGGCAGGAGACCCTGTGAGCATGAGGCTAGAAGCCCTGAATTCTAGTCACAGCTCTAGCTAGCTGGCCATGGGAAAGTCAATTGGCCACTCTGTGCTTCAGTTTACTCAATTCAATAAGCATTTATTAAGTGCCCACTATGGGTGCTATGCTAAACTCTATTCATCTGCAACATGGCGGATGGGGTTTGGACTCAATGTTCTCTAAAGCTCCTTCTGGCTCTGCAAGTTTGTGCCAATGAATACACAATTTATAGCAAATGCCTGAGTGAGAAGCAAAAAGGTGTGGAACTGTTCAGCCAAGTAACACTGAGGCGCTAAAATGTCCCCTGCATCAAACTAGGGTAAGGTCTTTACAAGGCCCTTCTGAACACAGCCGGTCTGGGAAACACATTCAATAAACTCAAAATCCCAAGCACTATGGGCAGGGGCCTTCCTTGGGGCTCATTCAGTCTCCCAAGCTGAAAGGGAGGTAGGTGGGGAAAGAGGAATCATTTCACAAAGACTCACTCTCTTCCCTGAAATTTCCTCAGGTCAAAAAAGAAAAAGTGCCATTTACCCAGACTCAAAAATTACCAAAAAGCTCAAACACCCAGATTTTGGGGGTCATATTTAGCCCTCTATTTTTTAATAGAATGATATTCATGATAAGCAGACAGGCTACATTATATCAGATTTATTCAAAAGAACATCTCTCAAGGTCATATTCCAGAGTCCACAGAATGGCAACATGGGAGAAGGGAAAGAATTTTACTGCTGCAAGTCAGGATCCCCAGATTGTAGTCCCAGCTCTGTTCTTTACTAGCTGGCTATGTTACTTTGGGCAAGTCACTTTAACAGTTGCTGCACCTATAAGATGAGAGGGTTAAAATCCAATGATCTTGAAAGTACTTTTTGCTCTCTGATCCTGTGATTGCAATGCCTTCTATAGAAAATGTCTGAATATAACCATCTAAAAGATCCCATCTGTATGAAAGGGGGAGGGTCCAAAGTCCTCCTCCCAGTCTATACAGCCTAAGGTAGAGGAAGGCTGAGCATGGGATGAAGGGCTACAGCCCCAATGCCCTTTCCCAACTCCAGCAACCCAATAAGAATGGTATCAGTTAAGGTTACTTTATCACACCTCCCCATGCTACGTCCTAGTAAACAAGCATGAGATGAGTAGTCTTACATTTGTCAGTCACCGAATCCTGGGCTGGATAGACCATTAATCTGACCCACTGTGGCAGGTGTTGTGTTTGGAGGCTGGCCAGTCCAAGGTCAAAAGGGAGCACCTATTTGCTCCTTTAGACTATAAGCTCTTGGTGGATAGGGATCCTGCCTCTCTACCTTACTGACTGCCAAAATGCTCAGGATAACATCTCCATGTTCTTGTTCCTTTATCCTCAAAGTGGTTACTCAAAAAACAGCTGTTGGTGGGATACCTCCCCTAGAATACCAATTACCCCAAGACACAAGAGAAGTCAGGGAAAGCCTGTTTTCAGAATCAAGGGTACCACTTGGGACTGGCTGGACACCAAGAAGAGAAATGGAACCCCCAGGAATAAAGAAAGGCTAGCTCATGAATCTAAGACCTCCCTTCACAAGGAAAATTAGCCCTCTCCCCCACCCCCTTTTAATGTCGGCACTGACTAGAGATTAGACGGAGTCATTTGACAAGCTGCGAATGCTTAGCTGGTATTACCACAAATTACCCTTCTAGCAATAGAGTTCGCTGCTCCCCGACTAGTCAATATTAATAAACATTACCGAATGCTTTTACAACACAATTTATTTTTTAATACAGCGCTTTATGTATGCCATAAAGTAAATATACCAATAAAAGCCACGAATTTCAAACAACAGATTAAAAAAGAAAAATAACCAAGAAAAGGAAGATGCCCTGTGGAATACTTATTAACCCCTTCCATGCTGCAGGTTATAGCATTCAAAGAGTGGGTAGTAAGACCCTGAGATAGCCAGTATTGCTGTAGCTTGTGACACTCATTTTTCTGGGATGTTGATTTGCTGGGGGTGGGGGGATAGTGGTTAAAAGACAGGAGATGGGTGGTCTACAGGTGTGGAATTTACCAGAATTTATCTGATAGAGTTGCTTTTGATTAACTGGTTTCCTTTGCTGTAGGGGAGGGTTCAATGAGGAGGGAGGCATAGGGAGAAATGGTGACAAAAACAAACATCATTAATAACACTTTAAAAATAAAAATAAAAGGAGAGCATTAGGAATGACAAAGGAGCCATGTATTCTGGAGAGTGAACCAGAAGATGGCTTGATGAATGTGGTAGAAAGGGTACCGGGCTGGAAGCCAGAGACGTGGTTCCATTAAGCAGCCTTGTGATGTTGGTCAACTTTATTCCTCCCTGGGCGTCAGATTTTTTTACTTAGTAAAAAAGAAAGACCAGACCCTGCTCAAAATACTTAGAAGAATAACCCCAGCAGGGTTTAGAAAACATTTTCCCCACAGCAACCTCCTTGACAGGAGGGAGTCCAAGTATTATGGCCATTTTACAGATGAGGAAACTGACCCTTAGGAGGGTAAAAGACCAGCCCACAGAGTCACAGCTGCAAGAGCCTAAAGCAGATTTGCAAAATCAAAGGGATGCTGGCCAACAGCAATATTATGAGTTGGGTGGGGTGGCAAGAAATTAATTCGAAAGCCTTAGGCTCTTTCACTCCAATTAACTCACCTCTACCCAGAGAAAGAAAAGGAACCTGCATCCCCACCCCCTTGGTGTGGGAGGAAGTCAACCCAGGGCTGAGCTGTGGATAATAGCTAAAAGCAGCCATAACTACAACTACTACCTAAAGATAAGGCTGTCCAGAAAGTGTGGGGAAAAAAACAAACAAACCCAAATCAGAGCTGACAAAGGGCCACGTTCATCTGCCCACAGGCAGATAGTAGTAGTCAGTTGACTACTCCTTCAGAGAACTTCTCAGTAACCCCCCCACCCACCCACTGGTGCCTGGAGGTCATTATGTAACCAGCCCATTGTTTTAAAATGATCAGGTTCTCCTAAATCACTTATTTGAAATATCTCTATCAACAAATTTCCCCAAGAACAAAAGTTTTTCATTTGTGTGGCTGGCTAGAAGATGATCTTATCGCAAGCAATCGTATACAGTCTCTTTCAACAAGGTCTTAGAGCGCTTATCTTCAAGGCTCCTGCTAGCCAAATATGATTGAAATGTTCTATTTATGCTCACTGGATTAAGGAGATGTTGCAAAACTGCACAAAACCCTGGCAGATGTAAGCAAGGTATTACAGCCCGGGCAGTTAAGATCTAAGGGGAAGAGATCAATACACACTTTTGTAGTTTTGTGTGGGGTTTTTGTTGTTTTTTTTTTTTTTTTAAAGAAACCTGGAAACTTCTGCTTTTACAAAAAGAGAAAGAAAAACAATCAGCAAAATACATTAAGATGTATGGCCACTCACTGCTATTGTCCCTCTTTGATCAGAGGCTCCCATTGCCTGTGCTCAATTATGTCAATTCAATGATTTAAAAAAAAAATCCAAATATTTTCTCCAAGTCCTGGAAGGTCCTAGATGAATGGGAATTAAACTATGGGGAGATGTCAAATGATGAACAGATTCCCTCTTAAATCAAGATTACATGGATGGTTTTCTTAGAGATACCTACCAAAATTACAAAAAACTTTTTTCTCTACTCTGATTCCACCCACCCCAAAGGGGGGAGGGGCACAGGGAGAGAGGGTAGACCCAAACTCTAGGAAAGAACTCAATCTAACCATCTTCTGTGCCTAATGTCCATTCTCTTCTGCTACTCCTGATGAAGGAAGCACTTTGGCCTGTGTCCTGGAGAAGCCCATATCTTCCCATTATCACATCTGGACCAAATGTCCAGATGTTCTTCTTGACTAATGTCAGGTTTATTCTCTTTTCAACCTAACTCTATATCCCTATCTACCCATCATAGGGTTTTATAAAAAACTTAATAAAGTAGGAAGTTTAGGGTATAATAATTCATTTACTTTAAATGGGGGATTTAATCAAAAAGCCCTTTTAAAATATTTGTTACAACTGCTGTTGATAAAAAATCTTCCATTAAATTCAACAAATGTTTATGTCTTCCATGTACATAGTCTTCTACTGGGCACTGGAGACAGAATGACAAAAAATAAAACAGTCCCAGTCTTCAAGTAACTTTTATTCTACTAGAGAAATTATTTCAGGATATCACAAGGCTTTAGGGCCATCATTCTGAACATCAATTGTAATAATCAACCTTTGGTTAAAGAGCCTAAAGAATATTCTTGAAACATCAACAACAAAGGGAATTTGCAGGAAATTCAGCATGTACCCAGGTAAGTATTCCTTCCTACCCAACTAAGTCCCAAATACCATTTATTTTCTCATCCTTAACCTCTCTCACAAGAAGGGGGCTACTTTAAACAGAATTTTATAAACCATTTCAAAATCCTGGCTACTGGAGACTTTACCAGTATAATGATCACAATAACATCTCATACTTGGATCAAAGTCTTCAAATATCAATCAAAAATGATCAAATCTCTTCAAAGAGATTTCATCAAATCCTCACCATAATCCTATCAAAGAGGTAGGGCAGGGACTAGCCCTGTTCTACACAAAAATAACCTAAATGGTTAAATGACCTTCTTAAGGTCACACAAGTAATTAAACTAGAATCCAAATATCATAGTTCCTAAACCAGGGCTCTTTCCCCAAGACCACACTGAGCTGGCAAGTCTATAGCTCTATTAGAGGAGAGACCATGTGTCTGTGACGCAGCACTTGGGCCTCTGAGTTAAAGAAGATATTTCTGCTGAACTCACCATATGTCACTGACCCTGACTGAGGTAGGGGTCCCTTTAAGAGGGAAGAGGCTCAGTCTCAGAATTTGATCTGGTACTATAGTGCCTACTATCTGAACTCCCATTTTGAACTCTAAATTGTAAGGAAACAGGGTAACCCCTTTGGATCTCTATGAATTGGTAGGGGAGGGGCTGAAGGAGAAGAAAAGGAGGGAAGGGAGGTGTCAAATGATAATGATAATAAATGATAATAAAGTTTTTTTAGTTCCACAGTCTATCTGCAGATATGTTGAAATATTTATTCTGAAGACAGACTCCCCAGCTTGGAGGAGGAAGACCAAGCTCCACCCTAACCAACAGGCCCCTGCCCCCTTCAGATGATGATGATGATGTTAAGAAATAAAATAGTTCATATTGCACCTTAGTCTACAAAAATAATCCACATACATTAGGCAAGTTGATCCTCACAATGACCAGCGAGGTATGTAATACATGTATTATTAGCCCCATTTCACAGATAAAGAAATTGAGTCTCAGAAGAATAAACTACTCACCTAGGGTCATAAAAATTGTGTCCAAGGTGGTATTTGAACCTGGGTCTCTCTTGACTCCAAAGCCAGCCCTCTCTCTACTAGGCCACACTGATTTCTCCACCTATCCCCCTTAACTAGCCGCCCATTTCCTCTACATTGGTTCACACCCAAGAAATTGTGCTATAGAGGAAACTTTGAAACCTCTGGTTGTAAAGGGGTCACCTTATCCATTCCTTTAGTCTTCTCGTAAGGCCCACCAAACAATGTCAATTAGACACGAATCATTCCTGCTTCTTAAAGGCCAAAATGGAGGAGAACTCTGTTTCACTTGATAATCCAATATAATTCATCTACAGGAGGTGTTTTTAACCTCAGGTCATAAATATATGCTTATGCCTTCCACATACCAAGCACTATACTCATGACAAAAATGAAACAGCCCCAGTCCTCAAGCAACGTAAATTCTACTACAATTCTACAAGACTACATGGATGGTTTTCTTAGAGATACCTGCTTGAGAATAAGGTGATTCAGAATCAATCTCTCTCACTCTCTCTCCAAACAACATGATGATGATAATATATTTGGAAAATCTCAGACTCAATTACAAAGTTAGTTGAAACAATAATTTTAGCAAAGTAGCAGGATATAAAATAAATCCACATAAATCATCAGCATTCCATGATGTAAACTTGTTTTTAGAAATATTTTGATAATTATATTTCAATATAATGGTTTTTCCATTGTAATGGTATATATTTTGTCATGCTTTTACAAAACTAAGGGATCCACTAGCTTCACCAAAGGGGTCGATAACACATACACACATGTACATGTGTGTTTATACATGTGCATATATGAATGTATACATGTGGATGGGTTCTTATATGTATATACATATATGTATACATATTATTTATACACACTTATACATGTTTAACATAAATTCCTCAGCCTTAGATTCTAGAGAGACATAGGCAGAGGGGTAAATCCAAGGATGAGATGAAGAAAAATGGAGAAAAAAACTAGAATAATGGGCCCAAGAAAGTGAGTGTTACCTTCTGATGTCATTTCACAAACCTTTTGCAATATAACTGAATAACATCCTTAGACATCAGACACCCTTGCGCCTAGGTGTGGTGTTAGTTCAGTGGGCAAATACTTCCTTGCAATCCACAAAAGAAATTGTTTTACTGAGATCCCTTGATTTCTCCAAAGTGCCTGTGTGGGGGTGACTCCCCCCCAAACTTAATAATAATAAACAAGCCCCAAAGAGGAAGGGGAATAGCAAGTCTTCCCTGATCCTACCAAGAGAAAAAGGTCCTCAGTTGTCCTTAGAAACTAGTTAAGAGGGGAAAAGATTTCCCTAAGCAGGTTTTAGGAAAAAAGTACTATCAGAGCTCCCCAAACTTTTTTCTCTTGTCTTTTTTTTTTTTAAGGGCACAGTCTTGTTCCTCTCTGCACAGGCCCCTGGTAAAGAACAAACAAACAAAAGCTGGGGCTGAGCGAGGCCCCTCTCAAGCTGCGGGTAATTAAAAAGGCCTATAAATGCCCCCGCAAAAAGCACTTCAAAGAGACAGTAATTCCAGCAATGGCCAGTCAAGACGGTGTGGTGTAAAAATTATGAGTTTTCCCGACGGGGTGCTGTGTGTGAAAAGGACAGGGGCTGGTGGCCAAGGGAGGGTGAGCCACACAGAGGGGCTTTACAATCTGTGTCTGTGCCCAATGCGTGTAAGTGCGTGAGAGTCAGAGACACACATAGAAAGAGGAATGAGCAAGGGCTATGGCTCTCTGTGCACACTCACATTTATCAACGTGGAGGCGGAAGGAGCGTGTGGGCTCAGGGATAAAAGGAAAAATTAAATAAAAGCAACAAATATGCATTCTCCCCCCTGCCAGGCTCGACTTTTCATGGGGAGTACCAAGCAACTCGTAGCCGCCGGTGCCCCCAACTTTTTGACTGGCACTCAGGAAGGTACAGAAAGCACCCGGGATGCTCAGCTGGCTGGGACAACACAAGAGAAGGCAGCTGTATTAGCTCACTACACGATACATTGTGATATACACATAGGAGCCACAATGTCCTGCACGTCAAGTCATGTTACTATGCATGTCAAATAAAACATTCTTAAGCTTCCTTTTGGCTGAATTTACTAGGTCCTCTGTGGGGCATACCTGTGCCTGCTTTTGTGTTTTTAGACACTGTTACATTTTATGCTACATATGAATATTTCAAGCATTAATTGGTTTAGTTATTCCAACCCACTTCACCATATAATACAAAATGCCTACAACTCATGGTGGGGCTAACAATAACAGAGGAATGAATCTTGACGTCTGTACATAAGCTGTTCCCACAGAGGTGAGCTGGAATTTTCAACTCACGTTGTATAGAACAGAACATTAAATGGGGAGTTTGTGACATTCTTATCTCAATAATACCATACAAGGCAACACTTAGTATAAATATGTGATGGTACATTTGAAAGAAATTGAGGCCTGCAAATAAGATGCTTTTATTTTTCCTGTGATATCACAGTATGGCTGATTTTCAGAGACTCTAGAGCTCAGAACTAGGTGAGGTGAACCGTTATTCATTCCTCCAGGGCATAAGCGAGCCACCTCTGTCCCTCAGAGAGGCTGGCCCCGGGCGCAGGATCATATGTGTCCCACTCCATTCTGAGAAGCCCAGACTCCACTGCTTCCTGACCCTGTGCTAGTCAATCATTCATTTGGCCCATAATGAATCCCCTAGCCCAGGCTGAGGGGCAGCAAAGGCAAGTCTATGCTCCCCAAACCATAAGAGAAACAAACACGCTAGCCAGCAGCTTAATTTCTCCATAAACAGAAACCTGCTCTGCTCAGTTTACAGCCCCACTCACTAACTCCTCCCTGACACTGCTGGCTTTAAGCCCACACATAAAAATGTCCTTTACTATTTTTATTTAATGAGCTTTCATTTTCCTCCCCCTCTTCTTAAATGAGAAAGGAAAGCCCACCTCTTAATGTGTGTGTGTGGTGGTGGTGGGGGTACCCCAATGGAAGCTTTTTAAAAACCTATCATAAGTTCATGAGACGCTCACTTCCACCACCCCATTTCCCAGATTCGCTTCAATAGGTGAACCCCTTAAGCCTGTGCGCGCACACACACACACACACACACACACACACACACACACACACACCCATTCAAAAGAAGATGTATGGATTTTGGACATTTGATTACTTTTAAGTATATATTTTTCCCTCAAATAGACTGAATACGATGGTTAGGAAATTTGACAGAAAACTATTGTGAGCCATTTATTGCCTTAATACGCACCTTTGTCCAACAGGCAGTTTTGACAACAGCGATAAATTCCAAATTTATGTCAACAGAGCATATGTTGAACACCTCATTTCTGAGCTAAAGCAGCATGCTGCCCTATAAATCACCGTTCTGTTTGAAATGAAAGTAGATTACAGGCCTGTGTTATTGAGCAGTTAGAACCGTAGTCATATAAATCAGAACTTTTAACTCTAGGCGATCCGTTGTGCAATTAACTAAAGGGTACTTTGTCATTTCAAGGCTTGCGCACAGACTTGGCAGGGCACAGAGCTACTGGGGAAAAGGGGGGGGGGGGTTGAGAGAAGGAAAAAGTTATTTGGCAACTAGAAGGGTCTGTGCTGAAGAATCTCCCCCTCCCCATTCTCAACACACACACACACACACACACACACACACACACACACACACACACACACCCCTCTCTCTCTCTCTCTCTCAATACCTGTTGAGCCAGCATATAAGCAGAAAGCAAAGACTTGTCACAGAACCTAAATGCCTTTCTTATTCATTCAACAAGTTTTTACTAGGTACCAATTTCTTTGTCACTGTGCTAGGCACTGTAGGGTTACAAGAGAACTCTAAGATACAGTCTGTGAACTCCAGGAGCTTACAGATCAATGGGCAGAAGGGACAGTGGGAGAAGCCAGGATACAAATACAGGAAACAATCAGATATAAGGTTGGCAGCATAGGATCCCATCTAACATGCAGGGGACATTCAATGAGGGCAGCAAGAGGAGAAAAGGAAGATCAACCTGACAAACAATGAGGAGTGATCAGATATGCTCTTGGGGAAGAAATCCAAAACCGTGATGGCCTTATTTTTGTCTTTCCATCACTAACAACTAGCAAGGATGCCTGGTACAGAGTGGGCCTTCAATAAATGATTGCCAAAATGAGTTGATTTACAAGCAAAACCAAAAGCAAGAATGAATATGTCCCAATTAGAGGTTAACTAAGATAGCTAAAGTAAAAGACCCATAGAGCCAACTGAGGACCTGTCATTTCAGATAGGTAGGGAATGGCTAATGGCACAAGTAAGTTGAGGGGTTTAGTTGGACTTCAGTCAAAAGTCTTTGTTAAACACTTTACTGTGTGCTTTACTCTGTGCCCAGGGCTAGGAGAGATACAGAAGTTTGGGTAGGACACACTCCCTATCCTCACAGAGTTTACACTTGATCCTCTGTGCAATAAGGAGCTACTTTTAAAACCCTACCACCAAACTGGTAAGTGTAGAAAGACAGCTGGGTTAGGGTTAGGGACAAGTCTATTGGGACAATAGGGACAGTTCACTGGGCATGATGGTATTTCCAAGAGCAAAAGTCAGGCCAGACCACTGAAACAAACCATAAACAGAGTTCTCTTACTTAAAACACCAGTAAGACTCATCTGCTGCTATGGGCTTCCCAAACCATAAAGAACAAACCTTCTCAAGCCCTTGTCTGGCAGAGGGCCTTGGCTCAGTGGGTCTCTGCAGGCTGCACTAGCAGGAGCTCAAGAAGTAGCTCTATCTCCTACCTTGCTGCCACTGCCACCTAATTAAACAAACCTCCTACTCATCAGGATGCAGCCTGAAGCAAGAAGGTGCCACAAGGCAAGCTGTATAGCTTGACTCCCTGAAGCCTGTGACAGCGATAGAGAATGGTCAGGAACCAAGAGGCTCAGCTTCCCTTTCTCCCTTGGCAGTCTCAAGTCTCAAGGGTAATTTCCAAGTCCAAAGCCAAAAATGAGGCTACAGGAGGTGGTCTACTTGAGAATCAACTAACCAGTCAAGTCATAACTGAATACCTACTAATCAACAGCACTGTGCCAGGTGCCAGGAGGTAAGCTCCAGCAGTGAGCTCTCCAGGAGTTCAGAATCTGATCTGGTTTGGGGAGAGACAAGACACACACCATAAAAGAAAGAACAGTGTGTGATCAGGGGCTAAATCCTACAGTACTAAACTAGAAAGACACAGGGAGCTCAAAGAAGAGCTGTATCAATAGGGGTTAGGGTCAAAGTAATCAGGGAAGGCACTCCACTCACCCCAGGTGGGAAATGGGCTGGGTCTTGAAGAACAATTCAAGACAACTAATATTTATTAAACACTCTGCTAGGAGGGATGGATCCAAATATGAAAAACACATAGTTCCCCAAGGAGCTTGAAATCTAACCAGAGGATATAAGCCACAAACATGAATATGCATGCTACAGAACGTAGTAAGGGCAAAGGAGAGAGTTGAAGCAATGAAAGAAAATCTGAGGAGAAACAAACTAACATTCAACTTGGGGAGGGGAAGTCAGGGATGGTTTCAAAGAAGTGGCACCTGAGGTGGGCCTTTATTTTCACTAACTGAAATTGAGCATTTCCTTCATTTATGAATGTAAGCAATAATATGAAGAGGTCAACAGATTCCACCAGCCTGCCAAGGAGGTCCAGGAAACAAAAAAAAGGTTATGAAAAATCTGGTTTAAAAGAACTAGTCGGTCTACCTTCAGAAGGCTTGACCTTATGTCTTTCTTGTTCCCAACATGTGTTTCTTTAGAAGATCTGACTGAAGAAAGTTGACCAATTGGTCCTGTTCACCAGGGACATTCCACAAAAAGAAAATGGATTCCCTTGGGAGGTAGGACTCTCTTACCAATAACTCTCCACTAGTGTGTTTTCTAAAAACTATTATCTTGCTTCCAAGTTAGATACCAGTAAGCCAGTAGGAACATCCGAAAGTGCCCTCTTCAAAACCTCTTGGCTGTACACAAATGCCACATCCCACCATCTGGCTGAGCAAATTGCTGGTCTCTGTGAAAAGGGAATCTCTTATAGATATCAGTCTAATATCTGAAAGGGGGGGGGGGGCAGATGAAGTATCCAAGTTTCATTTTAAAAATCATTAAGGAGCTATTATAGTAAAATGATGCTTCCAATTTCCAAATAAAGCAGAAACAATCACATTGAACAAATGGCCAGAGATGGCTAATGAAGGTGTTATCAAGGAGAGGGAAGGAGAGAAACACAATAAAAATTATTACTTAGGGGAAAAAAGATTAAAGCAAAAGAACCACACTCAGCCCTTTCCCAGTTCAGGATCTCATCCCATCTCTGTTGGAATAAAAGTCTATCTGCAAAATCAGCTTTTTTCCCCTTAAAAAAAGCTAGTAATTAGGAAGCATCCAAATCTATGAGAGGCCATATCGCAATGGAAAGAGCAGTAGATTCAGAGGCAAAGGACCTAGACCCATTTTGTGAGCCTGCCAGCCAGTCCCTGGGTGGCCAAGTCATTCCACCTCTCTATGCCTGAGTTTCCTCAACTATAACATGAAAGTTTGGGGCCGAGGGCTCAGTATAAGTCAACTCTGCTACATAGGTCAAAAAAAATTCATGCAATCTTGGGATGCATTAAGAAGGGATGGTGTACAAGGAAAAGGAATTGGCAAACCCTGGGGCAAGTCATTTAACCTCTGTTTGCCTTAATCCACTGGAGAAGTAAATGGCAAAGCACTCTAGTATCTTTGCCAAGAAAACTCCATGGACAGCATTGGCATGCAATCGTCCACAGGGTCAAGAGTCAAATATGACCAAACAACTGAACAACAAGAAAGATCCTGAGACTCTGCCTTGGCCAGATCACCTCTGGAACAATTTGCATAGTCCTAGGCATCACATTTTAAGAAGGACATTAATATGCTGGGAAGCATTAACAGGAAGGCAATCAGAATGGTGAAGCATTTCAAGTTCATACCATAACAGAACTGACTAAAGGGACTGGTGATGTTTCATCTAAAGGCTTGAAGGAGTGGGGATTTGAAGGAAGGAAAGAAGACATGATACCTGCCTTCAAGTATATGGAAGAGAGATAAGGTAGAATTGGGACCAATGGATAAAAGTTACAAAGAGGAAAATTTAGGTTTAGGCTTAAAATAAATCAAACATTCCTAACAGTCAGAACTACCTAAAACTAGGCTGCCTTAGTAGATAATGGGTCCTCCTTCCTTAGAGGTCTTCAGGTAAAGGTCAGATGGTACGCGTGGTTCTTATCCAATCTTCCTTGCTTCCATATCTACAATCAAGACTCCATCTCACAGATTCACTGTCCTGGGAGAGAATGAGGGTTAAGCATCAATCTTTACATTTGTGGAAAACAAATGTGAAATCTAGAGAAGCTAAGTGACTCTGCCTAGAATCACATGGAGTAGTAGCAGAGTTACTCATTCAAATCCAATTAATAAATGCTCTCCCTCCCAAATTACTTTGTAGTTGATTACTTCCTCTTTCTTTGTGTGTAGTTTCTTTAGACAATATAAACTTATACACATACTTGTTTTCTCCTCTATTAGAAGGTAAGCCTCTTGAAAGTAGGGATTGATTCATTCATTTGTTTATAACTCCAATACCTAACACAGTATATAGCATGGAAAAGTAATTTTTTTAACTGACTGAATGAAACACTAATTGAGTACATATGTGTCCAGTCATATATTTGTCTCTGTAGAAGATGCAAAAGAAATAGAACATAAAGTCCCATTTATCCAGAGGCTTAGTCTAGGCACACATACAAACACAAAGTAAATATCCTAGAGTTAGATAACAATCTGGGTTTTTGTTTTGCTTGGGGGGGGGGGTTGGTTTTTCTTTTTTTTTGGTCTGGACCTATGAGTTCATCAGTGTGGGGAGCTCCCAAGGAACTGGGCCTACCAATGAAAATCAGCACCTGCTCTATGACATTCACAGAGGTTAAACCACCCAGCCAGTATGTGTCAGAGGTGAGACATGTCCCATCAGGGACCAACTCTCTGTCTACTATACCATGCTGCCTCTCACAGCTTGAGATGATAAAACAACAATATAAGAGAGATGTCACAAATGCCAAGAGAGTGGGACAGACAGTCCTGACACCATGCTTGGTGTTGTAATCAGTTAAAAATACTGCCTTCTCCATAAAAGATTTACCACCCTCAAGGGACTCTCCCCACCCGATCCTGACTTTGTCACATATGGCTCCCTCCCACTGCTCTGGCACTCTCCCCTTTGCCTCCATTTCAGGATCATCAAACCTCTCTTGTTCTAGGCTACAAGAATCCTAGGAGGGCAGGGGCATGACTCTGGTCATGACCTATCACCTGACTACCTGAAAAATAGAAAAAAAAATCCTCCCCCAAGACCAAAACCCACAAAGGGGCCTTCATCATCCTACCTTCCCATGATGCTGACACTAGTCATTCAGTTAACCTTAAAACCTGGACATCTGAGGTTGGCATGCCTGCTGTTCCCAGGATGACAACCCTAAATCAGCTCATCCCAGGGTCCTCAAGGAGTCACTTCTCTGCCCTCTTCGACTATCCCCAGCAAGAAAACATCACATGCCTAAGCCAGTCTTTCAGCTCCCGCCATCCATATGAGGAACCATGTGGCATGTCTCACCGTGCCAACATGGGGCGATCTGAAAAGCTAGGCAATAACCTTCCCCAATCACCTGTCCAACTGTTAGGGAAGGAGAAAGAACTTAAATGAGGGGGAGTTCTAAGAGTACACCTATCCTCATCCCTCCCAAGTGCTCGAACTTTCCCTTGGTATGGCTATCACACTGACCTTTCCGAAGGAGCATATTCTTGTGCTCCCAGGCCAGGAAGAAGAGATGCGGCCAGCCTTAATGGAATAAACTTAATAGAGTGGGCAGGAATTCATCCTTCCCTTCCAGGAGACACAATCTAATTTGTACACTAATTGGCACACTGGTAGCCTCCAGGATTCTCTCTCTGTAAGTGGGCTAGAAGGATTTGGAGGAGTTGCCAACCTAGAAATCCTCAGGTCTAGTCAAATAAATGTTTAATTGCCATGTAAACATCCAAATAATGTCACTTCTGCACTCCTGGTAAGTGACTAGCTGAGCCCCTTTTCAGGATAGGCTTGAAAAGATGGAATACAACCAATACTGGAATCCCTGCCCCAGTCCCTATTCCCCTTTCTCTCCTATCCTAAAGGGAAAGGAAAGTTGGTAGAGAAGAAGCTTGTTGTAAAGAAAGCAGGCGGCTTCCTTAACTGGCCTGCTGCTACAGCTTTAATCAGAATGACACACTGGATACTTTGGGGAGAGGTGGAATAACTGAAAATGGTAGAATGAGCCACTTGCAATCTCAGTGGAATCCCAGGCTCCTGCCCACATGTTCATTAGAGCATGTGGATACCACTGGACCTCTCCATATCCATAAAGAATTATCTACTCAACAATCTTCTGGCTGGGGAGAAAGCCAGAAAAACCTGGAAAGACTTGCATGAACTGATGCTGAGTGAAGTGAGCAGAACCAGAACACCACACAGTAATAGCAACACTGTGCAATGATCAATTTTATTAGATTTAGCTCTTCTGAGCAATACAATGATCTAAGACAACTCTAATTCATGATGGAAAATGCTATTTACATCCAGAAAAAGAACTATAGAGTGTGAATGCAGATCAAAGCATACTATTTTCTTTGTTTTTTCTTTCTCGTGGTTCTTCCCTTTTGTTTTGATTCTTCTTTCACAACATGACTGATGCAGAAATATTTTTAATATAATCATACATGTATAGCCTATACCAAACTGTATGTCATCTTGGGGAGATGGAACTGGAGGATGGGTGAAAAAAATCAAAACTAAAAATTTTACAAAAGCAAATGTTGAAAACTAAAAATAAATAAATTTGAAAAATAAAATCCCATCTTCCATAGGAAGTCTTTCCCTACCTCTCTTAATTTTAGGGCTTTCCCTCCATTAATTATTTATCCTGTCTATAGCTTGCTTTGTATATATTTGTTTAAATGTTGTCTCTCCCATTAAATTATAAGCTCCTTGAGGAAGGGGGTATCTTTTGCCTCTTGTTGTATCCCCAATGCTTAGTGCAATGCCTGGAATATACCAGGTGTCTAAATTCATATTGATTAACTGATTGATGTAAAAAAAAAGAATCCTCTGGCTGGAAACAATCCTCAGAGCTGAAGCATCTTGTCCATACCCTACCTCCAAGGAGAACATTCCTATATCATTCTGTTCACATAATAATCTAGTCTATGTTTAAAGAACTCCAGAAAAACTATCCAATACAATTTGAAGCAACTGGTGATAAGGATCCAGGGCACAGGGCAGGGGTGGGGATGAAAAGAATAAGGGCAATGGAGGGGTAGAAGACCTGAGAAAAGGGCTGAGTAAATAATCACTAGGAACTAACCAAAATGACCTTGAAATGTCCACAGCTGCTTTATCTGTCTCACAAGGTCATTCTGACAATCAAGTGAGATAACCAGATGTGAAAGTACTTCAAAGAGTATAAAATAATAATACCCAAATAAGATATTGTCCCAAAGATGACACAGGTGACTTACCTGGAAAGTTACTCCCAGGATTTGGATTATAACAGCTGGAGGTCTGGACTGTCAGAAGACAAAAAGAATTGACCTACCCTGCTCCTCCCAATGCAGCACCAGGAGGACACTGAGGGCCAACTGATAGGAAGGCAGACTCTCTCTCCCAGTTTTCCAACCTATTTCTGTTTCTCATTTCCAGTGTTGTGAATGGAAAGAGTCTCACCTTACTCACTATATTTCAGGCAAATCTCAGCTTTACTTCCCTTTCCTCCCTATTCTCAGTCATCTTTTGGACAGCCTCCCCAACAGTATTGCTGACCCTGCTCCCATAACTCCTTAACCCTTCTCCACTCCCCTTTCCTTTCCAGTGCTGGAATCATGATCAAATCAACTAACTCTGAGACTGTTCCTAGAAGGGATGCATTAATCACCTCTTCTCTGGCCCCACTCTCCAAGTCTGAAACTTCCCAAAATATGTTACCTTCTCCATTAGACTAGAAGTTCCTTCAGGGCAGGTGCTGTCATTGCTACATTTGTATCTGAAAGCACAGGGCCCGGAAAGAACATTTTTCATTCTTTCCTTCAGTCAGGCTGTCAGCGAGACAGACACTTCACCTTAATAGCTCTGTGACTCAAATGTCTCCCGGGAGCTAAATTCATTATGCCTAACAAATGAAACATCCTAACCACAGTGCTTGGTATCTAGTAAGTGCTTAATAAATGCTTGCTGCCTGCCTGGCTGCCATAGGGCTCATGGCTGGGGAGAGAAAACAGAGAGAGATGCCAAGAGAGTATTTGAGTACACAACAAAGATGCCACAGGGGTGAAGGCTCATAGAGCTGGAACTAGAAAGAACCTCAGAGGTCATAGAATACTAGCCCCTTATTTTACATATAAGGAAACTGAAATCTAGAAAAGTTAAGTGACTTAACCAAGGTCAAATAGTATCAGGGGCAAGATTTTAATGTAGGTCCTTTAACATCAGAGCTGACATGCTAAGACAATCTCTTATATTTAAGGTCAATATCTGCACCCCTCCTTTGGAAAGGAGAGGGCTCCTTCTACTATATGATGACATTCCACACATCCTACCATGAGATGCCCTTTTCAAAACTACTTTGGTCATCCTCCAAAAATTCCCCTCCAGAAAATGAGCAAATGACCTTA
This sequence comes from Gymnobelideus leadbeateri, assembly GCA_011680675.1. NCBI lineage: Eukaryota > Metazoa > Chordata > Mammalia > Diprotodontia > Petauridae > Gymnobelideus > Gymnobelideus leadbeateri. Next base: position 545,995 of record WOXC01010095.1, on the reverse strand, counting down.
GAGATCCTGAATCAGTCTCAGGGTTTTGCTCTCTTCAGTCATGATACCTACAAGTCAATTGTATTTTTAAACCACTTCCACAGAGCTGCTAAACTGATATTCTTAAAGCATAGGTCTGACCATGCCAGTCTCCTACTCAAGAAGTTTCAGTGGTTACCTTTCCTCTCTAGGAAAAAATACAATCTTTTCTGTTGGGTACTTAAGCCCTTTACAATATGGCCCCAGATTACATTAACTTACTGATTATACATTATTCCCACTTACATAGTCTAAATCTTGGCCAAATTGGTGTACTTGCTGCTGTCTGTACATGACATTTCATCTTCTACCTTGGTGGGTTTGTATACGTCTTCCTCTTCATGTTTGGAATTCATTCCCTCTCCCACTTCAATTCTTGAAATCCCAACTCCATTTATGATTTAGTTCAAGTGAGGTCTCCTTCAAGAGGCCTTCCTTGAGATACTTACTCATTTGTGAACATGTTATATGAGCCACTAGAATATAAACTCTTTGAAAGCAGTGACCTCTTGATTTTTGTCTTTGTATCCATAGCATACTGCCTGGCTATAGCAAGCACTTAATAAATGCTTGTTCACTGATTGACTGATTGATTAAAACAATTATGACCTATAAAAAGGGTGAATGGAAGGCTGACAAGTCATTTTTTCCCTCTAGGCTTCAGTTTCCCCATCCATAAAATGAGGAAGTTGGGGTAAATGAATTCTATGATTTCTTCTAACTCTAATTCATACAATCCAACAGAGCCACAAGGATAATTAGCATTACACTTATCAACTAAAATTCCATTCTGTCCAAATCTAGGACTGTTTCCAAAGAAGCCACAAACAAAAGAATTCAAAACTTCCCTTGAATTGTCTTACTACCCATCTCCCTCTCAGGGTCATTTCAACATACTGTCCCCAGCTTCTCTCCCAGCCTCCAAAACTCATGAAGTAACCACCACCCCCAGCCCTATGAAGAAGAATTAGGAGGAGCAGGATAAATAGGAAATGAGGAAAGAAAAAGAAAGGAGGATATTCTGAATTGGCTGGTTTAGAAAAAAGATCAGAGACCTTGGTCTTTCTGGAGCTAAAGGATGGGCCCAAATGATCTCTGAAGTTTGCTTCTAATTCAATTCAATCCAAAGCAACAGGCATTTACTGAAAACTTAGACATAAATATGGCACAGATCCTGTTCTTAAGGAATTTAGAGTCCAACTTGGAGGGAAGAACATAAATAGCTATGACAAAACATTAGAGAAATTGAGATAACCATGAAAAGTGCTATTAGAAATTTAGGGAGAAATCAACTACTATCACCAGAGTGAATGGAAGGCAGGGAAGGTTTCTAGCGACATAGAAGTTAAATCTTTAAGAAAGGTATTTCAAAAGATGGAATGGAATGAGAAATACATCCTAAGAATGGGGATCACATTAGCAAGTCTGAGTAAAGACAATGAGATGGGAGAAAGCAGGATGAGAATGGTAGATGGAAATAGTGGGAATATAAAGGGCATAATGGAGAACAGTAAGGCTGGAAAGGTAGAATGGAAATAGGGCCTTGAATGCCAAAATGAAGCAACGATGTATTTGGCATTGAGAAGTACTGATGGTTTTTTAATTGAGGTTCCATGGTCAGAGCAGTTCCTGAAAAAAAGACTACTCAGACAGCAGTACGAGGAAGGATGGTCTGGAGAGGCAAAAGGCTGGAAGCAAGAAGACCTATCAGGTTTCCTAACAATGATCTGGGCAAGAAGAAATAGACTCTAGTAGAAGACAACACACGGATTTATACCTCTAACCCTAGGCTCCTTCACACTTAAAGCATCTTATTTCTGCTCCAACTCCCATCTCTGGGACCCAAGGCTTCACTCAGTTCTCACCTTTTGTTTGAAACAGAAACTGCCCAAATTTCCTGAAAGGACTGCTTGGATCACACCCTAACAGGAGAGAGAGTTCTCTGAGAAAAGCTAAGGGTCTCTAAATCTAAATCTAAATCATTTTTCCCCATTTACTCCCTGGAACCTCTTACCGGAACAGTTTTTCCCCCTCCTGTGAAAAAGAGTAACTGGAGTGTATATACTCACTGGGCACATATCATGTATTCCTCTACATTATTATTTCTATTTTCACGTGTGCATGCCATTTCCTCATCTAGACTAGACACACCTTTAATAAAGTCCTCGACTAAGTACTTCTCTGAATAACCTCACAGTGCTTGGTCCATTACTAGGAATTGAGAATAGGTGCTCAATGCTTCCTGACTGGCTGATCTTGAATCAATGATCTTGTTTGTGGACTGTCTAGCCACTTATGATTCTTTCTCTTCCCTTTGGTCTTCCTTCTTTTGCTCATTTTCCCTGGACACCAGTTCATTAGCACCTTCGCTCACCCTTGAAAGGTAGATGAGGAAAGGAAAAAGAAAAATCCAATCTGTCAAAAGCTATTATGATCAGCAGAACAGGTAGGGGATAGAGTTTAATAAGAGAGGCTCAAATTCAATTTCTAGATCATCTATGTGTTTTAATAACTAAATATCCCTGGGTTGTTCTTCCTACCCATCCCCATTAGCCTTGAATGACTGAGAACTGGCTACAACTCATTCTTGCTGTCATGTTAACCCTAAAACTCAGCATTCAGAAACACCCCAACTGTGTGGTCGATCCTAAGGCTAGAAAGCTGCACTCCATTTCTCCCTGTGAGCCATCAATCTGGCGTGCCCATGTTTATTAAAAATAAGTTTCCTGAACTTCATCCATCACCCCTGCAGCCAAAAGGTAAAATCAGATTCGAAGCCTAAGATGCTAGCAATTTCTTCTAATTTCCCCTGCCTTTGCTGCCATTCAATTTGAAGACCCAAAAGCAGAAAGGTGGAAGGGGGGAGTGGAAGGGGGAAAGAAAAAACCTAAGCTGACCCAGAACATGACTCTAGTGTGAAAATATACAGCTCTGCTTGGTTGTAATGCAATCTGGAGTTGAGAGATCAAAACCAAAGCTGCCGGAGGTTTGCAAATCACTTTTCCCCCCATACCTATTTTGGCAGCCAACACAAACACAGGGAGTAAAGCAGACAGTGGATATAGTCAAACTGGGCTCCAAGAGCCCTAATAAATTAGATGCAAAACACTGAATTCAGATCACGTTAAGCATCTCCCACAGATCCTCACCCACTACAAAATACTATGGCACTCCCTGGAGTCAGTGTCAAGGAGCCATGGACTTCACCACTACCATCACCCATCCACCCTGCCCTACCCTGTACCCTGGAATCGACATGCTCTGTTCCACCCTGGGAGTACCAGAGTCCTGGTATAAAGATTTAGGCCACTTAACCCATGCTCTACAGGTGAAATAAATATTTTACCAGCACTGTAGAAGCCTCCAGGGAAGGCCACATGTGCTAATATAACTGGTACGGGATGTTGTTTGACACAATAATCCAGCCTTAAAACAGGTCTGTGGTTGTGGCTGTCATTAACAGCACTGGGACAGAGATGAAAATGGAATTCTGGGGAATGGAAGGCAAGAATCTGGCTAGGCACTGGTGCCAATACAGAATCCTGTTTTGGGGCAAGGAAGAGGATTTAAATGGTGGAGATGCTCTAGTTCCTCATCTTGTCCAAAATTAGAAGGGCATGACCCAATTGGGCTCTCCTTTTCCTTCCCCTCCACCCCATCCCCCTAACCCCATAGCACATCTTAGTCACCTGCCCCTACAAAGATGTTATATTACTAGGTGGTCAATGGTAGGAGGGAGGCAGAGAGAAGCCTAACTCTCGAACAAAGAAAATACTATCATCACATTCAGGAAAATGATTTGGTTTCTAGGGGATAGGGCAGGGGGAGGGTGGTAACTGGCGAAAATGAGAGAAGAAAACATTCATCCGTGCAAGTTCTTGAGTAAAGATAGGGTAAAAGCTGGTCCTAAGGGTAGAAGGGTCCAGAAAGACAATCTCAGTTTTCTAAAAGCCCTTAACAGCCAAGATGGAGTTAGTAATCATTGTTACAGGAAGAGAAAAGAAAAAAATTTCCAGGGCTTAAATTCAGATTTGGTTTCTTTCTTATTGACTTTTAGTATCTTTAGAAATTTTTCCACAAATTGGAGGAGAGGGTAGTTAGAAGCAAACATTTTTTGGAAAAAGACAGGGTCAAAGGAGAAAATAGAATAAATGGAGAGTGGGATAGGATGGAGGGAAATATAGTTAGTCTTTCACAATATAACTACTATGGAAATGATTTGGGTAACTACACATGTACAACCTATATTGAATTGCTTATCTTCCCAGTGGAGGCAGGTGAGGAGGGAAGGGAAAAAATCTAGAACTCAAAGTTTTAACAAATGTTTAAAAAAATTGTTTCTTACATGCAACTGGGAAATAAGATATACAGGCACTGAGGTACAGAAATCCATCTTGCCCTACTAGAAAGTTAGGGGGCGGGTGATGGGAAAAGATATAAGAGAGAACAGACTGGGGGAAGGGGCATTCGGTAGGCTTACTATTTTGGGGTGGGGGTAGGGGAAAGAGGGGGAGAAAAAATTATAACTCAAAATCTTGTGGAAATGAATGCTGAAAACGAAAAATAAATAAATAATTTAAAACTGCCAAACAATCAAAAAAAATTTTCTTCCTCCAGGTATATCCATGGTCTTGGAGGCTATTCTTTAAGTGACCCTATATTATATCCTTTAAGTGACCTTACATTATGCCCTGTCAAGGGTTCTTCAGCTTGCTTGTGTCACAGACCCCTTTGGTAATCTTGGGGAAGTTTATGGACCCCATCTCAGAATTTTTTTAAAAAATACACAGGATTACAAAAGAAACTGATTGTGTTGGAATGCAATTATCAAAAAAAAAAAAAATTAAAGCAAGTTCAAAAACCCCCAGGTTAAGAATTTCTGATCTTATCACCTCTTTGACTCTAAGCCACAGAGGTGCTGACCTTCACTAACAAGAGGGAGTTTCTTCATCTGGTAACTCTCTCTACCAATTAAATCACAGGTCCAATCCCTATCGTTATCCAAATATTACAACCAGCACACATAGGAGTTTATTCAATATTATAAAAAAATAAGCATCACAAATTTTGTCTGATTTCTAGACATGTAGAGCTTGCAAAAACAACCATTTTCTTGCAGAATATAACTACATAAATAAACTTGGTCCAGGGACCTGGGAATGAAAGAAAAAATACCTGGCACTTTTTTAAGCCAAAAAAATCTGAATAAAAAAGGAAAAAGCAACTTCTTCCCTGCCACTTGGTCTCATTCTTTTGGATATTTGCTCTGCCAGATTCAAGAGGGACCATTATGATGATGCTAAGAGACTGGAAAGGGATAGGGAAGATCTTGTATCTTGTTAAATCCAGGAAGAATCCAAGTTCTTCTCCTTCGCCCATATACTCAAGATGACTGTTTAAGGCCATCATACTTAAGATATGAATCTACAAACCAGAAGGGTAGAGGCTAAACTGATGTAAGTGGACATAGAGGTAGACCCTAGGAAGAAAAGAATGTTGATTAAAAGAGAATTTTTTAAATTCTACTAAAAAGCAAGAGACGCTCCAGAAAAGCAAGCAACTACCAATATATAACCTTTTTGCTCTGCCATCATACCCATATCTGTTCCATTCCAAGATCATCATCCAAATTCATACCTCCTGAAAGAGAAAAACCCCCTAGGGTTCTGAACGGCAGTATCTATAGACCTGAGGATTCAAGAGGATGACAAAAGGCATAGGGAGGTCTCATTCCCAACATATCCCCAGTAATGCAGAACAAAGGCTAATATTCGAAGTACCTAAGATTCAGTAGGAAGTTCTTTTCCTCCTCCACCCCTAGTACCCAGGAGCACAAAGGTCCTCATCAGTGACAGGGTAGTAATAAGGAAACACTGGTTAAGATTACAAGGTGCTAAAGAGGAAATCATCACATCCTTCAACTAAGGCTAAAGGGTGACAGTATTGAGCCAGAGAAAGGAAAAATTGTCTAGTTTAGGGTGCTAACCAAGCTCAATAGTTTCCATTTCCACTACCATAGTCTTTATAGAGAATAACCATAAAAAAAGAAACCCAAATAACCCCATTGAGATTATTCCTCTACAGGTTTAAAAAGAAAGGGAGAAGGAAAATGGATATATGGGACAGGCACTGATTTTGATTTTGGTGAGATCTGGAAGGTTACCAATCCTATGAGTAGCTACACTATAAAAAGAAAGAGTCAGACACTAAGTATTTCCTTTCCTATAAAATATTCATTACAGCATGGGAGAGCCAAGAAGCCCAAACCTCAAGCATTTCTAACTTTGCACTGGAGTAATAACAGAGTTTTATAGGAACCTTCTGATTTTATTTATACCAGGCTATAAATACATTGTTCCATCCTAGTTCCAGGAGAAAAGGCACGTCTCACCCCTTTATAAGCCATACAGTACACAGAAAGACCCCAGGTACACTCCCAGCATAGTTTTGGATTTTGCTTGAAAAGAAAGAACTTCTTAGATAACAGTTCTTCAAAAGACACTCTGGGCCCTTTGCTGTTATAACAATGCATTGGAGGATCTCAAAATAATTGTCAGCTATAAATAATGTTCAACAGTAGGGTAAGGTCCAACATTAGCCAGAGAGTTACCTTTTATTGTATGCCCAATGTAAATTAAAAGCACTAGAACACATATACTTGAGAGCCTTTTAATTATGTAACTATCTTTCTGTAATGACTTGAGTCCATTAAACTTTTCAGAATCGAAGGTGTGGGGTGATTTTCTTGGTTTCACTTTCAATGACATAGCATCTTTATGATGAAGTCAGACATTAGCTGGCTAATGCTGGACATGACCTCATTACCCAACATTACTGAGAACTACAAACACATTGGAATATTAAGCAGAATATTATACAGTAATGTGTCTGTATAATATTAGAAAGCATATGCAATGACTACAAAACATTTTGTAATGGACATTTTATAATCTAAATTTCAAATGCCAGCTTGTTTTGTTATTATGTACTTCTTTCTCAAGTCAAATGCCAAAAAAATTTTTTTAAATCCACTTGAGCAAGGTTTTCAGTTAGTTGAGCTCCAGATAAAATATATTTTTACTGAGTATACCTGTGTATCATTATGTATTTATACTGTCATCCACAAATATCAAAATGATGTCTCTACATGAAGAGAGGAAACAGAATGAAAGAGTCATATGCAAAAGCATGTCCATTTGCAAAGAAACCTCCTTATCACAAAACAGTCACAAAGGTCCTGCCTAAGTGCAAATAATCATTTAGGACCTTTCAAAACCAAGTTAAGTATAAACCTATTTAGAAAGAACACAAAACCTGAATTCTCTGATTTGAGCTAAGGAGAGTCAACCAGACATTAAACTCACTAAATAACATCCAAGCTTGAAGAATTGAGTTTTTGGTGACAATGAAAGAGAAAAATGGTGCATGAACTACTTCCCACCCAAGTAGGTTTCTACTTAGCTCAGGTCATAGCAAATACTTTTAATAGCTTTTTAATAGCCTTTATCTCTTATTTAGGAATGGACTAGCTGTGAAATTTGCAGAAGTATGTCCAACTACTTATAAGCATTTTTCCACAAATGATCCATTTTCAATAAAAATTAAATTAACCAAAACCTTCATTTACACAATTTTTCCAGCTCTCAATTTTAAGAGTAATGAAGTAACTGACAATAAAACAAACTAAGAGTAGAATTTTCATTTTTTAAATACCCCCCAAAAAAAATTTAAAGGAAAGGGATCTCAAAGATCCATTTAATCTAATACCCTCATTTTACAAATGGGGGAAAGAGAACCCTAGATAAATTAGATCAAAGTAGGAGTGTATATAGCAAAGCCAGGATCTGAACCCACACCATCTTGATCCAAATCTAGATTTTTTCAACATTATTTCCACATCTCCTGATTGCTCTTAATTCTAGTGCCTTCCTTCTGTTAATTATTTCCTATTTATCCTAACTAACTTGTCTATTCATATCTGTTTGCTTGTTGTCTCTCCTATTAGGTTATGAGCCCCTTGGAGACAGGGACCATCTTTGGCTTTCTTAGTACAGTGCCTGTCATACAGTAGGCCCTTAATAAATGTTACTGACACTGACTTCATTGCCAAGAAGGATGCAGGTTCCAATGTCAAAACTGACATTTATTTTTTGACACTTATTTATTAGCTTAAACGAGTCACAATCTCTGAGCTTTAGTTTCCTAATGTGTAAGCTAGGTAGGGAGATACTTGTACAATCTCACACCCTTATTTTCCCAATATGCAAAACAGGCATGATGATACTTGCAACAATGAGCCTTTTTCAGGCAGCTTTCAGTGAAGTGGATAGAGCATAGGGCCTGGAGTTAGAAAGACCTCAGGTCTGACCTCAAAAACTTACTAGCTGTGTGATGCTGGACAAGTCACTTTAGCCTCTCTGCCTTAGTTTCCTCATCTGTAAGATGGGGGTAATAATAGCACCTATCTCACAGGATTATCATAAGGATCAAATAAAGTAACAATAGTAAAGCACTTAGCCCAGTGCTGGGGACCTAAGTAAACACTATATAAGGTTAGCATCATCATGATCACAATGATTACTATTATTAATTATTCACAGACTTGTGAAGAGGTGCTTGGTAAACCTTAAAGCACCATACAAAAATAACCTATTATTGTTACCAGAGCAGCTGCCTCCAGGGTATGCCCCAGGGTCGGTACTCATTCAACACACCCTCCTACTCAATCTATATATCTACAGGACTGTGAAATCATAAGTGATGCTCTAAATATTTCTCTTCCTGAATGGCTTGATCTTGAATCATCAAAGAGATATTCAATTAAGAACCCTAAAGTAAGGAAAGCACCATGGCCCCATTTTAGAAAGAAGCTTGACAAATGTTAACACCGTAATAATTTTCCAGTTAGGCTTCAGTTAAGCAGAAAATTCAGTGAACAATTACAGACTCTTTCCTAAATATTCCAGTTAACTGAGGTTGGTCTCCTGATAGGTATTTAGATACATATCCAGAATCACCAAGAGTTACTCATACCTCACGTCATAAAATGATTCTGCTAGCTGGCTCACTGGATCAGAATGCTGGCTCGAAAATATCCACCTATTTAGGAGGCTTTGGGAGAAAGAATTGGGAAAACAATTGCAGAGCAGAGAAAATGAAGTTTTGATCACCTCAGTGGATACTGTCCTTTCAGGAGCCAAGTTCCTGCTGTTAAAAGCCAATGCCAGTCAAGGAGCTGTTTCTTACTCACCCTGTCACATGTACCACTCATACACTCCCATGAATGCTTAAATGGAAAGAAACCACAGCACAGGCTCCAACGTGCCCATATGTACGCAGAGGGAAATGCTCCCACAATGACAAATGCTCCCCAAAACCCAATTTCAAACCCTCTGGCTATCACAGTGGTCCTGACATCAGAAATGCTATGTCTCTTAACAGTTATCCTAACAGAAAGTTGGATGATTGTCTGGGGAGAAGGGAGAAGAACCAATATGCAAGAAAGGTCATGTGTGTGTGTATATGAACACATATGTGTGGCCCCTCAGTGTCTTGGACTGCTCTGGTCCTGGGCATGGCTTTGGTGAATTTATAGAGATCCCTCCACTGAACTGGGATGTGTTCCTGTGTATGTTGGCTGCTCCAAGCCTTCATGACTCTATAAAAGAACATTTTTCCCAGGCCTGAGTTCCCCCTCAGAGAAACTATCTTTCTTCTAAGTGTTGGAAAATTTGAACCTGAACAGACCAGCATGCAAAGCAAAGGAATCTCTCCTCCATGCAAGAAGAAACTTTTCAAAAGAGAGGGGGGGAGGGGGGGAGAAAAACACCAAACAAACAACAAAACCCTGTTCTTCACAGGCATCCTGCCTCTCCCTAGGACTATCATTAAGAGATACTTGATTTCCACACACACCTTGCTTGCCCAAGGAAATCAATATGAAAATCAATTCATCTACTGATATATTTTATCAAGATACATGTGGCAATGCCACATCTCATTTACAGTGCGGCTTTCATGGACGCCAAGGTCATTGGATAGAAATCAGGCTATAGGAGGAAGGAGGCTAAAAAACACACATTCTGTGCTGGCTGCAAATAGAAAAGTGAATGAAATAGGAACGGAGATAGAAAAGGGAGCCTGGGGATGCAGCAATTACTGTATGTAGGAGGCTCGTTATTGGTCCAGCTTGCCACCTTGTTTAAATGTGAAATAGTTGGTAGATTTAGAATCGCAAGTATTTCTCTCCTGACTGAAGCCCAAGAAAAATGGTTTCACTAAGCTCCCAAGGCCAGCAGAATGTAAAAACATTTCTGAGAGAGAAGGGAAGAAGAGGAGGGGAAAATAAACAAACAAAAAGAGAAGGGAATGGGAAACAGCCAGCAAGGGCAAAAAGAATAGGGCAAGGGGGAGCAAAGACAAAGAATGAAACAGAAAAGTCGAGGAGGAAAGAGGTTGAGAGAAAGAGGAGGAGGAAGAGAGAAAAAAGAGAGAAAAGGGAGAGAGAGGGAGAAGGAGAGAGGGAGGGAAGGGGGAGAGGGAGGGAGAGGGAGAGGGAGAGGGAGAGGGAGAGGGAGAGGGAGAGGGAGAGAGAGAGAGAGAGAGAGAGAGAGAGAGAGAGAGAGAGAGAGAGAGAGAGAAGCAAAGAGGATCGCGGCACACGCCCTTAGCAGGAAAATTATTATATCTCCGTGGCTGCAAAGGGGCATATTTTTAGTAAATTCGAAAGTGATTTGCTACACACGGCTACATCAAACTCAGAGGGCTCTCTGACGGCTCCGGTGGCTGTGCTGTGGATCAAATGTACTTGGTAATTGCAGAGTCACTGCTACCCTCTCACCTCTAAACAGAGCAGATTAAAATAGCATGAACAGCTATAATAATAGGTTTGGGATTCAGCTTTTTACAGCCAGAAAATGCTTATGGAAATAAGGATTTTGCTGACTATTTTCAAAGTGAAGAGAGGGGGAGAAAAGTAGCCACTGGAGCTGAATAGCAAACTGTATCTGGTGACTAATGAGGCCTGGTCCACACAGTTCCTCCACAGCTTTACATTTAAGGCTAAAAATAAAAACTGCCAAACAAATTTTCCAACACCTGAATGCACACAGCGATGCACCCATTCTGCTCCCACCCACCACTCAAGTCCATCGCTGGAAGAGACCTAATTCATCATCTCTCTTTGGCTTCTACGGTTGGAATGTGCTCTTTCAAGGGTCTTTTCTCCTGACTTCAACTCCCTAATACAGTTTAGCTTTCCTCATAATCTAAGAGACCCTGGGCTCTTCCCATCCTCCAGTGATAAAGACATGGATGGGAAGCCTAATTAAGTTAATAAGTTCACCAGATGAGTATTTTTTTAAAATGACTAGTTTCCCAAAGCAGGTGGCACTTGTCTATAAGGGGCCAGGCAACATTTTTCCCCAAAGACAATTGCTGTAGTCTCCAAATCTAACCCTTTGTGCCCATGTAGAGAGCAATCCAAAGGCCAGAACCCTAGTTCATTCTTACTGCCCTGGACAAGTACAGAAACCGAATTGATCACTCCATCAATATTATGGTAACTAAGATATTTACTGCTGCAGTGGAGAAGAATTCAAGTTGCCAACTATCCCCTGCCTTAGCTAGGGAGGAATCCCATGGTTCTGAGGTATTAATCTTGACTTATGTGAGCCACCATAATAAAGAACAACAGCTACCACAGAACAGACTGAAAAGAGGCTGGCCGTGATGCCCAAGATACCGGCCTCGCTCACATGGCACCACTGACACATGGGACTCCAAGATTATCTTCTTGCCCAGGAGCTCAAACCCATATACCCTTCTTAGAAAATCATCAAAGGAGTGGAAGGTGAGAGAGACTGGGAGACCAGGATTGGCCCAAATAACAGAAATATGTATTAAACTACTTTGTATATAGGAGGAGGTGGGTTAACAACTGGGGGACTGAACAAAGGCCTCTTACTGGAAGTGGTATTCAAGCAAAGACTAAAATTGAGCTACAGATTCCAAGATGGGAAGCTGAGAAGCAGAAAACAGCATGTTAGAGATTGAGGACATTAAGGAGGCTGAATTGACCAGAGTTATGATAGAACAGAACACAAGATCCTGTCTTTCCCCACTCCTTTTCAAGAGCTCTTTCCATCTAACTCCAACAGTTCTTTTGCTTTACTTCTCTACAAGAGTACCAAGGTGGGAGTTAAGACCTGGGGAAGGAGTACTACAATGGGTCTCCTTTTGGATCCATAGATCTCTTTGAAACCCTTCTTAGATTAATGCTTTTAAATGTATAAAATAAAATACAGGGCATTACAAAGAAAATCAATTACATTGAAATACAGTCATCAAAAAAAAAATTTAAAAACAAGTTCTAAGACCCCAAGTTAAGAACTTTTGCTCTGATTTCTTGGTAATGTCCTGTCTTGGGGTCCAAGACAAAAATGGTTAAGAACTCATGTTAAGACATGAGAGCTGTCCTACTTCCTTCTACCAGGCAACCCTGAATGCCAATCATAAGGTATATCCTTCACTTAGTCAACTTCAATTAAGAAAATACTTGAACCTGACAAAACAAGGAATCACTCCCATTTTTACAAGTCACCATAGAACAAGATTTTACAACCACCCTCAGGGAGTGGCAATGCCTCATAGTCCTCTCTGACAGCAAATTCTCGCTCATTTATAAACTAAAAATTTTCCCACTTTCATCTCAATGCATTTTCCTTACTCTGTCCTCAAGAAGACAAACATAGTCACCACTCTCCAAAAAATGCTTTAAGGCTTTTTGGTGGCAAAACTAAGATCTTTCTCTCCCAGTCCAACAATTTCATCTTCCCTAGACTACGTGGTCCCAGCCTCTTGAATGCATAATTTCCCAGAGGCTTCTCATGCCCCACTGAAGACATGGTTGGCCCAAGCTAAAACACAAAAAATCTGCCCAACTCTAAACTGAAGGTGTCTTCACAGATGGAAGAGCCTTAGTCTCAAGGTCCAGCCTCGTGATTTCTTCAACAAAGCTAAGCCCTTTGTCAGTATGTAAGCCACAATGAAAAAGAAGAGAAGGTTGGGGGAGGAAAGTGTTTGGATATTTCAACATGGTGCTACAGATCCACCTGGAAGATGACACTGAAATGGTACCAGTCGACGGCTGTTTATCTAGCCAACCTGAAATGGATGTTTGGGGATGAGAGATTAACAACATCCAATAAACTAATCTTGTTCTTTGTGCTCTCTTATGGAAAAAGAGATGTTTGTGGGGTGATAAAACCAAACCCAACACTTAGTAGGGAAATAAAAAGGCTTGAATTAGCAGTAAACAGAAAAAGTGTGAATCCCGCTGCCAACCCAGGAGCCAGCCAGATCTGTCTGGCTCTTGCCAGCATAGGTTGTACCCTACAGGGAGAATGGAATTAGGCAAAGAGATAGCTCAGTCAACTGCAAGAGGATACCTCCCCCTTGCCACCTTTTCTGGACCCTTCTAGATTCATGGCCACCTCCAGAAGGAAATGGACGTATCATAATGAAAAATCTTGGGGGGAGGGAAAAAGGTTCATTTACAAAAGAAGGATGAGGAGCAGCTGGAAGTTATAGTTATATATTGCTTGGGGTCTGAAGGAATGAGGTGGGGGGCAGGTCTTAATGACAGCTTTTATCTATACAGAAGATTTTAAAATGGTAATCAGGTATCCATCTTGGCTGTTTTCTATAAAGACAGAATAAAAGGAGCTTAAACTGAAGTGGGATAAATTTAGCTTAGATCTATGTGTTCAAAAAACCTACTATGTGCAATACACTATCCTACTGAGAGGCAACGATAACAAATTTAAATAAAACATGGCCCTTGTACTTAAGGCACCTAAAATCTAAGCTCTCCCCTTCAATTTCCTCTTCCCTACTCCTGGTTCCATGACAGCCAGGTGGCAGAGTAAACAAAGTGGAGGACTTAGTCAAGAAGACTTGAGTTCAAATCCTGCCTCAGGCACTTGCTAGTTGTGTGACCCTAAGCAAGTCACTCAACCTCTTAGCTTCAGTTTCCTCATTTGCAAAAATAAGTATAATTACAACACCTACCTCCTGGGATCTTTGAAAGAGTTGGATGACATATGCAAAGTGCTTGGCAAACTTTAAAGCACTACACAAATACTAACATTAATCTTACTATTCATCCATTTATTCACTTAGGAAAGTTTTTATTAAAGTGTCTATTATATGCAGAGCAGCGTTCTAGGCAGCCAGTATGCAAAAATATCCAAATTATAGTCCTTGCCTTCAAAGGACTTATACAATTCTTCTCCATCAACATGATAGAAGCACTGGGGATAAAAAGAAAGGCAAAAACACAGTCTTTGCATTCAAGGACCTACTCCCCATCAGTCCATGTGTTTCCTCTTTAAAACTCAGTTCAACATTCATTTCCCGAAGGAAGCTTTGCCCAAATGACCCAATCCCACTTTTTCTAGCCTATCAATATAATGGAGAATTTGAACCATATTCACAGGTGTGGGCAGAGAATTCCCTTTTCTTTACTCTCCAAAAAGCACATAGATGCCCTACCCCAACTAGATGGCAAACTCCCTGATGACAAGTGCTGGGCTGTTTCTTTTCCATATTCTTCTCCATTCCCTCTAGGTGACTTCTGCAAGGTCTCTCAGTATCTCCTGTTGACAGGTGTGCCCAGGTGAAGCTAACAAGTCTCCTGTCCTGTAAACCTTGAAGAACTGAAAAGCTTCTCATCAGTCCAAACTGCCTTAGGAGTCTCCTGGGAACCAAAGCAGAGGTTTCACAGTTGTAAAGACAACACTCTGGTTTGTCCAAGGCCAAAGATGCAAGTGATAGACTCTCCGTGCTACATTCCATTCAGAAGTTAATGCATTCAATTTCCCATCATCTTCTACCCAAATATGGTCACTAATCTCTGCTTAAACTCCACTCCATGGGATTCCAGAACATCTTTGTCCTGGCCTTTGGTGAGGGCTACAGGAGAAAGAAGTGAGATGCACTGAGATGGGAGACTCCCCGACAGTCGGAGTAAATATTTGCTGAGGGCTGCTGCTTTTTCAAATCATCACAAGCATTAATTAAGTGCTTACTACATACCAGGCACCGTGATAAGCACTAGAGATACAACACAAGGCAAAAACACAGTCCTGGCTTTTGAAAATCCCCTCCCCATCAGTCTGGCCTGAGGCAGCCACCCAAAACCCATCTCCTTCTTGCATTCTCTGGGCAGTAGTGACACTGATGTATTAAAAAATAAAGGAGGCTGTTTGCTTCCATGAGTTACCCTGACCCTGAAGGGATGTGCCTAGCATAACACTTGTTTTGACTAGTAAACTGAGCAAACATGACACGGATGTCCTAGGTGTCAGAAAGGGAATGAACAGGACTCTTCTCTCTCTCTCCTCTCTTTTGCCCCCCACCCAAAGCATTTCTCCAAAGCAAAGTGACCTTAAAAGCAGAATACATCTGCTGGAGTCATGATGAGATTATTCATATGTTTTGATTCCTAATTCAGAAATAATAAGTGGTTCATGGGTTCCAAGTTTAAAAATATATTCATCATCTGGTCTCCTTAGCAGCATGTATTCCATTGAAGCGGCAGTACATGCCACAAACCAGGCTGCAGCATGGGGTTGGTGCACATTTATTCATTTAGCCATAGGTGTCGGGAATGCAGGGACCCATCCCACCTCCTCTTATTTTATTAAAACCCCTATTTTAAGCCCAACTAGACAAAGTATCTTTATGCCTCTGGAACACAGAGCTAAGAGACTATCAAAACAAAAATCCAATTTCTCCTTTTAAAAGAGAGTTAGAATTTAGATAGAAGTGATGGGGGAGGATGGATATAGAAAAAAATGGTTGTTGATCCTCAAAGTTTGAACCCCATGTTTATGACTACATGTTTACTACTGTCCAATCAGACTGTTTTAATATCATGTTTCCAGTAAGTAAGAATGAACCCAGGTCAATCCCAAAGCCCATATACTCCAGGAAAACTTATCTGACAAGAGATGAGGTATCGTGTAACACTAGAAAAACGAACAAGTCGGGAATCTGAGGACCAGAGCAAATTCCACCTCGCACAGTGACCTTGTGTGTCTTTAGACAAGTCACTAATGTTCCTCGGGCCTTGGTTTTCTCATCTGTAAAATGAACGGCTTGAACTAGATGGTCCTTCCAGGTCTAGAACTGTGGTCCAATGATTTACCCATCCAGCTGGCCAAAATATTTCTCATGGGAACCATGCCTCTGTGCATTGATTATGTACAGAATTCTGCAGACCGCCATCTTGGCGGTGAGTTTTCCTGCCTCATTCCATACTCCAACCCGAATTTATTAAGTGGCGCCAATTAGTGTAATGTTTGATTAGCCTTGACATGGTAATCAATAAATACTTATTGATTCAATGGCCCTCAAGGAACTTCCACTTCAAACTAGACTCTGAGATCTCTGAGAGCTTGTACAACATTTTCTCCACGTTGTCATTCAATCCAACAAATATTTATCAAGCAATTACTATGTACAAAGAATATACTGGACACTGACTGGGGAGGTAAAAGTTTAATACCTTGTTCCCAGGGAACTTATCTAACAGAGTTCAAGGGAGATAGGGGTGTAGCACAGACATCCATAACTGAGATAATCATGGCAAGTAAGGTAAGTTCAAAGGAGAGGTCCAGAACAAGCAGGGATAAGGAATGGGTAGACCTGGGACTTCATTAAGGAAAAAAAAATTTAGAAAGTGCCTACTATGTGCCAGATACCACACTAAGTGCTTTACAATTATCTTATTTGATTCTTACAACACTGGGAGGTAGGTATTTAATTATTATTATCCCTCCTTTACAGTTGAAGAAATTGGGGCAGACAAGGTTAAGTAACTTGTAGTCATACAACTAATGTAAGTATCTGAGGCAGAACTTGAACTCAGATCTTCCTGATCCTAGGGCTAAAGCTTTATCCACCTAGTTACCTGGGTAGAGGGAACTCCCTCTACCAAAGCAAGTCTTTCCAAGGTATGGTCCAAGAGAACTCCCTGGAAGAATAAGAGGAGCCACACAGCCAGAATGTGTCAGAAAGACTTGAACCCAAGCGTCCTTGGCTTCCTGGCTAGCTCTACCAATTATGTCAGAATGGCTCTTTTCCAGGCCAAGTACTGTGAAAAATTTGAGGAGGGTAAGGTTTTAGAGGAGAGAAAAGCACTGCAGCTGGGTCTTGAAGAAAGACGGGGCAATTGAGAGAATTCACCTACTCTTAGAATTGGCATTTCTCATAGGCCAGTTGGTCTTGCTACCATCTAAACTCCCCAAGAATTGACACCCTTGATGACAGTAGGCTGGGTAACCCTGGGCAAATCACTAACCTGTTTGCCTTAGTTTCCTCAATTGTAAAATGGGGATAGCCCCTACCACACAGGGTTGTCATAGGATCAAATGTGATAATATTTGTTAAACACTTAAGCACAACATTTAGCACACGGTAAACGCTATATAAATGTTAGCTATTATTATTATCATTATATTGGCCAGGTCAGTCTTAGACATTATTGGGCGGCTCCCCTTTGGATTCAGGGAGGGGTGTTACGGACTTTGGAGATATAATGGTAGAAAAACCAATGGCCTTGGGAGTCAGAGGTCCTGGAAAGAAGTTCTGCCAGTTGTTAGTTGTGTGACTTTAGGCAAATGATCTGGCTTCTACACACACACACACACACACACACACACACACACACACACACACACATTCTGTTATACTAATGACTGAACAGCAGGTACAAATATTTGGTAGGAAAGCAAAAGGACCTGGGTTTAAATACCATGTCTGATACCTGCTACCCAAGCACTCTGGACCAAGTCATTTAAGTTATATCTGGGTCTAAATTTCCTCATGCATAAAATGAGGAGATGGAAGAAAAATTGGACCAATTATCTTTGAGATCCCTTTCTAGCTCAAAATACTATGATCCTAAGAGGAAACTGATGAAAATAAGAAATGAATGAAGTCAGAGAAAAGTTTTCATTAGAAAAGTCATAAATTAGCTTTAGAAGAAGGAAAACTTCATTATAAAAGCTTGGGAGTGTAAGCAACACCCTTGTTACTGGTGACAACCTTCTGAATAAGGTCAGGGGAGGGAACCTCACTGAAATACTGCAAGAAGCTACACAGAACTAAAGAGTCCCATTTTCCAAGTGGCTCCAAAATCCCATGTGGTCCCTGGGTCAAGAAAGGGAAGGCTTGGAATGTCCATCCAACTGACTGGGCCTGGAGTCAAGAAGACCTGAGTTCAAATCCTGCCTCAGACACTTAATAGTTTTGGCAAGGCAAGCCATTTAACCTGTCTGCCTCAGTTTCCTCAATGGGGGATAAAACTGGGATAATAATAGCACCTGTTTCCTAGGGCTGTTATGAGGATGAGATAACAGTGTAAAGCACTTAGAATACTGCCTAACACACAGTAGGCAACTGATAACTATTTATTTCCTTCCTTCCTAACTAAATATGTGTCTCACTTCCGATACCTTTCCACTCCATTTATAACTCTACTTCATCAGGCTGAGGGGCCTCAAGAGGCTTTCTAATCTACTCCCCTGCCTCCATAAAGCCCTACAGAGAGGCCCTTCCCTTTCTTGGAAATCTCCCAAGAAGTCTGTGCAGCCTTTCTTCTGAGAAGCAGCTTTTCTGAAGTAAGGGGCTTTCATGTCCAAACGAGACACAATGACAAAAGCAAATCACACTTTGAAGATACAACTGATAACCTGTGGTGTCTGGAACATTTGTTGTTCAGCTGTGTTCAACTGTTCATGGCTCCATGGAGTTTGTCCATGAGATTTTGCTGGGAAGGATATTGGAGTAGTTTGCTATTTCTTTATCCATTATGTCCCCATTTTACAGATGAGGAACTGGGGGAAATAGGGGTTGTAACTTGCCCAGGATCACACAGCTAGCATGTGTCTGAGGCTGGACTTGAACTCAGATCTTCCTGATTCCACCTCACTATCTAGCTGCCCCCTGACATAGTTTGCACTCAATAAATGACTATTAACTTGATTTTGTGTGCTTCTAATACATGCAAGATTGTCAGGTAGGAAAAGGGAATCGATTGATTCTGTGTCATTTCAGATGTCAGAACTAGTCCCAATGGGCAGAAAGAAGTCACAATGAGGCAGATTTCGGTTCAATATGTGGAAAATCTTGCTAATAAATCCATCCAACAACAAAACATGGTGCCTTGGTAAGTAGTGAGCTCTCCATCACTGACAGTGTGGGGAGAGGAGGAGTGATGACAGTGGTTGTGGTGGCAGCAGTAGGAGGAGGAAGAGCCGGAGTGATGACAGTAGTGGTGGTAAAGTAGTGGTGATGGTGGTAATAGTAGCAGTGGTGATGGTGGTAGTAGTAGCAGTAATAGTAGTAGTACTAAGAGGAGGAGGAAGAGGATTAATAGTAAAAATAATAGCAATAGTCATGGAGAAGGAAGGAATATAGCAGGAGTAAGAAGAAAAATAGGAGTAGAGTAGGAGTATAATAGTAGATGAAGGAAAAGGAGAGGAAAAGGAAGCAGAAAAGGAGGAGAAGAAGAAGAGGAGGAGAGTAGAAGGAAGAAGAAGACTGTCTGTCAGGTATCAATGAGGTAACATATGTAAACTACTCTGAAAACTTGAAAGCACTATAAAACATCAGCTAGTATCATTTTGGGGGGAGGTAATCAGGGTTCGGTGCAGGGTCACACAGTTAGTGAGTATCTGGGGTCACATTTGAACTCAGGTCCTCCTGACTCCGGGGCCAGTGCTTAACCACTGCACCACCTAGCTGCCGATGATGATGATGATGATGAAGATGAAGAAGATGGATGATGATGGTGATGATGATGATGATGGTGATGATGATGATGATGATGAATGATGAAAATGACAGAGCAGAAGGGTTTTCCTACATTTGTCAGCAGGGCAAACAAAATGAGGGTCCTCACAAATCTAAGACTTTAAAATCTTCCTGTTCCCATGGTTTTGATACTAGGTATCATTTCTATATGTGATCAGAGATACTTCATCCTGCCTCTCCCTCCCCTGCCCTCTTCCCTTTACCCCATGTAGTCTCCTACCCCACCAGCCCATTTTCTGAATGAAATCTATCTCTAGCTTCTTAATCCACCAGTGGGATGTGTGCCTTCCTTCTAGTCTTACACTGGTCATTTTGGGTTGCATACGTCACAGAAACATATTCCTCATCTCATCAGCAGAGATTTTCTTCCTAACCAATCAGTGATAATTATTTTCTTTGATTATTTGCTTTACTCTCCCAGGTTGAAAATGAAATATGAACCAAGCTATTGTCCCACAGCTCTTCCTTCTGGGGTTTCCTCAAGTGGATCAGAAATGGGAGAAAAGCTGAGTGAAGATTTTGGGGGCTGGAAAGTCTGGGAGTCAAAGGACCCACGTTCTAGGTTTGGCTCTGTCTCTTAAATGACTTTGGACAAGTCACTTCATTCATGTACGATGTAAGGTAGATGTCTAAAAGCCCTTACAGCTCTCAGATCCTGTGAAACACATTTAAAAATTTGTTGAAATATATTATTAAAATTTCTTCCCTCTCCAACCAAAAAAAATTATAAACCCTCATGTATTTTCCTTCAGATCCTGTAGATGTTATGAAGTAATCAAATATGCAATAGATTCAACAAACTAATTTCAGGCCCACACCTGGGGTCTTGTGATAATGTCAGTTGTGTCTATACAGTGCTAGGATTAAAATTTCATAGAGTCATGATTTCATCAGTCACTAAACTACAAAGGATTAATTAGCAGCCAGGGAAGAGCTCCTGGCTTGAGAATCTAGACTTAAGGAAAATATCTATCTCTGCTCTCCAGATGCCAGCACACATATGAATAAAGTACTTTGATAAAAACACTTTTCATTATTCAGGAAACTCCAAAAATACTGTTTTCTGCCACTGGAATTAAGATACGTCTGGTATTGGTGTGTTCTAAAATGCTATCAGGAATCTAAGAATGCAATTGAATTAATGCATCTATATTAAAATAAAATTGGAAGAAAAAAAGGGGGGAAGTAGATAAGAGAAGAACAGCTTCCTACAGAGCCTGCCCCGCCTCCCCTCCCTCATCAATCCCTCCCTCCTGGAGGTTCCAAGAGTATAAGGCTAAAGAATCCACACCCTTCCCCCACATACACAGGCATGTTCTTGTTAGAAAGGAGAATCTGCTGGACTAGCTGGAGAGTGCTCCAGACGTAGATGAGTGCTCACTGTGAGGGGCTGGGGGTGATCTACAGGACTGGGGATGTTAACAGAAAGGGGTGGAAGAATACAGACAGCTGGCCTGCAGAAAGTCTGAAAAGGACAAAAGGAATTAAGTCAGCTTCCTATCCCTACCACCTATGAATTTTAATGACAGCACTAGTTATAGATATAAGAACTAATCAAATTGAACTGAGGTGGGTCAGCTTGTGTGGGTAGGTCAGGTGGTGGTGGTGGTTGTGGAGGAGGAGGAAGAGGATGTGGATGAGGAAGAAGAGGGTGTGGAGGAAGAGGAGGAAGAAGAGGAAGGCAAAGGAGGAGCTATCATTTATATGGTGCTTTTTATGCACCAGATTCCATGCTGAGTGCTTTATAATTGTTAGCTTATTTGATCCTTACAATAGCCCCAAAAGGTAGGTGCTATTATTATTCCCATTTTACAGATTTAAAAAAAAACCTGAGGCTGAGAGGTCAAGGAACTTTCCCTAGGTCACACAGCTACTAAATACCTGAGACCATATTTGAACTCAGGTCCTTGTGACTCCAAGTCCAACACACTACTCACTATGTCACCTAGGTTTCTCAAGGGGCAGAGGATTGTAATGGTAATTTGAAGGTTTTCCCTGCCCCCTAATAGGCCAAATGTATTCACATGGAGCGTGTGGTGGGAGGAGTTTACTAAAAGGTAGAGCAGAGCTGGGAGGAAGCTGGGAATCAGAGCAGCTACAGCTGGAGAGAGGAAAGGATGCTGGCAAAGAGACAGCTAGGTATGGTGTGGCTCCCTGCTGTGTTATGGTATATTAACTTCTTTGTTGCTATGATGGATTCAGTTTTCTGATGTTGGGATTTGGCTTTCTGGTTTGGGGCTTCAGCTTTCTGGTGTCTGGATAAATGTTTTGCTTCTGTCTTCTATGTGGAGAGTCTGTTATATTTTGCAATTCAAAACTATGCCAGCATATTTGTAGTCTCCAAAGGTACTGTGAATATTGCATTGTCACTACAAGGATGCAAAATATCAGTTTTTCCACCATCTACAAACGTTAAATGTAGGCGTTCTAAATGAAAGATCTTTAATCAATGACAAACAAAATCAACATACTTTTGAAAGAACTGAATCCCACAAAAAATGAATCTCTCATGATAATCAAATCCAGAAAAGGAAACTGAAGCTAAGAGCATGAATTTCAGATTCTAAGAAGGGCGAAGAAGTTGGAGCCATCACACACCCAAAGGTAATAAATAAGAATCATCCTTTCATGAGACACCTGGTCTTTCAGTACTTTCAGTACATGACAAATAAACAAAAGGAGAACCATAAAGACAACTCAAGATCATTATTATATTATACATAAACATTTGCTGTGGGAGATGAAACAGAGAAATTATTTGAAAAACCGAACCTACTCCTCCCAAATGCATATGTTTTATTACCCACCAGCACAAGAGCACCCTTTCTTTCATGGCCTTTCCTCCCTGCCTCTCACCCCAATCCCAGATTACCCAGAACCTATTCAGGCTGCTTTATTAATCACATATTTGGATGAGATGGAAGTCACCAACTTTATTCCTTCTTGTTATAAGATGGAGGACCATGAGACCTTACCATATATTCCACCAATACACCCTAAGCCACTTCAGGACTTATCATCATCTGACCTGCTTCTACACTCTTCAGATACCTAGACACTTATCTCACCTACTGATACAACCCAAAGACCCCCTGGACCTTGCCATCCACCCCACTGCCATACCCTTAGGACTTTGGGGTTTTTTTTACTGACCCTATAACTGAATTTACATTTATACACCAACTCCCCAAACTAGAAGGTAAGCTCCTTGAGGAGCTATACTGTCTACTGTTCTATCTTTATCCCCAGGGCTCATTAGCACAGTGTTGCACATAGTAAGTGATTAATAAATGCTTCATTCATTTAATGAGAAGGTGTGTACAAAGGGAGAAGATAGTAGAGTATGTAGGAAACTAGGGTTCAGTAGAAATGAAAGAGGGTTCTAGGACTATTCAGAAGCCTCACATCTAGGTACCACAAATACTTTCCTCCAAAACAAAACTGAAAGGAGCTAGACTTAGCAAGTACCAAACATTACCCCTGCCCCGAAATAGAGTTGATCATATTTTAATAGACAGGAAATGACTAATCATATCAGAATAATCTGTCTGTATGTAGTCGGACCACTGACTGGTTAAAACAAAGGTCAAAATAAACATCAAATTAGAAGAAAGAATTATGAGAAGATACTGCACAAGACCATAGGTACTTCAATCTAACCTATTCAGATAAGCTACTGATCCTAAAAAATAAGAAAATGGAAAAAAGCAAAAACATCAACATTGGTTAACACCATTTCCTTCAAAATTTTAGTCAATATAATGCACCACAATAAGTGGGGCAAAAGAGTCCAGAAACCATCTTACCCATCAAATATTTGATCTCCTTGTCAAGCAAAGATGGAAGCCAAGGGCAATTCCAATCTAGAATACAAGTTTCATTTGCACAGCACAACAAAATTAAAGGAATCATAGTATTACAGATCTGAAGGACCCCAGGGGCCATCTAATTCACTCAATGACAGAAAATTATGAATAGTAAGTTCTATCTTATAAAACAGCAAAAGTCAGTAGAGGTGAAAACCAGATCAGGTTTACAGAAAGCTTGGCTCAAAACCCATCTGCGTCATAGCATCCCAAGAGCACTCATTGACAAAGCTAGCAGGGGGGATGACAAAAAAAAAAAATAAGGAAAATGGAGCAGAGCTGTTGATATTTCTAGAATGATCTATATTTACAATCAATGACATTGGAACCACCATATTTAGACCATCATATGCTATTCTACTGTTTGCTATATGAGGAAATAGAACCCACACTTAAGATGATGAAACAGGGGGAAATAACTGAACCAGATCAAGTAGACAACTATGTTGGACACAATATAATCTCAACAGTTCTATGTTTAAACTATCTCTGAGAAAGAAAGATGACAAAAGAATAAGGGGGAAATCACAGATTATATCACTGCTCAAAAAAAGGCACTCAAGAAAACATCAATAACTACCAACTCATATACCTACACTCTCATTTTTATCCAATTTTTATAGGGGTGATCTACCTGCACTGAGGGAATGCTTGATGAAACTAGGCAAACAAAAGAGGAAGGCTTGGGCAAACCATTTTCTACAGCAGATCCCATCTTCGGTGTTAGACAACTGACCTGAAAGGTACAAAGGATACAAGGTCCTGCTCTGTTGACTCCTCCCCCTTAAAAATAAAAACTAAACAAACAAAAACCACTTGACTCCATAAAGCAAAACATAAAATCTCTCTTCTAACAAGGAGTTTCTTCTGCATAGGCTAAGATGAACAAGATTTCTTGCTAAATACGGTAACATTACTAAACAAATCTCTGATGACTGACATCAAAAGAAACATAAAACAGGATACGTATGGTTACCATGAGTGACACCAGTGTCACGAGGGCTGCTGTGAAGACAGTCCAAGTGAAAGAAGGATTCCCTATAGACATTAATGCCCCCATTATCCCAAATGTTACTATTATATTCTGACTGTGTCAAGTCCCAGAATATTACAAGACCTTCTAAATAACTTCCACGATTACTCAAGAGATTAAATTAAATACTGATAAATGAAAAATGCCTTCTGTCTAGATTATAGCATATAATTGGAAGTCTAGCCCAATAGTGTATGTATGTGTGTGTACACACGTACATGTATATGCATACGTGTGTGGACAGCTACATGGCACAGTGGTTAGAGTGCTGGATCTGAAACCAGGAAGACTCATCTTTGTGAGTTCAAATTTGAACTCAGAAGCTTTCAAGCTGTGTGACTCTGGACAAGTCATTTAACCTTGTTTGCTTCACTTTCTCATCTGTAACATGAGCTGGAAAAGGAAATGGCAAACCGCTCCAGTATCTCTGCCAAGACAACCCCAAATGGGGTCATGAAGAGTTGGACATAACTGAAAAATGGCTGAACATGTATGTGTTTATGTGTGTACAGATATGTGTGTATTTATATACATATGTATGTATTATGGAAGTGGAAGAAGCAATGCAGAGAATTGAAAGAAAATAGACTGGAATCCTATGATTGGTTAGAGGAAGAGGAGGAAGATGTATCACTCAGTAGCAGTATATAACTAAGTCCTCCAGTGGTAAGTTAATAAAATGGGAAAA
The DNA here is from genome assembly GCA_011680675.1 of Gymnobelideus leadbeateri. Classification (NCBI taxonomy): domain Eukaryota; kingdom Metazoa; phylum Chordata; class Mammalia; order Diprotodontia; family Petauridae; genus Gymnobelideus; species Gymnobelideus leadbeateri. The sequence continues at coordinate 520,509 of WOXC01010095.1, read as the reverse complement.
CAACAAAAAATCTTTACAAAGGCTTCTAACACCCTAAGGAGGCCCCTTGTTGAGGATCTATGGGAAAAGGTGGACAAGAATCCACAAGGACAAGATGGCAGGGATAAGTGGAGCAGTTGCAATTTGTTCCATGAGAAAACTACCCAGACTGATGAAATCACATTTTTGTGGGAGTATCTGATCTTCCCAACAACCTTGGGAGGTGGGCTCTGCAATTTACAGTCTTAAGAGAGTTTCCCAGGTAGCACACTAAGTTTAAGTAATTTGCTGAAGGTTAATGTGGCCAATACAAGAACTTGGGTCCTCCTGATTCTAAGACTAACTCTCACACTTCCTCTTACAGGTATTATTAAGCAGATGAAAAAACTGAGGTTACAGAGATTAAGTGAGATATCTAGTAAGTGTCAGAGGTAAAATACAAATCAAGTATCTCCTGACTCCAAGGCTAGTGCCATTTTTTTTTAGGGGAGGTGGGGAAGCTGGGGGAAAGTGTTATAGAGCCATCTCTACTGGGCAAAGGGAAAGAAGAAGACGCTGCCACAACTGAGTTTGGGGAGAGGAGGCCTGGCTAGAGAAATAAGACAATAGGAAAGTACTGAAAATGAGACATTGTGAACTTTCCCTCTCTCCCCCTCCAATGTCCTCAAAGTTAGGGAAAAAAGGATGTACTGGTCAGTGAAAAAAACAGAGATTTGGGATGGCATGCAAGAGGGAAGATCAGGAAGAGTCACTAGGAAAACTTAAGGCAGAAGGGACCAAACTGGGGCAGCTAGGTGGTGCAATGAATAGAGGTCCTGGAGCCCTGGAGTCAGGAGGACCTGAGTTCAAATCCAGCCTCAGACACATGACACTTATTAGCTGTGTGACCTTGGGCAAGTCACTTAACCCCAACTGCTCTGCCTTCCCCCCTCCAAAAAAAGGGACCAAACTTATCTTTTCTTAAGCCCCATCATTGGGCTAGACAGTGAGGACAGGGTAGGCTAACAATGAAGACTCCATCAAGAAAGCCCAGGTTGAACCCATAATATATCACAACCTAATGTGCATTTAAATCAATCCATATTTATTCATTAAGTACTTCTATGTGCAGACACAGCTTTTCCCTAGAAGGTTTAGCATCCCTCCCTCCATGCCCCCCACCCACCTTGCCACCACTGCTACCATCCAATACAACCCCACTCCCAATAGCCACACACACACCTCACAACTAAGAGCTCACACCAAAAGGAATGAAAGGCAATGCTAGCTAGACTCTCTCTGATCTCCCACCTGCCTGGTCACCAACCAGGCACATCCATTTCTTGCTGCCTTTATTTCCCCCATCCCACTCTCTTGGTCCAGTTTATCTGCAGCTTTCCCTTCTTTGGCCTCAACCAGCTCTTCTGGCTTCAATTCCACACACTACATAACACAGTCCTCACAAGATTCCTCTCCCAGAATACGCAGCCTTGACAGACTGGAGTTGTCTTCATAGCCTGCTTGACTCTTCTACTGTTCCCCCATACCAGGAACCTGGGCTCTCAAACAATCCTTTAGAGTCTGAATAGCTCAGCTCTCCCCAGCCCAGGGAAAGAGATTTGAAATCTAAGTGGCTTAAGAGTCTACAGACATCCATCCTACTGCCTTTGTGATGACCGGCTCTCTGAGTGTCAAAGCACCAGCCTGATACAGAGGCCCTCTCCAACTCACTGTCATTCTTAAGAAAGTAGCCAGGAAAGCTCCTGTCATGACAAGAGTCATCTCAGCGCTCCCTCAGAAGACGGAGCACGAACTGGTCCTATATATAGGAAGCCAAAGCAGAGGGAGGACGAACCAGAAGTCCGGCACACTCTCATTCCTCCAGTTGGAGGTATCCAATAAAGGGTTCCAAGATCCATTAATAAAAGCTCTAGAGAAATAAAAAGTTTCTCTCTGTTATCTTCATGACCCTAGAGCCTCAAATAGTATTTTCAACATGAATTAGGATCAGGAATATCTTTCCTGTAAGGCTGAAAAGACTAGACAATCAGAAACCTGGAGTCAGGAAGAGCCAGATTCAAATTCTACCTCCAATAGTGACTAGCTACATGACTATAGTGCCAGGCACTGTACTGAGCACTGGGTATACAAATAAAGGCAAAAGGCAGTCCTTGATCTCCAGAAGCTCACAGTCTAAAGGAGGAGACATCATTCGAACAATAATGTGAAAACAAAACAGAGGATAAATGGGGGGTGGGGGGGGGGGGTTTCAGAGTGAAGGAACTAAAATTAAGGAGGACCAAGAAAGGCTTCAGGAAGCCAGGAAGTGGAAATGAGGAAGGAGAGCATGCCAGGCGGGAGGGACTACTGACAATTCATTTAATCTCTAAACCTGCAGTATCTACCCTCAAAGATTTGTGGTGAATCTCAAATGAAATAATATATGGAAAAAATTTTCAAATTTTAAAGTGCTATATAAATGATATTATTAGCATTACCTTAAGTTAATTAAGCTAACACCACTCTAAACCTATTTAGGATTGGGGGGCAGGCAAGAAAAGGAGAGGGTTACCACACCTTGACTATAAGAAAAGAACTTTTGGAAAGCACTTAGAGGGATATGAATCTCAAAAATGTTGGGTTCATGACCCAGTTCATGAGCTGAGTGTTCATCATAGTCAGAAATCTCTGCCGGGATCCTGAAAATGTTGGATTCATGAGCTGGGTGTTCATCAAGGACAGATATCTGCACCCAGACGTCTCCACCTAGATGTCCCTTAAGCATCTCAAACTCAAAACGTTCAAAATGGAATTCACTTTCTTTCCCAATCCTACTCCTTTCCCTAATTTGTCACAGGTAACTGCCATCCTTCTAGTCCCTCAGGCTTGAAAAAGGTCATCCTCAATCCTTCACTCTTTCTCCATCTCCAATCAGCTGTTAAATTCTGCAAGGTCTACCTCCACAATCTCCTTGACATCAGCCAAGCTAGTTCAAGCCTTCATCAGCTCACCTGATATCTCTAAGTGATCAGCCAGTCCCTAGTCTTTCTACTTTCCAACCCATCCTCCACATGTCTACAAAACTGCTATTTCTCAATTGATATTATCCCATGTTGTCACTTTATCAAGAAGCTTCAATGGCTTCCAATGAGCTCTAGAATACCAGGATTAGCTCTAGGGACTGTATCATTTTTGTCTTCCCTTCCCCAATGTACATGGTGCACGGTAAAGGAGCACAGCAGGTGGATTCGGGAGAAGCTGGTGGGGAATGGATGAGGTCAAGGGAGCTACTCAGGTAGAGACCCATCTAAAAATGAAATGGTTTTCTACCCAAGAAGAAGCACTGACCCCAACAAAGGCCTCCAAATAGCCATCATCTGTCAAAATGGGTAAGATTTGTATCTGAGAATGAATAGGAAGACCAGAAGAAAAAACAGAAAGTATAGCTATACAGCTTTAGGTCAATGATTACCATGATATCATTAACCCTGAATACTCTTGGTCAATTAAGTTAGAGTGTGTGGAGGGGCTGGTTGGGGGGGGGGGATTCTCCTAGCCAGTATTTGGCAGTACCCGAACCCAGAGCTTCCTGCCTCTGAGGTGGGCTCTCTATACAGTAATGACACACTGTTTCTCAGGACTTTTTATTAAATAAATAAAAGATAAAATCCATAGGATCAAAGATGTAGAGTTGGAAGAGTCTCATAGACCATTTGGTCTAACTCCCTCTTTTTTACAGATGAGGAAACTGAGGTCCAAGAAGTCTAAATGACTTGACCAAGGTCACACAAACAGCATACTTTATTGAGCTTCCTAGCTCCCACTTTCTATAAATCTTGGGGATGAAAAGAAAAGATAATTAACAGAAGAAAAGAGCCCCACCATATATACATAGCCACCATATTATTTTTCTTTTAAAAATATTTTGATAGCGTTTTTTTATCATCTGCATCTCCCCATATAGCCTCCCTCCTCTCCCTCCCCCAGAGCTATCCCTTACAATAAAGAATAAAAAGAGAAAAAACGATTCAGCAAATCTATCAACTAACTAACTAGAGTCCCATTATCTATTTTCTTTTAAACTATATTTCATTTTCCTTTTTATTAAAGTAAATTTTATTGATACCCTTTGTTTTTACAACATGTACATTTCCCAAAGTATCCTACCCTCATGCCCCTCCCAAAGAACTACCCATACAGCTAAGAATATGAATGGGACAAAAAAAAGTTCAGCAAAACTAACCAACCCATCTAGTCCCACTATCTATATTCAGTGGTTTGGTTTTCTTGCTGGCGGTGAGGGGGTAGGAGGGACCAAATAACATCTGATCCTCCTTATACAAAATGGTGGAGTAGGACCTGGGGTCCCCTGAAGCCAACGTGTGCACACAGGCATGCCAAGTGGGAGCCCGTCAGCAGTCACTCTACCTTTCTGCAGAACAAGTGGGCTTCCTCTTGCCTCTTTCACTCTCTTTTTCTCCTCCCCCTACCTTCTCTGGGAAGATAAATTAGCAGCCTGTCAGCAGTGGACAGCCAAAGCAGTTGTGTTTCTGTAAAGGGGCAGTGGAAGTGTCTTTGATTAATGAAACCTTAATACGCGGCTGTTAGACAACCTCTCTTCAGCAGATCGGAAGGAAGACAGATCCCTTCAGACAGCTTTTAAAAGGAAAGGAAGAAAATCCTGGCCTACACCAAGCACCCTGCAGAACCTGTCTAGGGATCCACTGGAAAGCAAAGTACAAGAAGGAGATCATTGCTCCATTTGTAACACAGGTGTAGAGGTGTGTGTGTGTGTGTGTGTGTGTGTGTGTGTGTGTGTGTGTGTGTGTGTGTGTGTGTGTGAGAGAGAGAGAGAGAGAGAGAGAGAGAGAGAGAGAGAGAGAAGGAGGGGAGAGGGAGAGAGAGTATCTCTGTCTCTGTCTGTCGTTTCTCTCTCCCCTTCTCTCAAAGTTGCACATGAGGACTGCTTGACCAGAAAAGCAAACAGAAAGAATGTGACCACTCAGTTCCTCCTTAGAAGAATAATTCAAGGATGATGCCTGCTCACTAAAAGCAACACCTGCCAACGTGCTAAGAGTCCTCTTGAAGACCCAACAATAGACATCAAAGCCAGAGTTTGGAGGCTGAGATAACAAGAGGGAGGAAGGGGCATAAAAGGTAGTTGGGGGGAGGGGGGGCTAGAAACAACACCAACAAAAAGTCCTGCTCACCTTTCACCTCTGGGGAAGCTTAAAGATCATCCCCCCCCAACACATTTTAAACTCAAGGTAGCCCACCCCTGTCCTGGTCACATTAAGCAAATAAAATAAATGACTCATTTCCCTAGAAGAGCTTTCTCAGAGAAAGGCAGAACAAACTTTAGATGTTCTGTCCAACGCCAGGTGAGAATCCAAAAGATAAATGCTCTGGAGGTTGTCCTCCATAGAAAAAAGAAAGGGATTTATGTCACTGGGATTGTTATGTCCAAGCCTATAAAATCCATCAGCATACAATGATCTGCCTGACCTCTGATACAATCAGCTGGAGACTGGAAAATTCCAGGGGATCCATTAACTTACATTCCTAACTTCTGTCCCATGCCCTGAAATGTAACATATGTGCTACCTACCCCTTGCAAGAACTTTGACCAGAGTTGAAACAAACTTTTCCACAAATAAACACTAGAGCTCAACACCTCCCAGCCCCCCAGGTTCTTATTGGTACAAGTGAGGACATCAGAAGGCCCCTCCCTGGCTGGGGGACAGCTGTGGTATATTGACTGGAAAGAGCCCTGAGTCTGGAGTCAGAAAAGCTCCATTCTAGTATCAGCTTGGCCATCCACTAACATGGTGGGAGTGCTTTGCAAACTCTCAGTCTTGGCCATGTGGCTCATGGGAAGGAGGAGCCCTGGGTGTGTGTGTGTGATTGGGAACAAGTTACTGTGCCCCCTGGACCTCCATTTCTTCATGCGTCAAATGAAGAAATTGTACTCAATGACCTCTGAAGTATCCCTCCCAAAGAACTACCCATATAGCTCAGAATATGAATGGGACAAAAAAGTACTGCCCAGTGCTGAGTTCTACAGAAAGTGAGGTCCAGGGAAATGAAAGAAGCTACTCCTGAACACGCAGGTGACTCAGCATCAGAGTGGGATTTAATTCTTTGATCCTAATCTAAATTATGGGGGATAATAGAACACTTGAATTACCCACCTCCTAGGGTTACTACGGGATTGTGAGACAAGCTATGTGAGTTGTTGTACAATCATGAAGTGCTATCTGAAGGCCAGGTAGTATTCTCTCTCTGCCTCTCCTGTGTCTGCTGTCCTAGTCTCCTCTAGTCCCTTAAGCCTGGGTTTTAACCAAAGGCTCTACTTTTGGTGAGGGCAGCTAGATGGTGCAGGGGATAGAGTGCCTGGCCTGAAGTCAGGAGGTTTCATCTTTGAGTTCAAATCTAGTCTTGGACACTCACTAGCTGTGTGACCCTGGGCAAATTAGTTAACCTTGCTTGCCTCAGTTACCTCATCTGTAAAATGAGCTGGAGAAGGAAATGGCAAGCCACTCCAGTATTTTTGCCAAGAAAATCCCAAATGGGGTCACAAAGAGTCAGACAGGACTGAAAAACTACTGAACAACAACAACCTTTGGTCCTCTTCTCTTTCTCTATATTCATTCCTTCAGAAAGTTCATCTATTGCCATGGGTTCAAGGATCACCTTAATAGCAATGACACCCAATTTTAGACCTTCAACCCCAACTTTTACCCAGCCTCCTATTTCCAAGTTCCTACCAGATATTTCTAACTAAATGGCCTGCCAGCATGTCAAGCTCAACATATCTGACACTAAACCCACCCTCTTCTGCCCCCAAATCAGCCTTTTGCCCTAATCTATTTTTGTGAGGGCACCACCGTACTAAAAGTAATCCAGGCTCAAAACCTTAAAAACATTTTATGAAATGGAGGTTTCAGTCAACTGCCAAGTCATTTACATTCTAACTCCACAGTATCTCTTACACATGGCCCTCCTTTCCATTACTATCACTCTAGTTCAAGCTCTCATCACCTTCCCACCAAATACAGATTACAGCCTCCCAAACTGGTCCTGCCTCCCTCCTGTCTATCTCTTCTCAAATCCACCCTTTGGACCAATGGCCAAGGTTATCTTCCCAATGCACTCTTCTCATTACATTGCTCTTCTGTTCAAAAAGCCACAGTGCAAACCATCATCACCTCACTCCAGGACTATTACAACAGATTGCTGGTTGGCCTCCTTGCCTCAATCTCTCCCCGCTGCAATCCATTCTCAACTCAGCTGTCAAATCGATTTTTTTGTCTGACCATGTCAGATAGCACCCCCATTCAATGAGCACTAGTGGTCCCCTTTTGCCTCCAAAATCAAATAAAAACACCTCTGTTGGGGGTTAAAGTCTTTCATAACCTGGCCCCTTCTTAACTTTCCAGTCTCCTTACACTTAACTCCCTTCCATGAACTCTGGGATATAGTGATGCGGGAGCCTCCTTTCTGTTCCTCATGCAAGACACTGAATTTCTTAATTCATCTCCATCTCCCGGCTTCCCTTGATTCTTTAAAGCCCCCCTGCAAGAACTTGTTCCAAGCCCTCCTTAATCTTACTGCCTTTCTTCTAAGACTAAGCCTAATTTTTCCTGTATATATCTTATTTAGGCATAAGTTGTTTTCATGCTGTCCCCCCATTAGATGAGAGGTCCCTGAGAGGAAGATCTATTTGGGGGTTTTGCTTGTATCCTCCTCCCACTCCCCCAGCCCCAAATTGGCACATAGTAGCATTTAATAAAGGCTAGTTGACTCACTGGTGGCTTCCTATTGCCCATCAGATATAGTAGAAATTTATTCTGCCATTGAAGACTTTTCAGTCTGGTTTTAATCTTCCTTTCCAACCTTATCTAGGGACATGATATGGCACACTGACATGGAATGGTGTGGCATGGTGAAAGGACCCCTAGATTTAGAGGCAGAAGTCTAGATGTGTTGGAGAGAGTAGTGTCTAATTCAAATAGAATATGGGACTTAGAAAACCACAAATTAATATTATCTATGTTGTATTGTATTTTTATGTATTTTGTCAAGCATTTCCCAATTCCATCTTAATCTGTTTTGTGCTGTACCTTGGAGTTATGTCTGCTGCTTGGGGCCAGTGGACAGAAAGTTTGCCACCTCTGGAGAGGGCAATCAGATTAATTGGTGCTAGAATTGTTGGCCCAGACCTTAACCCTATAGAAGTGAGGAGGAGGTCAGGCTGGGGCAACAGGTCCTGGGTGGTTGCAGCAGTATAGGAGGGCAAAGGATGCTTCCTCTTGGGGAACAGGCTGCCCACCCTCCCCTCCATCTCATGGTCAAGTCCTAGAGCATAGCACTCAGCATTTATGCCCCTAGATGTAGTAGCACAGTACCCAAAGATATCCAAATACCTTGATGTGGAAAAACAGCCTATTTCACATTTCTATGTTTCTCATTTAAAACTTTCTCAAACTTTCCGAACACCATTTTTAAAAAGGCAACCAAAAAAGTCCCGGCGAACCCCCAAGTCCACAGAGCTTGCTCTTCATCTGCTTTCTTTCTGCAGAAATAAAATCTGGCAAATGGGAACAACAGAGGAATCCTTTTTTCATGAAAATGGAATTGCAAGACTCAAAGGAATTAGAGGATGGGATGGAGCAAAAGGGGAGGGGGAGGCAACAGCTTCCCACAGTAGCCAATGAAAACACTGGAGATAAATAAATTAGGCTCTCTGGCATTTGTGTGGCCAGGGGGAAAAACTAGATTCCAAATTAAATCCTCTAGGAAATCCCTGTGATACAAAGTAAGGGCATAGGAATAGAGGAGGGAGGGAGGGGAGGGCAGGAGAGAGAGAGAGAGAGAGTGAAAGAGAGACCGACCAAGGGCTGAAATGCTGTCAAAACAGAGGTGTCAAAATAGCTTGTGTAAAATAACCCCCCCAGGGATTTTCAATACTTCATGGTACACGGTGGTCTCTGTATCTCATTCATAATGTTTGGCTTGGCTCTGGTTCCAAACCACAAAAACATCTGTACAAAAGGAAGCAACTGATTTTGGTGAAATCATTCTGGAAACTTTTAACATATTTAGAGAGTAATTTCATGAAAGGACAATACAGTTAATGTTACTCACTGGAAGAACACTGTGGTTAGCGGAGCTGGCCAGTTCCTTTCACTTCCATACCAACAGGGAAAGAGAAGAGGAGGAGGAGGGGGTTGGGGGGGTGGGGAAGAGAAAAACAATTTCAGGAGCACAGGCAATTATATAGGTTGGCTTTAATTTTGAAACTGGTGCTTAAATACCAATGGTATTGCCTTTAGCTCTCTGGAAACTACAGTGTAATTAGGTTCACTCAACTTAACTTAAAACATGTCCAGTCATTAAAATTTTTCATGATCTAGCCAAGTTATTACACATACACACACACATATCCACAAACCCAGACCTCCAGCCAAAAGTACATAGCGTCCCCCCAAAAGAGTAAAAACATATAATCGCTTTTCAGAACAGTACTCCTGTTTCATGACCTTCCTTAAAGATAATGTTCTCACGATTAATTAATTTATGAATAGTTTTTCCCCCCAACACGCACAACAGGTTCCATGCAAATTCTTGAGCTTTTAAATTATACTGTTAATGAAGGCAAATAAAGGCAGTTAAAAGGCAATTTGCTCAATTGGTGTTAATATTTAAGCACAGCATGTGTAAAAACAAGATCACAGAATTCAGTTTTTTAACCAAGAAAACTTTAACCCAACTTCATTTCTGAGGGATCAGACCCATTACCAAGAATTTTTTGCATATATGTATATACATATACATATACCCTTTAGCATCAGGTAATGAGGCCTTTTATTAAGTAAATATTTCACATTAACCTCATCAGTTTCTATCACTTAGAAATTCTAATCTATAAAATCAAATCAGCTTAATCATGTTTAGATTAGATTCCCGCATCCTGAAGGCAAACTAAATTGTTTACATCTTCCCTCTCTCCTCAACCCACTCCTGTTCCAGGTTTAACAGACCTCTGGTGTAAAAGGGATCCCATCATCATTCTATTCTTGTGTTCCCTCTCCCCTGGATGCCTGAACCTGCTTCCCGAAGACTACATATCCCCGGTTCTAGCACCTAAGCAAATCCTTTTAAACCAGCCTTGCAGAAAACACTTAACCAGCCTACCCTAACCTGTGACTTTCCTCGAATGTAAGATAAGCATCCTTTTCTCTCAGATTGTGGCCTAATATCCCCACTATTCTGAATCCGTGGACTAGTCACAAGGTTAATTTTATCACTATCAACTTAGTCCAGGGTGAGACGCTTCATTCCGAGTCCTGAAAGGGATTGGCTTCTTAAGGGAATTTCACTGGGGTAAGAGAAGGGGAAAATGGAGAGAGAGGAGAACTAGGGAGGTAGGAGAGAAGCTGGCACTAATTCTGCCTCTAACTCTGAGACTGGTTTCTCCTCATCCAATGGAACCATTTTCTTTCTTTCTCCAAGTTTCTACATTTTTTGAAACACAGGACTTCCAAACATCCTTACCTGAGTATAATGAGAAATGGCTCTAATCTTTTCCAACTGGAAAGGCCCTCCAGAAGTCACCTCTTTCATCTCCAACTCCTGAGAACTCACACATTCTTACGGATTTCTAGACATGGAGACATCCAACGGACAGAGTTTGCTGGACTTGGAGTCAGAAAGACCTACTAGGTTCAAATCCTGACTGGAACACTTATATCAGATGAGACAATAATACGTGTCAAGTTCTTTGCAAACCATCAAGTTCTGTGCAATTGGTAGTTTGTTATTATTACTATTATTTCAATACCCTACTCTGAATGCTTATTAATTAAATTCAATTTACATATTTTTCCTAAACATCCCACACTGAATACTGCATCATCCACACATCCCTGAGGGCCTGGTCCGCACATAAGTACATGCTCTTACAAGCCAACTCCCTACCACAATGCTGACTCTGTCTTCTTTAGCAATACCTCTGAGAATCCATTTGGGAAGGTTACCTTCAGACACCCCCTCCCCAAGACATACACACTTCCCTGTCACCCCATACCCAAACCATTTATATTCGATTAAGGGGAATGGCCAGCAGAAAGGATGTTTACATTAGGCTCATTTCCAGGCCATAACCCATCCTGAGGGAACACATTCCTGATCAGAGCAACGGCAAAAGGTATGTAAAACATCTGGACCTGCCAAGACTATGTGTAAGGGGGAGGGGAGGGAGGAGAAAGGCTGTCTTTTCTCTCTCTTCTCCCCCCATATCAACCCCTCCCACTCCCCACTCCATTAAACTCTAAGACTTCTCCAAGCAGTGAAGGAAGAAATATCATAGGATTTGCCTTTGAAGAGGCAAACAAGTAACACGGTGGACATTGTCCAGGTTAAACTTACAGTGCAAACTCAGCAAGTAACATCTATGTCTACCTAATTCCAAAACACACAGGGATATTCTCTTTCGGCACAACACAACCCTACCTCCCCAGAGGGACCTGCATCTTATACAGAACCAGGTTCCCAAGTCAAGCAAGGAAGGCCAGCTCAACTGAGACACTGGATACCACCAAGCTTCTAGCACAAGGAACACGCAGGTGTCACTCTTTTTTCAGGTACCTCTTTCTGACACAAGCTGGAACAGACTAACTTTGTACTAAGTAGTACATGCTCATAGGGGAAAACCCCTCCTATATATTTCCTTGGGCCCCGCAAACTCCATGCCCCAACTCAATCACTATTCACTCACATCAAAATTGCCATCTGGCTCATACGAAGTGAAAACAAAGTAGGTTAAGAGGCCATCATGTCACAGAGGAAAGCTACCATAGTTTGGGGAAATAAGTTCTGCTTTCTGTCAGAGGCGTGGTTGCCTGGCTCATAATGGTGTTGACAGACTGTCCCAGCCCCAAAAGAACAGATCAAGGTAAAGTCAGGAACTTTGCTGCTTGCCTCAATGGTTCCTTTTTTGTTCTGATTTTTGCACATATTATCTTCTTTGATCCACACCAACAACCCTAGAAGGTCAATGCTTTTACAATACTCATTCTACACATCAGGAAACTGAGGCTGAGAGGCTTATCCAGGGGTCACTCAGCGAGTAAGTGCCTCAAGCAATAAGGTCCTCCCAACTCCAGTTGCAGCACTCTTATCACTGAACATGAAATGCAGGCAAACTGAACTAAAAGCAGAAACACATGGCCCTTATAGGTTGGGAAGCCTACAAGACCCACATAAGAAAAAAACACTAGAGTAGAGGCCCAAGGTCTAGTCCAGATTCTTCCTCTAACTAGCTATGGGACTTTGGGCTCATCACTTCAGGACAAAGGAGGCTGTACTGCCTTATCTCTGAGATTGCTTGTAGCTCTACTATTGGCATTCCATTAACTATTTTTAAGCCAGAATCCCAGAGAATAGGTATGCTACTCTCCTAGTATAACTTCTGCTATGCTGAATGAAGGGGCGAGTCATCCTCCTCTCAAAACTCCCTAGCCCCAAATCAACTACTGTCTTCCTGACAGCTAAATACAGGAGGGGGACAGAACAGAATTCAAAGTCTTCAATAAAGATCATCCATATACACCAAAGTATTTAGAGCAGCACTTTTTGTAGCAGCAAAATACTGGTAATAGAGGAGATGCCCAACAAATGGGCAATGCCCCCTAAAAAAACTGTGGGACATGAAGATAATGGAATATTACTGTGCTGTAAAAAAAAAGATGAACAAGACAGATGTGGCGAAGCAGGAGAAAATTTAGATAACCTGATGCAAAGTGATATAAGCAGAACCAGGAAGGCAATATATATAATGATTTACAACCATGTAAATGGAAAGAACAATAACACTGAAACAATTAAAACCTAATGCTATGAAATTATAATGATAGAGCTTGGCCTCAAAGAAGGCACAGAATGATAAAAATTATTTTTATATCTAACTGGGGAAAATAAAATATTTTAAAAATTTAGTAAGCTTGACACTGTTTAAATAAAAGATGAGGACAGGACACAGGAGAATGTAACTCACTCTTCACCCAGATTTTTTTTTGCAGAATTGGGGAATTGTAGGCATGGAATATTTCATATAATGTTAGACTTTCTTTGACATCTTGATTAATTTTGCTCGTTTTTTTTTCTTTTTAAATTCTTTATAATAAAGGATGGCTCTCCAGGAATAAGACGGGAGAGGGATGCACTGAGACATACAGCAACAACAAAGGTGTCAACAAAAAAGTTTTAATTCAAAAAAGTCTTTGTTATATAGGATGGTTCCTTGAGCAGAGGAGAGAGAACGCATACAAGAAGAGATATAATGATGAAGTAAAAACAAAAATACATCAATAAATTTTTTTTAATTCAAAGTCTAAATAGGACTTTAAAGGAATAAAGAATACAGACTGGTATATATAATAAATGGTACCGTTGAAACCTATGAGCTAGCCTAGTTTTGCAAATGACATCTCAGAAATAAAATCTTTGATAAAAATAAGATCCTATAGATGTTTATCTGCTAAGAATAGATTCTATATAAATGGAAAAGAGATGATCTCCCAAAGTCCAGTCAAAGACTGAAGTCCAGTCTCTGGTTTTTCATTTCTAACTTACTCGGGACCTTATAAATTAATTGTACTTTTGCTACAACTTCAATCACCAAACATAATTCTTCCCTTTGCATTTTCTACTAAGCATGCAACACTGGCTGAGCTCAGTAGCTGAGATTGTTGTGGTCAAAATTCAAGCCCCTCCTTATTCTCCACCCCCCTTCACACTTTGGGCTTATTTGAAAATTAAAGAAAAGAGCCTAAAATGTTCAAGATGATGACAGCTCTTGCTCCTGAGCTCTGAGACCCAGGAGCAGCTTTCTAATGGTTGGAAATATTTTGTACACTCGGCTGCTCTCCCTGTTCCCCTTTGTCAGGGCCTGGGGTCTCAGAGCTAAAGCTGGCACCAAAAGACCATCTGTGGCTGCCGACTTACATAGAGAAGTTTAAATAGCTCAATGAATGAACCTAAGAATTAATGAATGATAAAACCGTATGGTCCCCATCAGCCTCTCTCCCTCACATGCTACATTCAAACCCTTCTAGCCGTCTTGCTTTCTACAATGAGCTTTCTAAACTACAAATAAAATAAAATAAATAAAATAAAATGGGGGGGGGGGGTTGAACAGGGAGAAAGATATCCCTCCAAGACAGACAGACTTAAAAAAAAGGCAAACTAAACCCAAAGTTTTCTCCATAATCTGCTGTCCCAAATTAACTTAAAAAGACGTTTCTCCATACAGGGAAAAATAAAATAAAATCTGTGTGCCCTATATCAAAGGCATATTTCCTGAGCTTTCTTTTAAAACAAAGCAAAAAACGTTGTTCCCTGGGAATCATTTAATTTCTTTTATATTTTAGGAGATGAGAAATCTTCTCAAGATAGCATGAGTATAAATTTTAAGCTACCTAGAAAGGAAGTGTTCTCTCCTGTATGTGTACAGGTAATAACACATACATATACTCAACACACTCTACTAGTGTTAGTGTCAAAATAAAATCTGTGCTACCTACTCAAACATTCATCACAAGGAAAAAAAGCCTTTGAATATCTCTCCACAATTCCCCACCCCCAACCAGCTGCTTTTTATTGGAGGGGGCTTCTGAAAAAAGGGAGGAAAAAATGCTCTCTCCAAATAGGATTTCAGAACAGAAAATTACATAGAAATGATGCTGAATAAGGCCAAAGGATCATTTTCTTTGGAGAAGGGAAGGGATCTGCATGGAACTTTCTTCCCTATTTGTTCTGACTCTGAAACACTCACCAAGAATGAAGTGAGTACCAGGCTCAGAAGAGACAGTGGGACCCTAAGCAGTCACCTGTTCCCCAGATCTCTGAGATTCAAGGCAATTCAACTGTTCCTTCTCTAGCATTAGCAACAAAAAAAGAACGGGCGTAAGCTGCCAGAAAAGGGACTGAGGGTGGAGGAGCCTCTCTTGGAGGTCACTGAGAAACAGCAGTATGAGAAAGCAGTCCTGCTGCAAGCAGATTCCTGGCCAGAGAAGAAGCTCCAAGGCAGAGAAACAGCAGATCAGAAAAAGGTCTGTATACGATCTTTACTCCCTTTGTTGTAGCATACTGGAGGAGTCTGCCATTTTCTTCTCCAGCTTATTTTACAGATGAGGAAACTGAGGCAAACAGGGCTAAGTGACTTGTCCAGGGACATACAGCTATTGGAGTGGTTTGCCATATCTTTCTCCATCTCATTTTATAGATGAGGAACTAAGGCAAATAGGGTGAAGTGACTTGCCCAGGGTCACACTGCTACTAAGTGTGACTGAGTCTGAGACTGGATCTGAACTCAGGAAAATGAGTCTTCCTGACTTCAGGGCCAGCAATCTATCCACTGCACCACTTAGCTACCCCTTAGAGGACCCAACCATTCATAGCAAATAGATTTCTGGCCTGGCAAGAAGCTTAAGTGTCTCCATTGTTACTAACTAAATAACAACAATATTTGGCATTTATATAGGGCCTTTAGGTAGTTCAGTTAGGTAGCTCAATGGATAGAGTGCTAGGCCTCAAGTCAAGAAGACTGGAGTTCAGATTTGACCTTGAACAATTTAACTATGTGTTGCTGGGTAAGTCACTTAATCTTTATTTGCCTTAACCCGTTAGATAAGGAAATGATCAACCACTCCAGTATCTTTGCCAAGAAAACCCTATGGACAGTGTGATCCATGGGATCCCAAAGAAAAGGACAAGACTGAGTGACTGAACAACAGCAATGTAACACCTTAATGCTTACAAAATGTTTCACCTGTTGTCCCATTTTATCCTCATGACAGACATGAGAGGCAGGTGTGCTCCATTTTACAGGTGAGGAAACTGAGGCAGAAAGAGGTTAAGTATCTTATCCAGGGTCATATATAACTAGTGAAGGACTGAAACAGGATTTGAACTCAGATCTTCCCTAGTCAACAGTGAGCTAGTACCTCTCCTCCAAGAAATGAACAGAGAACTTAAACAATAATGACAATTTACTCTTCTCGCCACTGTGCCCTTTTTAATAAAAGATAGGGGTGTTGGAAAGGCAGCTGAAGTCTGCACAAGACAGAACCAGTAAAGGGGAAAGAAGGAAAAACCTTTCCCAAGTAACTGAGGGACTGACCAGACAGGCCTCTACTACAATTGAGAGTTTACATCTTGGTTATGACATAAACATTAAGATGGAGTGAAGGATTCAAGTTTCTTTCTTTTTTAATAAACTTGCCTTCCTTTTGTTTTAAGCCCTCTCCACCCCCTTCTCTTCCAGGTCCACTTGGCAAAGATAAGTCACTTAATCTCTCTGTAAAATGAAGGGATTGAGCTGGAGGGTGTGCAAGGTCCAGTCTGGGTGTGAATTCTACAAAAACAATCAGATAAGCCTTTTAAAAGTCTCAGTGTAAAAGGAATGGAAGAATGGGTACAGGTCACAAAATATATCCATAAATACATTGAGCAGACAAATTGTCGGGTTACATGTGGATTGGGGGCAGGGAAGGGGAGAAGAGGGGTCATTTGTTGGGAAGAGGTGAGAAGGGAAAGAGAATTCTAGTCAAAGCATGGGACATGGAGGCGTAACCAAGTACTTTGCTTGGTCTTCTAAAATGGCAGGAAGAAATCCAGAGCTTGGTGTTGGGGGTTCTTGGTCTTTTATTTTTTCCACAAAGACCTATCTAGTGATGAAAAGCCTTTGAGAGACTTGGGGAGGGGAGGTCCACTGATTAAGAAGATTCTGGTCAAGAGGAACTGACCAGCAAAGATGAGGACACAAATTGATGTGGAGAAATTAGCAGTCAATGAATGGATCTTCCTTCTCACTAAAGGGCAAAATAATGCTCAGAAAGTAGAGTTGAGAGGTCTGAAGCCTTTCAGTCCAGACTGAATGCTTATAGTCTTTCTCTTTCCTTGAAGCAAAGGGGTGGCTGGCTGTGGGGGAGGGGAGAAGAGGGAAGCCCAGGCTGGCTTTCCTTCTCTCCAACAATCCTCTGCTGTTAAAGGTTAATGCCGACTTGGGGGTGGGGGGTAGGAGGAGTGAGGGGGTAGAAAAACATTATGCAATATTAGAATGCTACTTTTATTTTAAAAGCTATCATGTGTAAAGCATTAGTGTTTTTGAAATTGCATTCTTGAGTTAATTAAATGGACAATCTTTTATACATAAAAGTGAAAGAAAGCAATTAAACGCTAAATGAAGAAAAACTGCTTTCTCCTGGTGATGTGGGCTACCCCAATCCCTCTGTATTAACTTCCAGCAAAGACAAGGATCTCCACAAGCAGCACTGTCCAAATGTCTCTTTTACTGCACCCTTGGTGATGGTTTGAACAGTATTTGTCTGCCTGTTAAGTTTACCTATGAGACTGTTAACATAACAGAAGGGAATGGAGGGTGGATAGGAAAAAATGGGGGTGGCCTTCACTTGGGCTGAGTTTACAAACAAATAAGAGAAGTCATTGGAGAGAGGACAGATTTGGTTTCAGGATAAAACAAAAGCCAGACAAAAACTCCCCCCCACCAAAAAAAACCCCTAACAAATCCCACTCATCAAGGAGGCTATCACCAAAAAAAAAAATGAGTTCAGAGCTAGAAGCACTGAGGCCAGCTTCAGTTCACATTTTATGCATGAATCAGGGAAATGTTTGAATTGCAGCAAGAGAAATAGGTTAGTTATTGGGAAAGATTTCATGAGTGTGCTTCTGGCCAGTCTCAAAAGCATAGAAAGAGAGAGAGAGAGAGAGAGAGAGAGAGAGAGAGAGAGAGAGAGAGAGGAAGGGAAGGGGGAGGAAGAGAGAAGAGACAGAAAGATATAAACAGAGACAGACTGAAAGAGACAGAGAAAGAAAAGAAAGGGGAAAAAAACATCAGAAATATGCTAGTAGTATCAGTAGTGGTATGGAATCTCTTTCTACTTACCCAGCATGGAATACTAATAGACCCTCTAGGAACACCAGCACCTAGCAAATGTGCTTTGCACAGTTTAAGTGTATAATAAATGCTTATTTTACTGAACTGAATTGCAAAGGGAATAAGTAGCATATGATTTCCCTTCCAAAAACTTCCCCTCTGCACTAGGGAAAACAAAGCCCAACATCTCACACCTATGCAAATACAGGTCTGATTCCATTTCTCAAAGGAGAAAGAAAAAGAAAGAAATTCTAGGTTGATACAGTCACCTTCTTCTTCCAGTGTCAACAAGAAGAAAGACCCCAATCCATCTTAACCTGCAGCAATGCTTTATTTTCTTCTGGATTCCAACCCCCATAATGATCTCTACAATCTAAAGTACTTCTCTCCAAAAATACATAAATACAGAGCTATCCTTTTTTTTTTTTTAAGGGAGGATGGAACTGAGATACAGAAGTGGCATCTCCCCATGATCACAATAAATCAGTAGTGTGGGCCCAGGTCTCCAGATTCCCAGATAAGCACCATATCCTAATCAAAGCTATTTTCCTGGTACCTATATTCCTAGTTTCTCAGGTTCTTCAATGAATCAGTATAGTGATTCCCCAAGATAATTCAGAGAACACATTATAAGCTATAACAAAAATGGTGTGTGAAAAGAATGCTTGATTTTGAGTCAGAGGACCCAACTTCTAATACTACTTGACTAAGGACTTGAGTGGAACAGACTTGGTCAAAATTACTCCCCTTGGTTCCTAGCTGCCAAATCCATCAAAATCTACATGGATAAGGCTCCCTTACTACCTGTGAGACATTGGATAAGTCACACTTCACTACTCAGCCTCAGTATCTTCATCTGAAAAATGAGGGGACTGGACTAAATGGTGTTTAAGGTCTCCTCCATGACCATTATCATTAAAATGGACACAATCCACCCTTTCCACCCAACTCACAAAAGCCCCAATTTTATATGCGGCCTTCAGAAACCTGAGAAAGTATATACTGATGCCATTCCTATGGCTCACTGTCCCCCTCCTTGGCTGGTAAGCTGTCTACAAGCTGGTACACACAGAAAATGTATTTTTGAGGCAATTTTAACTCATTGAGTTCTACACACATACATACATACACACACACACATACACACACACAAAATTGTATACTGCCATCTTTTCATTACCCATAAATAACCCCAGAGCAGAGTGGTCTAATGTAGAGGTCTCAAACACTGGTTCTATGTAGCCCTCCTGAGTGTGGCTGAATGAGACTAAAATGTAATTCAGAAATATTTAATAAATAAATGAAAATACAATAATACATAATAATATTATATTTTAAAACTAAGTCAATATGCATTGGGCAGGGAACCTTCTTCATGTATGGCTGACATTTCTATTTGAATTTGGCACCAGAGGTTTAGTAGACTAAGAGCTGGACTAGTAGGCTGAGAGATAACCTAGTGAGTGTAAAGGTAGTCAGAGAAACCCTATGCTGATGAAATCACAGGTTAGATTTCAAACAAAAAACAAACAGAAAGGATAACCCAAATGCCTCATTTTAACAAATGGTTTCCAAGCTCCTCTCCTGCCAAACCTTTCTGAAAACCACTTGCAAAGGTCATTAGTTTGACTCAAAGGCCTGCCCACTCTGGTGGTGCAGAAGGTAAGCAGTGAATTGACCAGAAGTTGGCTTAGGAGGAAGGAAGAAGTTGAAGAGCCTGGATAACCTACAAGATAACTTTGGCCCCCAAGTAACAGAGAGTTGCACAAATTTCCTCTCCAATCCAACTCCCACATAGTACGGTCATGGATAGGAATCAAGTGAGCTACTGGATTTCACCACCCCCTGCTACCCACAACCACCCCCACACCATTACCACCTTGTAGAAGACCAGTTTTTCTTTGCCTCAGACTCTGGGCTGGGCCCCCTGCTCATAAAAGGAATTCAGGATGGGTTAAACGTTACCTCTATCTCCAACCCACATCTTCCTAAACCATCTGATAAGCACTAGAGAAAACATCCTGTGTGCCGAAGTTGGGGGGGGTGGATAAGGGGGTGTGTAAACGACAACAGGGACCACAAAGAGTTAATCCCCTGAGAGGTCTGGGCCCCCCTCTTTGGAGAAAGCAAAGAGAGGGTAAAAAAAAAGGTAACAATGGGTGTTGAATTTGATTACCAAAACAAATGAGTAAAGATTTCTATACCCTAAAGATAAAAATCAACCACCCCCAAACTTTGCCTTGGTCCTAGTAAGAGAAACACACAAGAAATGAAAAAGAAATGTGCATTTAAAGCAGAATGTTCAGCAGACTTGCTGCTGCAGTCCACTTCCCACCATTCCCATTATGGAGATAAATAATCAAAGCATCTCTAAATAAACTAACTGGGGGTTGGGGCGGGACATACCTTCTGAACTCCAGCACTGATTTAATTACCTCTCTTCACAGCCTAGTTTCTAGTGACCAAGTCCTTCGTACATCATGTACTCTGCCGCAGAGGGATAGATAAGATGATCTTTCCAGGTACCTCCAGCTGCCCACATTTCAACCTCAATAATCACAGTGCCATGGTACCAACTTGGAGCAATTATCGATGCAATGGACTACAGTTTTCCTGAGCTACAGTTTTCAGGGGCACTGATGCAGCAAGGTTCATTTTCAAATGAGATCTTTTAATGTTCTCAACAGTAGAGAGGAGCAGAAATTAAAGTGTAGGGCACAGGAGGCCACCCATGGAGATTTTACTGGATTTGGTAGCTAGGACCCAAAGGAAACAATATTAACCAACTCCTACCAAGCCCTTGGTCAGGAATAGCAAAAAGGAAGATCAATGATCAGAGAACCCAAAGACATGGAGAAGTGGAATGAGGAACAAACTGAAGAGACCTCAGAACAAAACACTAGACCCCAAGCCTCAAAGTTCAGTCTTTCTCTTCTTTTTATTTTATTTTTTTTGGCCTTTCTTCAACTTGTCCATGGAATTCTCTGTATGGTCAACAGAAATGCCAGTTGACAGTCTATCTGGGCCAACAAGTATTATATTAAAGACTAAAAATAGAAAAGGAAGCCAAAAACAAACAAGCAAACCTAGTCCCTGCCCCCTCAAGGGGCTTATAGTCTAATACAAAAAAAAATTATGTTTAATGATTGGATATTGTAAATTGGATATCATAAATAAAAGGAAAGCACTAGAATTAAGGGGGATCAAGAAAGGCTTCCTGCAGAAGGTGAGGTTTTAGCTGGGACTTAAAGGAAGTCAGGGAAGTCAGGAGACAATGAATTCCAGGCATGAAAATGTCTGGAGAGAAGAGATGGAATGTCTCGTTCATGAAAAAGTCAGGAGGCCGGAGTGAATGGATGGAAGGTATTTGTTGGGGAGTAAGACACAAGAAGACTGGGAAGGTAGGACTGGATTATGAAGGGCTCTGAATGCCAAACAGAGCATTTCATATTTGATCCAGGGAAGCAAAAGGGAGTCATTGAAGTTTACTGAAGGGGGGAAGTGACCCGGTCAGAACTGGGCTTAGGGAGATCACTTTGACAGTTCAGTGGAAGACAGAATGGAGTGGGAGAGACAAGTAAAGGATACTAACCAGGGGGCTGTTGCAATAGTCCAGGTCTGAGGGGATGAGGGCCTGCAATCAGATGGTAGCAATGTCAGAGGTATAAATGAAAGGACTTGGTCAACAGACTGGATGGGAGGGAGGGGGAGAGGTGCTGAAAGAGAGTGAAGGATTAAGGACCTAGGGTGCACACCTTGAGTGACTGGGATATTGGTGGTACCTACTAAGGTGTCTAAGGAAGGTAGAATAGGAACTCAGTCAATGACTAGAAATTTAATCATAAATTTAGGATCTAGCAATTCACCTACCCCTAAAAATTTCTCTAAGAAACCCTCCATTTTAGAGAGTTTTTTAATTTTGTTTTGAAGTTAGATTCTCATATTCTCTCTCTCTCTCTCTCTCTCTCTCTCTCTCTCTCTCTCTCTCTCTCTCTCTCTCTCTCATTTCAGATCTGCGGAAGGTAGGTCTCTGGAACCTGCAAAAGAAGACAAACCAACCACAGCTGGTTTGGTCAGCACTAGGATTGACAATTGTCAAGACCCATAACAGAGTTGCATTGAGACCACTAAACCAGGAAGGGGAGGTCCCAGCTGCTTCAGGCAAAAAGGGAAGTAAAGTGTTTAATATCCCATTGACAAAAATCCCTGCTTGTGGAAATCAGGCCTTCTAATCCCTCTTCCTTTGCCCCAACATCACACCCAATATACCTTTACTCAATGAACAAACTAGGACAAATTCACATTTATTGAACAACAACAGTATATATAGGGTAATACAAAGCAGGAAAAGGCATGGGCCCAAGTAAGGAGCTCACAAACTGGTTAGAATCTAGGCCATATTCTAGAAGAAATCTGGCAATTATAGGAAATTAAGTATTTATATATAGAATTGAGCACTTAAAGGAAATTCGGCTTTGAGATACTTTTTTTTTCTCTTCTCTTCAGGCTCCTGACACTCCCTACCAACGTGGACACATTTAGTAAAAGCCAGGTGAGTATGACAAAAGGCTTGCACAGCTTTCTGTGGTTAATTTTTTTTAACCCACGTACAGGCATGGCTTTACCACAGCATTTTGGAGATCCTAGCACAAGAGGCCAAGGGATTCAAAGAGATAACCAGTCTGAGGCACAATCCCTCCATCACAAGCCACTCAAAAGGCTTGTGCCAGATCAGAGGTGTCTGTCTATGGGGATACCACCCCAAAGAATCTCTCAATAGGTCCAAAGACCAACTGACCACTCCAAGCTTTGAGAAGGTAATAAATACCTGATCTTCAGCAGTGGGGAGGCAAGGCAGCTCATTACTGACTGACCCTCACCTACAATCCGCTCATAATTACCCAAACCTAGTACTAGGTCAACAATTTCATAAAGCTGGGGCACTCACCTGCCACATTTCACAAACAGATTGGTCAAAAAGGTCAGAGTCACTTCAGTTTTCAGGATTGTTCTACTATGAAAAATCTCCCCGAAAACTGGAATGATTGCAGGGGTCTTGTTTGAAATGCTTCTTTTCATACCTGCCTGGGTTGAAAGCAAGGTGCTGAAGGACCAAAAAAGACAGAGACCAAACCTTCAACATCCCACCTTTCTGTGTCCTTAAATCTGTGAGTGATTTTATTGGGAAATGGAGTAAAATTAATCTTTTCTTTAATTCAATTCAACAAACAACAAACAATTAAGTAACTATTATGCCCAAGGCCCTGGCCTGAACATACAAAAACAAAAGGGACAGTTTCTGCCCTCAAAGAGCTTACACTCTAATATAGGAAGGAAAGTAAACAGATTAGCAAAAATAAAATATATTCAAATTAAGAACAAAATAATTTCAAGGCGTTTCTCTTGCTCAATTCAGACCAAGTTTCAGGCAAATCAAGTAGGTAACCCAAGACAATTATCAACAATTCCTACTCTAGTTTCCTCCTCTCTTTTGCCCCCCTCCGCCCCCCCAAAAAAATCTAATTTATAGTGGGGGTGGGAGAAAATCTTTTAGCTTGAATAGCCAAAGCATTCTATGTCTCAGAAAACTGCTAAACCCCTAACTCAGTATTGAGGACACATCTAGCCACAACTCCTTTGATTATTGGCTGACAACTAAGGATAGAAAAATCACTGGATAGGAAAGACTCGAAGGTGACCTGGGTTTGAGTCTAAATTCTGATGTTTACTAACTGTGTCTAGTTTGTGTCAGGTTAGTCAACTGTGTCTGACCAACCTCTCAGTCCCTTTCCTCATCTGTGAAATGGGTATGACAACCTTTACCCTACTTCCCTCACAAGTCTGTTGTGTGGAAAGTGTTCTGCGTCTCAAAGCACTATATAAATGCTCTTGTTTTGTTTTTATAACCAATCATTTCCTCAGTATGTGCCTTCATCATTCCCACTTGAGGGTCACACTTTGTTCTCTTTTCAGGACCACCTTCCTAATTCCTTCAAAAACAGAAATGGAGGAGACAATTTGCCACTAGGACAAGGGGGGGTTAAAAACAAACCAACCAAAAAAAAAAAATCAGGTCTCATATTACTTCATTGTCCTTAAGAGATCATCTCCATTAGCCCCAGGACAGCTCCTAGTATAGAAAATAGCTCAAACTTACTCTGAACTTCTGTTACATACAGATCTTGCCTTTTTTTTTTTTAATACCTTGGTCAACACTGAAAACAAAACAAAAATATAAGAGTTGCAAAATAATAGGTAAAACCCATTTGAAAGCCACCGGATGGAAGTGGGTATGTGACGCCAATCACATAATTTTTCCTAGAAGCATTGGGTGGGGAGCAGATACACACAATGTACTACCTCACAAGACCCTGACACAAATATATGCATACATATTCACAATTAAAATTGGCATGTGCCCATTGGTGGGGCACTCTATGAGTCTTCATTCTAATAGAGAATTGTGCCATCCCTCTTCTCCATCACGGACCCTGGTCCCTCCTCACCTTCTGAGGTTGAATTTGCCTACTTGTCTCACCTTTCCCTACACTGAAAACTAGTGGGTGGAAATTTTTTTTACTGACTTGAGTTGTCACTTACATGGTCTTAAAGAACCACTGACTCACCAGCATCCTGGTCACAAGAGAACCTATCTTCCATTAGATAAAATAAAACCCCCAAGTTGTGGCCTGGGCTTTACTTGTGTTTTTACCTGCAGATTCGATTCTTGTTAACCTTTTGGGTTTTGTTTGGTTTGGTTTCTAATTGAAAAATTTGGGTCAAGACAGATTGGAGGGAGGTGGGAAGAGCAGGCAGTGAGAGGTCCAATCCTAAAACAAATGTGAACAGAAAGAAGACCAAGCAATACAAAATGGTGTTCCCTTTCTCACTGCTGCCCTCCATTTAAGTGGCTACATAAATAAACACATAAGATTTGGATATAATAGATGTGGCTACATAAATAAATTCAAAAGACACGGATATGATAGATGGGAGTGTGCAATATCACCCACCCCACCCCCAACTCCCAAAGGAGAAATGTCGGGGATGTGAGACACCAGCGTTCAAAAGTGTAATTCCATATTAGAAAAACTAAAATCAATATCTGCTGTAGCACCTCTCTCTCTCCCTCTGGAAGATTATGACTGTTTTAGGAGGACACAAGCTTCTGAAATGCAGCCTTAACAAACAGAACATTGCTCAACTGTTCTAGAGGTAGGTGTCATAAACAAGCAGGCACATGGCAAACATATTGATTTCCCGGTCCTTATCTCACAGCAACCGGTGCTCAGTTACCAGGCTCCTTTAATATGTAATTTACTGCAGGGGAAGAGAACAGGGCTGAGGATGTCTGAAATATTTACTGGAGAATTCAATAGGGGCACCAACTTCATACAGGTGGCACCTGGCAATGAATTTTCAAGCCCCTGAGAGGAATGCCTGACTTCTGGATGCTAACAGTCATTACCATTTGCAAACTGTTGGAAGGAGCCATCTTTCTCCCTATCTATGTTTCACAGGATCAGAGATTTCAGAGTTGGGAGACATCTTGGATTATCCAACTCACTCCTTTTTTTAAATGCTGTGGAAACCAAGAGACTTGGTCAGGGCCACACAAGCAGTGAGAAGGCCAGCTGGGACTTGAACCCAGGCCTCCCACCCCACACTTCAAATCCAACAAGTTTCCCACTCTTCCATTAATTTTCTACAACTATGTTTATGCTAAAAAAAAAATTCAGTTCTTTCCTCCTAATCTCTCCAGATCACCTTAATTTTAATGCAAATACTTCATTTCTGTCAAAATAACCTAAGGAAATTACCTTCTTCTCTTTCTTGAATTAAGTTGCACCCCCCCCCCCCATTCAACTCAACAATCACACTTGACTCCAAGATAAAGATAAAGGAGAGAAGGAGGTTGGCATTTCAAAGGTTGCCTGTTTTTGCAGAACTTGTGAGAATGTCAAGGATGGGGGGGGGGAGAGAGAAGTCAAACTATATGTGTGTGTACATATGTATGTATGTATGTATATACACACATACATGCATGTAACATAATATATAATCATGTATTATAATTTAATGTATATAGGTACACACATTGTGTATATTATGTGTCTGGGGGAGAATATATATTTATAGATATGGATATGAAGATATAGATATAGTCTGACTCTTCTTTATCTCCCCACTCCTAACATTCTCCACAAGTCCTACAAAAACAGGAAACCTTTGAATATATACATATATATTTTTCCTCAAGCTAGAACCCACTAAAAAAACCCACATAACACTAATTAAAAGCAATCAATGCAGAGTTACATTAAATAGAAAAGAAACTCCCGTGTGTTCAAGTGTTAAAGGTTTTAAGTTTAAAATCAGAAGCTGAGAAATGCCAAAGTGAAGCTTTCTCAAATAAGTGTGAACTTGCCCACATGGCATGCACCCTCTCTATACGGAACACACAGCACACATACCTTTAAAATGCTACCTATTAAGTCCACAGAAGCATATTCATGAGGCTGTGGGGGACTTTCCACTTGTAGAACTTTTCTTTTCCATCTGAGATTTTAATCCCCCACAGGTCAAGGTTATCATTTTGTTATTTCCTTAACAGCTTCTGGTCCAGAGCTTAAAGAAAAAGTGGTAGAGAAAAAGAGAAGGGAAGAACAATGCCTATACCTTGGCAGTTTGCTCAACCTTCCTCCCTCAGTTTCCAAGATGAGAGAATACGGGTATGGAAGATTGCATATGCCATCAGACTGCCAGTACATTGGTTATGCAAAATTATTTTCTCCTTTTAAATCTTTACTACAAGGACTAACTTGCAGGGTGGGGTGGGGAGGGATACATTCAGAAATGCCTTTTGTTCTTATTATCACATTCATCAATTTTTTTAAAAAGTTTTGTTTTGTTTTGTTTTTTAATTAAAAGTAGCACTCCACTTTGGGTTACATCTATGACTAGTGGGAAAGCAATTTCTAAAACTTGACCACAGAAGCACTAATCTGCTAACATAACCAGCTTTTCTTATAATGCTCAGAAATCTTATGAACCTAGATTTAATCTCCTTTCTTATTTATTGAAACCTCCCCAAGAGCCAAATTCATAGGTATTTTTAATTACATAAATGCAAAAAAAAACAAACAAACAAACAAATAATGCTAAGCTTTCCTTAGACTTCTCTCTCTGAGAAGAGGTCAATTATAGAAAGTCCCAGGGCAAAAACTAGGAAAGATATTACAGGAATTGGAGGGACTCAATGAAGCACAATCAGGCCATCTGAAAAGGTTGACATCTAATAAAAGACTTGCCAGGTCATCCATCCATCTACAACAGCAAGATGCTGAACTGGCATCTGAAACTCTTAAATTTGTGAAGTATGAGATGTTTTTTAAAACCTAATTTTCTAATTATATTTCAAGCTCTTTCAGCTTAACAACCAGTGACTGCGGTGAAAATTGAAAACACTACTTTGGTTTCTTTAAGAAGGAGTCATCATGCCAATGCGGCTGCCCAGCTGGTCATCTCATCTGTACTGTATTCATTCAATACCAAAAAGGAAATGCATAGTAATGTATTTGGTCAGGTTAGGAAAATGAAGTCCAAAAGTGCCCAGGGAAGAGTTACAACTGCTTGTTCACAGCTCTTGATGCCTCCTCCCTCCTGATGCTAAAACCCCTCCCCTAAGGCCAAAAAGTTCACTTGAGTTCAACATCTAACGCATACTCTAATAAAGGATTTGTAGGTACCAGAAATGTGGCTGGGCACTTTAATGGAAAAAATTTACATGCTGTAACTGCACAACACCTTTAGGAGACAACAGTAAGAGAGAGAAGGTTGGCATTCCTCTGCTCAGTACCACTGGGAACATGGTGGCATTTTAGGATAAATAAACACACCTGTCCAGCTCTCAATCTCTGAAAGGGCCAATAACTTAAATGTCCTAGATGATTAAAAAAAAAAAATCCCTCGAATTTACTAAATGGATGCATATCTTAAAACTGGGCTTTTTTTTTTTTTTAATCCCTTGATGAGTCAGAAGTAATAGATAATCTAGCTCTCCAAATTTTAATGAAAACCTCAACCACATCTACTCTCAGGTATCTGAAACCTGGCAACAGACTTCAGAAGCTCAGCTGCAGATAAAGAACACAGACAAGTAAAGAGGCAATCTTAGGCTCCGGATATTTTGCAGTTTTAATATGAAAGTGTCTCCGAGTTGTTCAAACCATTAAGAATTTACATTTTCACAGGACAAACTTTTTTAAAAGATCTTTTCTTTTTATTTTTTTAATACAGTGACTTAAGTAGATCTTTTGGAATTTACAAGATAAATACTGGTAATTTGATTCTTATCTTCTCTAAATCCAATTCTAAGCCAATTCTGTGTAAAGGACACTAATTATAGCCTACAGGGAGAGAAAGGGTAACCTATCAGGGAGAATGCACTTGAAGTGTTTAAAAGGCTATGGGACACTGAAAAGTTAAATAGATTTCAAATCTATTGGAGTAAGAATAATAATTAGTTAAATGGGAATTATTCTCCAAACCCCTTCTACTTACCATGGGCATTTGACAACACTGCCAACACAGTATTGTTGCCAACAACCAAATATACTTAGGCCAAGAGTATTTCGAATTTATTCTCCCTTGCTTTGAATTGCCTCTGGTTGCTTCTTTAAGAAGACCCATTTAGGTGTGTGAGACTAAGAAATTCTAGGGGAGTCAGAATCAGATACTTGCAAAGAGCAGAGTTCTGCCTTGTTAATAGGTCCTTCCTTCCTCAACCCTAACCATATGAGAAGATAGGAGATTAGATGCCTCAGAGACCTTTCAGAAGGAGCTTTCCAAATCAAAGATCAAGGTCTGGGGGTTACCACAGGGTACATGCATTTATTTATTTTCTATGCCCATCTCTTCAGTTCTTTTCACCACTCTCACCCCAAAGCTTCTCTCCATTTTCTTTCTTCATGATATCTGTACGAAACAATTCATCCTTAAATACTCAAACAGAGCTCCATTTTTATAGATCATCTGTTTCTTATCATTCTTTGAAATTCTTGACCATATCCTCCCAATAAGTTCACCACCAGGCCTATGCTTTCTAATAATCTGAGGCCATCAAAGGGTCACTGAGACTGCCCGTCTATTTTCCCCATTCTCACCTCAGGACTAGCCCATTCATTTTTGGTGCACACTTTTCTTTAATGACCTCTTTTACTCTGTCTGTCCTTTGCAATTCCTTGTTGGTAATGTGTTATACCCTATTCTCACCCATCATGAGCCTTTCTATTACTGCACTCTGAGTAACACTCACTTTCAAACCTTCAGAGACTGTTGGGTCCTATGACTCAAAGCCATGGAATATACCAGTAGAATACTGGCCTATAGGTTCAAGAATTCATCATACTTCACATGCTACAATTGCACAGGGCAGTTAAGGGGCTTGAAGGTAAGTTACTATCCCTCTTTGTTCTAGAGACCTAGTGGCCCATACCATGGGCCTATGTCTGGGAAGCAAGCACTTTGGGATCTTTGCATCTGAAGCTCCATGAAGTGACCACCCAAAACACCCTTCATGAAGGCTTAGGAGAAACAACCACCATTAAGTTTCCCTGGCAACCATAGAGAGACTTCCCAGATTAGTAGTTTCTCTAGAAGTCATCTGTTTCCTCCTCTCATCACCAAGTAGGGATGCTTTGAACCCAGCAATAGAGACGTACCCACTCTCTCCATAAAAACTTCCATAGAAGTTCCTACAACCTTCCTCATTCAGCCCTGAATATTCCCTCAATGTAGAGAAGCATGAGCTTATTTCTTCCTTTATCCTCAGAGAATGGGTGGAAGCAGGTGCTCATCAACATACATATAAAATTCCCAATAAAAAGCTGACCAGCTCACTCCTCAGACTTCTCAGTCCCAGGCTGAATACCCAGAATTCCCTTGGGTTTTACTTTTACAGGAAAAGACAAAAGCATGGGATTGTAAAGACCATAACACAGTCAGGAAGCACTGCAAGGACTTCAGGGCAAGTGTGGGGTATTAGGACAACACTTCCAAATGTTCTTCCCTTCTAACTCGATGTGAGGTTATCAGTATTGCTTAACCCCATCACTCTTCAAGCAGCCAAGCACTCTCTATTGTCCACAGCCTTCAGCATGTAAGGTAACACTTAGGGGTGTACATGGAAGTGTGTGACATGGGTAGCAGAGAGTTACCCTCAGAGTGAGGAAAACCTGGAGTTCAAGTCACACTTCTGATAGGTAGTACGGGTTCAATTCTGAGTAAATCACTTAACCTTCTCAAAATTCTTGGCAATTCTCTAAGACTACTGTTGGAGAAAAGGTATCAACCTGCCATCAGTAGAAGGAGTTCCCTAGATTAGCGGGCCTCGAAATGTGTTCTCTGGACCTCTGGAGATCCTGGAGACTCTTTCTGATGGTCTTTGAGGTCAAAATTATTTTCATAATAATGTTAGGACATTAATTATCTTTTAAAATATTCTCCCCCTCTCCAACTATATATCTGTGCGATGCCAGACTTTTCTTTGTATCCTTGAACCAAAACAATATGTTGAAACAGATCGAATGTAGAAATAGATGTGAGAATACGGCTGTGTTCTATTAATCAGATATTAAAGAGATTTGTAAAATTTTGTTTTGGAAAATATTATCTTAATAAAATTATGTTGTATGTTAATAACTATGTAATATTTATTATGATATTTTAATCAGTTAACAAATATTTATTTTTTATCTGTTGTTAGTATCTAATATAGTAAAATAAATAACGCCTGCATAAAGAAAAGCTCTTTGGGATCCTCCATAATTTTAAGGAGTGTCTTAAGAACAAAAAGTTCAAGAACCAACACCTTATAGCAATGAAATCATAAATCCAGTTCCTATTCCTTTATTTTCCCCAGTAGTTCCTGGTCCCATAATCTAAGACTTAAGACAAACAGGATTCCAAAAATAGGACTAAAAAATCCAAAACTATTTCAAAGAGGAAAACAAAAGCAGGCCTTTCTGGATAAAATTACCAAGGACAGGGTTCAAAACAGGCCAAAACTAAGAGAACTGTTGATTTATACTCTTTACCTATGGGCACGCACACACACACACACACACACACACACACACACACACACACCTTTTTTTAATATACAGTGGAGTAGACCTCAATCCCTGAATAATGCATCATCTCATTCAGACACAGAAAATGGCATAGTCCCCAATATGTGGTCCTCTCAAGGAATCGAAGATTAGGACCACAGATTTAGGATGAGAAGAAGGACAATCTCATCCAGCCTTGATACTTTAGAGATGAGGAAAGGAAAGGCCAGAGAAATGACTTGCTCTAGGTCACATAATTGAGCAGGGGTTCAAGTAAGAAAATTAACGTTATCTAAGATCAATCTTATAGAGTATTACCTTAGAGAAATCAGGCTGTAAGGAAATTAGAGCATTAACTAAAACAGAAATCTGCCTCACTTCATCAGTCCAGTCCTTTGTCAAGCCAGGACCGCCTTTGGCAACTGGGAATTTAATCACTGGGACATGAGAAAAGAAGGCTGATGAGTGAGTATTAGACCAGACAATTTTCTTGAGTTATTTCTCAACTAGCTATTTAGTAAGCATGAGACATAACAGAGGGACTGCCCAAGTGTTGCTCTGGCATCCAATTAACATTAAAAACAACTAGAGAAAGTTCTTCAGGAGTTAGGTGGATTCTCTATGGTAAAACTCCATAAGGAAATGAGGAGGAATGGGTGGGTTATGAACTCTAGTGACACAGGGTACATTCACTTTGATGCATACCTAAATCCAAGTATTTCTTAGCTGTCTCAAAGGATATTCTTAAGATCCTGGAATATTCCTTATCCCTTCTGGCTATTTTGACACTCATAACCAACATTCTGTGAAAGGAGCCAAGAAAGGAAGAAAGGGTGGAACCAAACCAATCCCATCTACTTCTTGTGGGAAGCTCTGGTAGCAGGTCTGATAGCAGTCAAAATGAATGGGAGCCAAATCAAGAGACCAAAATAAGGTCTGGAATTCCCAGTGGACAGGAGTTGACTTGATTCCGATTATTTCATGTCTTCCTCCCTAGCCTTGGCTCAGTAGATGAGCTGCGTATTTGAAAAATACATTAAAAAAGGGATAAGAATTTGTCTCCCAGCATATTAAGAGGAACCACCATGCTGACCCACACACTGTAGACCATAAATAGTTCTAAGGAGAAGATGGGAGGTGTCTAAACACACACATACACACACACACACACACACAAAACCTTTCCAAGGCCCCCTTGCACTCTCACCCCCTTTTCTCCCTAGAGCAGGGCTCCCATTGACAATAAGCCCCTTCAGTCCACTGTGGTGCCCCCACCTTTTGTAGCAGGCCTGGGGAAGGCCTGAATGCACAAACACAGTACCCTTTCACCGTGGCCTCTCGGGGCTCCTGTTTCACTCGGGCCATGAAAGAGAGTACTGTAAATAAAAGAGGCCTGTTTGACCTGCCCATTGTGGCCCCCCAGACCTTTGCATCCACTCTACTGTAACAGAGCCGTTCCCCCAACAAAGCACTCACTGAGGCCTCTCCTCAGCACCGAAGGGCAGCATCCACGGAAACAGAACCAGGAGTAGAAAAAGGAAGAGAAAAAAAAGATGGTGGGGCTTGTACTGGGTTTGGGGGAACAGCGATAGCATCATAGTGAAAGAGGGACATGGGGGAGGTTCTGTAGGAAGCAAACACATTGACTTTCAAGTGGTCTCTTGTTTAGCTGTCCCTAGCTAAGATCATCCCTGCTGTCTGCAACTTTTTTGTTGTTTCCTTTACCTTGTTGTGATGAACAGCACACACATGAAGACAGAAGAGTGGCCCAGTGGGGCAAGGATTCTCTCTCTTTCTCATAGTCTTCTTCTCCCAATCTCCCCTTCCCACCTCTCTCTCTCTCTCTCTCTCTCTCTCTCTCTCTCTCTCTCACTCACACACACACACACACACACACACACACACCATCACACACCATCACACACCATCACACACTACACTTACATATAAAATACAGGGTCTTCCAAAAGTCTTAGTGCAGTTTTAACCTTTAATAGCTTACAACTGCACTAAGACTTTTGAGACACAATATATATTTTTAGACAGATGTGTGTACATGTATATAAAGTGCTTTGTAAATTTAAAATACAGACACACACATTTATATATACATACACATATATACAAACATATAGCCCCCAATTTACAAAGAACTTTACCTAAGTCATCTCATTTGCTCTTGACAGTGACCCAGAAAGCACCAGGAGGGTAGTACAGGTACCCCCACTTTACAAAAGAGCAAAAGGAAGCTGCAATCACTTGCCTGAGAGAACACAGTTCCTAAGCTACCTGCGTAGCTGGGATGCTCTTCCCGTCGCATTAGGCTGCCTCCCTACATGGACTCCATCAAGGTCTGGATTCACTAATTCATCATTTCCCAAACTGCATTATCATAAAAGTCTAGTGTTTTGTTCAGTGTGAAAAAGGTTTCTATAACCCAATCCTAGCCAAATCTGGCCCACAACACAGAGGCAGCACTTAAAACCCAAACAAATCCAGTCTGACCATGAGACCTACCGTACTGAGAGAACAAATCTTAAGCAGTGGGCTTCTTCATTCCACTCTGGGCATAAGAGGGATATTTGCACTGTACAATGTAGGCCCCACGTCCCCTACACACAACTGTCTCCATTTGCTTCATACCGCACGCCCATCTCTTCCCTACACCCCCAACCAATCAGATCCCATTCTCCCATCTCCATTATATACACCATTGTCATCTTCATTGGTTTTGTGTCCTAATCCTCCCAATCTTTCCTCATACTTCTACTGTCCTGTCTCACATTAACTGCCCTTACCCATACTTCTTCAAGTTCAGTATAAGGTATGTATGCACGCTCACTCACACACACACACACACACACACACACACACACACACACCCCACACACAGGTTTTCTCCTAGTCCCCTGAAACCCGAATTTATGAGCCCTATCAAGATATTCCTAACCGAAAAATATTTTATGGTCAAATTATAATCTATTTTATGCTATTTGCTACCAATCCTAAAGATGCCTAGCCCCACTTAACTCAGGTCAGGGAACTACTTCAAAGAAGGAAGCCAGGTTACGGGCCTCATCAGAATTCCTAGTTCCTAAGAATCCTTCCTTTCCTCCTCTCCCCCCCCCCCCCAAAGAAATAACAAAGGTTTCTAGTTCCCCAGCAATCTCTCAGAAGGATGAACCTGTGAGATGGGTGAGATGAGAGGTAAATATTTGTTTGGTTTAACATAAACATTCCATCTGATTCTTTTTAAGGAAAGGAAGGAGGGGATGTGTAATCATGTTCAGAGACAACACCCCACCCCACATCAGCATTTATGGAAAGTATCTGATACATGCTTATTCCCTCCCACCCTCTGAGTACACACCAGCTAACTGGCCTTGGGGAAGCAGTTGTGGGTCTCAGTCTTTTATGCATAAGGAGAAGACAACATTAATCTCAGAGAAATTATACAGACTCCATCACCATACACTCCCACCACTTAACATCCTCCCCATACTAAAGGATGCTGAGCACATTACAGGTATGTACACGTGCATACACATGACATGCACGCACGCATCTAGGAGAAACAAAATAAAGAAAAAAGTAAACAAATTCAAACTTAAGTGACACTGAAGATGTACTGCTTCAGAAAGTCACAGGAATCCAATGTCCTGAAAACACTATCTATGGGGAGTCACACTCTTCAGAGAGGTCCAAAAGATCAGGAAAGCATTTCTCCCTTGACTCTCCCTGTCTGACTAAGGCCTCAACAAGGGAACAAATGGATTTAGTCTCTACTTGCATAGATCCATCATTATCTCCTAGACCCCAAAGAACAGGACCAAAGGCAAAGAGACTGACAGCTGAAAGGTGTCTTCGGAGATCATCTAGTAGCACTTTTTCATTTTAAAAATGAGGAAACTCAGGGCCAGAGAGGTTAAGTGATTTGCCTGAAGTTACCCAGGTGTGTGTGTCTGTCTGTCTGTCTGTGTCTGTGTGTGTAGCACAGCCAAAACTCGAACCCAAGTCCAAACCCAGCCCTATCCACTGATGATGTAAACCTCCCCAACTAGCCAGGATGAACTTCTAGTCCCACCCCATTCTCTGATGCCCATCTCAGTCAGAGAAAACAACCCTAGAATGCTAAAGACTTTAAAGCAAGTTTGGGGTGTTGAGAAGTCAGTGCTAGAGAGGAAGAATAAAGAACAGTAAACCAAGCTTTCTAGGGCACAGGACACCAGGGTCTTAAGTCACTCTGCCTAGTAATATTTATAAATAATTTATAAGTAATATTAAGTCCTAGCTATGTGAACCTGTGCTAGTTATAATCTCACTCTGTGTTATCTCATTTGTAAAATGCAAATAAAGCTCTCCTTGCCAGAGGTAGCTAGATGGTATGATGAATAGTATGAAGCCTGAGTTCAAATGTGACCTCAGACAGTTACTAGTTGTGTGACCCTGGGCAAGTCACTTAACTTGTCTGCCTCAGTTTCCTCAACTGTATAAAGGGGATAACAATAATAGCACCTACCTCCTAGGGCTATTGTGAGGATCAAATGAGGCATTATTTGCAAAGCAGTTAGGACAATATCTGGCTCATAGTAGGTTCTTAATAAATGTTCATTTCCTTCCCTTGCCTGAAGACAAAGGAACTGGATGTCCCGAGATTCCCTCCCACTTCTAAAATCTAGAGTTCTAGGATTCTGAAAAGACTCTCAGACAGAGCATATATGGGAGGAAGGGGAGGAAATGCTCCAGATGCTTTGATGCTCCTAGTGCCTGGGTCATCCACTATCCAGCTCCACAAAGAGCCTTGTAACAAGCAACATTTAATGAAGAAACAGTATCAGGGGCCTCAAAGTCAGAAGATTCAGGTCCAAGTTACAGTTCTGATACCACCTGTATAAATCTGGGGGCAAGTCACTTACCCTCTGCCAAACTCAGCTTCCTCGTCTAAAAAATAAGGACAGTAATACTTACCACACTACTACTTACTCTCCAGGGTTTGCACTAAGGAAATCACTTTGGAAAGTCTAGAGTGGTCAATAATTACATGTGAGTTACAATTAGCAGGCATTATATACAGAAGGCTGGTAAAGGAACGAGGAAGACCTGGGTGGAAGTTCTGCTGTAATCTAATACAACCTGTGGAACTATGGGAAAGGGACTTAACCTCTCAGTATCTCTTGACATCCCTCAAAGTCACAAACAATGTGTTAATCTGTATTGGTGGAGGTAATTTCTATTGCTGGAGTTCCTTATACTGATGAACCTATGGTCCAGACCAAAAAAAAATTGATAATAGCCAAGTATAAGGAGCCTTGGAGAGAAGGAAGAGTCAATATGGATCCAAAGCAAATTAAAAAAGGGTAACTGGGATAGTTATAAAATTATGATTATATAACAGTATAAATTTTAAAGAGAAGAACATGGGGCTTAGAATCAGACACTTGGGTTTAGCATATCTGCCTCCTGGCATCCTTGCAGGGTCTTCTCTCACCAAAGCTCAAAGGAACAACCAAATCTTTTTTCACCTTGCAACCTCCAAATACAGAAAAATGTTTTGTTCCAGTCAAAAGAAAAAGCATCAAATTCTCTAAAAGAAATCTCTAGGAAATTCTGAGTGTAACCAGATGATTCTCTACTTGGTCACTGTAGCCTCTTCTCCCTACCCCAAAGTGCCAACATAGCTTTCAATTTTAGGTCTGGGAACCACATGCTTACACAGCAGTAGCGTCTTCTTTCTACCTATACAATCTCAGACAAGCTACTTCCCCCTCCCTGGGCCTCAGTCCTTTCATCTGTAAAATGGGAAGATAAAAGTAGGTCTCTAAAATCCTCTGCAAAAATATATTTTGCTAATTTGGCCAAAGTTGAGGAGAATACTTCTAGGCAGACTTAGTGAGAAAGAACTTAGACCTTCTGGTTTGGATACAAAGACCATTTGTGTGGCCCAGACCAAAAAAAAGAAAGAAAGAAATAAAAAACGCAGAAATTACCATGAAAATTTTATACTGGTCATGGAATAGACAAAAGATCAGTTTCCTTTTCTACATAAGATAAGGTCCCTCGAACCCAAGACAGAGCCCTCTACAAAGAGAACAAGAAACATTAAATTCCTGACACCCGAATTTGCCTTTTATTTTTCTCATTTGCTTTTTTCTTTTCTTTTTTTCAATCACATGTAAAATTTTTTTAACAATCATTTTTTAAAAGGCTGAGTTACAAATTCCCTCTCCCCTTTCCTCCCCAAATTGGGAAGGCAAGTCATGCAAAAATGTTCCTTATTAGCAACGTTGCAAAAGAAAACAAGACCAAAAAAAGAAAAAAAGGTATGTTTTGATCTGCATTCAGAATCTTATCAGTTCTTTCTCTGGAGGTGGGAAGAGTTTTTGATCATAAGTACTTTAGAATTGCCTCAGATCACTGCGTTGATCAGAGCAGGTAAGTCATTTACAGTTGATCATTGTACAATATTGTTACTGTTACAATGTTCTACTGGTTCTACTCACTTCACTTTGCATCAGTTCATACATGTCTTTTCAGGTTTTTCTGAAACCATCTTGCTCATCATTTCTTGTGATACAAAAGTATTCCATCACAATCATATACCACAACTTGTTCAGCCATTATGGTGGGCATTGATGGGCATCTCCTCGATTTCCAATTCTTTGCCACCACGAAAAAGAGCTGCTACAAATATTTTTTTACATATAGGTTCTTTTTCCTTTGATCTCTTTGGGGTATAGACTAAGTAGGGGTATTGCTGGGTTTTATGTTTGGGTATAGCTCCAAATTGCTCTCCAGAATAGTTAGACCTGTTCATAACCCTGCAAAAGTGCATTAATGGTAGGCCTGCCTTCTTACATAAGTTTTCCCCCATACCTATCTCTATTAGTGTTTCATTGGGTTTTCTTCCTTAAAAAATATCTGACACTTATCTCTACTACACAAAATTATCAAGGGAAGGAGACAACCACATTCCACCACCTCTCAGTGGGGTAGGTGACAGACTGAGCCCATGAAAGCTGAGGTAGGGAAGGAAAAAGTCCTGATTCTGAAGTCACAAAACCTGGGTTGGAATCTCAGCTTTACCACTTAATGTCCTATGTGGTCTTGGGCAGTTTCCTCATCTATAAAATGAAGCAGTTGGCTTAAATGACCTCTGAGGGCACTTCCTCAGTGTAGACACTCTGTCCTTGTTCCTCCTTGGTCCACAGACTCATATGTGGGTTCAGGAAGTTTATAAAGTCAATGACATGCTCAAGGTCATACAGATAACAAGCATCAGAGATGTGACTGAGATTTACTGAGACCAAGAAGGTAAAGAGGGGCTCTGGTACTTGATCCCACCCCCACCCTCAATGAAACACTGTGTGTACCACCTTCCAACCTCCCTATACACTGACTGCTGTCAACCAACCCCTTTGATTACTTCCCTAACTTATCAATCACTCTGTATTTAGAATACGGATATCCAGTGAATGAGAGAATAAACATATTCAACAAATAATTATTAAGTACCTACTGTATACAGAGCATTTGTTAGGTACTGGAGATGGGGAGATTGCATGGAATAAACGGGATTCTTTTCTGAGGCTCTGTTTTTTTTCATCTGTAAAAGTATGGATTCAGACCAATAATCTTTAAAGACCCTTTCTAAGATGAAGATTCTCTGATTCTAGATTAAAATACAGTTGCTTCCCTCATGGAGCTCACATTCTTTCTTTTTGTTCGTTTTGAATGGGGGAGGGCAGGGCAATTGGGGTTAAGAGACTTGCCCAAGGTCACACACCTAGTAAGTGTTAAGTGTCTGAGGCCAGATTTGAACTTAGGTCCAGCTGACTCCAGGGCTCTATTCACTGCACCACCTAGCCACCCCTTGGAGCTCACATTCTATTACACTCAATTGGATCCTCCTTCAAAAAGAAATTACACCAGACAGTCTTGAGAAACAGGTGTTTCTGAAGCCAAGTCTGAGGGAAGGTAGATTTTCAATCAGTCCAGCATTTTTTTGAGTACCTGATACATAGTAAACCCTATATTAGACACAGTGGGCAAAATACAAAAGTATAAGATAGAATCCCTAATTCTTTTTTTTTTTTTGCTTTTTTGGGGGGCAATTGGGGTTAAGTAACTTGCCCAAGGTCACACAGCTAGGTTTTTGTTTCTGTGTGTTAAGTGTCTGAGGCCAGATCTGAACTCAGGTCCTTATGACTCCAGGGCCGATGCTCTACTCACTGTGCCACCTAGCCGCCCCCAGAATCTCTAATTCTTAAAGCATTTATGATATTACTTGAAACATAAGCTTGGGAAAAGTTAAACAATACAGTATATGTGGCAAACAGCATTGTGTGGCTCGCTCTTAAGTCAGAAAACAGAAATCTGAGAACTTGGAGTAGTCAGTAATAGCAGAATGTAAGAGATGAGAGAAGGGGTGGGCCTTGAAGGGAAAGATGTATCAAATAAGAGAAAATATAATCAAATGGCACTTTTTATTCGAATTTTTACTAAGCCAAATGAACTTACTTATCTCTTGGTGGGCCTTGCCCTAAATTTATTTCCAAAAGGATGAAATTATCCCTGTGGTAGGGGCAAAATACAGACATGTGAGCTTAGACAAAGGATTGCAGATTCAGGCTGAAAGAAATCTTATAGATCATCTGGTCCAGCTCCCTCACTTTACAGATATGGTCTAAAAGGACAAAGTAAGTTACCCACAGCCATACAAAGTAGTAAATAGCAGAGCTAAATTACAAATCCAGCATTATTCCCATGGCATCGCATGGGTTCTATGGCCCACTACACCAGTATTCACCACAGGGTGAATCAGATTATAAGTTCCCTGTGGGCAGGGGTTGTCTTTATCTTTTTTGTATCCCAAGTGCTCAGCACGATGTCTGGCACATAATAGGTATTTAATAAATGTTGATTAAACTGGAAAAATAGCTCTAGATATAACCTACTACTTGAAATACATCATGAGTCTGTGTGACCTTGGGCAAGTCACTTAACCCCAATTGCCTTCCCAAAAAGGCAAAAAAAAAAATACATCATGAGTTAGGGCTGATGAGAGTGGCTATGGAATGGAGAGAGGGCAATGAGGACCATGGGAAGACAAGAAGCTTTCTTCAAACTCTCTGATGATGAGTGTGGGACATAGGGAACACATCTTTCAGGTGTGGGCCAAGGTTATTACACATTCAGTCCAATCTCCTATACTTTCTCTAACTATAGGATAACCCAATCATAATCGATCTTCAAAATTATAACCTGCGATACCTCAAGAGGCTTCAGCCATCAGAGAAAGACTTGGGTTCAGAGCTCTGTACATGCCTCAATAATTACTTCCATTTACTTATAAAGACTGCAAAGAGGTTTACATACACTATCTTGTTTAAGTCCCAGAATGGCCTCTAGAAGGATCGATAAGGATCTCCATTTTACAGATGAGGAAATCGAGCCTCACAAAGAGGTAAGAGACCTCTGTTGTTGTTGTTGTTCAGTCATTTCACTCATGTCTGCCTATTTGTGACCCAATTTGGGGTTTCCTTGGCAAAGATACTGGAGTGGTTTACCACAATCTTCTCCAGCTCATTTTATAGAAAGGGTTAAGTGACTTGTCCAAGGATCCAGAGCTAGCGTCTGGGGCCAGATATGAACTCAGGAAGATGAGTCTTCCTGACTCCAGGCCCCAAACTCTTATCCACTGAGTCACCTAGCTGCCCATCACGGGCTTCTCCAAGGTCATAAAACTAATAACTGTTAGAGGTAAGATTTGAACTCAGATCTTCCAAACTTCAAGCCCAGGATTTCCTCTATTCCACCACAGTACCTCTCTCCTTGCTGAGGTAAGAAGGTGAACAGATGTATTCAAGAAAGATTTTCAAGCAGAAGGACTAAAATAAAGCAGTGAAGGTGGGAGAGGTGTTATAGTGTCTAATTTTCTCTTAACCAGGAAAGCATCATCATGGTCCCTATCCCAAACATCCAGGTTAACTGAAGTTTGCACTGTGAACAAAGAAAGCAACATTTCTAACAGATCCTTTGAAGGAAAGCCTCCACCCAAGAATGCAACAGAAAAAATGATGGCCAGTCACTTTTAAAAGTACATCTAATTCAGCTTGGACATATGAAAGCTACTCAATCCTGCCCATGTGAGCCTCTTTCCCCCACTGACCTGTCTCTTTCCAAGGGACACTTACATCACCCACTATTCCCAAATGCCAAATACCAGGGAACTACACTTCTAAGGAACAGATCTCTAAATTAGTCCGAAAAGGCATTCTTCCTCGGCTGCTCTTACCCCTCTAAATAATGCATTTCCCAATCCTAATTAATGCAAGAAAAGGGGATGATATACATTTCTCTGTTGCTTTAAGTTACAGCTTGTTAGACACTTTGAGGGAAGAGCAGCCTCTAGCTAAAGGGTCAGATAAGCTAAAATCAATATAAGCCACTGCTTCAGAATCCTTTAAATTACCACCCTCCCTACCCCAATCATCCCAGAGCCTGGCTGCTGGAGAAAGAACCCATGAATACAGTCATGCCCGAGGACTGGTGATGCCAGTGTGGAAGTGGCATGCCAAAGGCAGCAACATATAGTCTACCTTCTTCCACTCTCAATATCCAGTCCTGCCCAGTATCACCCCCCCCAAAAAAAGGAAGGGACCTGTGCCCTGAAGATACTGGAAAGGGGGAAGGGTATGTGGGGCACAGAAGGCAACCTGTAGCTATGCTAACCCCATGTGAGGAGAAAATGAGAGAGGCTGGGAAGTCTAATAATACCAAGGCCCAGGGTATTAGTTCATGCCTAGGAACTCTTTTAAGGCAGACTTATTAGTAGGTAGAGAATGGCACCTTGAAGAGATACCTGCTAGGATTGGCGTTTTCCCAAGTTTAAAAGTCAGGAAACTCCTAAAATCAGTTTCTTATCCCTGGTCTCTAGGATCCAATGAGGTTTTAATGACAACTACTGGAATCATCTACACACCATCAACTGGGTTATCTCTCAGGTCTGCGTTTTCTATTTTTCCCTCCTTTAAATACAGAGGAGATGCTGAGCAAGATTCTTTCTCCTTTAAAAAAAAAAACAAGAAAGAAAGAAAAAAAAAACCACTCCGTAGGCCAGGCCAGCCTGATGTCTGCACTGTGGGCGGCCTGCACGAGTTTCCTTTATCCAACCACAAAAAGACATCAGTGGAACGAGTGAGGGGCTGGGAGCAGCGATTCCAAACCATGTTTATAGGCAAGTAACCAGGGGTGAGCTGAGCTGGTTCCTCCGTTGAGGTTAGCAGTTAACAAGGGGGCCAGGAGCCACTCTGGCAAACAGACAATGCCCCCTCATTACACAAGCCGGGGGCCTTATCTCTCCTGTGCGATTGTCGGTTTGTATGTATTGCGTAGTTCTACAACCACAGCCAATACCCAAGGGCAGATAGCTGTCTCAGGGTTTGCTATCTAGGAGGCAGGAGGAGAGACCAGGACGGTTAGGCTGAACTCAGACCACTTGGGTTTCTATTAAAAGAGAGTAAAAGAAACGGGTAACAGTCCAGCTATCCTGCTTCAGAGTGTAACTTCCTTTGATCCCGACTGCTGAAACCCACCTCCCCATCTCCCAGAGCCCTTTGAGGTAGACTGACAAAGGGCAACAGTGATATTTATTCTATCCCTCCTCTGTCACACACTGACTTTGTGACTCTGGGTAAGTCTTCCCACCTCCCTAAGACTTAGTTCCCTAAATTCTGAAATAAGTGAGATAGAAAAAAAAAATTATATTTAAAGTCTCTCCAAATTTCAATCTTATAATCTAGGGAGAAGAGAACGATCTCTCTCAAGAAATGACTTTCTTCTGAAGATCATATCCTTTTCAGGCTACCTTGTTAGAAGCACTATAATGTAGCCAGAAAATTTAGGTTTGAATCATAATTCTGATAAGTACTCTCTGTGTAAATTTGAAAGCAAATCATAATCTCTGTGAATGTCAGTTTCCTGATCTGAAAAAAATTGGGGCATTAATACTTACTACACCCTACTTTACAGTGGTGCTGTAAAGGAAACCATTGAGAAAATCTTAAGTGCTAAATACATGTGAGATATTAATAAGAGGAACAGCATGTATTGTATATATAAGGCTGATCCTCATGCTAGAAGACCTAAGTACAAATTGTGCCTTTATTCCATACAAGCTCTGGGACTATGGCCAAAGGACTCGAGATCTCAGTGTTCTAGATAAGTCTCTAAGACGTAGTTACAAATGAGTTGCAGCAATCCGTATCAGTGGAAGTAATTTCCACATCAGAAGTTCCCTATATTGTGAGGAACTCATGGGTCCAGATTGGGGGCAGGGGGAGAACTGATTCTAAAGAATTCTATAGGAAGAATATAAAGATTCTATAGGAAGCCATAGGGCTAGGCATATATAAGAGCCATTTGGATTAAAGATAAATTAAAATCATTAGAGTATGGTTAAAAAAAACAACTAACATGGGCCTTAGAGTCAGACAGACTTGCTATATGAGTAAATTGTCTACCACTTACTATGCGTGTGACCTTAGGTAACTTCTCCCAGCCTCAATTTATTCATCTATAAAATGGGGATAATACTTGCATTCCTTACCTTTCAGAACTACTATAAGGAGCAAATTAAATAAATATAGTAATTCAGGGTGTCCCTAAAGTCTGGACAATAGGAAATCTCATTAACTATGCATATTTTAAAGAAATGAAATGAATGAAATTTTCAACATTTTATTTAATTAGCATAAATTTTAGCCAATGACCATTTCATATAGAATAAAAGCTTTCATTAGCTATTGGGGACTATTTTTTATATTAATGAGATTAATTTAACTAATTAATGAGATTTCCTAAGTGTCTCTTATGTCTTTTGATGAAATCTCATTTATGCTAATTAAACAAAATGTTGAAAATTTCATTCATTTCATTTTTTGAAAATATGCATAGTTAATGAGATTTCCTAAGTGCCCAAACTTTAGGGACACCCTGTATATAGATATTATAATAATATATGATAATATAAAAGTGCTCCAAAATTATAAACACTACATACATGGAAAACTGATTACTAATAATAGCCTTACTAATGCAATGTTCCTTTCACCTGACATTCCAATGGGATATGCTGAGAAAGTTCCCCCTCTCCCACTCTCAAAATGTAGAAATTCT
This sequence comes from Gymnobelideus leadbeateri, assembly GCA_011680675.1. Lineage (NCBI taxonomy): Eukaryota > Metazoa > Chordata > Mammalia > Diprotodontia > Petauridae > Gymnobelideus > Gymnobelideus leadbeateri. The sequence continues at coordinate 476,304 of WOXC01010095.1, read as the reverse complement.
TCAAAGTTGATTTCAACCATCTGCCTGATAGATAAGGAGGGGAAAAGGTAATACAGGATACTCAAGACCCTTCCAAACACAGTCCTTATTAGTGGTGATCTGGGGTCCTGAGAGCACAAGGGTAAAAAATGGCAGAGATGTTTAAGAAGGGAACCCAGAGCAGACACCTCATAATTTACCACCTGGCTGCTCATCTGATCTTCCCCAATGTCTCCAGGAACTCATCTTCCTGCAAGATCAAATCAGTTCGAAATCACACCCCTTCAGTACCCCCTGCCCCTTGGGCCCTTCCCTCTCCCTGACTGGATGGAGATGGTAAAAGGGTGGGCACCAAAAGGCTCTTCCCAGATCTTTTATTTAAGGAGGGGGCCAGGCTATAGGGGTCCCCTCCCTGTTTTCTTTCCTTTTCTGCTTCCTTTTCTAAGTTACCTTCCTCCATTAGACTGTGAGCTCCTCAAGGGCAGAACTGTCTTGAGCTTTTTTTTCCCCAGAGTTCAGACAGTGCCTGGCACATAGCATGTTTACAGACTCACAGACAGACATACATAAAAGCTGCATGAATTAGGGAAGGTGGCATTCCTCCAATCTTCTATCACCATTCCCCAACATGCATGCATATATGCTACACATATAAATAACACATAATAGACATAAACACACCAAACTAGAGACTGAAAATGCACTGACATACCTACCAGTAAGAGTGGTCACCATGGTCTGACAATCAGTAAAGAATTTGGGTCCGACTTAAAATAAACCAGAAGGGGACAACTGCACTGAATTGTCACTGCACATTTTACCTCATATTTAAATTTGATTTTTTCCCCTAATAGTCACTGCTCACAGATTTAGTCTGGGAATGTTCAAATTAGCACAACCTGTCCTTAAATACTGTATAAAACACATAGTAAGCATTTTGCTTTCTTTTATGTCATCAATGGTTTCAATGGGGATGATTCATTCTTCCTCTTTAACACTCCATTCTAATATGGTTTACTATAAATAATGCAGAGAGAGTGAAACACACATACACACATACACACACACACACACACACACACACACACACACACACACACACACACAGAGGCTGCAGTGTCCCAGGCCCCTGCAAATACAGGTGCTCATGAAGCACCCTCATTCTACTGTACTTTCTGGCCGAGCTTGAGACTGTTCAACCTCATGAAAAATAAAAACGTATTCTATTCTTGACTATCCAGATACTTCAAGGGAGAGCAAGATTAGCTGGGGTTTAGGCCCAAAACATCTGGAAAACTGAACCCATACAGATCTAGAATGTAGTACTAGTAGCAGACTCATCACATATCAAAAAACCTAACTAATGCTCACCCACAGAGATAGACTCTGGAATCCAAACTTAGAGGACGCCAAACCGCCCAGCAGAGAGAAACGTAGGAAAGAGGGACGAGAGACCATAGCTCTAGGCTGCCAAAGGCCCTCTTCCATGGTGATTTTTCATTTAGACTCCTGGCCCCAAAAAGGAATTCTACTAAGTTCCCTTGGCCATCTCTCTTACCATGGTATCTCTCTTTTTTAAGACCACAGGTAAAGGCAATATGTCACAAGAGAAAGACGGCTGGATTTGGAGGCAGAAGACCTTAGTTTAAAACCCAGGCTCTGTCACTTACTACTAGTATGACTTTAGTTAAATCATAACTTATCTAATCATCAGTTTACTCATCTATAAAAAGACGAAGTTGGACTAGCTGACCTCTAAGCAACAATAAATCTGATCCTACAGCAAGGTTCCTACTGAATCTGGGGTCCAGGAACTTGTTTTTAATAAAAATTTGATAAGGGTTTGTTGTTGTTCAGTGGTTTTCAGTCATGTCGGACTAACTCTTCATGACCCCATTTGGGTTTTTCTTGGAAAAATACTGGAGTGGTTTGCTATTTCCTTCTCCAGCTCGTTTCAGAGATGAGGAACTGAGGCAAACAGGATTAAGTCACTTGTTGAAAGTCAAGCAAGTAAGTGTATGAGGCCAGATTTGAACTCAGTAAGATGAGTCTTCCTGTCTTCCAGGCCTGGCACTTAAAAATATTATTGAGAAAAAGTTCACAAGCTTCACCAGATTGCCCCAAGGTCGGTCTCTCTCTCTGTCTCTCTGTCTCTCTCTCACACACACACACACACACACACACACACACACACACACACACACACACACACACACACACACACTAGAACTCTTGTTCTAGAGAGATGAGAATTCCGTCTGCCTTTTCCTTATTTTTTTTTATTTTTTGCTTTTTGGAGGGCAAGTGGGGTTAAGTAACTTGCCCAAGGTCACATGGCTAGGTTTTTGTTTGTGTGTGCGTTGTCTGAGGTCAGATCCGAACTCAGGTCCTTCTGACTACAGGGCCAACGCTCTACTCACTGTGCCACCTAGCCACCCTTTTCCTTATTTTCTGATGAAGGTCTCACCCATCTCTGTCTGATGACACTTTTGTTTTCCCTTCGTTGGACTGCTTATGTCTTATAAATATCTCATATCTCAAATCTTATAATAAACTTCTTTAGGGATGATCTCCAGAGCCATTTTACCAGCCACAGTGAGTCATGAGAACTCGGGACCCATGCCATCACTGACCAGATCACCCACCTTATCTACCAGAACGAAATTTCTTATGACTTCTGGCTGTTTCCAAGAATCAAAGACTCTCTCTAGAACATGAAGATTTCCTTTTGCTGAGGAGAATCAAAAGAATGTGCCAAGGACTCCGAGGGGAGTTTCAGAAGAAGAATTTCCAAAATGTCTAGAGAAGTAGAATAAAGGGTAGTTTTCCAAGACAACACTAATTTAGATGTTTAAGTTTCTTTAGTGTTTCTTTTTTATTTTTTTACTATTTATGTCTATATCCTATATTTATATTCCTATTTATTCTTATTTCATTTTTGTGCTTTTTGTTTGTCACAAGTCTAAATCACACTACTCATATTTTAATTTCACCTGTTTCATAGGTCCCTTGGATTCAGAGCTGAATGGGAAATTAGAGACATCATCTAGGCCAGCTCCTTCATTTTACAAACACAGAAACTGAGGCCTAGAGAGAGAGGATGTGGCTTGCTGAGAATTACATGGCAAGTAGGCGTGTTGGGTTATCACCAAATCATTTCCAGTGCCCTCCTCCAACCAGGCACTCTATTACTATCCCAAGAAGAAAATGTTACTGTGATTTTATTTTTTTTATTTTTTAGGAATAGTCATGGTATTTTAAGATACATTTTTCTATGTAGTTTTAGAAGAAAAAGCCTCTTTCCACTTCCCTCTCCCCCTTAAGGTATCTCTCTAAACTGGCCCCTACCAAATAAGGGGAAATGGGACCCTTCCTCTCCTTCTCCATTCCCTCCACCCCCCTTCCTAGGCTCTCTTTGGTTATCTCTAGCATCTCTGGAAACTCGGACTTTGTGCTGTTTTTCTTTACTCCTCAGCAAGACTATCCCAAGTAGATGCCCTCAGCTCTAAATAGCACCCTAACTAATCTGCAAACACCACAAGGACACTAAAACAAAGCTATCGGCTGGGTCTCTAAGTTTAACAGCCAGCCCAAACTCCTTTGTTTGATTCTCAGACAGCTTATTGACCAAGTGATGGGTTGGGGGTTTTCTTCTCACCCAGCTCTTTCTAGAGTCCAGATCTCCTTTTGGCCCAATCCCCAAAAGAACAAAGGGTCCACCTATTAAAAGTTTCAGATACCCACATTCTCAGTAAACCACAAGTGAACCACTTGTAGACATCTTCGGGCGGGGGGAGAAGGCAGATACAGAGGAAGAGACCTCTGGGCTCTTTTCTCCTGTTACAGCCGGCTCAGAAGAAATGCCCTTGGAGCTTCTGCACGTCTATGTGAGGCTGGAAGCAGAGAAAGCTGATAAACCTTGTGATAAACACAACTGCTGTTTTTACAAGATACCTGTTTTCTCCATCAGGTGCTTCACACATCTCTAAGCCAATCTGAAAGAGGGTCCATCCGTCTCCCCACCTGGCCCCCTCCTCCCTAACACTCTACTCCTCGCCCTCCTCAGCAGTTTATCTTTACATATTGGAGAAACTAGCTTTTATCAAGTCATCTCCTCCTCCCGGATTGTTAAACAGACCACAGGGGTTATCAGAGGTGCTGATATCCGAAGATAAAACAGCAACCTCTTATGCAAATAGGAGTTAAGAATGTGGGGCTGGCCACAAGTCAGAAACTGAATTTAGGAGAACATGAATTTTAACACGTTTTCTAAACCCAAACCTGAACCCCCAAGAGAGAACTTGGAGAGGTTTCTGTGGGGTTTGTTTTTCTTTTTTTGGTGGGGAGAGGGGCAGGTAGGTTTAATCTCACCTGTGAATCTCTTATCTATCCTCTCCTTCTGCCTGACCCATACCTAGGCTCTTCTTTTCCCTACCCTACCCCACCCCCCACACAAAGCCACCACATTTTCCCAGCACTCTGAGTATCTCAATGTCCTTTGTCCACTGTTCAGGACTTGTTTTGAGAAAGGGGGAGATTAGGGCTGTTCTCCTCCAAGGGGGTGGGATGGGGTGGGGGGAAGTCTGAGGGAAAAGCCAAGAGTTTTGAGCTCTCAGGAACAATTGCAGGATCAGGAATTTAGCACCCTCCTGGAACAAAGAAGCACCCACCACAAGCTCAAAGAGGCTTGGAGTCTGGGTGGCACTTTCTTGAACTCTTATTATTATCTTAAGGGCAGACTGCATGTGAAGAACGAGGGATAACTGGTCCTAAATGACAAACGAAAGCTACCGTGTGGGACTGAGCTGCCTCCAACATCAGGCCATGGGTGAGGAGGGGGAAAATTGTAAGCAGAATGACAGAATCCAGGGCTGCCCAGAATGAAAGACTGAATGGAATAGGCTAATTTACACAGGAAGTAAGCACTTACCAGGCCCTTCATCCCAACACACAAAACCCTCTGCCATATCTGGAAGCAATTACATCCAGTTAACATGATCTGCTTGCCACTAAAATTAACTGCAAACAGAAATATTTTTCACTTTTGCAATAGGAGATGCCAAGGTTTACCCTATTCTCTGCCCCTTATCCCCTGGATCTGGCTGCTGGAGAATATTTAGCAGCTACTCAGCTTAAAAAATAAATTAATAAATAAATAAATAAAACCTCTTGAAGCTGTCAAGACACAAAAAAAGAAAAATAGTAGATAATTATGGGGGGGGAGATGGCAATGGAAAACATTATGCTAAGAAATTAAGGAAAAGATCTATGTTTACTAGAGCTAAATGAATCTTTATCACCCAACATGTACAGTCCTGATTTTCTAAAGGGAGTTCGGTAAAGAGAAAAATGTTCTTAAAACTATTCAATTTAGCATCACCTCTAGAATCACCAAAATATTCTTCCCCTAATTCTAGGGTTGTAGGGTTGGAGATAAAGGAACCAACACAGAGACACTAGTTTACCTTAATTTAGGAAAGCACTTGGAGGCCAGTACTTAGCTTTCTCATCAGACATTCACTATCCCAAATTTCAAGAAACCTTCAAACCACTGGAGTCCTCTAAGGTGCGAAGAGCCCTTTTTAAAGTAATGATTACTTGCTGGTTTTCTGCATAAGACAAAGGCACTGGCTAACAAGAGGTGATAAGCACCTTCAAGAAGGGCCTTAGTACTTGGAAACCAGCCATACTCACTTTCTGTGACTTCTCACAATTAGGAGAGCCTGAGGAAGATTTGTATTGCTGACCCTCCTCTCCCCTTCTCAGTCACTCATTTTTCCCTTCACCAGTATATTTTATTTTTATTTTCCCATGAATGGTCCCCCAACACAAAAGACAAATGCCCCTCCACCCACCCACACCCAAGAAACAAGTGAGTTCTTCTTCAATTCTTCCAGGACAGGTCATCTCCCATCACCCTCCTCAGTTTCCAAGTGACTCAGGGTTCTGGGTGCTCCATCAAGAGTGGGCTGCAGTTCATAGTTTTTTCACCAGGGACCTACAGAACAGCAGCATTTACTACAACTGTCAGAGAACTCCGAAACATCTCCTCCTCACTCCCCCACACCCCTAACCCCCCCAAAAAACAAGCAAAAGTTACCTCAAAAAATGAGGTCAAACATTACTTGCTGTTCTTTGCAAAATCAGGTCAAGAAAAAGCTCAACTCCCAGAGGGAGAAGGCAGTGGCAAATAAGAAAAGAAAGGAAAGAAAAAGACTTTGCTTAGAAAAAGTCAACTTTAAAATAAGGAGAAAAAAAACAAACCACCACTATTTCATCCTGATTCAGTAGCCGAGGTATGGAAATGGTTAAGTCCTCCTTACTTGGAAAAAATAAAAAATCCAAGGCTGTAGCATACCACAGTGATTCCCTCTTTACATAGGACAAGAAACAGAGTGGACCTGAAATCCCAAGCATCCTGAGTAAGGTCTCCCCCCAGCCCGCACAGGTTACACCGCCAGGGTCAGGGACTTGGACCTTTAGCAGCAACATTCATTTCCTGAACAGGACAAGTCCTCTTGACTATAAAACTAATAGGAACTTCCTCGCATGGCAAACTCAGGCGGATAGGGCTACTTGTCACTGGCCACGCAGGAGGAGAATGCTGGTTCCCATTAGTGGGTTATGATGCCAGGTGCTACTAATAAGGTCCATCAGCCAGAAACAAGAGCCTGCTAAGTTGTCCTTCTAGCTCTGGAAGTAATCACAACTCTGGGCTTGGCTGGGGGAGAAACCTCTGGAAGGAGGGGGCCCAAGGGAAGAGTAGGCTGAACCACAATGGATGCTACACCAGCATGTAAACTGCCAAGTGGCTTAAAATTTTTTAAATACATATAAATTTAAAACAACACTGCATGTCCCCCCAGCTACCATATGAGTCTCCCAAATTAACATTAATAATGTTTCACTAGAACACTCAAGGCTTGATGGATCACACAGAGGGCTCTAATGGTGCACTGCATCTGTTTCTCACTATGGCATGGAGACCTGTGCCAGTGGATCTAGTGGCATTCCTAACACACCATTCAGTTCATCCATTTGGAGACAAATACAAGGGAAGGTGGCAAGAAGGCTTCCTCCTCATTCAAAAGCAACACACTCTGGGCAACTCTTCCATTAAAAGCCACAACTACACTGGGGATATCGATGGGAAGAGGCAGGCCAAGTGGAAAGGATGCTTTGTTTGGAAGTTCTGGTGCTGCCATTCTGAAGGCTAAATACAGGTACATTTATTGTTTTGGGTAGTGTTTGAACAAGACTATTCTGCCCAATCCAGCCCAGGATTTCTTCCTAGTCAAAGTATCCACTGCTAGAAATTCCAACAACTCCCCTCAGCTCTTTTTCAGGGTCTCAGGAAGTGCTTTCTCATGTCTAACTTAACTTGAATCCCTCTTGTTGGAATTTAAAGCAAAATCTATTCTGATTGAGAAAACTGAAGTCCTCTAGGACTTCACAGAAATTTTTCACCCAAGGTCAGTGGATAGATTTCAAAGGGTTTCATGGACTCAGACAGGGAAAGAAAAAAATACACCTTTATTTTTACTAACCTTCCGTTTTTCTTTGTAATCCTACATATTTTATTTTATGTATTTAAAAATATTATTCTGAGAAGTGGTCCTTAAGTGAGAGTTGGGCCGGGGAGTTAACTATGAATCTGTTGTGTTTGCTAAGCATTTCCCAGAACTACCAAGTTCCAGCCCCAGTCCAAATACAAGTTTCTGTGGTTTAAAAACAAAACAAAACAAAAAAAAAAAGAGGTACCCACTCACCTCCTCCCTGTTGCCCTGAGAAAGGACACACTTGGGCAAAACCCAACCATCAGTTTTTCAGGTTAAGTTATACAACATGAGCTCAAGGTTTTTAAGGAGAAACAAGCTGAGGGGATTTTTTGGGTATATTGCCTTGAAATATACCACATGAAAATTTTTAATGTTTAAAACTTATAGCTGTTTCTCTTTTTATCTCTCTCCTTCTGTCTGATTCTCATTCTCTCTCTCTCTCTCTCTCTCTCTCTCTCTCTCTCTCTCTCTCTCTCTCTCTCTCTCTCCCGCCCCCAGGCATGCCTCCCATTGAGCTGATCCTTCTCCCATAGGGCCACCCAAACCATGGAGAGCCCCACTCAGCTACAACCCTAGGACATGCTCAAACAGGCATTTTTCCCATCTCTCTAAAATCAAGTGTCACTAACCTTTCCCACAATAGGTAAGGATTATTTTCTGGCTCTTCATGACAGGGAAATTGAGATTCAATAACATTAAGATTCACGTCTAGATCACCAAGTTGACTATTCAGTCCCTAGGGTCATACTCCTTGACAGAAAGAGCATCAGCCAGCAGTAAGCCCTCCTCATTCAAGACTTAACAATCATCCATGCTAATTCCGTCTTCCTCTGTGATTCAGTCTGAGATGTAATAGCCAAGAGTCAAGTTTTCTTGGACTTGGGGTTAGGAGAATGAGGATGAGAGGGTAAGATTCTCCCCCAGAATTCTCCCAAGCACAGCCACTCTATGTGACACTCATGTCTGCCTCAGTGTATTCAATGATTGTGCAGGTGAGCACTGGTCAGTTGGACAATCAGCTGGCTATCTTAACAGTCAGTAAGACAGTGAGATAATCTGGAGGGGCATAAGGGAGTGGTGTCAATGGAGAGATAGTTGCCTGGATAATTTTAAACCAAGACAGGAACAGTGCTCCCAGGTCAATGGGACAAAGGGTACACCAAAAAAGAGACCACCTTCTCAGGAAAGATGGAGGCATTCACTCTGTATGAACTGGCCTTAAATTTGCAGCCCAGAGTTAATTTGCCATTAACCTCCTCTCTGATTTGGGAGAACAATCTCCAGACAGGGGACGAATGATTCAATGAATGATTCATACATGCCCTCTCTGATTTCTCTTAGGATAACAGATTTAGAGTCAGCATGGACCTTAGAGATCATCTAATCTAACCTCTTGTTTTATAGGTAAAGAAACTGACCCCCAGACACATTAATTGTGACTTGTCCAAGGGCACACAGGAAACAAAGAAGAGTCAGAATTTGAACTAAGGTCTTCTGCCTCTAAAAATATGATACCTGGCTGCCTTCCCTTCTGCCACACTAATTTCCCTTTGTGTCATCCTGAATTTTGGAAAACTGAGATTCTTACCACATACATCTATCTACGGTATATGTTTGTCTCAGTTTATAAAATTCCAAAATATAAAAACCTAAATTTATAAGAGATTAATTAAAGAGAAATCATTTGCATTAAAAATATTCTTTACCTTAAGGATTTGCCACTGAATGTTTGTGAAGCTACCTTAGCACATTTTAAATGTATAAAAAATTTAATTTATAAAAAAAAGTGTACACAATGAAGGACACCTGGATTCATTTACAAGCCATTCAATACTTACACCTTTAATTTTCATTGGTCTTGTTTTAAACGTTGTTAATAAAAACCACACACACACACACACACACACACACACACACACACACACACAAAAATGAAAGTGATTGGAAATGTTTTCCTCCAATCTTCACAAGAAGTCAAGGAGCTGTGAATGGAATTTGATTTAACAGTTTGGGATAATCACTATTTTAAAGATTCATAAATAGTTTTCCTAGAAAAAGCAAGAGAAAAAGTGTTGCTGAATGATAGCTTTTTTTTTTCTTCTTCAGCAATTAGCAGTTACATCCAATAACTGCAGCAAATTCAAATGGGGCTTCTCGCTGAGCAGAAAAGCAACTCCCATAAAGTAAGCAAAAATAAGTCATCTATCTATGAGAGTTTCCAGAAATCTCCAAAGCTCAGTAAAAATGATAGCTGGCAAATGTAATGCCAGCAGGTAAAATATCAGCCTATCTAACCCCCCTGGATGGGCAGGTAGGTGGTTGGGTCCAGAGTCATGTCTTCTTAACTCCCCTTCTTGAGTTCAAATCTGGCTTCAGACGCTTACTGTGGGACCCTGAGCAAATCACTTAACCCTGTTTGCCTCAGTTTCCTCATCTGCAGAGTAAGTTGGAAAAGGACATGGTAGATTATTCTAGTATCTCTTGCCAAGAAAATCCCAAATGGAGTTCCAAAGAGTCAGTCACGACTAAAAAATGACTGAAAACTCCCTGGATAGGCTGCCTGCCTGAACTGACAATCACTAATTAAAGGACCAAAATTAAATCACACACAAAAAAGGGGTGGGCAGGACAAGTGACTGATATTCCAATCCCACTATCTTCAAGGTACTGGGTTAAGTACTAGGAATACAAAGAAAAAATGGATATCTTTTGATATCCTCAAAAAGATTATCCAATTATCTTTTTTCTCGAGGCCATCACATGGGGACGATACAACATATAAACAGATAAATAATATACATGATCATTTGGGGAATTAAAGAACACTAACAACTATCTGGGATTGTGAGAGGCTTCTCATAGGAGGTGGCAAACTAGCTGAATCCTTGAAGGATGCCAGGGGATTCTTAGAGGGAATAGACGAGGGGAACATTAATTTGTTAAAGACTCAGCCATACATGAGAGAAGTTGAGGTTTACCTAACCTAACCTTTAACATGATTTTTGCTAGAGACAAGAAGGCCAGATCCACAGAAAAAACCCTGGTGCTTCTATAACATGGCTTTCGATATAGTTTCCCCATCCAGATCCTTTTCTTTTAACACTGGATCTTCCCATCTGGCCTGGATTAGTAGCTTCTCATGGGCCCAATCCCAATGTTGATAGGTGGTCTGGTAGCCTTCCATTTCCAGAGGCTCACCATATTAATGCTAGACTTAGTACAAACATCTAATCGGCTTTAGTTCAAAACTCCTGAACTCAAGCAATCCACCAACCTTCATTCTCCTCCAGAAGCAAGGTTTACAGAAATGCAACCACATGCCCAGCCCCAAATCTCTTGCAAACTGATGAACCTAATGTCTACAGAAGGAACGAGATAAGGAATGAGCTTGGGATCACCCCTATGAAATCCCAGAGAAAGGCAGTGTGGTGTAATGGAAAGAGCATTGATCTAATAGTAAAAATAACTTGGGGGTATCAGGTGCCTTCCTCAGAGCAACATAATACAAGAATCCTTCAGTCTTATAAATGAGGACCACATTGACTTAGATCTAGAAGGGACCATAGAAATCATCATTCTTTTTCAACCTCTTCATTTACAGAGGAAGAAACTGAAGGCCAAAGGGCTTGGTGCAATGGTGGAGGTGGTAGCTGGGGTGAAATTAGTAAAGGAAAGGAGGAGATAAGTCTGTTAAGCAACTGTCCCATGTGTCACAGAGATGCCAAATGGAAAACCCAAGATTCAAACACTGGTCCTCTGACTCCATGTTCCTTCCATTCCTTCCTGCCAATGGGGCTATCTGACTAGCTATCTGTATGACTCTGGACAAGTAATTTCCCCTTTCTAGGCCTCAGTTTCCTGATCTGTAAAATTAAAGGGATGAACTAAAGCATGGTGTCAAACTGAAATAGAAACAGGGTCATTAAACCATACATAAGGATCTCTGCAGGCTGCAATATGAACTTAGAAAACGACAAATTGACATTATCTGTTTTGTTGTGTTTTTATTTATTTTGTTAAATATTTCCCAATCACATTTTAATCTGGTTCTGGCTACATACCACTGGGCTGTGTGTCTGACACCTCTGGACTAAAGGATATTTAACAGCCTTAAAAAAAAACTCCACCATCTATATACTTGTATTGGGGACAACTCAAGGTACTGAATCTGGTTGTCCACGAAACTTATGACAGAGCTGTGAACATCTTATCTACTGAAGATCTAGATAAGATGGCTCATTTTTAGGTGTTCTTTCTGTAGGAGATGGGGACAGGGATTATACAATTTAGCCTGGGAAAAATGACCAAAGTTATGCCTCAACACACACAGCAGTCCCTACCCAAGTTGCAAACTGGCCCTTACCAGACATTGTCCCCTAAAAGTTTTTCTCCATACAGCATCCTAAGAAACAGGAGCCAATCTCCAGAAGTTTGCAAAGTTTCATACAACTACCTGTTGCACCCACATACCATTTTCCACCCACCACACTAGCTCCAGAACAAGTTGCAGAAAAACTTGTTAGTTCAATTGCCTAACAGACAAATCTGCCCCTCCCTCACTAATTCCCACCCCAACCACCACCAAGGCAAAAGCTTAATTGCCAGGTAACTTTCCCACACCAACACTGTATTGGCTTTCTCAAGCCCCTGTAGCCCGTTATTATAATCACTAATATTGATCAAACAGAGTCAACTCTGCAACCTCCTGACACAAAATTCTCCAGTTTCTTAGTCTGTTTGACAGCTGTGGGGAGGAGGGGGTATTTCTTTTGTCATTTAGGTTTCCTAAGGCAAAGAGAGCCTGTTAATCCTGGCATCTGAGGGATGAGCTAGAGAGTAAGAATCTCCAGCTGCATGCATTTAGTCACTGTTTCTGAACAGCTTGGGCCACATGGCCCAAAGTGCCACCAAAATGAAACAGTTCCCTTTCTCTTTGTTATTTTAGACATCAGTGTCGTGAGGAGCTGGGGCTGCATGGGAGATGGTGGCCTACCCACCACTCACAATCAATCTCTTCTCATCTAGACTAAAGATTTTTAATCCGGGGTCCACAAGGCCTCAACACCTCCATGGACATATTTCAGGGGGTCTATAGATGTGGATGGAAAAAATTACATTCTTACTTCAATATAACTGGTTCCCTTTGTGATCCTATGCATTTTAGGCATTTAAAAATATTTATTCTGAGAAAGGGTTCATAGACTTCACCAGACAGCCCAAGAGATCCATGACACACCAAAACAAACCCTGACCTAGACTATTACAATAGTGTCCTGACTACTCTTCTTGCCTCCACTGTCTCTTCCCCAATATAAACTTCACCCAGCTGCCAAAATCACCTCCCATGTGCTGTTATGATCCAAAACTCACGATCTTCTTCCCCTCCCTAAACCCCAAACCCACCCTCCCTATTCCTTCAAGAGCAGCATCGTCCTCCAATCTCCTGCATCCATCTTCTCCTCTCCACTCACACAGCCACCACCCAAGTTCAAGCCCTTACCACCTCCCCCCAGACTCAGTCAGTGCCACCTCACTAGTCTCCCTGACTTCAGTCTCCTCTCTACAATCTATTTTCTACACAATTGTCAAAGTGACATTTTTAAAGCACAGGTCTCCACCATGTCACCACCCTGATTTAGAAATTTCAGCTGGCTCCCTATTACCAACCACTGGAATCCAACAAAAACTCCTGCATGGTATTCAAAGTCCTTCAACTTACCTTTATTATTCACTTTCATGCATTCTTTGTTCCAGCCATGCCAGCCTTCTTCTTCACATACAATACTCCGTATGTCCCACCTCCATAACTTTGTACCAGCCGTCCCCCTTGTGCAAAGCTTACGCTCCACCTTCTTTATGAAGTCTTTCCCTGAATCCCTCCTCTTTCCAGTTAATAGTGGGGTTCCCCCCCAAAAAATTACCCTTTATCTATTTTTGTGAATTTTGTATATGCTTATGTGTATATATGTTTCCATGGACAAAATATAAGGTCCTTGAGGGCAGGGACTATTTGATTTAAGTTTATATATCTCCAATGTCTGGCATATAATAGTTGCTTTATTTACTTATTTATTTAATTTATTTATTTTGATTTACTAGGTCCCACTGCCTGCCAAAATAAAGTAGGAACTTCTCATCCTAACATTCTAGAGTCCCCACCATACCTTTCCAATCATCTCATGCTATACCCCTTTACAAATTTCATGCTCTAGCTAAACTCACAATCCTGGGCTTCCCCTGGACTCTAACCCTCAGAATGAGGCCTGAACTCCCAGTTCTTCCTCCCTAGTTGAAAAGACCTTCTGCACTACCAAGAACTCTACAAGTGATCCCTGTTGGGATTCCATGAAGGAAATGCAGGGGAAGGGGAAGGCAGCTGACTGGAATAGGCCTTGATCACTGCCCCATCTATCCACATCTAGAGAATTCTGTTCTGTCCTGTACATGGGTGGGAGGAAGCATGACAGGCTAACACACTACCAGCAGAGTTGTCAGACAGGATAAGGAAGGAACTAGAAACCAGGGCCACATATAAATTGGCTGAAGGAACTCAGGATGGTTGGCCTAGAGAAGAGTGGACCCAATTGCCATCTTCAGCACATGAGGGGCTGATGGAAGAAGGATGAAATTTGTTCTCCTTGGTTCTAGAACCAGATGCAATGAGAAGTGGGAGGTAATCAGATTGTTGACTCCATGTAGGGAAGACATTCCAGAAAAGTAGATCTGTAACATAAGAGTTTGCCTTAGAAAGTAGCAAACCTTACATTGATGATTCCCTGCTGGAAATGGTACACACAAGATTTCTGCGTTATATGAGAAGCCGGGCAACTCTGAGTGTATATCACCCACCTTCTAATCTAGGACCTTTCATTTCTATTTGGCTCATTCCTTATACCCTTCAAGCAGCCTAGAATGGACTCCTCCCCTCCGAGGACATTCTCTACCTTCAAAGGTCAACTTAGTTGCCAACTCCTCCATAGAACCTTGCCTGAGCCCCAACAACTGAGAAAGATCTCTCCCTCCTCAAATTTCTCATAGCCTAGATCCCTCTCCATTGAACTTAACACATTCTCAACATTATAATCCAAATAAGCCTCCCCTATAGCACCCCGTCCACCCCTTTAGACTTCAAATTGTATGAAAGCAGGGAATGCATCTTGACTTTTGTATCCTTGCTGCCTAGTACGGGTACCTTGAACCTCAACAAATATTTACTGAATGCAATGCCATGTCTTCCCATGGGAAACACATCTCATAAGAGAGGAAGTGGAAGGAAATCTCCAGCTCGGAGGGAAGAACTTGGAGTCACTGCACCTGTGTTTAAATCACAGCTCTACTTCTTGTTACCTCTGTGACCTTGGGCAAGAAATTGAATATCCCTGAGTCTCAGTTTCCTCGTCTATAAAATAAAGGGGCTGGACCAGATGACCTCCATGATACCTTTTAACTTTAGACATAACACCATGGTCAACACAAAGTATGACTGTGGCTCCCATGTATGATCCACCCCCTATTTTGGGTAAGAGAGAATCTTTAGCATACACCACCAGCAAGCAGAGGTCCCAAAGATTCTCCACTCTATTGCACATACATAACATGTAGTAATATACAATGGGGCAATCCTCATGAGCACACAACTAAGTCTCTAGCAAGCTTTCATCTACTCAAGGCAGAAGTCAAAACCTGACATAAACCAAGATGAAAAGGCAAAAAGGGATGTCTTCCAATGGGGAAACACTGCATATAGGTAGATTTGGGCTTGATATAAGGAATAAACTTTCTGACAATCTGAGGTATCCCAAAGATGGGATGAGCTGACTAAGCTCCCTTACTATCTGGGTTCCCTTCTCCTTTGTCATCAAACAAAGGCTAGAGGCTGACCTGTAGCTATATCAGAGAGGAGATTCCCATAGAGATACTAAATGAACTAGATGACCAAAGACGTTCCTTCCAGGATTGAGATTCTCTCATTTCTGGGGACACAGAAAAAACGGCATCAGAGCAACAAGCACCAAAGGCATTCATTCTGTTGGGTTCTATAGAAGGATTCCATGGTGTACAAGCTGGATTGCAGTTTGGGGAGAACAGCCTCCTACAGTCAGTGTACCTTTAATTGCTCTGTTCACGGTACAAAAAAGGAAACTGAGACCTTCATTTTCTACCATGCCTTCATTTTTCATAGCATGAAACAATAAATATGAATATTCAGGGAAAGATGATGAAGTTGTTTGGTAGAATTGGGGGGGGGGGCGGAATCATCTTTTAGAAAGTTTGAGGGAAAAAAAATTCTTTTCCTGAGTGATACATGTGCCAAAAAGACACACCTTCATGTTGGTTGTTATTTGTACCCACCGGAAAAAGCTGTTACATTTAACCTGAACTCAGTTGCATTTTCCATATCTTACTTGGTGGGTCTCAGACTTACCCATTAGGTAATATCAGAAGAGATTCCGGCTGGGCTGAGATTAGATCAGGTGCGGTACAGAGTCCTAGGGTGAGAAGGGTGGAGACGATTTCAATCCACCCCCACACCGGACACACAAAGCCGCAATGACACCCTATGCTAAAAACCTGTCTGAGCAACACTAGTTTTATAAGCAACTTTTCATGTCTGTGCTAGAGGCTGGGATGGGGAGGGTGGAGGGGGTGGACGACAGGAGGTGGGGACACTACCACCAAAGCCCCAGAAAAAGAAAAAGAATGGGGGCAAAGGTTTAGGGAAAATTCATAAGACACCTTTAAAACAAAGGAAAACTATATTTCTCAACCTCACAAGATCAGTCTAGAGTCCCAAGAACAAAATTATATATGTGTGTATGTGTGTGTGTATATATATATATATATATATATCTCTTGATTAAGGCAGGGTAAAAACTAACACACTATTCATCACCTCTGTAGTTATTAATCACATTTGTATTTATTCATCACCTGTTGATGAAAGGCTCAAAACTTCGTTGAAGACATGATCTCCTTTCAAGGACAAGTGTTTTGCCTATTAAAAATAGAAAGAAACTGAGGCCCAGAGAGAGAAGCATGACAAGCGTCGTATTATGCAACATGGATCCAGAACACAGTTCTCTGTCAGGCCCAGTTTTATCAATTCTACCCATCGGAAGATCTATTTCTCTCCACCTAGTCCCAAAAGGTTCAATGGGAAAGGTTCACAAGCTGAGAGGGAACTGAGGAAAGGGTCCAGAACCTAACCATGCACCACCAGAAAAGGGTGTGCCTAAGATTTGTTTTCAACAACCTAACCTATACTGCTCTTGCCTCTGTAGCTGCCAGTGGCTGAGAACCAGAGAATATGAAACTGAATCATACATACCAAGGTGGTGCAGAGTGGATAGAATACAGGCCTGAAATCAGGAGCACTCATCTTCATGAGGACAAAGCTGGCCTCAGACACTTACTAGCTATGTGTCTCTGGGCAACCCCGTTGACCTCAGTTTCCTCATCAGTAAAATGAGCTGGAGAAGGAAATGGCAAACCACTCCAGTCTCTTTGCCAAGAAAACCCCAAATGGGGTCGTGAAGAGTCAGATGCGACTGAAATGACTGAACCACCACCACCACCACGACCAAAGCTAAGCAGAGACCACCCTCCCTGCCAACCATTAATATCTAAATGAAATGAATGCAGACCACAGCAATCATGTGAGAAAAATCAGAGGCCCAAACACAAAAGAGTGAACCTGGAGAAAGCAGACACCCAGAACTATTTCTCCACTCTCTAATTCTAGGCATTTTAGATGCATGGAATGCTGGTCTTGGAGTCATGAAAACCTAAGTTCAAATGCATCTCTGATATTTACTAGCTGGATGACGCTCGGCAAATGCATCCCTGGGTCTCTCAGCCTCAGTTTCCTCATCTATAAAACGGGGCACACCTGCCACACTTTGTTGTGTGAGCACAGGATTAAGTTTCTTGCCCAGAGACATACAGCTATTGGAGTGGTTTGCCATTTCCTTTCCTAGCTCATTTTACAGATTAGGAAACTGAGGCAAACACCGTTAAGTGACTTGCTCAGGGCCACACAGCTAGTAGGAGTCTGAGTTCAGATTTAAACTCAAGAAGATGAGTCTTCCTGACTTCAGACCCAGCATTCTCTCTATGTTGGCTATGATTCTCTGCTAGGTGTGAGTCCCCCTCACTCTAGGCTAAGAAGCTGAACTGGTCCTTACAGGGCCAGGAGGAAGGCTAGAAGAGGAGAACAAGTATAAGCCTACCTGTGCTGCTCCACAGCGTCATTGTCTGGAAGTTCAGTCCCGCAGACGCTGCACTGCTCCCCCACGGCCCGGTTTTCAGTCTTCATGCCCACAGCCAACTCGCCCAGTTTGCTAAAGAGCTCCCTCTGGATGAAGCCCTGGGGCAAGAGCCCACCGTAGGTGCTAAAGTCCATGGAGACAGCCAGGGCTGCTGGCTGCATGTGCAGGGGCGAGGTCATGGAGGACGGCATGCTCAGGACCGAGTCCGCCTTGTGATTGGGAAGGACAGAGTAGATGCCCAGGTGCTTCTCGGCAGAGGCGACGGAGTGCTCGGGCCGACCAGGGGGGCCCTGGCTGGCTTCAGCAGGGAGCGCTGGCTGCTCTGTACTCTCCTCCCGTCCATAGTGCAGCTCTCGAGCGCTGGTGATAACGCTGCTCCTGGTGGGGGTCCCAGGCCCATCCTTGTTCCTCTCCTCAGCCTTGTCCCCACCCCCAGCCGAGGTGCTAGACTCGGCTGCCCCCGGGCTCTCCTGAGCAGGCACTTCATCCACCTGCATCATCTCAGTCTTTACCTCTGCCACCCCAGGGTGCCGCCCCACACTGGCCAAGCCGGACTCATCGGGCACCCCGGGTGGCTGCAGGGCTCCCTGGAGGAGAGACTGCCCGATGCTCATCAAACTATCCACAGCAGCTTTGGTGGGGCTCATGGCTGCCAGGCCGAAAGAAGTGGACACGGAAGGGTTCTGCTCTGCCGCCACTCCGGGGAGGTGCTGCCCGGCCACACTGGCGTAGCCACTGTCCTCGATGGAATGCTTTGAGATAAAGATATTCTTGAGGTACCTCGCCTTTCGGTCCTCCTCCTCCTCAGCACCACCATCTGTCATGGTGGTCTCTGTGTCGTTGTCATCTGAGGCCTGGATGGTCTCCAGGATCTTCAGACACTGTTCTTCCAGGTATTCAATCTCCAGGATTTCCGCTGCATAGAGCAGGTCGTCCAGGTCCTCAGCCTTGGCTTGGAGGGTAGCCGTGTAGGCATATTCCAGGATCTGCTGGAAGGTCTTTGGCGACAGGAAGTCCAAGGTGTAGTGCTGGCTGTTTCGGTGAAAAAGGATCTCAAACATCTTGCTGGTACAGGCCAGTACTGTCCGGTGAGCATGGAACTCTTGACTGTCCACCATGATGACCACATCACACAGGGTCCCTGCCAACCGCATCTGGTTGGCTTTGCACAGCAGCCCCGTGGGGTGGCTGGGGTTCTGCAACTGGATCATGCCCATCTTTGTCAGATCCATGGCACTGTCCGAGGCTTAGGCATGAGGCTGTCTTTCCTTCTGGTCTCTGTAGTAGGGCAGTGTGGCCTTGCAGGGTCAGCTAGACAGAAAGGCCTGAGAGAAGAGGAAAAGGAACAATAAAGGAAGAGAGAAAGGAGAGGGAACAGAGATTAATTTATAGTCCCTAGAAAGGCATTCTGAAATAAAGTTTCCTAAGCAAGAAAATCTTAGCACATAGTAGGGGCTTAAATTTTGATTGACTGATTGATTGATTAGAGTCTGGAAAAAGAAGGGTTTTGGATTTGCAAGGGTTTTGAGCTTTTTCCTTTTAATTTTGTTTCTTTCAGGAAACCTGCTTTAAAAAGCCCAAAGTTGGTAGGAAGAAAAAATTATTTTGCCTTCACTCCTTTTCCACCCCTAAGCAGTTTTACTCTGTCAAATACTGCACCAAGGAGAGTCAAAATCAATTTAAATGCTGTGGCTTTGGGGGAGAAGGTCTTTTAAAATATTTTGATATAGGGGAGTGGCATTACTTCTGCAGTAATATCCAGAGATGAAATTACTCATACACAATCCTGAAAATTAACCAGCTTAGTCCCTCCTTTTATTCAGCACAGATAACCCTGTAGGAGCTAAGATCCTCCTCCCCAGCTCCTGTAGGGAAAGCCCTCCAAGTTCCAGGACAGACCAAAGTCTCATCCTCCCATTCTTCAGTGTGGCAGCCCCAAGGGCAGAGTCCATGAGAGCTAAGGGCAGGACCCTGCAAAAGGCCGACCTATGAATGGCTGCTGCTCTCCTCCCTACATCCCTATCAAGATCAATCGGCTAGCGTCCAGCTCTGCCCCCAATGGACATCCTTTAATTTTGAATTCCTGCCTCCTCCCTCACCCCTGGGCTAACCCTCACCATCTCTGAAGCAGTTAGATGTCATAGCAATAGAGAATGCTGGACGTGGTTGCGGTTTCTGAATTTGAATTCAGCTTCAGACAGAAGCTGTGTGGACTCAGAGTACTTAAATACTTATTTTCTCCTGGCCTCATCTTCCTCATCTTTAAAGTGGAGCTAATAATAGTACCCACCTCCCAGGGTTGTTTCAAGGATCAAATGAGATAATAATTGCACAGTGCTTGGCACAGAGTAAGTACTACATACATGTTAGCTACTAATATTATTCAGTCTCTGGCAGGAACATTTGAAGAAGCCAGAACAGGAAGGTATGGTTTCTTTAATATAAGATACTAGGAATACAATCTGTGGCTGGATGCATGTGCAAAACACGTACTAGACAGATGCCTACAGAATAATAACTACTCACATTTATGCACCTCTTTATAAATTGCTTTACGTACAACATCAGTAGGCAAGTCAAGTACAGATATCCCCATTTTTCAGATAAGGAAACTGGGTCTCGAATAGATTAGGTGACTTGAATTCAACTCAATTCAAATGAACGTTTATTATGCCCCTCCTACGTACAAGGCACAGGGATTTAAAAAAAAAAAAAAGGTTTGGCCAAAGTCACACGGCAGAAAATAGCGCATTGTGTGTATACAATACCATAGATCTATGATAGGAGAGTGTGAAAGGAAGTGTATGGATAGGTCACATAAACAGAATGTGATCCGAATGAGATATCAGTTGCATGGCCAAGTGGGAGTTTCTAAAGTACATATGCTGTATCCTGTGACCCAGGATGTCTAACCTGGGATAAAGTTTGTTCCATGGGGCAGGGTTTAGAAATTTGGCCACTGGTTATGATGGGGAAATAATCCATGACCTAGAGGCACTGTAAATATATCTACCACTGAAGGAAAACTGAAAAGAGGAGGGGGATGAGAGATAAGGACTACTCAGGGTCATTAGCTGAGCGCCTGGGTTTCCCAGATTCTCTTAAGTGGCGGTGGAAACAGTGAAAAGCCCCCTCTGGCTTACCCCACTCACACCCAGCTGTTGGCAATAACTGACTGAACTGGGGAGAAGCAAGGAGGAAAGACACTCCCCTCACACACATACTCAGAAAAATCTCCTAAAGGCCCCAAGGAAATTGAACCCGAGGAGGGGGTTGGGAGGTGGGGAGTGGTAAATCTGTCCAGTAAGACTGAAGGGGTTAATAAGTCAGCTATTCTTTTTTTAAGGTACCTCTGTGGCCCTTAACCAGGTGGAAGCTTAAAAAATATAATGGAAAGCTCCTATCTGAAAAAGATGAGGTTTCCCAATGATTTAGGGGTTCAAACGGGGAGGAGTCACTTGGTGGCTCAGTTTCCCAATCTCTCTCTTCCTAATAGACCCATTCTCTAAAAGAGGGAAAACATAAAGGGAGAGTACCCCCTGCCTGTTCTCCCACCTGCATTTCTGCACCCCAAGCTGACTTTGGAACTGAACATTGGGGACTGGAAAAAGCTAGTGTTTAACACCCGACTGAGGGAAAGAGCAGAAGAATTAATCTCATACGACCCCCCAAGTTCCAACCTAAGAAAGAACCCCACGGAGGGCTTAGAAGTGACTTTGGGAAACTTGGGCAATCAACTTTTCTCGGGGAGCTGGAAACCTATAAGGAAGGGGAATTCAAGGAAGAGAAAAACGAAAGACTCGAGGTAGGGAAATTGAGTCCCAGCCGACTGGACACCGAAGCTCTAGCCATCTAAGGGAAAGGGGAGGGAAAAGGACGGAAGATGAAAAGGAAAACACAAAAGCCACCCTCCCTCTGAAAAGCCAACAAGGGGTCTGCAGCCATCATCTCCCCGCCCCCCGCAGTGAAATGGGTGGGTGGGAGTAGGGTAAAGGATGATCTGGGGCGACTAGAAACCCCGGTATCTAACCAAATGAGTGTCTGCCACACATAGGCAGCCGGAGAGCCAACGTGTTGGGTAAGTGTGAGAGTGCGTGTCTTTATGTGAGTGTGATGCGTCTGTGTGAATCCGAATGTCTATTTAGAGAATAGATGGGTGCCTGTCTGCCTGCCCGTCAGCGTGCGAGTGTGCGAGTGTCTGGTGTGAGTGAGCGTGCCTGTGCGTGAGTGTGAGACAAGGGATCCCAAATGCATCAGGTGCAGCGCCGCCGGCACAACCCGCCCTGCGGCCGGCCGAGAGCGCACGGAGTCCCGCCCGGGGGACCGGAGAACCGAGAAAAGAAACGGGCTCCCGAGGGAAAGAGACACACATGCACACGGAGCCCAGGTCACTCCACTCCACGCCACGCCACGCCACGCCACCGCCACCACCCCCCAAAAAATCAAGTCACGCCAAGAAAAATAAATCCGCACGTTTTTGTTTTCTTCCCCAAAAGAAACAAAACCGAAACGCGTCCTGATCCTCACTCCCCTACCAACACACCCGGCCCCGGCCCCCAGACCCTAGCTGCCCAGCCGGCCACCAGATAAATACACGAATAAATAACCCCGATCCTATTTCGCTCCCGCGCACCCGTCGGCATACATATGAGCCCTGACCGGCTCCGGCTCGCAGCTTTCCCCTGGCCATACAAAGCCTCCCCCATCGATAGCCTCCCTTTAGCCCAGCCGGCCGCCCAGCCCGTATCTTACACCCAGACCCTGTCCTGCAAGGGAGGGGTCGGCAGGGGGGAGGCAGCTGCGCCCGAGCTGACAGCCGGGGCTCTCTCCTTATTCCCCCTCGGCAGCAGCGGCGACGGCGGCTGCAACAACGGCAGCACCAGCAGCTTCAGCAGGGGAGAAAGGCAAAGAAAATGAGGCGAA
Source organism: Gymnobelideus leadbeateri (assembly GCA_011680675.1). Classification (NCBI taxonomy): domain Eukaryota; kingdom Metazoa; phylum Chordata; class Mammalia; order Diprotodontia; family Petauridae; genus Gymnobelideus; species Gymnobelideus leadbeateri. Next base: position 453,575 of record WOXC01010095.1, on the reverse strand, counting down.
GCCAATGGGCCAGAGTGGCCGCAGCGAGCGCGCCCCCCCCGGACCTCTCCAGCCCCCCGTGCGCCCAGGCGCGCGGCGCCGGCTAGACCGTGCGCCCCTCCCCGGCCCCCCACTCACCGCTGCCGAGCCGTGCGCTCTGGGGTGGGTGTGCGTGCCTGTGGGGGTGTGTGTGTGTCTGTGTCTGGGAGGGGTGTTGTGGTGGAACTGTTGCTCTCGGTATTACGGCGGCGGCGGCGGCATAGCCCGGCAGTTCGCAGTACCCGCTCTCATCGCCCTTAACTCCTCTCTGCTGCGAGATTAGCAAATCACCACCGGCTGCGGCGCCTCCGCCGCGTCCCACGTCAACGCCGAGCCCCCTCCCCTGCGAGGCCCCGGCGCCTCTCCATCTTTAGTGCTGGCGGCCGAGCGCGGCTCCCTGCCCACAGCTGCCCCCCTTCCTCCCTCCCTCGCCCCCCCTCCCCTCTCCGGGCTCAGCCCTCCCACCCCCTGTGCCGGCCGAGCCGGGCGCTCCTCCGCCGTCCCCTCCCCTCCCTGCTGCTCTCCCGGCTCCGGGCTTCGCCTGACATCTAGCTGCTGGTGGGGCGGCAGCGCGAGTCGCGCGGCTGCCTGGGGAAGAGGGGACCTGGAGGACGGCTTGGGGAACGTGGGGGTCCTTGGAAGAAGGAATCCAGAGCCACACCGTCCGGCTTTGGACATGCCCTTTCGGATTTTGCTTTTTATTTTATAGCGACCCACTCCCCGCCACCCACCCTTCTAGGCTCGAAGTTTTCTCCCAGTTTGTGCACGCGCCCCGGTTAAGAGTGTGCCTGACCCTTCCTTCCTCTATTCAGGGTGTCAAGCATAATTTCTCCCAATCTTGCACACCTAGTCTCTGTCTCCAACCAGTTTATTGGGTGTTCGTCACCCCTCGCGCTCCCCTGCTCTCCCTGCGATCCTCCAGGGTTGCAAAGCTGTCTCCCAGAGCAGATTTTTCTGACTTGGGTGGGCTGTGGAAGGGGAGCAGGTGGAGATCTCCGAATAGGGAAGGGGAGGGCGAAGTTCACCAAACGCTTGCCCTGATTTTCGGACCCCAATCCTGCGAGGAGCAGGAGGAGTTCGGGGCCAGAGGGAAACTTCTAGCTCTGCAGCAGCGTCCTTCAGGGTCTCTAGCTGGGGGACATGGTTTCTAGACTCCCCCCCACCCCCACCCCCACCATCCTCACCAACCCACTGGCGGAGCAGCGCAAAGTGCTTGAGATGATACGAAGAAGGACCCAGAAAAGTCGGCCCCATTTCCCCAGATGGCGCCCTAGTTCCTCAGGGGACAAGTTGAGACCAGAACCAGACAATGGAAGTAAATCTATGGTCGCATTACACCCTTCAATCCCCGGCCTTTCCTTCCTAGTATCCTTAGGGTAATGTGGAGAGAGATTTGCGGAGGACCAAGAAGGGGGAGAAGCTCCTGGGATCTCCTGCTTAGGCTGCTGACAGTAAACATGGAGGAGCAAGTGGTGGGAATTGGCGCCCCCAAATATACTGGAGCGAAGAAGGGGAATGCACTGCAGTCCGGTGCAACGCCGGCCCGGCAGACTTAAGGTTAAAGGGGAGCTAGCAAGGTGAAGCAAGTTGGCTCACGGCTGTATGCATCTTGGACCAGGTTTCGAGCGATGAGCGCCTCCCCACGATCTGTTGTGGACACGCGTGAGAATGGAGTCGGGTCATGGATTTTTTTTTTTTACCCAGGATGCATGCATAAATAGACACACTCGTGGTCTCTGAACCCTGTACATTGACGAGCCTAGGGATCTTGCCCCCCACTCTTTAGGGAGACAAAAATGGAACAAGAAGAAAAGCAAGAGAGAGATAAAAATCGGGAGCCTAAACAACGCCCCCCACACTCTCCCAGCCCCTGGGTTCTTTTCAACTCTGGAGCTTGCTGATGTGTGGAGCCTCGTGGGCTTCTTCAAGGTCAGGAATCCCGAAGCAGACCCGATTTGGCCTTATTCTGGTCTTCTGGTTGAATCTAGGTATCATAAGAATAATACTAACACGTTTTTTATAGAATTTTAAGGTTTACCAGGCACTTCCAGCATAGTCCGAAATTAGAAAATCCGGGTAAAAAAAAATCCCACCCTCTCTCTCCTCTTACAAGGACGGCAAAGAAATGAAGCTTTCTAAATAAGAATTGGGAAGTGATCAGATTGGAAGAAGAGGATCAGTCAGGGAGTTGTAGATTAAATTGCTTTAGATTGTTGGTTGAATGGGATTGACTTTAATTCTTTATGCTGCATTACAGTAATAAGGCAATATTAACTCATATCGTTAATAATAGTGGTGTGTTGATGTTAACACCGGTTTATAGTTCATCCATACTGACTACTAATAAAAACGTGTTACCACCACCACCCCAGCCCACCCCCCCCCTCCAGTTCCAGCAAAAGTTGATGGGTTGGGGGAGAGTACATGGAGGAAGGGTTTAGCTGGAGAGCTAATAACAATGGTGATTGAGAAGGCAAGGAAAGAGAAGAGGGGGAAATGCAGCTGCACTAACGGTGGATTTCTTTGACTGCAATCACAGAAAGAGAGGACACCTTCCCCATCCCCCTTTAAAAAAAAAAAAGAAAAAGAAACTTGTTGAATTCACTGATAGTGCCTAGATGCAATTGGAAATAAGTATCTAGATGTCCCCATTCACTCAACCACCTTTTAAGAGCAGAGCAGCCTGAAAAACACATAATTAACCCCAGATCCTAATCTCCCATTAATCCTCAAATCAGCAAAGGAAAGAATCACTAGAAACAATAGACAAGTGAGAACAATCTCACCCCCATTTCTTTTCCGTTCCCCCACCTTCTCCCCAAATTCACTTTATGTGAAAAATCTCCCTTGCTTCATAAACTCTGCCCTTTAAAAAGCCTAGCCCTTGTTAGTAAGTGTTAAAGAGAGATTAATGCCTGAATTTAAGAGGTAGAGAAGGTAACAAAAAGAGAGAGCCTGTGGGCTAGGTGCCAGCTTTGGGCTGGAAGGCAGCATTTCCACTTAGCACTGAAGGCTGGCTGCACAGCAGTTTGATAAGGTTTATTGGGCCCAGATAAAGCAGCAATTCCTCCACCAGAGTCTCTACCATTTACAGCTAGAGCTGTGTCCTTGGGTCCCAGGGATGCTGATGAGAGTCGCCAGAATCAGAGTTCTGTGTGGCAGTATCTCAAAACAAAAACGATGGAAATTTGTCAACATCCAAATGTCTTCTTTTAATGATTCTTCTGTATTTGTAAGATAGTTGCCGTTTCCTTGAATATGGGTAACAGAGGAAACCTGAATCGTCTGTTTAGGTCCTTAAAAACAGAAGCTGTGTGGTGGGTACAATGTAAAAATCACTAGATTTCAAGACAGAAGTTACAATCCCATCTCTTCAAGGAATCAGTGATGTGACCTCGGGCAAGTCACAATATTGGATTTAGAGCAAAAGGACCTGAGTTCAAATCCTGTTATTGTCACTTACCATCACTTAACCTCTTAGGGCCCAGCTTCTTCATCTGTAAAATAAGGGAAATGGCCTAGATGACCTCAGAAATCACAGGCAGCTAGGAAAAGTAGGTAAGAGTACCAGGCCTGGAATCCTCCTGAGTTTCAAATCTGGCCTCAGACATTCACTAGCTTTTGTGACCCTGGATAATTCACTTAACTGTTTGCCTCAGTTTCCTCAGCTGTAAGATGAGCTGAAGGAGATGGCAAACCACTCTAGTATCTTTGCAAAGAGAACCCCAAATGGGAACAACAAAATGTGAGAGGTAATTATAATAACAATTACAGATATAGTGGATTCTGATTTACATTTTCCTCACCAAGCCCAAGAGGTAAATTAAGAGTATGTTGTTATTCTTTTTTTTTTTTACAGATGAGGAAACTTAGAAAGTTAAGTTAGTAGGGCCAGGTCCAGTATACCATGTTGCTTCTGGGACAAAGGGAATTCAGAAATGGTAAGCAGAAGGGATGGGGGTAAACATGTTAAACCTAAGTTTTTACTCAGATACCTCACTCTTTTTTAGTTCATGGGCCATATCAACACACATACAGTCAAATAAAAGGGCAAAATAATTCTTCATGGAGGTAACCCAGATTGAAACCTAGCTGAGCTATTCAAGATCCAGACGTTAGGTGAAATGGTGGATAGAATGTTCCACTTGGAGTCAGAAAGATTTGAGTTTGAATTCTATCTCTTGGTATACTTACTAGCTTTCACTGGGTGAGTCTGTGCCACTTTTTTGACTTTTAGCTCTACATCTATGAACCTATAATCTCTCAATTTCTTAAATAATTTAGGCAAAAGGCAGAAGGGAATTTTTAATTAAAATAAGACTCCAATTTAACCATCATGCTTGGGAAGTGGGTTATGGTAGTGAATTACATTTTCTGGTAAATTGAGGGTTAAATACTGCAACCTTTTCTATTTCAAGCCTTCTGGTTGAATGACTTGCTAAAAAAAAAAATCAGTTCTTTTTCTTTCTTGCCTTAGTAATTAGAGCACATTTTTTCTTTTAAATAGTATTTTATTTTTCCAATTATATGTAAAGAAAATTCTTAACATTCATTTTTAAACAAGATTTTGAGTTCCAAATTTTCTCCCTCCCTCCTTCTTTTCCCTTCCTCATCTCAGGTAAGGAATTTGATACAGGTATTATGTAGAGCCAATCTTTTTATAAAAAGCTACATTTCATTTTCAGAAACTTTGAGATTGGAAAGTGTACGACCAAATCCAAGAGTAATGAAGAGGAAGGTGTTCTTCTGCTGCTTCCATTCCCCAATCCCAAAGGGAATTAATAGCAAAGGGAAAGAAAAGGGCATGGAGGAAGGGGAAACTAGCAAATAGCTAGAACTCTTACAGAGTGGTAAAGGCTTTAGGAAGTATAGATTAACTTAGTGATTCTCCTGCTTTTCTCACTAATGCTTTCTGAGGGCGGGGACTGCATGCATCTAATTCAGCTTTATAGCCTTCAGCACCTAGCACTATTCTTTGCATATAATAGGTACTCAATAAATTTTAAAATTGAATGACTTAGGATCTTGTAGGGCCCATTTGGTCATTGTGAATTACAATATGGAAAGTATAGGTCATTGAGGTTAATATAATTTTTTTGTCTCCCAGATTTACCTTAAAAATTACTGTTTCTTTTTGTAAAAATAACATCTAAGTTTGTGCCCTTATTTTGTGTAGTTACCAATTTTCCCTGTCCTCTTAAAAATAATGAATGTGGAAGAGAGAAAAAAAATTTTTTCTTACAGGTTTGGATTAAATGGTTTTCAGATAATCAAAATTTTACTGTATTTGGATGTGTTGGAAAACTTTTTTTTTCCCTTGCTTGAATAATACAGATAATTGCTCCTCATCTTCACTACATTTTCGGCATTTTGCCTGGAAAGATCTGGCAACAGTGAATGTTACAAACTTTGGTTCCTTCTGTTCAGAGTGTTTGCCGCCTCCAGTATCTCCACTGCACCAGTGACTTAGAGTGAGGAGGGGGGTCAGAGGGGACATAAAGGAATATTATTATCTCTTCTCAGCCTCTGAGACCCAGGGTCATTGTGACCCCCTAGATCCTAGTGATGGAAGAAGAGACGGGTTTTTTCTTTTCCTTTCTTCCCTGGCATATTGCAAATGGTGTTGGGACCTAATGTTGTCAACTCAAATAGCAAATCTGAGTTGTTATTAGTGCAAAGATGCCCTGAGGGGGTAGGCAGTGTGGATGAAATCTGCAGAGAGTGTTATAGGCAAGTGTGTTTATAATTATAATGGGATTTAATGTACACTGGGACCAGATGATAGCAGCCATTTAAAAAGAGAAGCCTAATGAGAGAGGTCCCTTAATGACAGGCAGCAGGGCTTAGGTTATTAGAGAAGCATCGTGGTGTTGCACTGGATGGGACAAACCACGTGCCAGGTTTCATGGGGTTCAAAGCTCAGCATCAGGGTGAGACACTATAGCCTTATCTGTCAGCAAGTGGGCATCTATTTTTTTTCCATGGGGGGGGGATTTAAATGTAGATAAGAACATTTCAAATTTGATCTTCCTTCTGGTCCCTTCTCTCCCTCAGGCCTCCCCATATTGCTGGGTGATGTGGGTGTTTGGGGAAATCTGCTTTGTTCTCCAGAAGAAGAAAAAAAACCACAGCAAGGCTCAATTTCAAAACTAAAATTTTGTAGCCACCGAGGGGTGCGTTCTCAGTGTAGTGTGCATGAAATGAAGCTGCTTGACTCCCATTACTGGTAATGGGAGTCCCACAGCTAAATCCCCGGGCACCATGCTGAAAATTAACCCCCAAGTCCTCGTTGGAAACCGGGGCTTTAAAAAAGCACTTCAGTGTTTGGAGGGGAAAAAAAGAGCCCAATACTTACTTGAGCTGTTTAACTTTAAATAGTCGTCTGTTTAACTTTGAAGTTGTTTAACTTTCCAGAGTTGAGTTCATGGACGCTGTTTTACTGGGGGAATCTTGGAGTTGGGAGCAAAGTCAGGGGCTGCCTGCAGTCTGCAGGGCCCTGTAGGTGCCAGTCTTCTCCAGGAGGGCTGGGGGTAGTTCTCTTGGTCAGGTATTTAATGGGTCCTATTCATTCCTTCCTGGTTTATTCAGGCACTTTGTCCAGATTGATATGATATTGAGCCATCTAAACTGTGTAGAGGTCCAAGTTCCTTTATTCCAGAGAGATCATCCAACAGCTTCCCAAAGTCCTGAGTAGAGTCTTCCCCTTGCTGAAATTGAGAATAAAACAAGAAAAATGAGTAATTTGAGTTTGAATCCTACCTCTGACCCAGACTAGCTGTGTAACATTGGCTGAGCCAGTTAACCTCTCTGAGCCTCAGTTTACTCATTTGTGGAATTAGGCTAATCATACTTGTGCCACTTTATTTTTCTTGGGTTTTTTATAGTGTTTTTTGTTGTTGTTGCCTTTTGTTGGTTTTTTTGCAACAAAATTATGGCTAATTGTGGGAATATGTTTTGCATGACTTCATATATATAATGGGTATCATATTTCTTGCCTTCTCGATGGGTAAGGGAAGAGGGTGAAGGGAAGGAGAGAATTTAGAACTGAGTACTTCGTAACTTGTTCAGGATCTAAGACCTATCAGAGGCAACACGTGGACATAGGTCTTTGTGACTCCAAGGCCTGCTCCCAATCCAACATCCCAAGTTGCTTCTTGATGCTCAATAATTCAAGGATTATTACTTTAGAACACCAGCTATTTGGAGATTATCAAAAGTTTTACTTTTCTATGTATTGTATAGGACAGTAAAGACCCCTGCCCAAATTAAACTCAGAGGCTTCTCAAGGTAGAGAGTAGAAAGGAATTTAGTAGGATGTCCTGAGAAAGGGCAACTCACACTGAGTGCCTTCAATACATTCTCAGTGTCAGACTCCCCCAGGCACAGAGAAGATAGATTCTTTTAGCCCCCCCACCCCACTGCCCCAACCACAACCCCCCTCCTTAACCACCTACTTCTTGGCTCATTCTCATGAGGTTTGAGGGTACAATCTTAAATGCAATAAATCTACCCCAATGACAGTGATGACATACAGAACAAGCAGGTGTGGTTATTTTGAAAATTTAGCAGTCTATGAACTTTGGCACAACTCTTGCATTTTCCGGACCCCCTTTTCTTTTAGCCTAATGTACAGATGTGATGAAAGCCTGTGTCCTTGTCCTTGTTCCTGGAATACTTCTCAGTCAACTTGCCCTTACACTATAACTGGGCAAGGAACCAAGTATTGTAATATTCTATATTTTGTAGGTCCTGGTCCCATGGGAACAAGCAGATATGATTATCCCACAGATTTAGCATTCCAAAAGCTCTTACACCCCCACATTGTTAGTTTTTTGACCTGGGTGATGCAGATGTACTTGCATCCTGTGTTCCCATCCTTTTCTCCTGGAATACTTCAGGGTCAGAAACTTGCTTTTACAGAAAAACTGAATTGAAAACTCAGCCTTAAATTCTATGAGGGTTCCCTAGCCTAAGAGTCTATGAGGGGTCTTCACCATATCTCACACAGTAAAGACTTTTGAGACTCATTTTTGGCTTTACACTAAATTCTTTGATTGAACTCTGACCACTCTCAAATAGGTCCAGGTCTCTCTTGGGTACCAGTACTGGCACTTTGGGCAGTTACTCGGCACAGTGAATTGAGCACTAGACTGGGAACCAGGAAGACTCATCTTCCTGAGTTTAAAACTGGCCTCAGACACTTAACTAGCTATGTGACCCTGGGCAAGTCACTTAACCCTGCTTGCCTCAGTTTCCTCATCTATAAAATGAACTGTAGAATGAAATGACAAACCACTCCAGTATCTCTGCAAAGAAAACCCCCAAATGGAGTCACAAAGTCAGACACAACTGAACAACTCAACAACAATAACTGGGACTTTAATATGAAGGTTCCCTGTCATTCTCTATTTTCACCCCATCACCCACTCTTCACTATATTCCCTAAGTAGTTGAAGGTGAAATGTTGCAAGGCCAACAGAATATAATAATCAAGTAGTCCCATGCTTGGGAAAACCAAGAGAATTCACTTGGATGCAGAAAAAGTTGGATGAATACACCCTTCACAAAAATTTACAGTGAGATAAGCCCCGAAGTCATTTGTCTTTTGGGAATTGGTGCTACCAGAGAGTGCTAGCCAGGAGTTGCTTGGTTTTCTCCCTTAGAACATGGGCCCCCTGGAGTAGGCTGACCCTCTGAGTTCTTGGTAAAGAAAATTTATGCTAATCAGACCCCAGAGCTGTGGCATTTTTTTTCCTGAGGTCAGGCTGCCCCTTTTACAAGGCCAAACAGTTTCTGGAATAAAACAAGCTAAGTTCATTCCTCATGGTCTAGCATCCTTTCTTTCCCCTTATTTCCATGATTATAAGATTTCTTTAGACACCTGGTTAAGCAGCATGTTCATGGAGAAGAGACAATTACTTCTTTGGGGCCTTAGTAATGTGGCTCATGGAAGAGGCACCAAAAACCATTATTTAATAATAAAGGAGTCAGCAGGGGATGGTGAGCCTCTTATGGCCAAGAACTTCACTTATTCATGAGTGATATGTGGTGCCTATGACTACAAAAATAAAAATAAAAGAAGCTTCCACCCAATAATTATCCATTCCTAAGGAGATTAGGAGTATTTAACCACCTCTTGAAACTACTCCCTTGGAAGGGCTCTAGGAGTATGGTTATGAAGATGAAAATGTAACTTCATCTGGCTACTTAGGAAGTCCTGAAACCAAGCCAGGAGATTGACAAATCTGGTACAGCAAGTGTGTCTTTCCTTCCACATTCTCCTTCACACTCTAGGATCTAGTTCAGGTCAGAAAAGGCAGATTGGTCCCCTCCTGATGCTGACTTCTCTGGGAAATGCCTGCCTAGAAACCATTTGTGGGGAACCTCAATGGTTGTACCACAACAGGGTTGGGAAGAATGGCTCAGAGACAAAGGAGGAAAAGAAATGGTAATAGGCAATGTGGCCTAGTGCATAGTAAGAAAGACCTGGGTTCAACTCCTTAATTTGGTGTCTACTGGCTGTGTAACCCTGGGCAATTCACTTAACCTCTCAGTGCCCCAGATGAGTCATCTCCAAAGCGGGGGTAATATACCCTCAGGTGACCAAGGAATGGTGTCAGTGCTCACATGATGAACTAATTAGAGGTGGGAAGATGGGTCACATTTGACCCTCCCCTCAGGAACCAAATGTGGGTTTGTTTCCAACCCAACAATGCAGTCTTTCACTTACTGCCACTCAGGCAAGCCAGCCAACAGCCTCTCAAGGTGACTATAACATAAGAGAACCCAAAGAAGGCAAAATTCACACCACCATCACCTAAATTCAAGCCCTCATCACTTAGAGCCTCCTAATTTTTCTCCTTGCCTCAAGATTCTCCTTTCTCCAATCCATTCTCCACAAAACTACTATATTAATATTCCTAAAGCACAGGTTGGATGATATAATTGTTGTATTCAATAAATTCCAGTGGTTCCATATTGACTCTAAATTCAATCAGTATTTCATCTTAAGTTTCTGTTTTTGTGTAATTTTATTGTACATAATTATTAGTATGATAGGGTTATGTACTTTATAAATCAGTATATATACATATATATTGGGGAAGTGTACTCCCAATTTTTTTTATTGAAAGGAGTGCATAATCAACAAAGTTTGGAAACCACTGCCCCAAATGACTCAAACAGTTAGTCACAGATCAAGTACTAACCTGCATTGGTAGAAGTGGTTCCTTACCAGAAGGTCCCTACGCCAATAAAATCAGAGTTCTCATTAAAAGAAAAGAAAAAAAAGAGTGCCCTATTTTTTTTTTTACCAATATCAAAGCATTTATTTGTGCAAAAGTTGGCCACGTAGTTTCTTCGTGGGAGGCCAGTGCTACCTTACTTTGTCTCCATTCTTCTATGGCTCATTTATTTACTTCAGAGAGAGGGGCACTTGGTGAGAAGAGCTTGGAGGGGTTGATGTTAATTTTCACCTTGGAGCATGACGTGTTTATTAGAGAACGTGCACACTAAATGCAGCCAGCCTGGTTTCCTCATGTTAAATAGCAGTCATGCCCAAGTGGCTCTCCATGTACCATTACTCCAAGTGATTGAACCAATTTCTCCTTCTGCCATGAGTTTGAGTTGTAAACCTCTCAACCAGACAGGGAGGCAATGATGTACTGCCTCTTGTGATTATTATTAAACTTTAAGATTAAGCACATAAACCCAGGAACAGGGGAGAAGTTGGGGGAAGAGTCAGGCATATGTGGCAGAATCCTCTTGAACAGTCTTGGTAACATTCTGCATCCTTGCTCCAGGAGAAGGGGAACAGGTTCATATTTAATTACACCTTGTAAAGCATTTCCGTTCCACTTGCAAGTTATCTGTTGCATTTATCTATTTTGTTGAATCTCTGTATCCCACCTAGAGTGAGGGATCCCCCTAAAGAAAGAATGTTTTGGGCTGAGTTTACCATACAACAATAGAATATTACACTTGAAAGGGACCTTCTCAGTCATTTAATCCACCCTGGTCATTTTATAAACAAGGGAATTGGAGCCCAGAAAGGTTAGCTAGCTAGCTGTGTGACTCACCCAAGTGGCAAATCCTGGATAAGAATTCAGGTCTCCTTCTACCTACCCCTCTAAGTACTATTGACCAATGATGTCGAATAGAAAGGAGTTGGTCGCAAATAGAAAGGTCCAGGGGTCTCAAATAGAAAGGAGGCCACTAAATTGTACATAAGGATCCCTGAAGGATGTATATTGACTTAGAAAACCACATATTGACATTATATCCTATTGTATTTTTCTTTTTAAATATTAATTTAAGTATTATTTCTTTTTAAACATTCCCCAATTACATTTTGATCTACTATAAACTCCTCTAGGAGTACAAATTACAGGGAACATGCCTACTTGTATTGTTAGAGAGATTTCTTCATCCAGGGGGTTCCAAGAAATCACAAGTGTAGTCCCTCTCTATATTTCATTTTACCCAACGGTTAAGGAAGAGCTAGGTTGGAACAAAAGCCATATGAAAAAAACATATCATACAACTTTACAAGTTCCATAATAGCACTGGAATTTCTAAGTTATGAAAAGAAGCCCAAAGAGGAAATCACAGGTCCTGTCCCTATCATATTAATGTCTTCATTTGTGGTTTATCATGAGACTCATTCTTTTGAGCCAATGTAAAGTGTGTGTGTGTGTGTGTGTGTGTGTGTGTGTGTGTGTGTGTGTGTGTGATGTTAACTTTTAGGTGAGGTTTTTAAGGAATCACAATTTTTTCTTGCTGGAGATAAGACCATGTAGAAAATGTGATACAGGAAAAACAGTAACTATAAAGTTCCCTGCACAAGAAATCAGCCAAACTGGAGGTTCTAGACATGGCCTTCCTTTCCCTTTTAAAACATTTTATTGATGCTCTTTTTTTTAAATGACACTATTACTTCCTTATGATTCTTCTATTCCAATAGAACCCTTCCCTGTTAACAAATAAGTACAATCAAGCAAAACATGTTGGCCATGTTTGAAAATGTATGCCTTATTCTGTACCAATAGTCTACCACTTCTCTGTCTAAAGGTGGGATCTTTATAGCATCATCAGTCCTGTGAAGTCACCATTGGTTACTAAATTGGTTAAATTACTGTGATCACCACTTATGTTGTTTTTTGGTCCATACTTTGTTCTGCAATAGTTCATAGAATTCTCCCAGACTCCTTCTATACTGTCTCTTTACCACCATCACTCAGCATCCTATTTCTCTTTGAGGTTCACATTATCAAAATTTATCTCCCAATCCAGATCCTAATGACTGTTATCTATCAATCCCCAGATCATTCTCCTTATGTCCTCTATGAGTTCAGCCTTTCTTTCTACCCCAGTTGCAATTCTCATACTAGGAGACTTCAATACATCTTCAAATATCCTAACTTCCCAGGTCCTCAATATACTCAGTTCCTATGACCCCCACTCTGTCTCACCTACACATGAAAATGGTTCTAGCCTTGATTTTGCCATTTTGCCAAATGTTCCACATCTGTGTTTAAAAAAACCTCCGAAATTAATTTATCTGATTATAAATTTTTATCATTCCATCTTTCTCTCTGCTTTATAACCATGAGCCTTATTTTTGGTCCTCACTGTGGCCTCCATTTCCTCCACCCTTCAAGTCTTTCCTGGGCCATCATTCTACCTCCACTCACTTCCTTTCCCTATCTCAACTCCATAATGAACTGACTCAACTCTACACTATATAATCTATTCTCCATCCTTTGTTCCTTTTGCCTCAATCATGCCTTACTAAAACTCCACTCCTAGATTATTCCCACCATCCACTGCTTTTATTGCTATTCCTTTGTTACTGAATGAAGCTGGAAGATATCATGAAACTTTGGGTCTACAACAAATTTTATGTCATCTCATTTCATCTGGGCTCTGATTATAGCAAGGTATTCATTTTTATTAGGATAGTGTCAATTGAGTAAATCAATCAAATCACCTCCACCCTACCCAAAATAAGTGATTAAAATGCTATCTTCTGATGCCTTAGATGAATCTAAATACATCTAGATTGAGTCCAAATAATCAGAGTCATTCCAGTTAGAAGACTCTAATGAGCCATTGGATGAACTGGAGTGAAGGAGCAGAGGTAGATTTTGGGGGGAATGTTTGGTACCAAATGTTCTTACCATTCCACTTTAGTAAATACCCCTTTCTAAAAGCTAATTGGTTAATTAAGTAACTGATAATCTAGGATGGAAGCACGTTCATTTGGAAGTATGAGCTATATAAAATCAGAAAAAAAAATCCCCAACCCCTTAGATCTATTCCCTAGAATATTGAAGGGACGTCATAGCTGAGCTCTGGGCACCTGACTCATCAATTCAAGCAGGAGTTAGGGTCATTACCTCAGAACTTGTACTCACTTCCTCCTGAACCAAGTCACTATTTCTCATTCTTCACAGTGGAAGTTCCATGCTTTCTCATCTTTGCTCACGTCTCCTATTGCCCACACTCTCAGCTGAGGACCTTGCCTCATATTTCACAGAAAAACCAGACCATTTTCTGAGAACTCTTCCTTCTCCTGACCTCATCACACATACCTCAGACCTCATTATCTTCTTCACTCCTGCCTCAGATGAAGAGATGGATTTTCTTCTTGCCTAGGTCAACCACTCTGCATGTTTCCTGGATCCCAGCCCCTACCATCTTCTCCAGATCATTGCCCCTCTCTTATATTCAGTCTATCCCATTACTTCTGGCTCCTTCTCTGTTGTCTGCAAAATGCCCGAGTCTCCTCCTATTTAAAATGCACTTGATCCTACCATCCCTGGTAGCTATTGCCCTATATTTCTCCTCCCCTTTGTGCTTCCCCTTGCACTAAAATTAAAAAAAAAAACTATCTGTATTCTATGTCTCCACTTCCTCTCTCCTGACACTATTCTAAACCCTCTATAATCTAGTTCCTAACCTCATCATTCAACTGAAACTGCTTTGTACAAAGTTGCCAGTGCTCTCTTAATTTCCAAATGTAATGACCTTTTTTCCATCCTCATCCTTCTTAACATCCATGTATCTTTTTCACAGTGCTGATCACCCTGTATTCCTGGCCACTCTCTTCTCTCTGGATTTTTTTGTTTTTGGTTTTTTGGTTTTTTTGCAGGGGGGAGGGTAGGGCAATTGGGGTTAAGTGACTTGCCCAAGGTCACATGGCTAGTAAGTATTAAGTGTCTAAGGCCAGATTTGAACTCAGGTCCTCCTGACTCCAGGGTCAGGGTGCTCTATTCACTGTGCCACCTAACGGTTCCCTCTCTCTGGGTCTGACACCTCTTGTCTGTGTCAACACATCATCTGTTTCCTTTGTTGATTCCCATGTCATGTCCACTAACTTTGGGTGTTCCCCAAGGCTCTGTCCTGAGCCCTCTTCTCTTTTCATTCTAGACCATCTCACTTGGTGATCTCACCAGCTCTCACAGATTCAATTATTATCTCTTTGTAGATGATTCCCAGATTCATCTATCTCTGTATCCCTGCCCCCTCCACATACATACGTTCACTCACAAATATACCCTTTTACTGACATATATTCACAGAGCTTTAGTCTTTACCCTGAGTAAATGTCCCATAAAGATCTCAAAATGAGCAAGTCCAAAACAGAACTTATCTTTCTGTCTTCCCAACTTCCATATATATATCTCCACTTCATGTCTTTTGACTTATTGTACCCCATGCCTAGAATGCTGTCCCTTATTTCTGCCTCCTGGCTTCCTGCAAGACTCAAATCCCACCTGCTTCAAGAGGTCTTCCTCAATACCCCTTACTAGTGGATTACCTCTAAGATTGCCTTCCATTCACACTATATATACATATGTGTGTGTATCTTATATGTACAATTTTGTATATGTTTCCTCTGCATTTGAATATGAGCTCCTTGAGTTCAGGGACTCTGTTTTTGTTGTACTCCCAACACTTGGCACAGAATCTTTCGTATTGTAAGTACTTAATTAATGCTTATTAACTAACTGACATATTACCATTAAGGCTACCACCATCTTCCTGCACATTAGCCCTCAACCTGGGTATGATCCTTAGCTCTTTGTTCTTACCCATTCTTCATAGCCAAATCTTGTCATTTCTGTTGTCACAACAGCTCTTATATGTCCCTTTCTTTCCACTCATATTGATACCACCTTATTTCAGGCTCTAATCCCATCTTACTTGGACTATTACAATAGATTTCTTTAATTTAAAAATAATTCTATACATAAACACCAAAAAAAGAGCATCTCCATACACATAATAGAACATAAAAATAGGATTCCATATGAAACTGTGAATCTCCACTTCATGCCACTGGATTTTTTTAAAAAGCAATCCGTTCTATATTACTTTCAAAAAGACCTATTTGTCTGTGTTTTCTTCGAACCTATGAAGGATAACTTGCAGCGAAGTTTCCCCATTCTGAAACATAAAATTTAGAGTGGCTTCAGCCACTTCTAAACTAGGCCTAAGTTTAAAAGTCACCTGACCTTATAGGAATCTGGGACTTAGAGCAATGGAGACCATCCCCAGGGCCACCCCAGCACAAGATATGCCAAATAAAGACAAAATTGCTTTCCTGGCCTTGCATTGGACACCCACATGTTTCCATGTTCTTTGTCTCCAAGATAGATTCCCACGCTTAGATTGTGAGCCTGCCTCCCCACCAATGGGAGTGAAGGCTAGTTGGAGGTTGGGGTTTCTGTGTTAGGGGGTATATAACCATGGGCTTGCTTCCACATGTTGCACTCCCTGGCAGATGCCATTTGAGCAACAGGGGCAGTGCCCTTTCTCATGAGAAAGAATAAAGACCTTTTCTGATCTCAGACTCAGACTCCAAATTCTTTTATCTCACACAAACCTTCCTTCTATTCTGTGCATTTTAAAAAACGTCACCCTCTTTTTTGACATCACTATTGCTAACTCATCTTTCCCATTCCCTCTTATTAAAAAACAAAACAAAGAAAGGAGGGGAAAAAAGCTCTTATAACAAATCAATATATTCAAGTAAAATGATTCCACACAATGTTCATGCTGTATCTCTGCACCATGTGTCCAGCATCTTTGTTAGGAGGTAGCTAACATACTTTATTAAAAGGCCTTTGTAGATAAGATTAGTCTTTCAAAATTGTTTTCCTTTACAGTGTTCCTAGTTATGTATAAATAATTTTCCTCATTCTGATCACTTCACTCTGTATCAGTTCATACTACCCAGTATTCTCTGAAATTGTCTCTTTCATAACTTCTCCTGGTGCAATAATATTCCATTGCATTCATATACCACCATTTCTTCAGATATTCCTCCAGGTGATTAAGAGGCAGCCTGAGGCACACTGTCTTATATTCTAGTTCTTTGTTTTTCTTTTTTCCTCCCTTTTAGTCCCTTCTTCAGGATCTGAAGGTTATTGTTGTTTGTTTTTTAAATTTGTGACTATTCTCTCCCCAGTATTATCCTCCCTCTAATCCCACTGCACTTATCCACACATTTTGTTTTTCTACACCAAACTGTGTATTTGCATATGTATATGCACACAACCCTCTTTTGACCATTTTAGACAAGAGTGTGAGCTTCATCTGATTACTATTCCCTCACCCCTTCCTCCATTTTATATACTTTTCTCCTCATATAACCTAATTATGAAAAGTAATGCATTTTAACCTTCCCTTTTCTTTTTTTTTCTTGAAAGTCTTAGAGCCAATGTACCCCAGCACCTTTGTTTTGCTTATTTAATTCCCTCAATACTCTTTGAAGATATTAAGGTTCTCAAGGACACTTGTTTCTTCTCCCTCTGTTGGAATAGCATCAGCAGGTAGCTCTCACCTCTGTAAGTTTTTCTAGACTCTTGTGTTTGTATTTCAAAGTTCCTACTCAGTTCTGGGCCTTTCATCAGACGTATTTGAAAGTCTTCTATTCTGATAAAGATCCATCTTTTCCCCTGGAGGATTATACTCAGCTTTTAGAGGCAAGTTTATTCTTGATTCTAAGGCTAGCTCTTTTGCCTTTTAAAAATTTTATTCCAGTTTCTCCTCTTATTTATTGTAAAAGTTACCAGGTCTTGTGTGATCCCAGCTATACAACTTAGTGCCTGAACTGCTTCTTTCTTAATCCTTGCCCTACTTTTTCTTTAATGTAGGAGTTGTGAGTTTTGACTATTACCATACGAGATCATTTTGTTTTGAGATTTCTTTCAACTGGTCTTCAGTGGATTCTTTCTATCAACTTTCCCCTCTGGTAGAAATAGATCTGGGAAGTTTTCATTTACTATTTCTTGATTTATTTTATCCACGATTTTTAAATCATGGTTTTCAGGGAACTCAGTAATTCTTAAATTATTTCTCCTTGACCTGCTTTCCAGGTTTGATTTTGTTGTTGTTGTTGTTGTTGTTTTAAATATCAAATAGCTTAAATTTTCTTCCATTTTTTTAGTCTTAATTTTGTTCTGATATACCTTGCAGTCTTATGGAGTCATTGATTTCTTTTTGGTCTATTCCACTTTTGGGGGAGTCCATTTCTTCGGTAAACTTTGCAACTCTTTCTTCTGAGCTACTTAATCTCCATTCAGCTCTTTTCTCTGAAACTTTTACTTCATTTATCTTTTATCCCTTCATTTATTCTAGATATTCATAGAATTCTTAGGGAATTTTTTTTCTTTTGGGTCTCCATTTACAGTTGTTATGGAATGACTTTTTCCTTCTTTGGAAGGATTTCTAGATTTGCAGTGATTTTTTGAAAATGGTGTTTTCTTTGATTTGCTTTCTCTTCAGCATTAGTTTCTGAATTAGGGTTTTGTGCTAGGATTGAACCCTATCTCTTGATTCATTTTGGTATCAATTGATTGTCTCTACTTGGTTTCCTCTTAAATTCCCTGAATTCTTTTGTTTACTTCTGTGTCCTAGAGTTAGCCCCTGACTTGGATTTTTGAGATTTGGAGCTCTGGTATCTCAGAACAAAGTGCTCAGGAGGAAACCAGGTTAGGAGGGCAAGAATTATCTTTTATCTTTCTTTGTATCTTTGTGCTTACCACAATACCTTTCACATAGTAAGTCCTTAATAAGTGTTCTATTTATCTGTCTTATCTCTCTACCAATCTTATCTCACTATCTTATATCTATATTTTATCTGTCACCTCTATTTAGCCACCTAGCACCTAATTTATCTGATGTAGCATCAATATATCTTATCTATATATCATCTATCTAGCTTATCTATCATTTCTCTACATTATCTAACATCTATATCTCTCTTCCATAGCATTTTACTTTTTTTCTTAAGGAAGAGGAGGCTTTATCCTTGTTGATTAATCTCTAATTGGCATGGCTAGCAGTTCTGATTGTGTGTAGGCAGCTTGTTTTGCATTTCTTCACAGGCTTAGGCTCTCTCTACAAACTTGCCTGCCAAATTTCAGAAGGAAGAAAATAATAACAATCTTAGCATCATTTGTATTTATTAATGATAACAGCTTGCATTTTTGTAACACTTTCACTTACGTTATCTCATTTGATCCTCAAGAAAAAAAGATAGAGTAGTAAAGCTCTATCATCCCAGAATAGTGAATACATGAAAGAGTTGAATTTGGAGTCAATCAATAAATACTGATTAAGCTCTTTCCATGTGCCAGGCACTGTGCTAAGTACTGGGGAAATGATAGTCCCTGCTCTCAAGGAGCTCACAGTGTAATGGGAAAGACAACTTAACCATAACTATGAAGAAACTATAGACAGGGGATTCAGGAAAGACTTCCCATAGAAGGTGGGGTCTTAACTGGGACTAGAAACAATCCAGGGAAGCCAGGAATTAGAGATGAGGAAGGCGAGAATTCCTAGCCTGGGGAACAACCAGTGAAAACGCCCATTGTCAAGAGATGGAGCATCTTGTTCAGAGGACAGTGTCATTAGATCAGAGAATTTGGAGAGGGAAAGAAGGAGGGGTGTGGGGTGTAAGGCATAAGAAGACAAAAGAGATTAGCGAGCATGTTATGAAGGGCTTTGAACACCCAACATCAGATTTTACATTTGATCTTGCAGGTGAGAGGGAGCCACTGGATTTTATTGAATAGAAGATTGAATATGAATTTGTTGAGTAGGAGTGCCATGAGTAGCACTTACATTTTAGGAAAAATCACTTAGTTGAATGGGAGGATGGGCTGGAGTGGGGAGAAGCACATGAGACAGGGAGACCAACCAACAAGCTATTACAATAGTCCAGGTAATAAGGGCTTGCACCAGGGTGGTGACAGTATCAGAGAAGAAAAGAAGGCATACAGGAAAGATGTTGTGAAGGTAAAATCAACAGGGCCTGCCAACAAATTGGATATGAGGGTGAGATAGAGTAAGGATTCTATGAATCAGGAATACTTAAATTCAAATCCTGCCTCTGATACTCGCTAATTGTAATATTTAAGCTCTCTGAACCTCAGTTTCCTCTTTTGCAAAATAGTGATAATAATATGTAGAGTGCCTTCTTCAGAGTAGTGTAGTGAGACTGTCTAATAACAAGGTACTCCGAAAAATTCAAAGCACCTTGGAAATATCTATTATTATTATTTTATAGTGAAGGAAGCAAATTCAAAGAGTTCAAATTCAAAGACTTATCACCCAATTAGTAAGTGGCACAAAATTATAAATAAGTTAAGCTGGGTTTCTAACCCAGGTCTTTTGAGGTCTAACCGTCAATTCCATTGCTCTTTTTCTGCCATTTACAAGCTTCCTCTCCTTCCTTTTTTCGCTATTACATACTCAGGTGTTATGTACAGTGGAACTGAAACACATGATAGTTGCCCTCAAAAACACTTATAATCTAAAAGACAAGTTTGGCAAGGGGTGGTGATGGCTTATGCCTTATTTTTTGTCTTTTTATCCCCAGAGATTTCCACGAAGGAAATGCTTAATAAACACTTGAATTGGATTTCACAAATATGAGAGTTGGGTAGAGGTAGCACATGAACACACACACATTCCTTTTTTAATTTTTTTTAATTTTTTAATTTTTTGCTTTTTGGAGGGCAGTTGGGGTTAAGCAACTTGTCCACAGTCACATGGCTAGTTTTTGTGTTAAGTGTCTGAGGTCGGATTTGAACTCAGGTCCTCCTGACTCCAGGGCCAGTGCCCTATTCACTTGTGCCACCTAGCTGTCCCTACACACATTCCTTCTTACAGTCCTAGGAAAAGGCGGGGGGGGGAATCTTGGAGAAATGTCAGGGGAATGTAGACTTCATGACAGATGACTTGACCCTGTTGGCCCAACTCCCACCACCACAACAATGGAATTTCCTTGTAGTTCTACCACTCAGATGTAAGACACTGAATAAGGTCAACTAAGCAGCTAGATGTGTAACCCTTACAATTTTGGCGATCTTGTTGAATTTTTCCTAGTCTTTTTTGAGGACCCTGACTTTCAGGCAATATATTTCACTTAGAATTAATAACAACAGATACTAATGTCATAGGCTACAGATGAAGAATCTGAAGCCTAGAGTTTAAGTCCTTGTCTTGTCCAAGGTCAAATAGGTAGGAAGGAGTAGAGTTGGGATTCTAATTACTGCACTATACCTTCTGAACATGAGGCATTTGTTTCTTCATTCATTCATTCAAACAACAAATATTTTTTAAATTGAAAAATTTTTTAGTTCAATACATATCAATTGAGCAATACCTGTGTGCATAACACGTATTTAGGGCACAAAAATGGGGCTTTTAAAAGGAAATAGGATGTCTGTGATTTCTTTGTTTTTTTTGGAGGTGACTGAAAATGGTGTTAATTTTAATATAGGTTCCATGTTGGGCTTCACTCTATTAGGAGAAGAAAGAGGCAGGAGCATTTGGCAGGGAGGCAATTGGTAGTTTTCTGGGAATGTTTGGCTAGAAAACTATCACCCAGTTAGGCAGTGATGGCTGGTCCTGAAATCTGTCCTCATCACCAACCGGCTTGACAATAAGTGACAAATTTTGGGCTACATCAGTTTCCAAAGACCAGATGTTTGTAACAGCAATGGAATGTGGCTGAGGGAGCAAGAGTATCACTCTTCCATGAACCCCTATTCTTAGGTTTGTCGGGGGGGGGGAGTAGGAAGTGGACACTGGGGTTGTGAGAAAGGTGATGGTCCATAATTCATCTAGCAGCAATTTTCCCAGGTGAGTAGTGAAGATGCTCAGTTAATTTCCCTCATTCCTCTGGTTGTTTCTCAGAGAAGAGCAGGCTGGCCAAAGATGTTTGTGTGTTGATAAAGTTTTTATATTTATTTGCTAAGTAAGAGTTATTAGGCACACATATGGATAGGTGTGATTATAAGCTCCTTTCCTAAATTCTATTCAGATACCTCTCTCTAGGGGAAAAGGGGTGGGATTGGTGGAGTGGGAGGAGGAGAAGGAGTCTGTTACTTGGGTTCTTGCTAAGGCTCTGCCCACAAAAAGCAAACTCTGGCCTATTCTGCCAAGCTGCTGAGGCTTGAGGATGGGCCAGACGGTAAGTCTGTATGTCTATAGTCCAAGGACCAGCCTCATTCAGGTTTTTAAAATGTATTTTTACATGCATTTATAATCTATCCCTCCCATCACAAAAATATACAGTCCAGCAAAACAAATTTCCACATTGACCATGTCCAAAAATGGATGTCTCTCTTTGTATTTTAAGGGCATTTTTTTTTCTTTCTTTGGTGTGAAATGTGTAGTATATTTCAGCATTAGTTCTTTGGTCAAGTGGTTTGTCTTTGCACTAATCAGAGGTCTCATGTTTTTCTTTATAATATTGTCATGTAAATTAGTCTCCTACTTCTGATCACTTCTCTATATCAGTCAATAGAGGTTCTCCAGTTTCCTCTGAAACTGTAATATTTCATTACATTCACATATGATAATTTGTTTAGACATTTTCTGAGAGGACAGTCCCTATTTTCTAATTATAGCCTTCTAAAAAAAATTCCGTAGATGCTCATCACCTATTTGGCTTTGGGGTGGTTTAGCCATAACCACTCTTTTCGAAAATATTAATATCTTTTTTTACATTGCCTGAATTTCCTCTTGTAAGGAAATTCATAATCCTGTGAGATAGGTTATTATTAGCCCCATTTTGCAAATGAGCAAACTGAAACTCAGAGAAATTATTTTTCCAGGAAAATGAAACAGCTAGGGAGTGTCTAAAGCAGGATTTGGATACCAGTCTCTGACTCCACATCCAACACTTTGTGCTGTTGGCTATCACACTGTCTGGGTGATATTTGATCCTGTCCTCTGCTTTTTGAAAGAAGCAGAGAAGTTGTTAATTATATCTGATTGCAGTGAGTTTTGTTTTTAATTTTTAAAAGTGTACTGCCTCTGACAAAATGAAAATCGATCAAAAATGAAGATAAATTTGGTAAGGATGTAGGAAGGACTAGTGAACACCTTGCAAAATTCATAGCAGATGTCTATCATCACTATGTTTCTTGGAGGTGCTCAGAAGTCAGAAGCAGATACATTGGCATGTACTCATTATAGGGTAAGGGTATAGATATGAGCATGTATATGAATGTGTAATCCCATCTTTTGTAGGGGAGAGAATCATTAGATTTCTTCATCACAGCTTTGACTCTTCCTATGAGAGAGGCTGAGCCCTGGTAGGCGGCTGTTACCCACACACTGTGGGGTTGACTAGAATCTGTAGCGTGGGCCTGAAATGGTAAACTGTTTCTGCTGATGATTGCTTGTTGTGGTTCAGGTAGGAGGGGAAACAAACCACCTCCCCCATGTTTTTAGAATTTCATGATGGGAGAAAGAGGTCTGGCACTAAAAGACATATTTCAGAGAGGAGCCAAATTGTTACCTAAAACAATGTAAGTACAGAGGGGATGATGGAAAAATCTATGTCTGACCACTGGTGTAGAAATTTCCCTTTGAAATTAGTTTTTAAAAAAGTCTTAAGTATGAAAAAGGAAGAATCTGGTTAAAATTAGCAACAAGGTTAAAGTCCTTTCAGCCACAAATATATCACCTTTCTTCCTCTGCTCATTTTTATACAAAGCCTTTGCCTCAGTTCATTGGGACCTAAGGAAAAGGTCCAAATAATCAATGGCTCTGGAGTTGAGATGACTATATATCTGTCTCAGACCTGTCATGAAGTGTCATGAAGAGAAGTAGGTTGCTCATTTCTCTATGTTACCTTCTTTTCCCAGATATATCAAAAATCCAAATATTTGTGATTCCATAGTTGGGAAGACTCCTTACACTAAAATATATTCCAATCCTACAGCCTTTAAAAGTTGCTGTGGCCAAAATATTTATTAAATGTGACCAAACTGGTATTGAGCCTCTCAGATATTAGCTTAGGCTGGTCCTTAGACAACAGGTATAGAACTTAACCTGGCCAGATTTAAAGCCTTTCTAAACCTACCAGAATTCGTGCTTCACTGACAGAACTTTACAGAATCCAGTGTTACCTCCAAGCCCAGATGAACCCCACTCTCTGTCTCTGCCTAGAAAGGGACTTCAGCTTCTGCCCTTGGGACCCCTGCATTCTCGGCTGGGGAGAGTTTTCCACATCTAACTGAGGCCAGAAACAGTATGCTGCTTTCCAGCCAACTTCATGCCATGCCTCTATCCTTTCCCTTTCCTCTTATATCTCTGGGAACAGTCATTACATTAGTATCACGTTTCTGGAAAGAACATGTCATTAATTGTCTAATGGCTCCACTCACCATCCCTATGACTCCTTGGACCAAAACACCCTTCTCTGACCACATTTTCCTACGTGTGTTGGATTTTATCCTGATAGATTATAAACTCTTTGAGGGCAGGAACCATTTCCCTTTTTTCTTTGTCTCTCCAGCATAGTAAGTACTTAATAAGTGCTTGTTAAGCCTCTTTTAACTGAGATGTTATGAATATTTATAACAATAACATTTATGCAGGATTTTAAGGTTTACAAAGACCTTTCCAAAGATAATCCTATGACATTATAATTATTGTTATTATCATCAGAACTCTAAATAATTATTATTATTATCATAACTCTAAAGATGAAAAAGGGGAGGCACTAAGAGGGAATGTAATTTGCTTAGCTAGTAAGGGCCAAAGCAAGGTCTCCTGATGCCAAATCCAGAATTCTTTCCAGCATACAGTGCGTCACCATATGCCTTTTCACCAAGAATGTTCCACCAAAAGAGAAGACAAAGTGATTGCAATTTATTATATATTACCTACTGTCCCTCCCCAAGGAGAGCAAACTGAATATTGTAGAAAAGGGCAGATTCCAGGAGACAGATTAATGGATTTGGCGAAGCTTTGCAAGATCATTGTCCTTCCCCCTTCTTGGATGAAAAAAAATGATGGAGGGTAGGGTCTAGCCCCCCACTATTTACTAGTCAGTGCAGTGGGATACTCTTATGTGTTTCAAAGCCTGGGCTTTCTTCACCAAGTTGTGACCAAGAAAGTAGAAAGAAGAAAGACTAATAACCTTAGTGGAGGAAGGAAAAAAGAACAGCTGGGATAGGTCTGCTTATATATTTGCTGGGGAATGGAAAGAGTAGATGGAATGATAACTGAGTCATTTAGTAGCTTATGAATGGGATGGGAAATATTCTTATAATGCATCTTGGCAAGTTTACACAGAATAATGAATTTGGAGACAGGAAGAATTACATATTAAGAATTATATATATACATATGTGTGATTATATATATGTCACAAACTATATGTATAACTACATATGTTAATTATATATATACACACTCACAAACACCTCTATAATGATAACTATATGCTATGACTATGTATAAACTACATATATAATAATTACACATACACATATAAAACTAAACACATACATTTGCCTCTATAACATATCTGTTTCCATAGCTATGTGACTATAATCAAATCCTTTAACTTTTCTCAGCTTTAGTTCTCTCATCTGAAAAATGGAGAAAATTGTGCCTGTAGTATCTACTTCACATGGTTGGGTTTTTTGGTTTATTTGGGTTTTTTTTGCTTTTTGGAGGGGGGAGGGCAGGGCAGTTGGGGTTAAGTGACTTGCCCAAGGTCACACAGCTAGTATATGTTAAGAGTCTGAGGCCATATTTGAACTCAGGTCCTCCTGACTCCAAGGCTGGTACTCTATTCACTGCACCACCTAGCCGCCCCCACATGGTTGTTGAGTGATGTATATAAAGTGCTTTACATACTTTAATGATAGTAGCTAGAATTTATATAGTGCTGTAAGGTTTACAGAGGGCTTTATAAATATTATCTCAATCGATTCTAACAACAACCCTGAGAGGTAGGTACTACTATTATCCTCGTTTTAAAATTGAGGAAACTAAGACAGGCCAAGATTCAGTGACCTGCCCAACGTCACACTAGCTAGCAAGTGTTTGAGACCAGATTTGAACACAGATTTTGCTGACTTACATTCCCAGTGAGCTATCCTTCGTATCATTTGCCTGCCTTTAAAGCATTATACAAATACCAACAATTACTGTTATTATTACAATACTTTGTGGGTTGCAAAAATCTTTTTTCACAATAACTCTGTGAGAATGTGAAAGAGTCTGGGAGCCACTGGCCCTAGCTGACACCCCTATTTGGGAGTCTGGTGAGATATGGGTTAACCAAGGCTAATAAACCAGGGCTGGGAGGCTGCATCTAAGGGTTTATAGTGAGACAGAGCTCAGGCTCCTGACAGCCCAGCTGGCCAGGGCCTCCCCAGGTTACCTCGATAAATTCTCACACAAAAGGAGAAATTTACTTCCGGTCGACTCAGTTTGGATAGTGCAAACTTTATAGCATAGCTAAGTGTGAACTCAGCCTTTGAACTGTCTTGTTTATATTTTCCTGGAACAATGTAGGTCTGGGCTGGTGGTCATGAAATAAAATCAGTCTCCTGAACAGCCCTGTGACCTCCCCACCAGCAAAAGACCTATTTTTAGACTTTGCCCTTTGGCATGTTAGGCCTCATCTGCTGGCAGTCATAAAGGATTTCAGGATGTGTAACTAGCTAGTAGTTATAATATGTAGGGTCTCCAAATCCTACCCCAGCCCCCTTTTCTCCCTGCTGCCTCTTAACTTCCTGCCTCCTCCCTACCTTTTCTCTTTCCTTCACTTATGATTTTTCTGCCTTTTTCATCTAATGCTAGCACTATGTAGAAAACTTGCCTTAAGTGTCTAACTGGACCTCAGATAGAAGATCCTGATGCCCATGATGAAAGTTTGGAATGGTAGCTCCAATAAGTCAAATGTCCGTTTAGTTCTTCTGAATGTCTTTGGGTCTGGGTGAGGGAAAGATAGAACTTAATATCCCCAGAAAAACTTGACAGTCCAGTAAAGGTATAGGGCTAGTTAGTGTGATATCATCAAAACATTTTCCCTAAGT
Organism: Gymnobelideus leadbeateri; assembly: GCA_011680675.1. Classification (NCBI taxonomy): domain Eukaryota; kingdom Metazoa; phylum Chordata; class Mammalia; order Diprotodontia; family Petauridae; genus Gymnobelideus; species Gymnobelideus leadbeateri. Next base: position 427,191 of record WOXC01010095.1, on the reverse strand, counting down.
CCCCCTAAGGACTCAATATTTTACACAATGCAAAAAGTACTGGATTTAGAGTCAAAAGGACTTGGATTTTGAGAGCACAAGATTGGGAGTCAGGAAAGCCCAAATTTGAATACTGCCTCAGACATTTACTAGCTGTGGGATCCTGGGCTAGTCACGTAACCTCTGTCTGCCTCAGGTCCCTTATCTGGAAAATGTGGGCATGGATTAGATGAGCTTCCTGGAACCACCCTGGGCTCTGATTGGCAAGCCTTATCTTACCCAGATCCAGGACTTCATCTTACTTCCCAGCCATCTGGCCCCCATGCTGCCATGGGTATACCCTTCCTTTCCAGCTTCCCTTTATGTATTATCTACTCTTCCAACTCCCTTCCCCCCAACCCCATTAGAAAGTAAGGTCTTGCTTATATTTTTATCCCCAGAGTTTAGTATAGTGCCTGGAACATAGTAAATGCTTAATAAGTTATCTACCTACCCACTTAACCTATCTATATATCGATCTGCCTATATCTCTGTCATTTTTTATTGACCTCTTATCTATCTCTATCTCTCCATCATTCATTTATCAGTTTATCTATCTAGCTATCCATCTATCTGCTTGTCTGTCTATGTGTCTATCTATGTGTCTGTCTCTATCTATATCTGTCTTTCTGTCTATATCTATTTATCTATATCCATCTGTCTCTCTATCTGTCTGTCTTCCAGTGTTAGATCCTATAAAGCAATAAATTAACAATGAGGGTCACTATTAATCCTATCTTATAGACAAGGAAACTGAGAGATCAAAAAGTCAAGTGACTTCACTGGCTAAATGGGGAGTTCATTACAGACTCTTGACTACTCTTCAGATAAGTAAAGGGACCTTGGGTGCCTTCACCTCCCTCATGTGGCCTCTGGGATAAACAGCCCTGCCCTGGCTCTGGGTTACACATACTAGCACAGGACCACTTCCCTGTTAATGACTTGAGTTTTAGAATTAGTGCTGGTGCTGCTGTTGGTAGAGGGATGAGTTGGGAAAATTTCTCATACTTTTCTTTCTCTCCTTCCTCTGCCTTGCCCTGGTGAGTTTATGCGGACATCCTTGACTTGGGGGACTATTTGGCAGAGTCCCTTTGTGGGAAGAGAAGAGGAAATGGGGAACCACTCACTCACCAGACCTTGTCCTCCCGGAGGCAACTTAGAGGGAGGGACGGATGGACAGTTGGTTGGTGTGAAGCAGATGGGCAGCTTATGAGTTCAAACTCTAGGTCGTTTAGCTCCTCACCTTCCTGGGCCCTATTTCTCCCCAAACTCCCCTCAGCCCTCCCCTGGCCAGGCCAACACAAAGAACTTTCTCGGACTATTCCCAGAGTCAGGGCACGTTCTGCAGAAACAACTGCTCTGTATCTTGAATCAACCCTGGGGGCTCGTACTCACCAGAGTACAGTGACCACTGAAGTTTTTGTGGGTGGCAAAGCATATTAGCACCAGCGGCAACTGAGAAAGGAGGAGAGGAAAAAGCAGTGATGGTCAGAGAACCACAAGCCAGGCAGCAGGGTGGAGTGGGCGAAGGGAAAACTGGTTACTTCATCAAAACTAGAAAAGAATAGCAACACAGAGGTGGTCATTCTGGGAGAATGGCCAAGAAGATTGAAGTCAGACTGTAGCTTCCCTACTCAATCAACTCTGGTGGCTTCCTATTGTCTTTAGGATAAAATAGAATCTATTTAGCTTTTAAAGCCCTTCACAACCTTTCACCAGTCTATCTTTCCAAGTTCATTGGACATTTGTCCCTTTCCTGTTGTCTGCCATCCAGCCAAAGTTCCTTTTTTTCCCTCTGTTCTTTGACATGACACTCCATGTCCCATCTCTTTACCTTTCCACAGACCACCCCCCACTCCTAGGATGCATTCCCTCATTACCTCCTCCTTAGATAGTCTAAGATGCAGCTTAAACATCATTTTTTTTGCATGAAGCCTCTCCTGACCTCCCTAATTGCTACTACCCTCTCTCCCAAACCACCTCGTGCTTACCTAACTACTTGGTATATTTTTGTATATAGTCTCTTTATATTTCTGCTGTATAGATTTTTAGATGTACTTGTTACCTCCCCCATTAGAATATAAGCTCTTTGAGATCTTACAAGGATTTTTCCATCCTTGTATTTATCTCTAGCACCCAGAATTTATATCACAAGCCTAGCACAGAATAGGTGCTTGACTTATGCTGATGGACTTACTATATCATGTATTGTCCCATCTCCTTCAGCCTCAACACAATTGTGGTTACTCACATACTAAGCTTTTTATTGTTGAAAAATGACCTGCCTGGGCAGGGCTGAAGCCAAGCCTGGGAAGACCTAACAAATACCCATATAAAAATACTTCTAACAATATTTCTAATTTCCACTATTTTTTTGCTTTTTGGAGGGGGAAGGCAGGGCAATTGGGGTTAAGTGCTTGCCCAAGGTCACATGGCTAGAAAGTGTTCAGTGTCTGAGGTTGGATTTGAACTCAGGTCCTCCTGACTCCAGGGCCGATGCTCTATTCACTGTGCCACCTAGCTGCCTCCAACCTTATCATTTTATAGATGAGGAAGCTAAGGCTTTAGGAGGTTAAGGCTTACCCAAGGTGGAACAAGTAAGCAAGCATCAGAGAGAGGGATTTGAGTCCAAGGCTCCCTCCATGGTTGGAAGAGGCTTTTCAGATCAAATTGTTGAACCTCCTTATTTTGCAGAAGAAGAAACTAAAGTCCTTAGAAATTAAAGGCCTTGTCTAAGATCACACAGAAAGGTTGTGAGTGGCAGATCATGGACTAGAATTCAAATTCCTTTACAACATGATATCACTTGAAAATCAAACTAGATATAATTGGCTTTACAGAATTAGCCTCTTTTCATTTCTGAGTCCATAATTCAGAGGATACCTAAGATCCATTCTGTCTCGGAATTCAGCTTGTGTTGATGTGGTTCTACTAGGTATAAATGAAGGCCTTTCCTTTATTCACATGAACCTTGGGCCAAGAGCTGTGGCCTGAGTTATAGATTCATTCACCCAAGCAAAGGGACTCTCTACTGCTTTGTTCCTTTCCAGGGAAAACAACAGAGCGTTAGGATTAATAATTCTTGGGAACAAACATTAGCATCTGCTGTGGAAGGAAGAAAATTATACCCATCTCTGTGTTGGGGTTTGATATTTATTGAGGCCTTGGTGTTCAGTTCACCATCTGCCCTCTATCCCTATGGTTAGTGGCAGGGAAGAGGGTGCTGCCTTTTGGGAAGGATACTGGTAAGTATTTTTTTAAGTCAAGTTTATGACTAAACAAGAAAGTAAAGTTGCTTTTCTAAGTCTTAGAGGCCTTAATCCCATCTGGTGGCCACCCTTTCCCCACTTCTCTTGCACACTCCCACCTATTGACTGTGTTAGCTCAGAACAAAGACTCCAACATCCCCTGAATGGACTTGAAGGACGGTCATCAAAGCCTCCAATAGCACTGCCATTTCTTCCAACCCCTACTGACCTCTAGTGGCCTCAAGGTGGAACTGGCCTCTTTTAGGATCTCCCCTGAGACCCTACAGCAAGAATCCTTTTACTGAAATGGTGTGTGACTGACCATGTGAGTGTATCCTAACTTGTGTGTAGATAAGTGTATGTCTAAATGGCCTGCTTGTTCATGAGTGTGTGTTTGTGAGTGTGCAGATTGGATGTGACTCAATGTGTGCAATGTGTGTATAAGGATATGCATTTGAAGCCTGGACATTTTGAACATTCATTGTGTGTTGTGTGAAAATTATATTCTTGGAGTAGATTGAGGGACAATCCTGCTCATTCTCCTTTCAGAATTTCAGAGAAGGGAGTTCAATCAATCAACAACATTTATTAAGCTCTTACTGTTTGCCTGATATCCTGTCTCCCAGGCTGCATTGTCAGGGAGGTCTTTCTCATGTCTGTCTCACCTCAGTCTTCTCTGAAACATAGAAAAGCAATCTCCATTCCCTTGAGAAAATCCTGGGTTATCCATCAGCCCTGGTAGAGAGAAGAGAAAGGCGTAAAAATTCATATAGCCAACCACTATTCAAAGTGCTTTTTGTAAGTACTACCTCACATGTGATTCTTAGAACAATATTATTTCATTTCAATCTCTACCCAGAGAGGTAATTGCTTTTATTATCCCCATTTTACAGTTAAGGAAACTTAGGCAGACAAAGGTCAAGTGACTTGCCCAAAGTCACACAACTAGTAAGTGTCTGAGGTCAAATTTGAACTCAGGTCTTTCTGATTCCAGGTCCAGCATTCCATCCACAGTACCACAGAACTGCCTTAGTAATGACTGTAGGAATTATAGTCACAATTTAAGGGGGAGGTGTTGGGATTACCAGGGTAGCCCTTTCTTTCTATGGCTAGGCAGGTTTTCCATTCTTTAGCACAGGTTAGGTCAGTTCTTGATTAAAGAGTCGAAAGGGAAAAGAGTCAGAGCCAGTACAGTCAAATTAATTTCTAGCAGCTACATATGATTAAAACCATCCACTTCTCATCTCCTGTCTATGTGTAATGTTCCTGAAAATGATCTCACTGGTGTGTGTTTGGGTTCCGTTTTTCTTCCTTAGAACTGTCTCTTTCTATAAGTTCGCTGCTAATTGGTGTGCCTACTCCCTATCAGCCTGGGCAGTGAGCACAGTCCTGTGCGGCCATCTCACGTGGGTCCTGCCTGGCCATCCCCTTCCTAAGCAGGAGGTAGATACAGGCACAGGGCAGGGACTACAAAGGGCTAGCAGTCAGACTCCCACCAGGTAAGGTGAAACCTTGCTGGAACTTCCAGCTGAACTTCTCCGTTCTGGTTTGGAGCAGTGAGTGAAGGCAGCAGGAAACCTAATAATGCAGATTTTAGGGGCCTTGAGGGAGCATCTAGTCCAATTCTTTTACTTTACAGGTGAGGAAACTGAGGCCCAGAGAAGTGACATTACTTGGCCAAGATGACATGAGTGTAATGGGGGTCTGTGTGCACAGAGCGCACTCTGCTTACTTCACTGATAAAACTGCTCCATGTGGAGAGATGCCATCCAAGGCACTCTGCATTTTTGCCATGCTCCTGTTACACTAGTACCTAGCAGAGCTGGGGTTTAAACTAGAACTTCAGTCTCTAAATCTATGACTCAGACCATATCCCCCCCCAATCCTTCTCCAACATATACTTATGTGGATACATTGGCACACAATCAGAAATCTACCCCCACATCTCCTTCTGTATAAAAGTCCTCATCACTGTCTTTAAGAGACCGCTTTGAGACTCCAAGCCCTATTCCTGTCTTCCACAAAGGACACACCCAAACATTCCTCCAGAGTGGGCCACCAGAGGTCTCTGCTAGAAGGAGTAGAGGAAAAAGGGAACAGGGTCAGCAATGACAAATAAAAGGTAGAGGTGACTGAGGGTCCATGAGAAAGGAAGCCAAACTCTTCCTGATGCCCTGAGACTGAAGCTGTTTTTTAGCTTCCTGCACTGTATCTTTGGCAACAGCCTCTTTGGAATAGGATGGCCAATTGAGTGGGGCCCCCTCTGTGCAAATGGACCTTCACTGGGGCTGCCATATTGAGATACCTGGGTACACCAAGGCTGCCCTTCCCTCATATCCCATTCTCTTGTTTTTCCTTTTACCCAGTGCCTGGGCTGGTGATTTGAAAATAACAGGGTCTGATCTGCATTGTTTTGCACTGAATTCTGATAGAATTTCTTTAATATCAAAAGACAGTCCCTATTGGTTTCCCCCTAGTTCCCTTTCAGAGTGTTGAAGATGGGGCTATCCATCAAGATATGTCTTCATTCTTTTTTTTTTAAACAAATACTTTATTAACTTCTGTTTTACATCATTCATTTCCGCCAGATTTTGAGTTACAATCATTTTCCCCCCATTATTCCCCTACCCAACCTCCCAGAATAGCAGTCCCACAAGATATCGCTTCCTCCAATCTGCTCTCTCCCATACCTTCTCCCATACCCCCATCGACTTTTCCATTAGAGGAAGATGAATCTTTGTGTCCCAATGCCTGCCCATCTTATCTCCCAATTATAGGCAAAAGAGTATTAATAATAGTATTTATATATATTTGAAACATTTAATGTTACGACCTTGAATTTCAGATCCATTTCCTTCCTCCCTTGTCACCCATTCCTTCTTGGGATATAAGTAATTCAGTATATGTTGTACATGTCTAGCTATGCAAAACATTATCATAGTAGATATATTGTACAAGGCTGCTTATAATTCCCTCCCACTCATCCCACCCCCCACCTGGTCCATTCCCTACATGATCCTGTCCCTCTTCTATAGTGGGTACTTCCAACCTCCCCTCACCCCAAGGATGCCCTCCCATCCATCATCCCTCCTCTCATCCCCCTTCCCCCTATCCTGCTGCAGGTTGAGATATCCCATTTAGTATGTATGTCATTTTCTCCCTGAACCAAATTCAATGTGAATGTGGTTTTGCCTTTTTAGCCTTCCTTATTCTCCCCCTCCTTTGCACCCACTTCCCCTACATGAGATAGTTTACCCTACCATCCTTGAGTACTCTCCCTTCCCAACAAAATCAACCTATGCCCTCTATCCATATATAACTGTAACCATATACACACACATTCACATATGTATTCATATGACCACACCCCCTTCTTCCATTATTTTCATAGTGAGAAAGATATCATCAGTCACAGATATTGCTTTTCCATATAGGAATGTAAATAGTTCAACTTTGATAAGTTCCTTTTGATTTCTTTTCCCTGATTACCTTCTCAGGCATCTCTTCCTTCTTGCGTCTGGATGTCAAATTTTCTATTCAACTCTGGTTTTTTCCTCAAGAATGCTTGAAAGTCCTCTATTCCACTGAATGACCATATTTTCCCCTGAAACAAAATACTCAGTTTTGCTGGGTAGGTGACCCTTGGGTTCATTCCCAGTTCTTTTGCCCTCTGGAATATCATATTCCATGCCCTTCAATCCCTCAGTGTAGAAGCTGCCAGGTCCTGGGCTATTCTGATTGTGTTTCCACAATATTGAAATTGTTTCTTCCTGGCTGCTTGTAGTATTTTCTCCTTGATCTGGGGATTCTGGAACCTGGCTATAATATTCCTGGGAGTTTTCTTTTTGGGATCTTTTTCAGGAGGTGATCGGTGGATTCTTTCAACCTCTATTTTGCCCTCTGGATCTAAAACATCAGGGCAGTTTTCCTTGAGAATTTCTTGAAGGGTGATTTCTAGGTCCTTTCCTTGATCATGGCTTTCAGGTAGTCCAATAATTTTTAAATTGTCTCTCCTGGATCTATTCTCCAGGTCAGTGGTTTTTCCCATGAGATATTTCACATTGCCTTCTAATCTTTCGTTTGTTTGGATCTGCTTAACAGCATCTTGATTTCTCATAAAGTCACTAGCTTCCATTTGCTCCAGTCTAACTCTGAAGGAATGAATCTCCTCAGTGAACTTTTGAGATTCTTTTTCCATCTGGCAAATTCGACTTTTTAAGGCATTCTTCTCCTCAATGCCCTTTTGGGCCTCCTTTGCCATTTGAGCTAGTCTATTTTTTAAGGTGTTGTTTTCCTCAGTCAGGCTGTTGACCCTCATTTCATACTTTTCCTGCATCCTTCTCATTTCTCTTTCCAATTTTTCCTCCACTTCTCTTATTTGATTTTTAAAGTCCTTCTTAAGGTCCTCTATGGCCTGCAACCCGCTCATGTTTTCCCCTGGGGCTTTTGGAGCAGGACTTCTGACCTCACAGTCCTTTTCCCGCTCTATGCCCCCAAAATAGGAGTCTAGGGTTGCATTTTTCTGTTTCCTTTGCCTTGGCATGTTGCCACTTAATTCTTGACTTTTGGGCTTGTTGCCACACTATGGCTTTAAGGCCAGATAGAGGAATTTTCGTCCCGAACGTGTGGGGGGCAACTTCCGTTTCTGGCAAGCTGTAAACCCACCCACAACTTCCACCCTAGATCACAATCCAGATCCAGGGAGGTTAAAGCAAGAGCGATTACCCCCCAAGACTGATCGCTGGATCTCCCCACGATTTGTAGGCTGGGAGCCGGAAATGCCTCTGAAAACTACACAGTGGCGTGTCTCCTCAGCAGCTTCTAGCCCCCAGGGGAGGGAGCTGACGCATTCCCCAAATACAGGTCCCAAAGTCCATAGGACACTAACCTCTTACTTTGTCCTAGGCAAGTCTATGTTGATAATTCTGGCGTCTCCACAGTTCCTGGTGTTCTGGGGTTCCTCCAGCTGGCTGCTGGCCCTGCCGCCCTGGGGCTAAAACCTCGGCTCACGTGGACCTGGGCTCGGCTCGGCTCCTGCGCTCTGCGCGCTGCTGGCTCCCAGACCACTGCGCTGGTCCTTCCTGCAGGGTGCTGGGCTGTCCTCAGAGGGAGGTTAGCTTCTCTGTGTCGTTCTGTGGGTGCTGGGGCTCCAGAAGATTTTCAGAGTCCTTTTTTACATAGTTTGTGGAGAATCTGGGGGCAGAGAGGCTTGGAAGAGCTGTTTCTACTCCGCCATCTTGGCTCCGCCCCCCTATGTCTTCATTCTTACCTCCCCACACTCCTCTTCCAGGGGCTTTGGAGACAGTAGTAATGGTGGGAAGTGGTGGAGAGGTGGTTTGGGACATAGGAAAATACCACAGGCTGTGCTCTGTGCCCACAACCTCCACTTCATGAGAGGGAAGGAAATTCTTAGGGTCTCCTCAACCTCACCCAACACCCCTCCCCCTTTCTAACCATAATAATCAGGATCTAAGAGCTCAAGACAAATGATTCCTCCTGGGTTTTAAGGACTAGGGGAGCCAGGAAAGTACTATTTTAGAGATAATCAGTGGGATAAAATGAAATGTAAGATAATAAGCAAATTTCAGGGACCTTCAAGAGTCAGGAATCACTACTGACTAAGTAACCCCTGTGTCTCTGAGGAGGGTTTATTATTACCAAGAAAGTATAATGTGCCAGATGTAAGGAAAACTGGACTACAGTCCCAGCTATGTCACCAATGCATTGTGTGACCTGATACAAGTCATTACTTCTTTGGCCATCACTTTCCTTATTTACAAAATAAAGGAATTAGACAAAGTGATCCTTAAGGTTCCTTATAGATCTAACAGGCTAAGTCTAAGGATTCTGTGTTCCCCTCCATGCACCTGGTACTTAATAGTCAACAAATATTTATTAAGCCCTTACTATGTGCCAAGCACTGTGCAAGGCATTGAGAATGACAAGGTAAAAGTAAAAATAGCCTTCCCCCTAAGGAATTTATAATCAACTAGAGACCCCCACCAAATATCACTTTATTTTGCATTCTAACAAAGGATAAAAGGAATCTCATTCAAAAATTTTCTTATGGCCCCCAAATTTAAGTAGACCTTATGTTACATTTAAGCTAGACTGAAAAAGACAGAGGATGGGCTAAACTAGCCCCCACCCACTCAAATGCATAGCTGTTGTTCAATCATCTCCCTTGCTGATCCCTCCTTACTTCTAAATTCTCCCCTATCCACTGCCCACAATAGGGGATAGGGGATAGGAGAGAGTTTAGGGGGGAGATAGTGGGATAGACGCTAAAAGAACCAACACTGTTGCAATGTTTCCATGGACATAGGAATAACTCCCTAATTCTTGGTGAAAATACATGAGATAGTAAAGAAAGGAAGAGAGAACAAGGAAAGAGAAGATGGAGGCCAAGATATTATGGGGGTGGGGTTGGCCAAGAGGACATTCATGGTGGGAAGATGGAAGTCAAGCCCTCAGCAAAGAAACATGTGAAGGTTAGGACAGCCATCAGCGTGGCTTCCTGGCTGTCTATAATGCAGGCCTCAGGCTCTCCCAGGTGGGTAGCATTGACTTCATGCCAAGGAAGGGGAAAGAGAAGGCGAAAGAGCCCCAAAACAGAGAGAAGATGAGTGAGAGGCCCAGCTGATGCAAATATTGACATAACCATTACCAGGGCGAATAAAACTCCCATTTGTGCTATGCAAGTGCTATATTCTTTGAATACTTCTGTCTTGAGGAATTCTTTATTTCACCATAGAAGAAAAATGTTTTCATATTCTCTCCCGCCGCTCAGACCCAGAACCCAGCGAGGCCCTGTGCCCTTGAGAGCCATAATATTATTTGTTAACATTTTTATGATGCCAAATGGTCTGTGTGAGAATGGGCGCCATTCTTTAGCTGGGAAACCATATGGCACGGCGAGTAATAAATAAGGTATTGTGATAGTTAATGAACCTAATTGCCAGCAAAGGCTTTAATACAAAGACTGTGCTGCTGAGAATTTAGCACTACATTAGAGATGCAGCAGAGCTCCCCTGACTTCTGAGGCTTAATTTAAGTTCTATATTGCAAACTCCAGAAAATAATTCCAAACCCTCCTGCTGGAAAAGCAACCTGCTGGTAGACTGTGATTATACCGAATTACTAAAATCGCAATCAATTTTATACACACAGTTAACCCTTAGTAGGAAGGGCTCCCAGAGAGGTGAGGGGATCAGATCTGGTTGAAACTCACATTCAACCTGTGGCTCTGGGTAGGACAAAGCATGTGGGCCTGGAAAGAGGTGTACACCAAACAGACTGTCATCTAGGTTGGTGCAGAGGAGAGATGGGCCGTAAACCATAGAATTACAGATTTAGAACTGGAAGTAAAGTTAGAGGTGAGCTAGTCCAACCCTCTTAGCTTACCGATGAGGAAACTAAGGTTAAGTGACAGAAGTTAAATGACTGAGGAAACAGGGTGTCACAATGGATGGAGAGCTCATCAGGAAGACCGAAGATAAAATCTGGCCTCAGATGCTTATTAGCTGTGTGACCATGGGCAAATCACTTAACTATGGCTTGCCTCAGTTTCCTCACCTGATTATTGTGAGGATCAAATGAGATGACATTTACAAAGCCTTTAGAATAATGCCTGGCATGTAGTAGGTGACAGATGCTTATTTCCTTCCTTCTTTGTCCAAGGTCACCATAGGCAATGCTGGGACCAAAGGTCCTTCACTAAATCTAGTGCTCTCTGCCTTATTATGTAAAGAACAGGGTCCTACCTAGAGTATGCTTGGGCTTCTCTTGGTTCAAACAAGACTCCTAGTTAGAGCAACAGCCTGAAGACAGAATGCTGGGCCTTGGCTCAGACCTCCCCTCAAATAGCATCCCACCACCCCAAAAAGGAGCAAAAGCGGAACAGTTGTCACTTTTATTCCATAAGTCAAGGTTATTAACTAGAGAAGATCAAATCGCGGCAGCCAAATAACCTTGCACAGTATAAAATGTAAATGCTGAACAGCTGGTGTCAAACTTTCAGTGGTGGTGGATTGAGAAGGGTCCCTGTGTGGGAGGGAGGCTTTGTGGGGAAGAGTGAAAGGGGGAAGGGCATTGGGATTGTTAGCAATTAAAAAACTCCTAGAGGACAACATCCTTTACCAATCAGCCTTCTAGAAGGCCTCAGGGCCCAGGGAAATCAATCCACATTAAGCACCTATTAAGACCCAGGTGCTGTACAAAGCACTGCAGTACAAAAAGAGACAAAAGACAGTCCCTGCCTTCAGACAGTTTACAATCTAATGGGGGAGACAACATGCAAACAAATAAATACAATGTAAGCTAATATACAGGATAAATAAGATAATAACTAACCGAGGGAAGGCACTAGAATTAAGAGGGTTTGGGGAAGGTTTCCGATAAAAGATGGGATTTTTGTTGGGACTTAAAAGTAAGACATGGAGGTCAGTAGACGAGTTGGGGAAGGAGAGCACCCCAGGCATGAGAAGTCCTTACAGATGGCGCCCCTGTTCTTTAGGCTACACTAGGAGTGTGTGTGTGTGTGTGTGTGTGTGTGTGTGTGTGTACTAGATAATTTCTAAAGTCCTTTCCATCTCTGACATTCAATGTCTGACCTGGGAGGTGGATTCCAATATACTGAAGGCTCTGCTCCATTCTAAAGATACCCCTCTTCTTCTCATAGTGATGCTCCCAAGAAAGAATAGATTCACGATCCCCCATGAACTAGGTAACTCTCAGAGCTCCTCTTTTCTAGGGATCAATAAACAGAGTTACTCATTTTTGCTGTGATCTTCTCCAAAACCCTTAAGTTTTCTGAATCTCAGCTTCCTTATCTATAAAATAGAAATAACAGTACTGGTACTACCTAGCTCACAGTGCTGTTAGTTTAGAAGCTGTAAAATGACATATATGTATATACGACTATATACATATATATATATATACATAGACATTTGAGTTATCACTTTTACTTATTCACTTACTGTGTATTCAACCATGAGTTAGGCACTGTGTAGACTGCAGGACAAACATGAGAAGCAGTCTGTGTCCTGGAGAAACTTGCCACATCTGATGCACATGAAACACTAAGACAATTTGCAGGCAAACTGATCATACTCAATTACATTCAACAAGAGTTTATTAAAGAACTATGGGTCAGACATGATTCCATAAGCTAGGAATACAAGGTCAAAAAGAAATAGTCTGGCCCCCAAGGAGATTACATTCTAATGAACAAAATTATAAAGGAAGTTTTCAGTCTACTGTTTTAAGGGCTTTCCTCAGCTCCTGGGGCCAATTCACCCTGGAACAACTATCTACCGTTTCCTTGGTCTCCTTTCTCCCACTGATGAGTTCTTTTGGGGGGCCTCCATTTGGGGGATGGACCCAGGCTGGCAAGGAGTCATTCCCTTTCTGGCTGAGATTCTGTCTCTGGAATTCACCACCTGGGATGGGATGGCATCCTCTCCATCCACCCCATCCTGCTCTTCAGCCCATTTCCCCTTTAGAAGGTAAGCTCTGTGAGGATGGTGAATGCCTTTCTTTTTTCTTTTGTCTCCTCAGTGTCCAGCACAGGGCCTGGCATGTAACAAATGCTTAGTATATTTTGTTCCGTTGTGTCTGACTGTTCATGGCCCCATTTTGGGATTTTCTTGGCAAAGATACTGCAGTGGCTTGCCATTTCCTTCTCCAGCTTTCATTTTACAGATGCAGAGACTGAATCAAACAGGGTTAAATGACTTACCCAGGATCACCCAACTAGTAAGTGTCTGAGGCCAGATTTGACCTCGGGAAGAAAGATGTCGTCGTCGTCTTCTTCTTCTTCTTCTTCTTCTTCTTCTTCTTCTTCTTCTTCTTCTGAAGGCAGGGCAATTGGGGTTAAGTGACTTGCTCAAGGTCACACGACTAGTAAGTGTTAAGTGTCTGAGGATGGATTTGAACTCAGGTCCTCCTGACTCCAGGGCCGGTACTCTATTCACTATATCACCTAGCTGCCCCAAGATGAGTCTTCCTGATTCCAGAACCCAGTGCTCTATCTACTTCAACATCTAGCTTCCTGATCAATATTTCCTTGTTGCCTGTTTACTGCCTGCATTTAGAGGTATGTGTTTTCCAACAAGTAATATGATTATTCTCTATTTTTCACAACTGTGAATTAAAGGGAGACTCAAAGGATGTGGACTTGACAGTGCTTTCTATGTTAACATAGTTAGAATTATAATGTTTATTAGGGATCACAAGATCTTGAATTGGAAGGGATATTAGAGCATATATTAGAAGTCTGACCACCTCAATTTACAGATGAGGAAACAGGTCCTTGGAGAAGTGAAATTCAAGAAAGAAGCCCCAGGAATTGAATCAGGTCTGCTGACTTAAATCCAGTGTTCTTGCCATGAAACTCTACTTGAGAGTAATAGCATCACATTTATTTTAACAGGTCTTAACTCTAGAATTCATATTTTCACTAATTCATACTGGTCTCTGCAGCTGATTTCAGTGCATGGTGTTTAGCTATGCTTAGATGAGTATCCAAATTAGACTTTGGAAAGATTTCAGTTTAGAACAGGAAGCGTCTGACTAACCCCATCTTCCTCTGATCCCTCTTTTGTGAGTCCTATTTGCTCATATGTACTGAGCACTACAGTAAAATTGCAGTATATCTCCTCCTCTAGGGCTTCCTCCTCTATAGCCCAGACAAGTACTTTATCACAAACCCCAAAGAACTGTGCTAGAGGAACTTCCACCCTGGGGTTCTGCTTTCCTCCATCTTCTGAACCACTATTTTAGGACAGCCCCAGTCACCTTACTTCATATTACTTTACTCTCTACTCTCTTTCTACTCTTTCTACCATCTCTCCCACCAAACACTTTACTGTTACTGTTATATTTCCTCTCCAGTCCTGGAACTAATATCTGTAGTCAAATCGGCATTCATGGTTCTTGGATGGACTGTGTCAACCTATTTCCCTATTCCCATTACTGTAATTTTATGACCAAAGTACCACTCAGGGAGTATCATTCCCCTGTGTGTGTTGCCTCTGTCATTAGAATCTAAGCTCTATGGGGGCGGCTAGGTGGCGCAGTGCGTAGAGCACCGGCCCTGGAGTCAGAAGGACCTGAGTTCGGATCCAACCTCAGACACTTAACTCACACACAAACAAAAACCTAGCCGTGTGACCTTGGGCAAGTTACTTAACCCCAATTGCCCTCCAAAAAGAAAAAAAAAAGAATCTAAGCTCCAAGAGTACAATCTTTGTCTTCATATTTGTATTCATAGTGTTTATGATAGTGCTTGGAATATATTTTTAAATAAAATTTTTTCATTCATTTATAGTTATTGGTGCTCTGATAATTAGCTATAGCAATAATATTTGGGGGCATAATACACTAATAGTATAGTACTAAAAGCATAATATACTAATAATATACAATAGTAATCAAGTAGCTAAGTGATGGAATGGATAGAGTCCTGGGCTTGGAGTGAGGAAATCCAACCTCAGATACTTACTAGCTATATGACCCTGGGCAGTCACTCAACCTGTAATTGGAAGTAATTGGAAGAGGAAATAGGGAAATAGGTTGACACAGCCCATCCAGGAACCATGGTTGTTGATTTGACTATAATCTGTACAAGGGGAATAAACGTACCCACCTCCCAGGGCTGTTGTGAAGGTCAAACAAGGTAATATTTATTAAGTGCTTTGCAAACTTTAAAGAGCTATATAAATGCTAGCTGTTGTGCTTAGATAAAAGTTATTTTGCAAGTGTTCTTAAATCTCTTTTCCAGCTAAGCATTTTGACTAAAAAATCTCTTCTCCAATTTCCCCACCCCCAGACCACCTGTACCTTCTTAGAACAAAGCTCTTTACCTAAAGAAGGCTGCTTACTAAATGTTGTTGACTGTATGAAATTTCCATGTCTGTTCCCAACTTGGTCTTAAGCATTTGGGGGAGAGGGAGGAGGCAGAATCAGAAGGCCCCATCATATCAATTTTATGGACTGGGAAACTGATTCCTAGAGAAAGGAAAGTATACCAGAATTAGAAAGACAAAACCTAGTTCTCCTGGTACCCTGAACAGAATCATCTCAATCTCTGCTCAACCATGCTATCTCTGCCTACAAGACATGTAAGGGAATGGGTAAGATGGATTCTGTTAGGTGTCACTAATCAGGGACTGCCTTCCAGCATCCCTGACCCCAGGTCCCCTCAAACCTCTTTAATTCCTCCCTTTTTAACTTTTTACAATCAGGATCTGAAAGGTCAATGCTTTAGAGGAAAAAAGACACTTTGGTCATGTGACCTTGGGCAAGTCACTTAACTCCAATTGCCCTCCAAAAAGCAAAAAAAAAAAGACACTTTGAAGGAGACGTTTTAGCTCATCCCTGTAAATTTCCCCAGAGGGGGAAAAGTGGAGACTTTTGACAGACCCTAGGAAGAACCCCTTGACATTCTCAATGAAGATAGCCAAAATTAGACAAGATGATTGTGCCAAAATGGTATTCTTATCAGTTCTATTTTTATCTTCTTGAACCCATTTCCAAGATATGAAACACTGCAATGGACAAAGAATTGGAAATGAAGATGATGGAAAGGAAAATGGAGAGGAGTGAGTGGACTGGGACATATTAAAAGCTAGGAATTATGCTGGAGAAGTGGTACAATGAGATGTCATTAGATAAATGTATGCATGGATTTTAAAAG
This sequence comes from Gymnobelideus leadbeateri, assembly GCA_011680675.1. Taxonomy (NCBI): domain Eukaryota; kingdom Metazoa; phylum Chordata; class Mammalia; order Diprotodontia; family Petauridae; genus Gymnobelideus; species Gymnobelideus leadbeateri. The sequence continues at coordinate 411,225 of WOXC01010095.1, read as the reverse complement.
GGGAGGGAGGACTGGTACCATAGCAAGAACAAAGGAAAACTGATGGGCAATGTCTATGTTCCAATATTGTCCTCATAATGACAGGGGAACCTCTTATTGACGCCGGTATTTTGGGTAGACCACCTTTGGAAGGCTTATGGGAAGACGTAGAAAGGACAGGACTGAAATGCATGGCTGTAGATAATACCCACATGAGTGAGATCACAGGTTCATTGGAACTGTGGGGCCACTTCCCTATCCTCAACCCCTCCTTCAGGCAGCCAGTGCTTTTCAACTCCTCCTCACAAAATAAAAACCTGATCTCTGGAAAGGGTCTGATAGCAGTCTTTTGCACCTTACTGTGAAATTTAAATCAACTATTTCCCTTAAGGGAATTATGTTTTAAGCTTTCTATCCTGCTATGTAATGAAAGGCTTTGTACCCCCTTCTCTCCCAACTCCACAACCCCCCATTTTTAGCTTTATATTGCTGATGGGTTGGAGGGGTTTTCTGAGAAATAGACAGCATCTCCAGTACCCCAAAATCACTTCCTATGAGTAAGAACTTACTGATAAATGTTTAACAACTGGCTCTATGGGAAAATAAATGCAGTACCCATTTTTAAGTTTAATCTACATTATCAAAGTTTTCTCTGTTATTTTCTTAAGACTAGACAATCAACAAATCAAGCCCCGATTTGTGGCATTTATTGATTTCTGAGGTATACATGGTCAAGCTGAAAATTTAACAACTAACTCTTAGAAACGTGTCTATATGAGCTGGTTCCAAGTATATCCCTGCCTATATGTCGCCATCTTGTGTGCCTATATCTAAGGTTTGCCCCTTTTCAGGGCATCAGAACTTTGCTTCCATGGAGAATTCAGAACTGAGGGATACTTTTCAATGGATTGGGATAGATTCAGTCAGGATGGACATATTACCATTGGATGTGCCCTACATACACAAGTATGGTTAGTAGGAGCTAAGAACCAGAATAGGGCTTTGAGAGTACAAGCTTGTCTGCTGAGTGGAATTTGAGTTCCTCAAAGGCTAGGAACCTATCTGATCTTTTTTTTTCTTTTTGCAGGAGGGAAGGCAGGGCAATTGGGGTTAAGTAATTTGCCCAAAGTCACACAGCTAGTTAAGTGTTAAGTGTCTGAGGCTGCATTTGAACTCAGGTCCTTCTGACTCCAGGGCCAGTGCTCTATTCACTGTGCCACCTAGCGGCCCCTAACCCATCTTATCTTAAATGAATATTGAAATTGCTAGGAGCCAGGACCCTGAAGCCTCTCAGGAAATGGCTGTTGGCAGCCTATAGAACAATAACTTCCAAAGGAGTCTGACTGTGAGGAGGGGAAGAGTTAGCACCAGAAGCTAGTAGGGCAACTCTGATATAGCCATACCATTTTGGACAAATTCCCTTTATGTCTCTGAGGTTGCTTCCTAATCCATAAAATAGGGATACTCACATTTCCTAGAGGTCTCTGGTGACATGGTCACCAGTGCTAGACCTGGAGTTAGGAAGACTTGCATTCAAATCTGGCCTCAGACACTCACTGTATGATTCTAGGCAAGCCACTTAATTCCTGTCTGCCTCAGTTTCCTCAACTATGAAATGGAGATAGTAATGTCTCCCTTTTATACCTGGGCTATGCTGATATGATCTGGGTTATCTCCCCAGGCAGATTTTTGGGAGCATCAAATGAGATAATATCTGTAAAGCACTTAGGACAGTGCCTGTAACATAGAGGTCCTTAATAAACACTTGGTTCCTTACCTACTTCATTTTGTAAACCTCACAATACTATATGAATGTGAGTTACTGTGATCTATAAGTAACACTCTTTACAATCCCCAAAGTATAGAATTGAGGTAACTTGGCAACAGTAAGATGGGATTGTGACCATACTCTTCCTCTTCCCTCTTAGCACTGGATCTGATAGCAAGGTTGCCCACCATGTTGTACTTTTGCTACTTTGGGTCATAGAATTGCACATTTTTTATTGACTCTAACCTCCTTATTCTTATGGGTGAAGAAACTGAGAATGTGTGACCAGAGCTTTAAGTTATCAGTCTAATTCTGTTGCAGGTGATGTACATAGAATGTTGTACTTGAAACAAAAATAACAATTATAAAAATAACATATTCATGTGGTACTATAAGGTTTGCAAAGCACAATAATGTTATCTACTTTCTTCATTCCACAGATCTGGGCACTGAGGCCCAGAAAAAGCTAAGTGACTTGCTCATGATGGCACAATTATAAATTTTAATTATAATAATAGCTAATATAATAATAATAGCTAACAATGTGTTAGGCACTTTACAATTATTAGCTTATTCAATCCTCACAGCAACCATGGGGGGATAGGACCTATTTTTATCCTCATTTTATAGATGAGGAAACTAGGACAAACAAAGGTTTAAATGACTTGCCCAGGGTCACCTACTGTCTGGGGTCAGATTTGAATTAAGGTCTGTTGTTTTTTTAAGTTTTCAACATTTACTTTTATAAGATTTTCGAGTTCCAATTTTTTTTCTCTCTCCCTTCCTTCCCTTCACACTTCCCTAAACAGCATGCAATCTGATATAGGCTATACACGTACAATAATATTAAACATATTTCCACATTAGTCATGTTGTCAAAGAAGAATCTGAACAAAAGGGAAAACCACAAGAAAGGAAAAACAAACAAAAAAAGAATATAGTATTCTTGGATCTGCATTAAGACTCCATAATTCTTTATTTGGATGTGGATATCATTTTCCATCATGAGTCTTTTGGAATTATCTTAGATCATTGTGTTGCTGAGAAGAGCTAAATATATCATAGTTGATCATTGCACAATGTTGCTGTTACTGTGTACAATGTTCTTCTGGTTCTGCTCACTTCAATCACTTTACTCAGCATCAGTTCATGTAAGTCTTTCCAGGTTTTTCTGAAATCTGCCTGCTCATCATTTCTTATAGCATGATAGTATTCCATTACATTCATATATTACAACTTGAATGCAGGTCTTCTTCCCTCCAGGTCAGGTGCTCTCTCTACTAGGCCACCAATCTATTTGAAATAAATTGCAACAATATAAGACACCTAAGCAGAATCTTCAAGGTGCTTCTATCCTGTAGCATACTCATAGGGAAGGATGTTGAATTTACTTCCTATAAACATGTATCTGTCTTGGATGGGTTAGCTGCCTTGAGGCAGCTATTGGGATTACCTTTAGAACTATAGGCTTTCAGATCACAGAAAGGCCTTAGAAATCACCAGGTCCAACTCTCTCATTTTATAGGTGAGGAAACTGAGTCTCAGGGAGGTGTTCTGCTTTGGTATGTAACACTAGTTGTAGGTATTGCTGTTGATGTCATGGTTGGATGGCTGCTACTCAGTCCTTTCTGTTTTTTCCTTTCTGTAATAATAATAATAATAATAGAAATAATAATCCCTAACATTTATTAAATACCTTCTATGTGCTGGGCACTATGCTAAACATTTTATAAATATTATCTCATTTGATCCTCACAACATCCCAGAGAGGTAGGTCCTATCACTAGCCCCATTTTTCAGTTGAGGAAAACAAAGGTTAAGTGACTTATCCAAGGTCATACAACTAGTATGTATCTAAGGCTAGATTTGAACTCAGGCCTTCTTAAATCCAGGCCCAGCACTCTACTTACTGTACCACCTACCTTGAAGGATAGATACTGAGCTAATCTTTCCCATGTTTTTGCTATCTCCTCTATGGAGGATAGGAAAGTTCTCCTGGCCATTGTCCTCAACCCCTTACTTTCTATCCCTCTGGAGACTTAACCCTACTACTTATGGCAATTAGTGTGATTTTTAGCTTAGGAGTAACCTAGTGATCCCTTAGGTACAGAGGGTTGCTTCCTTCTCTGTCATTATATGAAGTTTATTATATCAGACTAGAGTTAATAGCACAATCACAATAGCTCTGTGCTCCCAATTGGGGAAAAAAATCTAACAATCAGACAGAAGTTTGGTTATCTGCTTTAATTTAAATTTATGTTTCTTTTAGCTGGTCCATGGCCTCTTTATATTTGAGGCATATTTCTTGATAGGAAACATTTAGGTAAAAAATCGAACAGAATATATAACAATAACCATCACTGGAAAGGCACAAGAAAAAGTTAGGGAATGAGCAGACCAATTGCCTTAGTCTTTGAAGAGATGGGCACAGCTCATAGCCTCAGGCAGAATCTTTTGGAGGCTCAAGGCCTCCTTTTGCTTTCTCCTTTTTCTCTCTCTTTTTTAAAATTATTGTTCATATGCTGCCAATTTTTCTTCCTCCCCAGGTTAAGTCCTGGATAGGGCTGGGAAGACCATCTCCCCATAGCTGCTGATGCTTAGTTCTTGAAATCCCTACTTCTTCCTTTAATTTCATGTCTCAAAAACACATAGATGTTCCCTCTGTAAGAATTCCCAAGCATGATTTAAGTCTCACTTCTCCCTTAGAGATTGGGATAGTACCAAATTGCCCTTAGGACTAAGAGGACACCAGTCAGTTTTCAAATCCTTATTATTAACACAAATAGAAAATCATGGACAGATTTAAAAGGAAAAAAAAAACCAGCTAGACCCCAAGTTTCTGGGTTCTCAAATAAGTGTTCTTTTAATCACATATCCTACTTCATCCTGCATTTCCAGGATTCTGAGAGGGGGAAAAACAGAAGGAATCCATTGCACTGCCCAGCTGCCTCCAAGAGACCATAACTCTTAGGATGCAAACTTCTGTATCCTTGCCCAAGTTAGGTAGGAAAAAAGGAGAAATAAAGCATAAAGAGCAATGTATTTAGAAAACCAAGGTTCAAGTATTGTTTCTATTGTTTTCTCATCTCAATTTTCTATTCTATGAAATGAAGGTGTTGGACAAGATGATGTCTTAGACATTTTCTAATTCTAACATTCTGTGATTTCATTCATTGGGGTTAAATCAGGAAGACTGAGAGCGGGGCAATAACAAATTGTAGATGTAAACTTAGAGGGATGGGAGAGAAGCAGAATGTTAATCAGTCTTATTGAGCACCTACTGGGTGGAACATTTTCTTTGTCCATGGGTGGAGGCTAGGTAGGACAGGGAGAAAGGAAAATACAAAAGAAATATGGCAGGCCCCATTCTTCTACATTGACTGGATGGCGAGATGAGATGACCTCTAAGAGATCTCCATTTCCAAGATTCTTGAGAAAATGATCATTTATTTAAAAATAAATTATGAAACAGTATCAAGAAGTCTATATTAATGTAGTATAAACTAGGCGTATGGAGTAAAGAAGAAATCAGAAATGGGAAGAGTAGTATGTAGTAGGAAAAAGAACCCTGGCTAAAAGTTATAAGATCAATTCAATAATTCAATTCAATTCAATAAACTCTTATTAGAGGTCTATTATGTGCCACACACTAGATCTAGGTTCTAGTCTTGACTTTGCTATTAACTATGTAACTTTGGGCTAGTCATTTCTCTTTTCTGAGCCTCAGGGTTTTCATTTGTAAATTGAGGGGTTGAATTAGATGATATCTAATTCCCCTGGCCCCCAGCACCTCACTACATTTTACACATTTTTAATGTATGTGCTATGTAGCATTAGTTATTTGTAATTTATAACCCAACCCCTGTCATGATAGACCCAGGTATTAGGAGCTTTCACAGAAACTCTCTGATTTGTGTCACCATCCAGAGAAACCTGAGGACCACCAATGTCTGATTCATTTGCTCATTTCAAAGTGGGCCTTCAGCTAGGGGCGGCAGTATGGTACATTGGAAAGAACATTATCTTTGAAGTTGAAGGACCTGAATTTGAATTCTGGCTTTGCTACAAACTACATGTGTGGACTTATGAAAGTTATTTAACTCCTCTGTATTTCATTTTTCAGAGAGGTTAATCTAGATGACCTCTGAGGCTCCTTCAAGCTCTGAATTTATAATCCTATGACTTCTCCCCAAAAGTATTCAGGCTAATAAAGCATTGACTATAGGACAGGTTTTATTTAACTAAACAAAAGTCAAGAGAGACTCATAGAGAGTCAAGAAAACTACCTCCTCTCCTCGCCCCACCCCCACTCCCTACTCCTCACAAGGACAGATATAGTCCTTCTGACATAGTGTGATGTGATTAAAGATGTTAGGGAACCAGTCAGTCATCCTATCCTGGTGAGTCCCACCTTCCCCATCAAAAAAGAATTAAGGGATAACAGAGAGCTGACCTTTTTTGCCAGACTTGCAAAATCTACACAGCTCATAGTAGTATGGAGAGGCAAGGTCCACGTGCCATGGCAAGGGCCATTCTACTTCATGGTTCTGAGCTTTGCTGTTCCTTAAAGTACATGGTTTCCTGCTCCTCTTTCTCTCTCTCTGTCTCTTTCCTTCTCCCCTCCTTCTCTCTTCTCTCCTCTCCCCACCCCTCCTCCATTTCTTCTTGTTCTTGTTTTCCTCCTCCTCCTCCTCCTCTTTCTTCTTCTTCTTCTTCTTCTTCTTCTTCTTCTTCTTCTTCTTCTTCTTCTTCTTCTTCTTCTCTCTCTCTCTCTCTCTCTCTCTCTCTCTCTCTCTCTTTCTTTCCCTCTCTCCCCTCCCCTCTTTCCCCTCCTCTCTCTCTCTTCCCCACCTTCCTTCCTCCATGGAAAATTAAATAGGTAACCTGGGTTCTCCTTGTGGTCTCCTACTAAATACCTATATGAGGCTAATCAGAGAAGGCTTCCTGGAGAAGGGTAAAAGTCAAGTTAATATATCAAGTACCTTATTATGTGCCTAAACCTGTACTATAAGAGCATACACACACACACACACATACATATATGTATGTATATGGACCATGTACATATGGTCCCTGCCCATGAAGATAAGATATTAATGTCTGAGAAGAGAAATTTTACATAAAATTTTTAGAGGACAAGCCAAGTCATTAAAACACTAAGCACTAATATTTTTCAGAGTCTCTGTTCTCTAGCTATTATTTTATCCAAGGAAAAAATAGGAGGAATTTATACCATCAGAGGAGAGAGATGGAGGAGTCAGGGGACTGAGGATGGAGTTAGGGGATGAAAGGTATCTTAAGAAAGCTGCTTTTCCAAGGCCAAAGACTGCTCTGACTCTCAGATCAGCTTGAACTTGGAATCGAAGCAGCCCACGCCGCCTCTCTAGGCAGAAGGTGGTGGGTGCCCAGTGGGGACTCAAAGCAGTGTCAGCTTAGACAAGCGTCATGATCAAGAGTCACAGAGTGTAGATTTAATACTGTACATAAATACACTTTACAATCATTGGGAAGGCTTTCTGCTCAGAGGAGACCATTGGAATATTTTATAGTGATGCAGATCAAGTGAAAAGACAGAGAATAAATAAAGGGGAAGATAATTATTTGATGGAGTTCTTTTAGGATATGCCACAGCAGGGAATACTTACGAAGAATACATATTACTGGAGAGACACAGCCATTCAAGCATCAAACTAACCTATAAATTGTCAGAAGCGAAAATTGGAGGAAAGGAATTGAAGAGATTTGGGCGCCCATCATCCCATTAGTGCTGGGTTCCACGCTCCACCTTGCTTGGAGCTCTGTGAGCCCAGCACAGCACAGCCCCACAGAAGGGAGACGCCGCCTAATAAATGTCTTCGGAAAATTACGACTGTACCACTACAGTAAAAAGATGGCGCCGTTTATCTCACCGCCATCTGCACAGGCTCATTTGTTGCTCCCGAGGCAGCCTGCCCGCACCCAGTAAGTTTGCATCTCCCCACACTTAGAGTGTTTTCTTTGCAAGGATGTTCCTGATGCCTGTCTCAGTGTGGCTCCCCCTTCCTGCTTCCTGAGCATAGGAAGGAAGAGGAGCAGAGAGCCCTGACTTTATCCCTCACATTCTGGGAGCTACCCACTGACCAAGAAAACCTGGACCCCAGGAACAGGGCCTCTTGGGAAAAGGTGGACTCTGTGGATCAGGTAAAAAGGAGCTAAGTCTGGGGATGAATAAGGAGGAGACAAAGACAGGGACCAAGAAAGGAAAATAGAGATACACACAACAAGGGAGCAGAGATATAGAGTGACTGAGACAGGGAGAAAAGAAGCCAAATTAAATCAAAAACAGACATCCAGAGACACACAAAAGATGAGACTGAGATAATAAGAAAAACAACAAATGGAGAGAATTTTCTTGAAGAAGTTGAAGTCTCTTGGAAAAGATCTATCAATCAGATGAGTGGGCATCTTGGGCTGGAGTATCCACTCACACTTTTCCTTATATCATAGACCCAAAGTCTCAACAATGGAAGCCTAGATCCATACAACTAACCAGCACACCAACTCATAGCCCTTTTTGATTTTTCCAATGTCTCAAAATCACATTGACCTAATCTACTTGAAAGGAATTCTCTAGAGAGCCAGTATCAATTGATTCTTCTGAACCTAGATCTCTTGTATAACCTATGGATGAAGGCCCACAGGTTATGCCTGAGGCAGCCTTTGGCATTGATTCTGCTCTCTCCTTTTGTCTGACCACCCATTCTTTGTCTCTTTTGCTGGCTCATCATCCATATCCTGCTGCCTAGCTGTGGATGTATCCCAAATCACTGTCCTGGGCCCTCTTCTTTCTCTAAAATCTCTATTATCACCTCCCCAGCTCAGTTTAATGATTATCTCCCTGCTGATGATTCTTAGATGTATCTTTCTAGACCTCAGGTACATTATCTTTAAAATGAAGGGATTGGATTAAATATCCTCCAATGTCTCTTATGGTTCCCAATCTATGTTCCTAGCCCTAGCCTCTCCCCTGAGTTCTAGTCTTTCAGCACCAATTCCTTATTGGACATTTCACAATGGAAGTCCTGTGGGCTTCTCAAACTCAGTTTGTCCTTAGGAAAAGAACAATATCTGATGCTCTACAAATGTAGCAATTTCCCATGTGGGAAACACTAGCCAAGGCAGGAAGCTCTCCACAATTAAAGCTTGTTCAGAGGAAATGGGGCAAGAGGGTTAAAGTTATCCCCAAATCCTAGGGCTCAAATTCGTACCCTTGTGATCAACAGACTGAGTCCAATTTTTAGTGTACCTCTTCATAAGAGGTATAAGCTAAAACTTGTTTGGACATCACCATTTTTTGAACCCTTGCCTGACCTTTTCCTCTATGGTTTTTTTCTTGGCCTTGTTCATTTGTGACCTCTTATGACTTGCTCTAATAATGAACTCGATTGTCTCAGATGATATTACTTTTTATTCCCAGTCCCTCAGTGACTAGGACGTCAGGACATCCCGCCCACATCAGGCTGACCTTCCAGCATTGAAGTCATAGTAAGGTCCCCACCACTGCGTATTATTAGGGAAATAGTATGGTAACTGTGCTAGATACTTGGTGCATATAGATGCAAAATGCCCTCAAAGAGCTTGCAATCATATAGAAAGAGTGATAGTGATAGCATAATAGAATATGCTAGTGTACCATGTCTCTGGGCTCACTCACTCAATTTTCACTCTTACTTGCAGCTTGGGTGCCATAGGGGCAGCTAACTATGTCTTTGTTCAGAGTTTTAAGATCTGCTGAAGTTTTCCAGTTCTGCTACTCGACAGCCCCCACCAGTATACTTCCAATGGATTTGGAAGCCAGACAATTAGCTTTTAGAAAGGATAGTTACTAAACAGGTATTGTGGTTATAGCAACAATTTCCCAAATAAATGGTACAAACTGATTGTAAAATGATAGTGAGGCAGACATATTGTAAACTTGTGTGGTGAAGGTGACTAGAGCTCCTTTTCTACCAGCATGGAATCCCCATAAGTTTCTCCAGGGATAGGTCTCAACTGTGTTTTGAAGGTTATACCTTTGTAGAGCTGCCTTTCCTCTATATGTCTGCTTTATCCTAGGTGTGGACCCTTGCTATGCAGAGGTTGCTGCCACCCACTGTAGCTATTGACATTCAATGAGACCTCCAGGTCTTCTGACCTTTCCAAATTTATAAGCAGGTAACTTCGTCAGTTCCATTTCTGGATGCCTTTTCTTGGGAGACTTTCTGTTTGCCTTGACTAGTCAGGTCAAATGGAGGCATTGTCTCATACCAATCCAGTCACTCAGGGGCACATGATCAATGGGGAAGGGAGAGAGAGAGGGAAACATTCTTTCATCTCCCCAAGAGTATTTCCCTCTCATGGGCTTGGAACCCTCGACTTGCAATTTTTGGATTTCTCTACTACTCAGCTGACTGACTCTGACCCTGAACTGCTTTACACACACACACACACACACACACACACACACACACACACACAAACACATGATACATATATATCCCAAGATTTTCTTCAAACAATCTCAAAATATTTTCTCTTTTTCTCAAATATTTTCTCTTTTTAACCAATAACCCCAAACCCCATGATCCTTTCAAATTAAGAATTTATTCACACCTGGTTTACATTAGATTGATTGAATCAAATGAGATACCTGGACCTTCTATGCTTAGTTGGAATAGGAATAGACAACTATCCCTATATCAGAATGCAATTAAATGAATAAAAGAAATCAAAGAGTATCCTAAGGGATTACATAGGGATGGATCACTCCTATCTGGGGGGAACAAGGACAGCTTCATGAAGAAGTTTAGATTTGGGCTAGTCCAATGGGTCTTTTCTTGAGGTAGCAAGGTGATTGGCCACAGGATAAAACTAGACTCAGACTGGCAATCATATACAGTTTAGCCCTTCCACATTGTGACTTTTCCTATTGTGATTTTGGTATATCTTGGGTCAGCATAAGAAATTAAATGGGAATTTGAGGGGAGTGTTGTGGAAGCCACAGATGACAGGCAAAGGTCAGCAGATGACACAGAAAAATGCTTAACCCAAAATTTACAATAAGGCACTATAAAGACCCCATAAAAAAAAAAAGAAAAAAATCTGACATCTTTTTTGGTACAAAGGGAGGGCCAAAAAAATTTACATGTATTTTCCAGATTTTGGGGGCACCATGCCTCTAACCCCCATGATGTAGAACGGATAACTGTACTATGTTTTACAGATTAGGCCTAAGATACCCAGAGATATGAATGATTTGGCCAAGGTCATCCTGTAGGATAATGTTAAAGCTGGACTTGAAGCTTAGGTCCATTACTCCTTCCTCTGTCCCATACTAACTCTGTTAACCATCCATTGTTATTTAATAAATTTTTTCAAGAATGACCTAGAAATTCCTACAGAATTAAGACCATGGAAAATTAGGTGTAGAGCTGTAGTGTAAAGGGCCTCAGAGTATATCTCTCTCATTTGACTGAGGTCTAAGAAGATTATGTAACTTGCTTAAGGTCATCTAAGCCTCACAGGTGGGACTGGTCTGCTCTCCTAACATAGTCACAACCAAGTTATTTAAATGGAAGCAGTTCAGGGAAAGATCACTAGCCTGAGAATGGAGAGACGTGGGTGCTAGCCCTAGCTAGCTAACTATGTGACCTCAAGCAAGGCCCTTCATCTCTCTGGACCTCCTTGTCATCTTTAGAATGAGGGGAGTTGCTTTAGATATCGTTAAGGTCCCTTCCAACTCTAGCATGCTATGATGTTGCAGAAATAGAAGCAGAGCCAGTCTGGCGAGCTGAGCTGGTCTCCATGGCTATTCTAGGCATATTTTAGAATAAAATTCTGTGGGGGAGGTATTGTGGGATAGTGGAAAAAACACTGGATTTGGAGCTGGAGGACCTGGGGTTGAATGCTGGGTCTGCTACTTATTTGCTATGTGATCTTGGTCCGGTTTTTCTTCGTTTCTCTGAGTCTTAGTTTTCTCATCTGTAATTAGACTAGATCAACTCCAAGGATACTTCCAGTTCTAAATCCTATGAATACAACAATTTTGTACTCTGTAAATTAGTTTTAATTTATAGCTTTCATTTATGTTTTTCCAATAAGTGCTAATGAAATCCTTTTGAAAAAGCCTAAAAAAGGGCTAACCTTTGTTTTAGACATATGAAAGGGACAGAAAGGGCTCCCTACACTACCATTTTGTATCTAGACATGGGCTGGTAGCTGCAGCCAATAAATAAAAAGGATCTGCCTTCATCAAAGAACGTTTTGGGGTGCTATCTAGTAAAGGTCAAATATAGTAAAAACTGAAGGAAACCCCAGAGAGGGCTGGGGCTAGAGTATGACTTCCAGACTTAATCACATTTACTCACATCTATAACTGGGGGCCGAATTCTGCTTTGTCTCCATAGCCTGGGAGCCAGCAAGCCTTGGGACCTGGAGGAATGTTTGTCACACACCAACTTCATTAACTTCTCTCCTCCTGGGCTTGTCAAATAAGAAGGGAAGGCATCCCCTTGGTGAAGAGTGACGATGGGAAATGCTTGGCCTTGCCTGGAGCTCACAATGGCCCCTTCTCAGACCTGCTCAGAGACCTTATAAAAATTGCCACTGGCCAATTGAGAGATGGGGCTCCCTCAGTTACAAGGTTTCATTTAACTGCTTGTTGAATAAGAGCCCTTTTTTGCAGTTCTTTTTGTTTCATTAAAGGCTCAAACCTGCCTTTTGTCCCCTTCTGACTGTTTTTTACCTTGGGGTAGCTGGGCAGTCCCTGGTGTCTCCCACAGTAGCCCATTTGAGGAGGGGAGAGAGTGGTGCCAGAAAAAAGAAAATGTCAACAGATACTAGGGCAAGTCAGCTCTCTGTCCGCAAGTACTGAGAAACCAGGAAGTCCAGGTTGGCCATGAAAGCCAGGCCTGCTGTGACTGCCTGTTCCTAGAAGACCTAGCTCCTTACCCTTTTCCTTTCTGTTTGCATTAATGCAGAAGCCTACAGCATACCCAGATCTCTAGGACATTTAGGTATCATGCTTTCTGAAGGCAGCAAACTAATAAAATAATTGCTCTAAGTCCTTCTGAGTCTCAGGACTTAGAGCTATTCTCAGTTTGATTTAGTGGGACTAACCTTTGACTTGGAGTCAGGAGACAAAGTCCTATCTTTGCCACTTAACAGTGATCTTAACCAAAACTCTGAGTCTCAACTTCCTAAGTCTCAAAATAAAAGGAGGAATAACAATGGCATTCTTGACCTCATGTGGTTGTTATATGAAGGTCAGGTGTGACCATACAAAGTATTCTGTAAAGCACAGCATAAATGGGAGTTATTATTTGTAATTATCTGGTTCAAAACTATAATTTCATTAGTCTGTGGAGCTCCCTGGCAAGGAAACTCCTTCTGCCAATATTGATCTGCAGCTGCTTGGACATTTTAATCTTAAGCCACCAGAATCAGGAAGAAGTTGAGAGCCTTGTGTGGAGTCACATTACGGATATGTAGGAATGAGAGACAAGAATTGACTCCAAGTCTTAGGTTTATTCTTTTTCTAAAATTTATTTTATTTTCAATTCAGGGAACAAAACAAGCATTTCCATAGCACAGTACAATAAAAAGATGAAACTGCAAATCTACTTGCTATTCCCTCCAAATATACAACAAAGTTATTGCGCAAATTTCTTTCTTCACTTTTTTCCTTCATTCCCACCCACCCTAGAAAATGGCTACCCTTAGACACAAATAGGTATATATATAATTATTCTATATATACTTCTATTTATTCCTTCTCTGGATACAGATAGTGTCTCTCTTTATATGTCCTTTATTTTTAATTTATGTATTTAGGATAGTCAAAATGACTTAGTTGCTTAAAATTATTCTTAAAATAATACTGCTGTTACTGTATACGATATCCTCTTGGTTCTGCTCACTTCACTCTTCATTAAGACTTATTCTACTAGAGACAAACTGAGAATAGCACTGTGGAAATCATCCTGGTCCTCAGATACACCTTGAGTGATTTTGATTAAGTTTAGATAGAAATTGTCCAGGGATAAGTCACTATCTTGTGATAATTCATTTGTTTTTATTATTCTACAAATCAGCACATAAGTAGATAAATAGCTTTTTTCTCTAATTGAATAAGAGTATTAGGATGGAAGCTTATCCTCTGTAGACTCTCTAAGAGCATTCTTTATAAGTACAGAAGCATGCAGGAAGGCAGGGATGATAAGTACCTCATACTGTTCCCTCATGATTTTAATCTCTGCTAGCTTAATTTATTATTATTATTATTATTATTATACCACCCCTAACTTAGAAAAACATGTTCAATGGCAGAAAATAAGGCTATCACAAGTTACTTATCAGAGGACTACAGGATTTCATTGGCAAATCTTACTAATTAGCTGTGAGACCTTTGGCAGGCCAATTTACCTTTATGGGACTCAGTTACCTCATCTCTAAAATGAGAGCTTGGACTAGATGCATTTCTAAAGTCCTATTCCATTTTGATAGTCTCTGATCTTAGTCCTTGGGGGCCCTCCCAAAGACCCCATAGATGGTTCACAAGTAGCTCTGGTCTTTTCCCAATCAGATGGACAGGTATTTGGTAGTAGGGTCCACTTAGGCTCCACAGAACAATTTATTTTTCAGCTTTCTAATGCACTTACTGTGTAATATGCATTATGTTACCTGCATTTGTGTCTCATCTTCCTTCCTACTAGACTGTAAGTCGATGAAGACTGTTTCTTGTCTAAACTTTTAATCTCTCCCAGTGTTTTGTGCAGTGCCTTGCAAATGAATAAATTAATAAAATGGATTAATAAAATCAACTAATTAATAAAATGTTAAGTGAATGAATGAACTTGTCCCCTCCTGACTGTTTGTTTTTTACCTTGGGTAGTTGGGTAGTCCCTGGTATCTCCCATAGTAGCCCATTTGAGGCAGGGAGAGAGTGGTGCCAGAAAAAGAAAATGTCAGCAGATACTAGGGCAAGTCAGCTCTTTATTCCCAAGTACTGAGAAACCAGGGAGTCCAGGTTGTCCATGAAAGCCAGGCCTGCTGTGACTGCCTGTTCCTAGAAGACCTAGCTCCTTGCCCTTTTCCTTTTGTTTAGATTGATGCAGAGGCCTACAACATACCCAGCTCTCTAGGACATTTAGGTATCATGCTTTCTGAAGGCAGCAGACTAATAAAATGACTGAACGAATGAACGGAGGACAAACATGGAGCAAGGATGCTGAAACAAATTATTCCCTAGTCTTTCCAAGGTTCTAGACTAAATCCAACTCCTGTGACTACCTTCAGGCTCCCTACAAATGGGACAGTATGAGTGATGCTAAGTAGCTTTTAATTTTTCCAGCAAAAAAAGGACAAGAAGGAAATGGGCTAAATTACAGTCATATATATTAATTAGAGAAGTTGGAGAATCTCCTGAGGCAAGCGTTCTTCAAAAAAATTTTAATTGATTTAATTTTTATTTTATTTTTTCTTAATTACATGTAAACAAAAATTTTTAACATTTGTTTTTTAAAATTTTGAGTCCCAAATTCTCTCCCTCCATCCTTCTCTCCCTGTTCCCCTTCTTCAGGAGGAAAGCAATTTGATATAGATTATATATGTGTAGTCATCTGAAATATTCCATATTAGCCACGTCATCCTCCCCTCCCCCCAAAAACAACCAGGCCAAAAATAACCCAAGAACAATAAAGAATGTTTAAAAAAGTATGCTTCAATCTGCATTCATATGGCATCACTTCTTTCTCTGCAGATGCATAGCATTTTTATCCTAAGTCCTTCAGAATTGTTTTGGATAATAGCATTGATGAAAATAGCTAAGTCATTCACAGTTGATTGGTGTTGCTGTGTTCAATGTTCTCCTGGTTCTGTTCACTTCACTTTGTATCAGTTCATATAAGTCTTTCCAGGTTTTTAAAAAAAGCATCCTACTCATCATTTCTTATAGAACAATAATATTTCATCATAATCACATACTACAGCTTGTTCACTCATTCCTCAATTTCCAATTATTTGCCACCACAAAAAGAATGACCATAAATGTTTTTGTACATACAGGTTCTTTTCCTTTTTCTTTGATCTCTTTGGGGTATAGGCCTAGTAGTGGTATTGTTGGGTTAAAGCATATGCAAAATTTTACGGCCCTTTGGGCATAGTTCCAAGTTGTTCTCCAGAAAGTTTGGATCTATTCATAATTCCTTTGGCAATGCATTTGTGCCCTATTTTTCTACATCCCCTCCAACATTTCTCATTTTCCTTTTCTATCATGTTAACCAATCTAAGAGGCATGAGGTGGTACCTCAGAGTTATTTTAATTCATATTTCTCTGATCAATGGTGATTTTTAGCATTTTTTTCATATAACTATAAATTGCTTTGATTACTTCTGAAAACTGCCTGTTCATATCCTTTGACCATTTATCAATTATCTCTATTTCTCTTTGGACATAAATTCTTCATTTACCCATAAATATAACAGGTAAACTATTTCATGCTTCCCTAATTTGCTTATAATATCACCCTACATGTCTAAATTATGAGCTCATTTTTACCTTATTTAGTATAAAGCAACCTTGTTTTTGTGAAATGGACCCATTTGGCAGTCTGGTGAAACCTGTGGACCCCTTCTCAGAATAACATTTTAAAATGCATAAGATAGGGATGGCTAGGTCGTGCAGTGAATAGAACACCGGCTCTGGAGTCAGGAGGACCTGAGTTCAAATCAGACACTTGACGCACTTACTAGCTGTATGACTTTGGGCAAGTCACTTTAACCCAAATTGCCCTCCAAAAAGCAAAAATAAAATAAAATGCATGAGATAAATACATATGATTGCAATAAAAATGAAAGGTTAGTGAAAATTAAAATGTAATTTTTCCCATCCAAGTACACAGACCTCTTGAAATCTATCCATGAACTCCTAGAATCCCTGTCCAAAAAAGATGATGAGCAAACAAATTTTTAAAAATAGACAGCTATATTCCTAGGATGTTTTTAGTGTATTCTAGCTTTATTATTTATGACCTATGAGACCTAGGGGAAGATATTTCATCTTTCTGTGTCTCAGTTCCTTAGCTGTAAAACGTAAAACGAACAATTTGAAATATTCTCTAGGGCTTCCTCAAATTTCTAAATCTGTGATTCTATAATCTAGTTCTGGAGGTGGGAGGATTGATAGATGATTTCTTGAGGTCCTGTCAAACCCTGGGATTCCAGGATCCTGTGGTCCTCATTGGACCTGGAATGCTGTTGTGTTTTGAAGTTGGAGAAGATGTAGGTGCTAGACTAATTCCCATAGAGGTTACACTGCTCCTGTTAGAAAAGTTAAGCAAAACCCCACCCTTACCCAAGCCTGGGGCAGTACTTTTCTCCATCTCCCTCATATCCAGCTTGTCTGCTCCCAGTTCTCTCAGCCAATCAGAGTCAAATCTTCCTCCCATAAGGAGGACAAAGTGTCACAGGGATGTTATTCAGGGAACCTCTTCTAGGTTTAGGTGGTAATATAGCAACAAACAAGCTGTCCTCTAAGAGTTTACCACTTACCTGGCCATACTCCCTCAGAAAACACCCCCTTAGCAGAAGCAGTTTAAAGTTTGGAACATGACTCTTCTGACCTCTCTAGAGTGAGCTTGTCTCCATCTCCACTCAGGATTGAACAGGAGAAAACAGACTGAAACTATAGCAGAATGTGATGAGGGTAAAAGCTGTGAAGAACCTCCCAAGACTGTGCAAGATTTTAAATCACCTGAAGGTATGTTCTCTGTATGTATTTGTATTGTCTCTTCTCCATGCCTGCACATAATAGGTGATCAAGAAATAAATTTAATGAAAATGATGATGATGATTAAGAATAAAGGGATGAAGAGTTCAACTCATAGTTAAACAGTATCCTTAACAAGCAGCCATCTGGACTTGGTTTGAAGCCTTCAAGTGAAGAGGAGCTCACTACCTCTTGAGCCTGCTCCACTTTTGATATCTCTCATTATTAGGAAGTTTGTCCATGCATCAATGTCAGTTCCCAGTTCTACCCTCTGCATGCAAGAACAAGTCTAATCATTCTTCCTTGTGTATTACCTTCCAATACTTGAAGACATCCCACACCTGTGGAGCTGTGTAAGCCAAATCTCACATAATGAATTGCATAGAACAGTCATATATCCAGAGGATGCTGAGGAGACTGAAGGTTATGTCCTAAGAGTTTGAAGAGACTGAGATGTTTAGCATAGATAAAAGAGGCTGGAAAATGATGTTTGATGGGATGTCATATAGAAGAGGGTTCAATCTTGTTCTATTAAGCACCACAGGACAAAACTAGGAGCAAAGTAAGATAGTTACAGGAAGATTCAGCTTTTTATAAGAACTCCACAATAGCCAGAGCTATCCACAGATGGATGGGGATGTCTCAGGAGGTGGTGGGTTCCCCATTAGTTGACAATGGATAATCATTTATTGCAGCTGTTTTATGGAGGGAAATTCTTTTGAGATATGGGCAGAGCTAAATGACCTCCCAACCATACCTCCCAGTATGTTCCTCCCAACCTTAAGATTCTTTTATTCTAATCCTCTTTGCACAGCTCTTAGCTGCCCAATCATAGGGACAAATACTTGGGAGGGAGTATGAGGTAAGGGAGCAAATATCATGGGACACTACTGGACCAAGAGAAATGATGAAAAGGAGTTTCAGAGAAACCCAGAAAGACTTGCATGAACTGATGCAGAGGCAAGTGAGCAGAATGAAGTGATCAATGTATAGGGTAACAACAACAATGCAAAGATAAACAACTTTGAGAGACTTCAGAACTCTGATCATTGCAATAACCAACTACCACCATGGAGGGCTAGTGATAAGGCTTCTTATCCATAGAGGGGTGATGGATTCAAGATGTAGCAGGTGACACTTATTTTTGGATGTGGCAGATGTATGAATTTGTTTTTGTTTTATTATAATAAGGATCGTGTATTGATTTTTTTTTCATTTAGGCTCAGAGTTTTGGGGGAGATGGAAACTTTCAATAGTGTTATTCAGGAAAAAGGTCACTGAAGCTTTTTAAAATGCACAGATGAGAAGAGAAGGATGTTCAAAAGGAAACACATAAACGTGCAGAACAGCTTTGAAAGTAACGTTTAATTTTTTATATGATTAAAAAACAGGCTTTATGCAATGGAGATTTGGGGTTTCACATATATCCTTTTTTCTGTTCTACTTTGTAGATGGAAAATTCTATTTTTGCATTTGTTAAATTAGAATTTTTAAAAAATAAAGCAACTGATTTCAAGTGTTTAAAAATCATTGAACCAAAAAGTCATGGAACATTAGAAATTGAAGGGCCAGGAGAGATAATATAGTCCAACCCCAAAATTGACAAATGAAGAAACTGAAGCCTAGAGGAGTGAAGTACTTGTCTGAGGTCTCACAAGTCTGTAGTGGAAGAAGGAGGTTGTATCCTGTCTCCTAATTCCACACCCCACAATGGGTTGCCGCATTTTGCCGATTGTAAATGATGTAATGAATATGCCTATATCCTGGGGCCCTGGAAGCAAGAAAGGAAGTGCAAAGCTTGCCCTTGAGCTGAAAGGCTTTCTCAAGGGCAAAGCCCCTGTGAAGGTAGGGGTAAGGGATGACCTGGAATGCACTTGACTTCAATACAAGGAAGAAGTGGGGCTGAGCCTTAGTCCCAGCCCTGGATTCACCAGTCCCCTGGGAGTTATTTTAATGAGATGTTTTATGAGAGAGGTTTCCAAACCAGCACTGGGGTGGAGTTGGGAGGGAGGAAAGGAGAGTATTATGAAGATAAACAGCAAAAGGGTAGGAAGAGGTTCTGCTAGTAGGGAGTTCCTTTGGCTGGGAGGATTTAAATTACTGGTATATTTGCTAACAAAGACATTTCATTTGCCATAGGGAGTCAGTGGGGGGAGACACTGGGAAGGCTCTTTGAATGGGTCATGTCAAGTTTCATTTCTTTCTCTTTTTATTCCTTTGGGGATTCTATAACGAGGCAGCCCTTGGGCCTCGAAGCAGGTATTTATGTCATTCCTGTGGTTGATGTGCTCGAGGTGTGTACCTCTTGGTTAGTTGGACCCTGGAGGCTGGGGAGCCCAGCTGCTCCCACATACGCCTCCATCGTTCTTGCCTCCATGTTCTTGCCATTGGCAGCTGACTTTGACCTTTGTGGCTCCCAAAATAGAAATCAGGGATAGAAAATGCTATCATAAACCTTCCTCCCAGGCACATCCTGACATGCTGGTTCCTTGGGGTATCACATTGGGAGAGATGCCTATCTGGCTGGGCCAGTGAAGTGCAGTATATCCCGAGGGCAGGAAGATGGTTAGAATGACCCTTGGGGCCCTGTGAGTTAGCAAGGATGAGGAAGCTGAATTTTAGGATTATAAGAGCAAGAAGGAAAGTCAGGGAATTATCTAGTCCAACACTCTCATTTTTTAGAAAGCTGAGACCCAGAGTAGTTGTGACTTTCCCAAGGTCACACAGATTATAAGCAGCAGAGTTAGGATTTGAATTTTGTTCCTTTGATCTCCCACTTCCAAGTTCAGCACCATTTCTATTATAGCAATACCTTTCCCCAAACCTTTCTGCACATAAAAGGTGAACATCTCTCCCTGTTTTGTAGTACATTCTATATCTCCTTCTTGGCTTTCTCTTCCCTCTCTAATCCTTCGTAAGAGTTCAGCTACATGGTCCTGTCCAACATGGACACTGAAGCAGGTAAGCAAGGTCAGGATCTTTCCCGAGAGATTGCTTTATTTCCTTGCTAAGCTAGAATAGGAACTGAAGGAAAAACTTTCATCCCACCTTATGTGCCTAGGTAGAGACCTCAATTATCTTGGGTACAGTGGGAAAGGGTTAGAATTCATCAAAGATGAATTTATAATGAGCCAGAAGCTAAATGTTAGAAAAGAGAGTGATGCAGGCTTTGACTTCTCTCTTGACATAAAAGAACTACAGAGCAGGAAGTGGGAGTTAAATCAAGGTGACCACAGAGATAAAGGACAGGAATGTCAAAGAAAAGCACAGGGCTTAGAACAAGGAATCAGATGGGATTATAGTAGTTGAAATGTTTCCTGTAGGACTGGGAAGCCTAGGAGATGTGAGGAAGAGAGGGTATAAGCTAAAAGCTTTCAGGGTATGGGATCTTGAGCATCCTAAGTGGAAGTGACCTCTGTCACATTTCTGTTATTACATGATTGTATAGTACTTTAAACTCATAATTGGGGAGGTGGGGGGTCAGAGGTATGATTTAATTGGTATGGGGAACCCCCAGGATGAAGGCTGTTCACTAGTGCAACTCATTGGTAACTCAGAGTCTTTGAGAGTTACTTGGGGCATCAAGAGTTTAGGTGACTTGATCAGGGACACACAGTATGTGTCAGACACAAGTTCAACCCAGGTTTAAGGCTAGTCTTCTAGAGGCCTCTCTCTTAGGAATGTACCACATTCTAATTTTTATTAGGGCAGCTAGATGGTACAGTGAATAGAGTACAGAGCCTGCAGTCCAGAAGACTCATATTCCTGAGTTCAAATCTAGCCTCAGACACTTAGAAGTGGTATGACCCTGGGCAAGTCACTTAACCCTGTTTGTCTCTCTTTCCTCATCTGTCAAATGAGATGGAGAAGGAAATGGCAAATCACTTCAGTATCTTTACCAAGAAAATCACTACGGAGACACAAAGAATCATACATGACTGAAATGACAGAACAAGCCTAACTCCTTCATTTCATGGGGCAACTAGATGGCACAGTGGATAGCATACTAGTCCTGGAGTCAGGAAGACCCAAGTTCAAATCTGGCCTCAGACACTTAATAGCAGTGTGACCCTGGGCAAGTCACGTAACCCTGTTTACCTCAGTTTCCTTATCTGTCAAATGAGATGGAGAAGAGAATGACAAATCACTCCACTATCCTTGCCAAGAAAAACCCATGGACAGTGTAGGCATATAGGGTATAGACAGACAGGGTCATGAAGAGTCAGATATGATTGAACAATAAAAAAAATTTATGCTTATTTGTGTACATATCTCATCCTTCCCCACTAGACTGTAAGTTCTTTGGGGGAAAGAACTGTTTAAAACTTTCCTAACAACCAGAAATGTCCAGAAGTGGTTGATAATGGGCTGCTTTATTTGGTAGCAAGTTCCTCAGCTTAGCAGTATTTAACCAGAGACTGGTGATCACTTCTGAGCTATTTTGTCAAGGAGATCTGTGTATGGAGCAGTCCAACCCAAAAGCAGCTATTATGTGTCTGTTATAGGCAAGGTACTTACTATGCTAGGTGGTTGGGATAGGAAAACAAAATGAGGCTTAGTAAATGGATAGAAAATGACATTGAGGTGAAGATGGGTGACCAGAAGAATCAGGGTTCTTTCAGTAGAAATGGTCTGATCAAATCTAATCCGGAGCCTCTATTAGCCAAGTACAATAGAGAGAGCTCTGATGTGGAGCCCCAGAGGCAGAGCACAAAACCATCTCTGCTACTTAGCACTTACTGATCTTCAGCAAGTCACTGCACTTTCATTTGTTACAAGGATTGTGTTTTTCTCTTCTTTTTATCTGGGGTTGGTGTTTTGGGGAGGAGAAAGACATCACTGATTATGTTATTTAGGAAAAAAGATGGGGGGAAGAAGGAAGCTATTGGGGAGGTTATTTAGAAAAAAAATAAAAAGAAAGGGGGTCTTCAATGAGAGCGTTTTTAATGCACAGACAAGAACAGAAAGATGTTCAGAAGGAAACAAATGAACATGCAGAATAGGACTCAGTTTCCTCATGTGTAAAATGAGGGGACTTGGTAGAGGAGGTTAATGGCAGAAAAAAATACCCATATGTTCCAAAGTATTCATTTCGGCATCATTCATAGTAACAAAAATCTAGGAACAAACATGTGTCCAGTGTTTTGAGATCAGCTAAAAACTGGAGATCTGTGAAAATAAGGAATGATGAATTCAAAGAATTCAGAAAAACATCGAGAGACTTTTATGAAATAGTGCAGAATGAAGCCAAAAAGAACAAGGTACATAGTGACTACAGTAAAGTAAATAAAGCCAGCTACAAGGCAAAAATACTTAAGTCATAAAAGTTAAAACACATATACTCTCTGTTAATCTACTATAAAAGTAGAAAATGACATTTATTGCTAGTTATAGTTATTCTGGAAGCACCTGAGTGGCTCAGTTTGGGGCCTGAAGTCAAGACTTGAACTTAAATTTGTCCTCAGACACTTACTAGCTATGTGACCTTGGGCAAGTCGCTTAACTTCTGTTTGCTTTAATCCACTGGAGAAGGAAATGACAAGCCACTGCAGTATCTTTGCCAAGAAAATCCCATGGACAGTGTTGGTGTGCTGTGGTTCACAGGGTCATGAAGAGTTAAACAGGCCTAAGTAGCACCAAAAACAATTGTTTTATTAAATGGTTTTGCTTAACTATACATTTTTGCTGGATGTGGTGTCACATCCTGTAGGGGCTGATGCTAGGATGATGTAGGAAGGCTGAGGCTGATGGGACTCTTGAGTTCTGGAGTTCTGAGCTTCAGTGTGGCTAAAACTGACCAGGTGGCCGCACTAAGTCTAGCACCAATGAGCCCCCAGGAATGGAAGGCCACCAGGCTGCCTAAGGAGGGAGAAATAAGTGGATGTCAGAAAATGGAACAGATTAAAGCTTCTTTTGCCAATGGGTGTTGGACTTGGGCCCTTGAGTGGGTGCCACACTTGCAGCCTGGGTGAGATAGGGAGATCTAGTTTCAAAACAAAAACAAAGACAAAACAAGATCTATATATTTGGAGAATATACTTCATAGAAGAGAGATTGTTTGGGGATTTTTTTGGTAAATATCTGTTGTGTCAAAATCAAAGCTATATATATCTGTGTGTATATATATAAACATATGCATTGTGCACACAAGTCAAACACACAAACACATGTATGTCAGTGGGTATTGCATATATGCATGTGTGTATATATACATGCATACCTGATTAACATGAATAATGAATCATGTTAAGTGGTCACATTAGTCAAATTCTTACTGCACCTTTCCATTTGGTTGGAAACAGTGACCGTATTTTACATAATTATAACTTTGAACAGTATGAATTTGAATATATAGGGCTACTTCATGGGATTAATTACTCACTCTAATTATGACCTAGCTGGTTGACTGTATATGTTGTGAGTGCATATGTGTGGGTGTGGGTATGGGTGTATGCATACACACCTATATACATACTTGTATTTATGTATGTGTGCACATTTGAATACACATATATGTGCACACATGTATTTGCAAATTCTGTATATATACATAACCTATACATATATATGTATGTGTGGATGTGTAGGTGGGACTGTGGTACCGTGGAAAGAATGCTGGATTTGGAGTCACAGGACCTGGGATGACATCTGGGCTTTGCCACATACTGCCCATGCATCTTTGGACAAGTCACTTAGTCTTTCTGAGACTCAGTTTCCTCATTTGTAAAAGGAGAAAATTTAATTAGATGACATGTAAAGTCCTTTGTAGTTCTATGCTCCTAGATGATTCTACAGTCACATCTACCTCTGAATCTTATGACTAAATGGCTTTCATGAAATGGAGCAAAAAAAATATTAACCCCATGCTGAGATAACTGTCCCCCAAAGAGGAGCCCATTACCCTTTGGACTGGTCCCTTCCTACCTGGGAGCTGTTGGAAATTGTTTTCCTTCATCCCTCCAGCAGTGCCATCCTTGTGTAGGACAGGTGCCAGAGGCTCCCTCTTTGAACATCCGTGTGGGTAGCTTCCTGCATTTGGAGCGCCCACGGCTGTCCTCTGACTCAGATATAGTGGAAAGAGCACAGATGCATGGGCCAGGCTGTGGGAAAGCAGAGTAGGCAGGCCCGAGCTGGTGAGGTGGCAGCGAGGTTCGGGTTATAGAACTGGAGAATGGGAGAGCTGGGCTGGACCTCAGAGGCCACTGAGCCTAACACCCTCATTTTACAGAAGAGGAAAGTGAGACTCACAAGGTGAAGTCCCATTAGTCGGCCCGGACCAAAACCCAAATCTCCTGACTCCTGGGCCAGTGCGTTTTCCAGCTTGTCTATCCACAGAGACTTCAAGCCTGACCTTAAGCATCTGAGCAAAGGTCATGGAATCACAGGACTCCTAAGGCTGGAAGGGATCTTATAAGGTCATCTGCTTCACTTCTCTCACTCCAAGCAATAGCACCTGTAGGGGGCGCCCCAAGTGGAAAATGGGAAGAGAGCTGTCAATTTCCCAATTCCTATTCTATGGCCGATGCACTTGCAGAGATGGGGTTCTTAAAATGTGCTCTTCAAAGACTTCTAGGTGGTTCATGACCTGGAAATCTAAGTGTTTATGGGTAGGGACAAGTCCTGTGATTTCATTGATACAGGGAACTCTCTAGTGGGGAAACCCTTCCAATTCTAATTGGCATTTTCTCATCAATTCATAGTTTTAGAGAGTTGCTTGAGAAATTAAGTGACTTGTCCAAGGTCACACAGTATGTGTCAGAGGTGGGACACCAACCTTGATCCACCTGGCTTCAGGGCTGGCTTTTTCTCTTCTATACTGTACTGCCTTTCAGAGGAGTGTATATTTATATAACTAATCAACAAATCAGTAATTATTTATTAAGCACCATTTGTTAAGGTGTCAGGAAATACTCTAGGTGCTAGAAATATAAATATAAAAATGGAAAGTATATAGCAATGTATGTACATTTATTATATACATAAGTTTATATACATAATAGATACACTATATAAACATACATACAAATATTAAATAATAGGCATGCACTTTTGTTTCTGAAATGAGTTAGTAATTTACTTTAAATATATTTATAATAAATCAGATATTTAATATAAATGAATATGCTAAAGTAAAAAGATCACTGGAGTTGAAGTCAGAAGGCCTGGGTTTCAAATCCTGGCTCTTCTGCTTATTGGCCACATGGTCTTGGACAGGGTGCCGCTTCTCTCTGAGTTTCAGAAAAGCTTGTAAATTAGGTGTGTTGTCTCATGCTTGTAGTCCCTGATGCTGTGGAAGCTGAGATTTGTGGATCACCTGGGTTCGGGGATTCTGGGATGTTTCCTGATTGTGCTATTTACCTCCCGTGTGATTTTGGGCAAGTTCCTGATCATCAGTCCAACACTAAGTCTTGCACCAATATGGGGAGACAATATGGGCAGCAGGCCACCAGCCTGCCAAAGGAGAAGTGAAAAGTCCAAGGTCAGAAATGGAGCAAGTCAAAGCTCTCAGGCTTTGGTCTGTGGTAGAATCTAATCCTTGAGTAATCCCTGAACTTTCAGCCTAGGCAAGCAAGATGAGAAGACCTAGCCATAAAGATAAAATACAGTAAGGATAGTACGTGTAGTCCTTATTTTAGTGGGTAATTGGGAGAAAAAAAACACTTTGTAAATGTTAGGACATTATATGAATGTGAGGTAGTAGTAGTAGTAGTAGTAGTAGTAGTAGTAGTAGTAGTAGTAGTAGTAGTAGTAATCGATTAAAGGCTAAGATCAAGTATAGTTTCATTAGTGTACCATAAAAATATAATTCAATTAACAGTTGTTGGGCAACTATTGTGTGTCCATGTCTGTGCTGGGTCACGTTCTAGGTCATAGACATGAACTTTGAATGAGAAGGGACATCAGAGTTCACCTAGTCCAACTCTCTCATTTTACAGATGAAGAGTTGCACCCAAGAGAAGTGAAGGAACTTGCCCAGAATCACACAGGAGGTAAGTAGTGCAGTTAAGATTTGAATTCAGGTCCTGTGACCCTAAATCCAGAACACTTCTTATTGTATTGTGTTGAGGGACTATAATGTATTGGGGCTACATTTAACAAGAGTAGTAGAACTAATACGTACAAATGAATATTGTCCTTTTCAAAGTCATCACGTTGGGAGTCTATATTCAAACACTTATTAGAACACATTTGACGTGCCTTCTTTTTGAAAATTGCTTTCAGAGAGGTGGCTAAGTGGTGCAGTGAATAGAGCACCGGCCCTGGAGTCAGGAGGACCTGAGTTCAAATTCAGCCTCAGACACTTAACACAAAAACTGGCTGTGTGACACTGGGCAAGTCACTCAACCCCAGTTGCCCTCCAAAAAGCACAAAAAATTGCTTCCAGAGTCTGAGCCTCATTCTTCTGAACCTGCTCAGTGAAATGAAATGAAAAATCATTTATTAAGTGCCTTCGATGTTATAGGCACTGTGCTAATACTGGGAATACAGATACAAAAACGAAGGAGTCTTTGTCCTCAGGGAGCTTACATTCTAATTAAAAGAAGAACAGAGCAGATAGAGGGGAGGGATGGCCAGAGGCTCTAGGTGTGAGGGGAGCTACATAGGGTGGTAGTGACAGTGGTATTGAATATGGACATTTTCATTTTGTGTGAGTAAATTTTATTTTGGAAATCAGCCATTGGGGCGAAGCTTGGTGCACAAGAAAATGTGGGAAACATGGGGAAGCTGAGGAATATGAACTTTGTTCCAAACTTATGAAGGAATGAGACTATTTTTCTATATATCTGGAAAACTGGCTTGGAAAGATGTTCCCAAAGAAGAGTCCCAAAAGTGATTTGAGCCATGTACACATCATGGGAAGAACTTTATAGAGAGTCCAATTCATTCCTTCGTTCACTGGACAAGCATTTATTAAGAACTGACCATGCCAGTCACTCAATAAACACTTATTAAGTACCTACTGTATGTCAGGCACAATGTTAAGTACTGGGGACACAAATAAAGGTAAAAGAAAGCCCCAGCTCTCAAGGAACTTGGAGTCACAGTCTAATGGGGGAGACACCATGCAAAGAAAATGTGCAAACAAGATAGATGCAGGGTAAATTGGAGATCATCAATGGAGGAAGGGCATGAGCATTAAGTGAAACTAGGAGAGGTTTCCTAGAAGATGGGATTTTTAGCTGGGACTTGAAGGAAGCTGGGAGACAGATGAGGAGGGTGCTGAAGATACCAAGATAGAAATACAATTGTTACTGCCTTCAAAGAGCTCAGGTTCTACTGGAGAAAACAATGTGTAGACAGAACTATGAGTACAAAATATATCCAAATTGAATTCGGAGTCATTTTGGGGAGAGGGCACTGCCAGTAAAGATTCCTGAAAGGCCTCCTGGCAGGAGGGGCACTTGAGATGAGCCTCGAAGCAACACAGAGGAGAAGCTTAAGGAGGACATGCAGGATGGAGTCAGGCTATGACAAGCCACAGAGGTGGAGGAAAGATCTTAATTCTTTTTTTCTGTAAGCTGCCTTTCTTAACTCACTGAAAGACTGGGCCTGGTTCCGTTGGTGCCTTGATGCTTTGAGGATAAGGACAAGGGTGTATCTAAGCCAGGGCAATGTGGGGGTAGAGCTGCCCAGGCCAGTCTCTTTGCAGAGAGATGTGGCCAGTAGACCTTCCTTGGAGTCCTGCCCTGTACCCCAGTAAGATTAAAGGTTCTGAAGCACAGACAGGATGTTATCATCTGACTGTGTTAAGGAGGGAGAGGGGTGGGAATATATTGACATCAGGCAAGACTGACAAACAAATATCTCATACTCAGGTGCTAGATGAATAAAACATGAAATGTATATGCATACAGTGATCTCCATGGATAGCTAGGTGGTGCAGTGGATAGAATGCTCGTTCTGGGGTGGGGAGGACCTGATTTCAACTCTGGCCTCAGATACTTAATAGCTGTGTGACCCTGGGCAAGTCACTTTACCCTGTTTGCCTCAGTTTCCTCACCTGTAAGATGAGCTGGAGAAGGCTATGGCAAACCATTCCAGTATCTTTGCCAAGAAAACCTCAAATAGGGTCATGAAGAGTTGGACATAATTGAAAGAAGTGAACAGCAACAATAAATAGCAATCTTCATACACATATACATGTATATATGCATACGCACTTCTTAAATGCTTTGAATGAGCCATCGGTCTTACCCATGCGGGTTCTCCTCCCACTGGTGCAGATGACAGCTCCTGCGAACCATCGTAGACTTTCTTTGTGAGTTGCTATGGCCAAAAAAACATTCATCATCAGGTGATGAGCCAACCCCAAATTAGCTAGGCTGCTCTTCTTCACATGACAAAATGAATCTGTCTCTGAGTCTGTTCTCAGCACCCTTCTGGTTTGATAGGAACCTGCCAGGGCTGGTGGTCAAGAAGAGCTGAGCTAAGAGAGACGGTTAGTCCAGGCTTTCACGGTGCTTTTTCTGGACCAGATCTATTGTTTTAGTGGTTTAGGAGACTTCTGTTGAGGAAGTTTTTATAGTCAAGGCAGACAGATTGCTCACAGCTTTGAATGGTTGCCGGTGAGGGGGAGCAGTACTCAGAGATTAAGTGATTTGTCCAGAGTCACACAGCCAGTCTGTATTAGAGGCCAAACTCCAACCCAGGTTCTTCTACTTTCAAGGCTGACTCCACGTAGGAAACTCTCTAGGGCAGAAGGCCCCTTCACCTATGAGTACTGACAACTCCTTTGTAACTTAGTCTTGAAGAGCTTCCTGGGGTATAGAGAAATTAAGTGACTTTCCTAGGGTCACACAGATAGGAAGTAGCTAATATTAGTCCTACTATGTTCTAGGCACTTTCTAAATTATTATTATCTCATTGAAATAACAGAGCAATTCTGGGAGGAGGGTGACAATATTGTCTCCATTTTTCAGTGGAATCCAGAGGTGAAGTCAGTGTCTGAGGTAAAATTTGAACTCAGGTCTTCCTGATTCCAGGCTCAGTGCTCTCTCCCCTGCCACCACCTACCTACTTCAGAGCCTTTATCCACTATACCACAATGCCTTGTTTTTATAGTGTATGCCTGTGTGTATATTCGCTCCTATACTTGCAGGTTAAATCAGAATTTGACAATTGGAAAAGGTCTTGGAGATTCTCTGTCCTCTGTACCTCATGATATGGTGCAGTACATGTGAAATAATGTAATTACAAACCATGACATAAATAAGTGCTGATACTCACCCCATCCAGTTCAGTTCAATTCAACAAGCACTTTTAAAGCACTATTCTAAGCCCTGGGGGATAGAAAGATGAACAGGACACACCCTCATCTTTAAGGAATTTACAATTATTATATTGTTTGATCAGAGGTTACATAAATGCCTCACCTAGGATTGCTCAGCTTGTCAGTGGCAGAGCTGGGACAAGAAGAGGGAAAAGGCAGTGTGATATAATGGAAAGAGCTGAATGCTAGACCTGGAGTAGAGAGGAACCAGGACTTCAAATCCCACTTCCAGCATCTACCACATATAGAACCACAGGTGAGTAAGTTCAGCTCGTTAGGCCTCAATTTCATTGTCTGTGAAATGGGGGCAATATTGCCTGTAATAATTGTCTGTAAAATAGGGACAATCATACCTCATGAAGTTCTTATAAAGATCAGGTAATATCGTATACACAAAGCACTTTGTTAATCTTACAAACTGCCACTTAAGGGACAGCTGCTATTATGGAAACCTAGGCCTTCCGGCTCTCTCTATATTATGTATCTGTAGTCATATGTGCACATCTATTTATCAATCTGTACATACTGGCATATAGACATCTATCTCCCTCCATATAGTCATCGTTTTTATAGCTGTCCACCTACATACACATATATGCAACTATGCAGTTGTCCCTACCTACGCACACATGTATATATTCTCAGCCTCTATCTTTATCTCTATCCACCTACACATTTTTATTTTTCATTTTGAAAAATCCTGTATATGCATATATAATGACTACATTTTACCTACGTAGATGTCATCAGATCTACTGAATCCATAAAAATATGTGCCTCTATGTCCATCTGGCTACATATGTCTTTCTAGCTCACTGTAAACATGTACATACATGTATATATAAATATACCTTTCTACATCCGTATGTTCTATATGTATGCCAGTATATTTATTTAAATTTTTTTCCCCAGTGAAAAAAATCTCTTTCCTTTCCTTTCTCTGCTCCACCCTCTCCTAGCCCATGGAGAAAAAAGAAAAACCCTTGCAACAAACACAAATAATCAAGTAAAACAAATTTCCACATTGACCATGTCCAAAAGATATATGTTTCCTTCTACATCCTGAGACCTTCATCTCTCTGTCAGGAAGAAGATAGAATACTTCGTCGCCGGTGCTCTGGAATTGCAGTTGGTGACTGAATTGGTCAGAGTACTTGAGTTTTTCAAAGTTGTTTGTCTTTACAAAATTGTTGTTTTGGTATAAATTTTTCTCCTTATTTCACTTTGCATCAGTTCATACGAATCTTCCCAGGAAGACAATTTCTCTGGAACCGTCCCTTTTGTAATTTCACAATAGTATTTCATTACATTTATGTCCCATGATTTGTTTAGTCATTCCCCAATTGATGGGCACCCTTGAGTTTCCATTTCTTTACTACCATCAGAAGAAACCCTCTCTCTCTCTCTCTCTCTCTCTCTCTCTCTCTCTCTCTCTCTTTCAATATGAGTCTCTTTTTTTGTTTGTCTTTTTGGGGCATAGGCCTAGAAATGGTATTGCTGGGGTAAAGGGTATGCACAGTCTATTTTGCCTATGTTTATTGTATATAAAGGAAGGGTCTCACCTATTTATCTATTTTTTCTTCATGACCCATGATATTATCTTCAAGTTTCTTCCATGGCTTCACATGTGTCTCTTTGTTGGCACATCCCTCTCTGACTGGCAAGCTCTGAAAAATGCAGTGTACAGGGACCAGTACTGAACTGGGCTTCAACTTTGCCCTCTGGTGCCTTGTTTCACAAAGCTGAAAGTGAGTCTGTAAATGCAATTGACTAATTAGGGACTGCCTTCTGGGAGAGTTACCAGACACCTGGATGGTCACTGCTAAATCATCCTCCCTTTCACATGCTCAGCCTGGAGCCCTCAGGACTGCTGGAACACAATGGAGTCCTCTCTCTTGGCATTCCTTATGTCTTAAACTCCCTGGCCTCCCACCTGCCAGAGTTTGTTCTCTAGCCACCTGAGTGGAGGGCAAGGAGGCTAGAGAGAGGTCAAGTCATGGCAGGATGGGAGGGATGCTGTGAATCACTTTGTACTCTGAGGCAGAGTTACATTAATGAAATCCCTCTGAGCTCCTGTGGCCCAAGCGTAGTACTGTACAGATGAAAGTCTTATTTATGTGGAAGATATATCTGCAGAGGGAGCAGTAAACTGCACAGCAAAGTATGAAGGTTTGCAGCAAATGCTGTAAAGTTTTATATTCCTGAAAACTAGGGATAAAAGATATAACCATTTAAAGCAAAGTGGATAAAAGGGGGCTTCCACACGATTGTAAAACAGCCTTATAATAGTTAATTGCTACTTTCTTATTACAGCAGAGACAGATTCAAACAAAAATATCCGTTAAAGTACCCAACACTGGAAAGCAAGAGAGAGAAGATGAAAGAGAGGACAGGAGGGAGAGGCTTCACTGAAAAAATGAAGGTTCTAAATGTTCCTGGTGACGTGAGCTGCTTTCATTCCTACAGGCAGTGACTCTGGGGAGCAGGGCTCCAACTGTCCCCCAGGGAGGCCTCAGGAACCAGTCCTTGTTCCCAGGAGCATCTCTGCCTCCTAACTAACTAGCTGCATGCCTTTATGAAGGAATGAGATGTCTGGGTAGCTTTGAAAGTAGGTTTGTTTTTTTGTTTAACAACAATGGAAGATTGCATTTTTTAAATTAAGTATTCATGTTCTGGGTTGCAACTAAATGAGGGAGAGTGAGGGAAGGAATGGTGAGATTCAGTCCAAGCAGAAAACATCTATAACATTTATGAAGTATCTACTATGGTCAAGGCCCAGTGAGAGATGGAAAGAAAAAAAAATTGGATTGAGACTAGGAGACAATCAGTGATTTTGTGGGAATGTGTGGGTGAAGTACCAAGTCCCAACTAGCTAGTGCTGAACAATGATGATTGGATAAAAATTCAGGGGAGAGAGAGGAGAGAGAGAGAGAGAGAGAGAGAGAGAGAGAGAGAGAGAGAGAGAGAGAGAGAGAGAGAGAGAGGACCCATAGACCAAAGCCCAGGGAACCTGAAGGTAGCAGAGTAAACCCAGCCCACATACAGCCTGTGGGGGACAAAAATGACATGAAATTCCATTATATTTAAGTAACTGGGTAAACTGGCATGTCATGGCCATTCTTTGGAGACTGTGCAGATATTTCATGACTGCTTTCAAATGACCTTGTGGAAGTTTGGAAGAGGGAAGCCTGCTTCTGGCCTTGCATGATAAGGATCTTGTATTGTGTGATGGTGAAGAGCCCCCTAATTGGTCCCTGAGCCAGAATAGCTGATGACAGTGGATGACCTACAAAAAAGAGCATCCTTTCCGCTTCCCCCACCTGCCATCTCTTGAGATCCAGCTGAGGATCATGTAGAAAACATATACCAAAATATTTGTAGGAGCACATTTTGTGGTTGGTTGGGGAAAAAAAGGCAAAATGGATGTGCCCTGATTGGGGAATGACTGAACAAATTGTGGTATATAGATATTCCACTGAATATTATTGTACTGTAAGAAACAATGCATATGAGAAATTCACAGAACCATGCTAAGACTTGTGTGAACTGATGTACCCCAAACTAAGGAGAAGAATGATTAGAACAATATAAATGAAAACAGTTCTAGAAAGCAGGCAAGCAGATTCATTGCAGTGACAGAATAATGCAAAATACCTTTCTCTTTTCAGGTGGAGAGAGGGAACAAATGTTTATTAAGCCCCTACTTCTACATGCCATGCACTGTACTAAAGACTCCATAAATGCTATCTCCTTCAATCCTCACAGCAGCCTTTGAGGTAGGTCCTATTATGATCTTCATTTTACAATTAAGGAAAATGAGGCAAGAAGAGGTTAAGTGATTTGCCCAATGTCATCCAGCTAGTAAGTGTCTGAGGCTGGATTTGAACTCAGGGTTTCTGATTCTAGGAAGTGGCTTAATCCAGTGTATCACCTATCTGCCTTCATGGATGTGAAATGTTAAGTCATTATGAGATACATTTGTTTTATTGGTTAATTCTGTGTAACTCTTTTCTCTTTTTTTTTGGGGGGGGGGAAGAATTTAAATTAAGTTAAAAATTAACCTTAGACAAAATTAAAATCACCTGGCTGTCCGCTAGCCTTCTTTCTCCTCACTCTACAGTTAGGATCCTTCTGGTCATTACTATACAACATCTCTCAACATGAGTTTACTTTCCCCAAGCAGAGTCTTTTACACGCCCTTCCCCTCTACTTCTAAGCTCCAAGGGAATCTTGCAGGAGACAAAGAATGCATTTTTTCCCTGTTAGAAGTGCAATTGCCTGTTTTTTGTTTTCTTTTCTTTCAGGAAGAACAATTGAGTTTCTTTTCCACAAAGAGGATTGCTGAAAAATAGGTGCTTAAGGAAGTAGTTTGACTCTTCAGTCCTTCCAGGACGTCAACTTCCAGCCCTGTCTCACTAACTTTAAAATCCATTAGGGGGGCATGCCTGGCTCGACCACCATCGCATCCCAACCCAACTGTTAGCCGGTGGGGGAGATTTAGTTAGGCATAAAGAATTGCAGTATCTCAAAGTTAGAAGAGACCCCCGCCCCAAGGACAATCCATCCAACTCATACCTGGCCAGAAATCAATGCTACTTACACCTTCTCAGACAATTGGCCGTCCAGTATTCACTTGAAGATCTCTAGTCATGGAGATCTTGCTTACTCAAGCAACACATTCCACTTTGGGACACTTCTAATCATTAAGGCTTTCTTTATATTAAAAGCCAAAATCTGACATTCTTCAGCCTTAAAGGCCCATTAGATTCTGGCTCCAACTTACCTTTCCAGTGTCATCTTATATTACTGCCTTTAATATTCTATACATTCCAGCCACCTGGACCACTAGTGCACTGTTCTGGGAACTTGACACTCTATCCCTCACTTCAGAGTATCACACAAGCTGCCCAGATGGATTGTCTTTGTCTGCTGTCCTTCCCTACTCCTCTCCAACTTTCAGGATCCACTTCTCTGTGTAGGACAGAAAGAACCCTGCCCAAATTAAACTTAAAGGCTTCTCAAGGTAAAATGTAGGAAGGAATTTATTACTGTCTTGCAAGAAAGGGCGACACACTGAGTGCATTCAGTGCATTCTCAGTGCCAGACCGCACCAGGCACAGAGAAGATAGATTCTTTTATAGCCCCCCACCTAATCGCATTCCCCCTCCCTAGCCCCCTTCATCTAGGCTCATTCTCACTAGCTTTGAGGGCACAATCTAAATGTGATAAACCTACCCCAATGACCTATAGAACAAGCAGATACAGTTATTTTGTAAGTTCAGCAGTATGTGAACTTTGGCATAACTCTTGCATTTTCCGGACCTCCTTTTCTTTTAGATTAATATACAGATGTGATGAAAGCCTGTGTCCTTGTCCTTGTTCCTGAAATATTTCACGGTCAACTTGCCCTTACAGTATAACTGGGCAAGGAACCAAGCAGATATGATTATCCTGCAGATTTAGTATTCTAAGAAAAATTATAACTCCCGCCCTTGTTAGTCTTTTGACCTGGGTGACCTTTTAAAAAGAGGATGCAAGATGTGCTTGCATCCTCTGTTCCCACCTTTTCTTCCTGGAACACTTCAGGGTCAGCAGCTTGTTTTTACAGAAAAACTATATTGAAAACCCAGCCTTAAATTCTATGGGGGTCCCCTAGCCTAAGAGTCTATGAGGGTCTTCACCATATCTCACACATCTCCCTTCAAAGCTCAGCTCAGGATCTCTCGGTTTCCTGGTCCCCTCCTCTGCTAGCACTCTCTCCCCTTGTTGGATTTTCTTAAATCCCTTTGTGTGATGTCTTCCATCCCTCCTTCATTCCCTACCTTGTATTATGCTTATTGATTTACATGAAGTAATAAGATTATTATCTTATTGAGAGCTGGGGAAGGATCTTAAAGAACATTTTGAATAATCCTTTCATTGTATAGATGAAGCACTTGCTCAAAGTCATATAGCAGAGCTTTGATGCTGCCATATTCCATCTCTCTCAACTCCAACCATCCTGTAATGTTGATAAATAAACTTTTATTAAGCATCTATTATGTGGCGGGCATTGTGCTAAGTGCTGGGGATACAAAGAAAGGCAAAAGATAGTCCTTGCTCACAAGGGACTCACCTTCTAATGGGTGAACAACATTCAAACAACTATGTACCAGTAAGTTATAGACAGGAAAAACTGAAAATCATCAACATAATTAGAAGAGGAAAGGTTTCTTAGAGAAGGTGGGATTTTAACTGGGGGAAGGAAGCCAGGGAAGTAAGGAGGCCTGCAGGGGTGAGGAGGGAGAGAATTCCAGGTATGGGGGACAGCCAGGGAAAATGCCAAGAAAGAAGAGAGAGCATTATGTTCAATGAACAACAAAGGAGTCCAGTGTCCTTGGATGTCAGATTACTTGGGCCAGAGTGGGTGGTGAGGAATAAGACTGACAAATAAGGAGGAGGCCAGGTTATTAGGGGTTTTGAACACCAAATAGGATTTTAGGACTTTTTCCTTTCTTTTTGTCTATTTCTAAGAACCTTTTGCTGGTACATAGTAGTTTGATTGAACTGGTTGAATCGTTTCTTGCATTCTGTGCATTGAAGACTTGGAGTCATTGGTGCTTAAAAGGGCAGTGTAACCTCCTACACACACACACACACACACACACACACACACACACACACACACATTTTTCTTTTTCTTTTTTGGAGGGGAGGAGGCAGGGCAATTGGGGTTGTGTTAAGTGTCTGAGGTTGGATTTGAACTCAGGTCCTCCTGACTCCGGGGTTAGTGCTCTATTCCCTGCACCACCTAGCCACCCCAACACATACTTTTCTTAAAGAATTTTTTCCTATTCTTTTTTTATTTAGTTTTTTATTCCCCCATACATGTAAAAACAACTTTTAACATTCATTTTAAAAACTTTGAGTTCCAAATTCTCTCCCTTCCTCCCTTCCTCCCGCCTCTCATTGAGAAGGCAAACAGTTTGATATAGCCTATATGTGTGTAGATATGTAAAACACTTCTGTAATCGTCATGTTATGAAAGAAAATATAGACCAAAAAACCCCAAGAAAAATAAAGTAAAAAAATGTATACTTCAGTCCACATTCAGAACCACCAGTTCTCTCTCTGGGGATGGATGGCATTTTTCAACATAAGTCCTTCAGAGTTGTCTTGAATCATTGTATTGCTGAGAATAGCTAAGTCATTCACAGCTGATCATCCTACAATATTGCTGTTACTTTGTACACAGTACATTTCACTTTGCATCAGCTTATGTGTCTTTCCAGATTTCTCTAAGAGCATCCTGCTCATCATTTCCTATAGTACAATAGTATTCCATCATAATCACACACCACAGTTTGTTCAGTTATTCCTCAATTGATGGGTATCCCCTCAATTTCTAATTCTTTGTCCCCAGAAGATCTGCTTTAACTATTTTTGTACATATAATATAGGCACTTTTCCTTTTTAAAATCTCAAATGCTTTATTAACTTCTGGTTTACATCATCCATTTCTGTCAGATTTTGAGTTATAATTTTTCCCCATTTTCCCCCTACCCAGGATCCCAGAATAGCAGTCCCACAGGATATCCCCTCATCCAATCTGTTCTCTCCCATCTCTTCTCCCATACCCCCTCCTTTTTAAAACCTCTTTTGGGATACAGACCTAGTAGTGGTATTGCTAGCTTAAAGGGTATACATGACTTTATAGCTCTTTGGGCATAATTTCAAATTGCTTTACAGAATGGTTGAATCAGTTCACAACTCTACCAACAAGTGCATTAATGTCTTATTTTTCCCACATCCCCTCCAACATTTATCATTTATCTTTGCTGTTTTGTTAGCCAATCTAATAGACACAAGGTAGTATCTCAGAATTGTTTTAATTTGCATTTCTCCAGTCAATAGTGAGTTAGAACATTTCTTCATATGACTATAGGTAGCCTTGATTACCCCATCAGAAAACAGAACATATCCCTCTATCATCCACCAATTGGGGAATGGCTCTCATCTTTACAAATTTGACTCAGTTTTCTACATCCTGGAGAAGCAACGTCTTCATCAGAGAAACTTGCTTCAGTTTTTTTTCACAATTATTATTGCTAACTTTATTTCCCTCTATCCTGTTTCCCTGTTTATTCCTTTCACACTCCCTCCTCAAAAGTTTTTTTTGCTTCTGATTACCCCCTCCTCCAATCTGCCCTCCCTTCTATCCCACACATAAACCCTTCTCTTATCCCCTTCCCCCACTACTTTCCTGTAGGGTAAAATAGATTTCTATACCCAATTGAATGTATATATTATTCACTTTTTGAGCCAATTTCTTAAAGAGTTTAGAGAGGCTCTTCATCCTCTCTACCCACCCCCAACTCTGGAGGAGGGCAAGGGCCATCCAGGAGGCCTTGGAATGAGGAGCTGACCTCGGAGATGCCCCCCTGCCTGAGGACCCAAAGACAGATTCACAGTGAAACTTCTCCTAACTGGCCCTTTGCCTGTGGAATGCAGTTTCCTGCTCCCAAATCAGCCAATCCTTCTTCCTGGGCATGGGGGGAGGGGAAAGGGGAAAGAGAAGGGGCCCCGTGAATAATGAAACAAACGTAACTCTCTCAAGGACATGCGGTGTTTGACCTGTGACCTGACAGGAAATCCTTCTGACCTCAGAGGCAAAACCCTGGGGACTCAGGAGAGGAAAATCATTACCCCCACAATGGACAAAGGGGCCAATTCTGGGGTCTCTCCTCTCCCGTGGGGACCTCCCCTCCAGGGCCCACTCAGCCTGTCAGTCTTCTACAGAAAAAATAGAGTCCTCCCAGCTCTGGGCTGGGAAGTCTTGGGGACCCAGACTTCTGGGGATGTGCTGTTTTGGCTTTGCAGCTGATTTCAGAGGAGGGGAGCAAGGGACCCTGTCCTGTGTGCCATTTCCTTAAGACATCTCTGCTAAATGACGTTGGGTGCTTCTGAGTTAACCAGTAAATGAATTCCAGGAGCAGAGGTGCTAGAG
Organism: Gymnobelideus leadbeateri; assembly: GCA_011680675.1. Classification (NCBI taxonomy): domain Eukaryota; kingdom Metazoa; phylum Chordata; class Mammalia; order Diprotodontia; family Petauridae; genus Gymnobelideus; species Gymnobelideus leadbeateri. Next base: position 372,437 of record WOXC01010095.1, on the reverse strand, counting down.
CTAGAATCTAATTATATTAAAGATAGCATTAATAAAGTGGGGCAGCTAGGAAGATAGAGTGCTTAGTCTGGAGTCAGGAAGCCTCATCTTCCTGAGTTCAAATCCAGCCTCAGACACGGATTAGCTGTGTGACCCTGGGCAAGTCACTGGACACTGTTTGCCTCAGTTTCCTCATCTGTAAAATGAGCTGGAGAAAGAAATACCAAACCACCCGAGTATGTTTGCCAAGAGAACCCCAAATAAAGAGTCAGATAGGCGACCAAAAATGGCGCATTTATAAAGTGCTTCAAGGTTTGCAAAGTCTTTTGCAATACTATCTCATTTTATTTTCACCACGATCCTGGGAGGTGGGTGCTATCATTTATAACCATTTTAGAGATGAGGAAACTAAGGTAGGCAGGAGTTAAGTGACTGGTCCAGGGTCACACAGGTAGTAAGTGTCTGAAGCCAGATTTTCACTCAGGTCTCTCTCTCTCTCTCTTTCTCTCTCTGCTTTTTGGAGGGGGGAAGGTGGGGCAATTTGAATTAAGTGACTTTCCCAAGGTTACAGCTAGTTTTTTGTGTTAAATGTCTGAGTCTGGATTTAAACTCAGGTCCTCCTGACTCCAGGGCCGCTGCTCTACTCACTGCACCACCTAGCTGCCCCAGGGTCCCATTGTCTTTGAGGATAATATTAGGGTTGTTGTGAGGATAAAATGAAATGCTATTTCTAAAGTACTTTGCAGACTTTGAAGTGTCACGTGAATGTTAGCAATGATGATGATTATCCACTGCTCCAGCCAGGTTAATTAAGACTTGCTTGAATTCAAACAAATAATAAGTGGCAGAGTGGGATTTAAACCCAGGCCGTCTGACTCTTAGTTTTAGGAGTCTTGGAATCCTGAGGCCTGGGTGTGAATCCCAGGTGAGATACCTATTAGCTACGAGACCACTTTTGTTGTTGTTGAGTCATTTCAATTGTATCTGACTCTTTGTGACCCTATTTGGGGTTTTCTTGTCGAAGAACTGGAGTGATTTGCCATTTCTTTCTCCAGCTCATTTTACAGATGAGGAAACTGAGGCAAAGAGGGTAAAGTGACTTCCTCAGGGTCACAAGCTAGTAAGCATCTGAGGCCAGATTTGAAGTCAGGAGGATGAGTCTTCCTGATTTTAAACCTAGTGCTCAGTCCATTGTGATAACCCCTTAGTCAATAGTTAATAGCCCCTTAACTACAAAACAAGAAATACTGTTGTTTTGGTCCAACCAAGTGGTGGTTGTAGAGAAAGTACCTTGACAGTATTACTCCTTGTTTTCTTGCTTAAAATATATCTATCATCCAAGTTCTTTAAAGACTGTGTTGAATATAGAAATTCTATTGCTTTGAAACTATGTAATAGCTTGGGATATCATGTCCAAGGTCCCTGCGCAGATGCCCAGGTAGAACTTTGGGAGTAGGGAAGGTCCTGGTCATCAAGGACAGAAACAGCTAGTAGTTGGGTAGACTTGATGCCTCATGACCAAAGCAAACGGAGGAGTGGATCCTTGGCTGAAGAGTAGAGCAAGAATAGCTGAACTTTATCAACTTTGCAAAGTATTTTACATATATTAGCTCACTTAAGCCCCACAGACCTCGAAGAGGTGGGTGCTACATGTACTATTATCCCCATTTTATAGGTGAGGAAACTGAGGTTCAGAGAGATCTGCTGATTCCACTCGTGGATGGCAGAGACAGGATTTAAATATAGATTTCTTCTGATCCCGGGTCCTACACTCGATTCAGGACACTACACTGTAGACAGTTTATACTGAGAAACATACAGAGTACAGAACTACCCTGCTCCTGTTTTCAAGTCAAATCTAGCCAACAAGCATTCATTAAGCACCTACTTTATGCCAAGCATTGTCCTAAGCTCCTAGGGATACAAGGAAAGGCAAAAGAAAGTCTATGCTCATGAGGAGCTCACAGTTTGATAAGGGAGACAGCATAGGAACAACCATGTATAAAAACACAAAGTATAAATGAGAGATAATCAACAGAAGAAAGGAAGTGGAATTAACGATGAATTAATTATTAGATGAATTAAATCCTACCTTCTCTTATAAGGAAGGATTTTAGTTGAGATCTGAAGCAATCCAAGGAGACCAGGAGACAGATGAAGGAGGAGAGAATTCCAGGCATGGAGGACAGTCATTGAAAATGCCCAAAGTCAGGAGATGAATGTCTTGTGTTAGAAACAGCAAGGAAACCACGGTTACTGGGGAGCACCAAGGTGTCAGAAGACTATAAAGGTAGGAAGGGGCCGAGTTATGAAGGATTTTAAAAGGCAAACAGAGGATTTTCTATGATCCTGGAGGTAAGAGGGCACTACTGGAGTTTATTGGATAGGTGGAGGAAACATGGTCAGACCTGTGCTTTAGGAAGATCAATTTGACAGCTTCAGGGAGGATAGACTGGAGTGAGGGGAAACACAATTAAGTGTCAGTTGAATGATGGAGAAAAGATTCCATGGAGAAATTAATCCTTGGGCTGATGGGGTCATCTAGAGGTCACCTCATCCATTTTCCTGCCTCTAAGCTGTGTTATATGGTCTTCAGCTCAGAAAGATCACAGGAGCCATAGATTTAGAGACGGAAGAGACCTTTGAGATCATGTGACCCAACCCTTTTACAGGTAGAGAAACAGGTCCAGAGAATTGGAGTCACTTACTGAAAGTCACCCAGGTAGCAAGGGCATCTCTGACTTTAAATCCAATGTTCTTTGTACCACACCAGACTGCCTCTGAAGCAGGAGCAGGAGTGAGATGTCATCCCTAAAAGTGGTTTCCCAGTATCCCTCAGTAACCTGTCCCATCCAACACACTTCTCAATCCCCAGAAGTTACTCCTGGCATCTTCCTGTTCAAGAAAGAGAGGGATTTATCTGAATTAGCCAGCAGATGCTGCCACCCACCAGTTCCAGGTTGTGTTCCATGTTCCTGGGACTCAGTGCCCATCTCAACCCTCCACAGCTAAATACCCATGCCAGAGGCGGTACAGCTAAATTAGCATCATAAAAGTATTGCTCATGTTTAAATTAGTAAATTATAGGTTCACTCCTGCTGCCTGTGGGGTGGGATTCAGATCTAGAATAATTTAGACTTGTCCAGAATATTCCAATTCAGACCCTAGGATGTATGAGAAAATAGCAAATTATATTTTAAGGCAGGAATTCTTAACCTGGTGTCTTTAACCTTTAAAATTTTTTTTGATAACTGTATTTTGATATACTTGTTTTCCTTCGTAATCCTATGTATTTTATTTGAAAACATTATTTTTAGAAGGTGCTCATAGTCTTCACCAGATGGCCAAAGAGATCTAGGACACAAAAAGATTAAGAACCTTACGTTCTAAGGTACCTTTCATTCTTCATTCCCATCCTACTGGGCCAAAGGATCGATGGTTTCTCCCATCTGCTCCTATATCCTTCCATGTTCTTACTTTCCCACTCTAAATAGAGGCTCTAGGGAGGCCTGACTGGGGAGGCCCTGCCCCTTAGACTGTCTCTAGAATCAATGGCAGGTAGGTGGGCAGGGAATGAGGGTAGAGAGGGAGATGTACCCCTTGGAGTGATATGAAAATCCTCAGAAAAGTTAGGGTAGCCTCCTGCAGGGTGGATGTGAAGGAATGAAAGGTTAGTGTGATATGGGACAGTAAGGTACAAGCCCTTCTGTAGAAGAGGACGAAGTTGAGGAAGCAAACTGCTAAGTGTGGAAGAGCAGGTGCTGCTATTCAATGATTAAATTCAATTTATTTTAGTGCATTTATTCAAGGCCTGTCATAGGCCAGGCACTCCACTAGTCACTGGATTTTAAAAAAGGACAAGAATGAGAACATTTTGTCCTCAGGGAGTTTACATTCCCCAGGGGAAACAATATATAGGTGGGTAAATTTCAAATGAGGTAATCACAAAATAATGTCAAAGGGATGAGAGAAATGGTGGGAAATCAGAAAAGGCCCCACATAAGAAGTCATATGAGTTTAACCTTGAATGGATTCTAAAGGGTAGAGGTGAGGAGGGAGAGCATTCCAGGCATGAGGGACTGACTGTTTTTACAAAGTGATGGAGAGTTTAGAGTTTGAAGGGACCTTAGGGTTATCTAGTTCAGCTCCATGATTTTGCTGGTGAGAAAAAAGTGTAAGGACTGGTCCAAGGTCACACAGACAGTAAATAGCAAAAGGAGGGTCAGGATGCAGGTTTTCATATTCCAAATCCAGCTATGCCAGGATACTTCTGCAAAGGGTTTCATTGGGGTGAGTGTGGGTGTTCCAGGAGATCAAGAAAACACAAAAATAGATTTCAGGGCTCTTGGGCAAGTGTGAAAAAAATCCCAACAGAAGAATTGATTTATGAAGTTTTCTGCTTGAGTTAACTCAGGCTTTGCATCTGAGCTGGAAGCAATGGGACTGATTCTTCTGCATACACCTAGATACTTCTCTAGGGATATCATGACGTACCCCTATCCAGCCAGGGATAGTCATGTTCTTACGGTAATTGGCTTCAATGGAAGAGCATTGAACCCACCCCAGGGAAGAAAATGCTTAGTTAGGGCTCCTCCAGAGAACTCCTGGGTTCTGCTGCCACCTGGTGGACATGACAGAGAAGGACAATGTTCAGGCTTCTGAACACATCCTGCCCTACAGCTGACTTCCCACCAAGAGCACCAACCCAAGTGAATTTAAGCCGTTTAAAAGATGATGACACTGCATACCAACATAAATGCACACAAAATTAAAGGTTGAATTATTTCCTCTGGTGGTGTTACCTGGACATATCTTAATTTGCTGATAATGTACCCACTTTGGTTATGTGGACAGTAAAAGGGTATAAGTACCCCAAGACACCTCCACGTTGCCAAGCTATGTGTGTACTCAATGCTCTTGTGCGCCTTAACAAGAGTCTCAAAGCTCTGAGCCTTTGAAAAGCCAGGACCTGCTCGTGAGTTATCCCTAGGAGGAGCTCCATAGGTCTGTGGGTATGTATATGCCGTCATGCATTCATGCATGAACACATGGTTGGATGAGTACAAATACAGGAAGATAAGAGTAGAGAAGAGGGATGCAGGAGTCTGGGGAAAACTGAATGAGAAGGGACTTTTTTAGTCCTTTCTGGTCTGGGGTACACTATTCCCCTTCCTCTGAAACAAAAGTGGTAGTGATAGGCAAAATCTCCTATATTCTCTCCTCTGAGTCCTCTCAGTCTTTTGGTTTTTATTACCGATTCTCTAGGGCACTTGGTGATAAGGAGAAGCCCAGGGTGGATGTTTGGGGCAAGCTAAGGGGCACAGTGGAGAGATGGAGTACTAGACCTCAAGTCAGGAAGATCAGAGTTCAAATCCAGCCTCAGATACTCCCTAGCTCTTGTAACTCTAGGCAAGTCACACAACCTTAGTTTCCTGATCTTTCAAATGGGGATAATAATAGCACACAACTCCCTGGTTTGTTTGGAGATCAAGTGAGAGAGTATTTTAAAGTGTTTAGCACAATGCCTGGCACATAGCTGTTATTTCACAAGGCTTTATGTTCTTCACCATTTTGTTGGAGGTGGGGTGGGGCAGAGTAGGGACAAAGAATTTGGCCCATGGATCTTTGGACCAGAAGTATGCTGGCAAATGTTTAATAACTGACTCTCTGAAAATGGGCGGGCTTTCTAAAGTTTAATCTAAATTGTTAAATTTTCTTCATCATTTCCTTATGTCTAGACAATTAATAAAACAATAAACCAAGCCCTGATTTGTAATCTTTGTTGATTTACTTCAGGGGTATAAATGTTTACACTAAAAGTTTAACAACCTGCTTGTAAGCCAGTAGGAGTTGCCTTCAGCACACCTCTGAAGCTGGAGCAGTTTTCACCTACAGGGAGGATGTGGAAAGAAATCAAAACTCAGTCAGAAATACTAGAATACTCTCATACTTCCATGGCTGCATTTTCCCTCTCCCTTCAGAGTCATTCTTTACCTCATGATTTTATAAATCTTAAGGTTTTATGTAAAAGTACATATGTATGTATATTGCTGTTGCTGCTGTTATTAAAGGCATTATCTCACCCTGCCCTAGTAACCCCCAGGGAATTGGCTAAGATTGTAAACTGCAGATGAACTGCCAATCTGTGGAGGGAGTTTCTGAACTGGAAGTTCCCTACCCTGATGGAATCACATTCAGATGAAAACATCATAATCCTCTCAGTCATTATAATTACTCTGAAGTGTCTGAGGCTTCACACAAAGCTGCCCCTCTTGGACCTAGTGTGATAGAGATCTCTCCTGAAAGAATTTTAGAGGAAAAAATTTCTACAGCCTCTAATATTCTTCCTCTAATCCAATCTGTATCACTCTCAGGAAGTCTTTCATATTATCTAATGTGGCTCTTATTTATTACTGGTGAAATTCATTTCCAAGGCAGATCTATATCCATAGATTCTCCCCTTGTCTGGGAGAGTAGGTGACTTGAGCAATTTCAGAGGAAATCTGGTCTTAGTGCTTTCTTCTAAGTGGAATAACAATAGCTGAGAAATGTGCTTTAAGGTTTGCAAAGTGCTTTATAAACACAATCTCAGTTGTTCCTCTGCAACGGTTTTGTGAAGTAGTTGATAACTCCATTTTACAGATTAGGGAACTGAGACTCAAAAAGTTAAGTAACTTGACTATGGCATCAAGGCTAGTAAGTGGTACAGAAAAGATTCAAATTTAGGTTTCCCCAGACTCTAAATTCAGTGCCCTCTATTCATAATTCTATCCTGACTCTGTAATCATGAAAATCAGTCCTGGCCAATCTCAAGTCTGGCCATGAGACCTTCAATCAGAGTTTGAAGTTAGAAAAAAAATATAAACAACCAACTCTTAACCATTCATTGAGCAGCTGGTTATTAAATATATGCTGTTTAATGTGTTTTCTTTAAGACAATTTTCTCCCTGATTGGTCAGGGAATACAGGGAGGGCGTTGGGGTTTGGGGAGTGAACCAATTGGTTTGTGGCAGGTCAGGAAAATTTTAGTAGGACTTAGCCTGGCTATGCCAGCCTTCATCCCTTTCTCTACCCCAACCCCCATCCACTCCCTTCCAATCAGGAGAAAAGCAAGCTATCCCACTCCTCCCCCCCCCTTCATGCCCCCCAATACACACTCAGCACTCTCCCCAGCACTCTGGAGGAGAGAAATAAAGTGATTAGCATGGGGCATTGTCCCGGGATAATGGGCCCCAGCTGTGGCATGAAAGGAGAAACAAAGCGCCTGGTGCTCTGCTCCCATTATCCCCTTGTTAAATCTCTGTTATTAGATTAGATTCAAAATGTATTGATTCTGTTGTTGGGTGGAAGGAAGAGGGAGAAGAATTCAGCTTGTGAAAGCTGGCCCACACTTCTCCAGGAGCTCTCCATCCTCTGTCTGCCTCCACCCCCAACTCTTAGACTTCCAGATCCTTGGAGAAAGAGAAAATAACCAATGAAGACTTGGAGTAAAATTCCTCTCCCCAGGGTTAGGTTGCCCCTGGGTAGCCTCAGAGTTTCAGTTAGAAACTGCTAGTGGAGACTCCTGGGTTCTTCTGGTACCCAAATTCTAGGCATAAAGACAGGCTCAAGGGTGCTCCCGAATGATGTCTAGCTTTCTCAGCTTTAGGGGATATAAAGAATTCAGAGATGGTTCAGTAGGGACCCAAAGGGATTCAGCAATGGTTATTGTCAGACTGACGAAAAGGATACCTTTACTTTTGGATGACAACGAAAGGTTTGGAAAGTTTGACCAGGTGAAAAAATCAATAAGGTCATATAAGTGAAGGCTTGGAAGAAGAGTTAGGTCTTTTAAAAAGAGATTGGTAAGGAAGTGACTAAAATAATTCAAATGTTGGAGAAAGGCTTTCAGAGTCCATAAATCCCCTCATTTTGTAAATGGGGAAATGGAAATACAAGGAGGTGAAATGACGTTCTGACAGAAGAGGAAACTGAGACCTACAGAAATTAAATGGTTATAGTTACAACCACTTAACCAAGGTTATAGTTAGTAAACAGCACAGCCTAGATTCTGGATCCAGATCTAATGTTGTTTCATCTGCTGGCTCTCCTACTGCCTATATGTCGATTCTAGTGCTTTTCCATCTTTAGTAAGGACTTGAGATCGGGGAGTGACTGAAATAGCAGCAGGACAGAAGTAGCAGGGTCTAGGGAGGAAAAACTGATCACCAGGAGGGAAGATTCCTTTCCTTTCCTTCCTCAGTCCCTAACCAGGTCAGAGGTCTCCTTGGAAGACAAGCAAGACAAATATGGGAAGGTGGGATTAGGAAAGCAGGAGGAATCTCCTTCTCTCTGGACCTCAGTTTCCCCTCCTGGGATACTCTACTCAGAAACTAGATCAATGAGCTGATTGGTCATGACTGGTGGAGCAGGAGATGTTACATTCAGGGGCTCATTCGAAAAGGTGGTTAATTGGCCACCATAGTGCTCAGCTCTGTCGCCCCATTGATTGTGAGTGAGGGTTTAAGGATGGAGGGGAAGATGGGGAATCAATGAGTTGATTGAGTGTCTTACTAACTCTCTGTCTGGACACCTTGTCAATAGCCACCTACTTACTGGCTAGTGGTGCGTTAACAGAATGAGACTGTCCATATGCTCATCCTGTTAACCAGGAACATAAATGGGTGTGTGTGTGTGTGTGTGTGTGTGTGTGTGTGTGTGTGTGTGTGTGTGTGAAGTCTGCCAAGTGGAATATTGACCAGAGCAAGGCTTATCACTTTGGGGGCAGCCTTTAGTTCCCCCTGATGTCTGTAACCAGGTTCTAGAGCTCCTAGTTCATGAGCCATGGGGGCACACATAAGAAGGGTTGTGCCACTTGAGCCCATGTCTCAATCTCATCCCTGTGGGAATGGTCACTGTTTCTTCCAGGTACTTGTTCCCAAAGCAAAAGAAACCACACCCAGGAAGCCTAAGGGGTTTAAGTAAAAGTCATAACTAGTCCTTCAAAGAAGATAGTGTCAGAGGGTATATGGGAAGTGAGGATTCAGGCCTGTTCTTCCCCCGGGGCAGGCATTTAGTCATCCAGTGTTTAGTGAGTATTTAATAATTCTATGTGCATAGAACATGATAAAGAGGCTGAGGAGATAGCCAGACAGCCCTTCTTCCCATTCTTTATGCCATGAGATTTCCCTGTCTCCCTGGTACCACACTTTCGATTTTCTAGTCCTGGTGAATTCTATCATCCTGGGTTCTCACTCGTTGGCTCTAGGGATGGATTACCAAAGAGGATAGTTGGTTGGGATTAGAAGAGCTGACAATGGAAAGTACACTGGACTTTGTAATCAGAAAATCTAGATTGGCGCAGTGAGTAAGAGCGCTGGCCCAGAATCGGGAGGACCCAGGATGGGTTCTGGCCTCAGATACTTAACACCCACACAAAAATAACTGGCTGTGTAACCTTGGGCAAGTTACTTAACCCCAATTGCTTTAAAAAAATCTAGATTCAATTCTAGAACCCACCATTAATTGTATGACTTTATACAAGTCACTTAGCTTTTTCTCTTCTCTGTAAAACAGGGATAATATTACTTGCATTGTCTGCCTCACAGGGGCATTTCAAAGATCTTATAGAACATTGTATAACTGCAAGTTGTTGTTTTCCTGAATTAACCATAGCTAGAGATACTATTAGAAGACATGCATTGATGTGACTTTTGGGAAGGGAAACATTTATTAAACACCAATTATGTACTTGCCACTGTGCTAAGCACTTTATAAATATTATTTCATTTGTTCCTCACATCAATCCTAGAAGGTAAATGCTAATTGTATTTGCATTTTACAGTTGAGGAAACAGAGACAGATAGGGGGTAAGTGATTTGCCTAGGGTCATATGCTAGTATCTATGGCTAGTTTTTGAACTCAGGTCCTCCTGACTCTAGATTCAGTGTCCTGTGCCACATCTACCCTGTGGGTCCTCTACTCTGCAATCTTCCAGTCTAGAGCAACTCTCCTATCCTACCCGCTCTCTTCAAACACCATTGATGCCTCTATGTCTTAAAGGAGGGGAATGAGGTAGAATTTCATGGTTTCCTATTGGAACTGACTCAAGAAGAGAAATAGACAGGTTATCATTTCACCAATCTTAGGTTTTGCTGGTTGGTTGTAGTTAGTACCAGTGGGTAATGTTTAGGTTTTTCTTGACTTAAGGTATCACATCTTGCAAATAGCCTTTAAAAAGTTTGAACGTACATCAGTTTTGATGGGGCAGATTAAAGACCAAGTCAATCCAGGCCTGCCTCTATGTGGTAATCTCAGGATCTGGGAAATGGAAAGTTTTCTACTTAACTTCCTATACTATCTTTCCCTGTTGCTCAAACAGCAGCACTGTGGTACTATCCATGGTGCTGATTTTGACTCTATCCCTAGTTTTGGAAGCTTTTGTGAGGACCACACTGGTTTTAAGTGGTGGCATCTTACAGATTGAAGTAGGACTGGATGGAAGATCATTCACAGCAGTCCATAACTCCAATGGGAATAAAAATTCTGGTTTTCCTCCACCCCAGAACCTTGCTAAGGAACTCTGTTTAATCCAAGTCATAAAGTAGAGCCCAGTACCTCTCCCTCTAGCAGTAAAAGTTCATGGACATGATATTTTATCAACAGCCTTACTCCTTATCACACAAAACTACTATATGGTCAACTCCCAATTCCCTGAGGCCAGCAGAGAGACCTAGATGATTGAATACCACAGATAATCCCCAAACCGCATTTCAGCTAGTAGCTTGAAAGCCACTCAGCTTTTCACCAGAGCAGCTGAAAAAGAGTCCAATGGACAGGTTTGCACTTTATTTCCTTTTATTTCCCCTCTCCCATCTGATGAAGGCATTTGTGCTCAGTGAAGTGGCCACAAGGTGAGAAGGAAGAGAGAACAGGAGCCTGGATAATCCATCCATTGGATCACATTCACCTTTAGATAATAGGGAATTGGGGTTTCTTGGGCTGTAAGCTTCTTGAGGCAGGTACTGGGTTTTATTTGATCTTTGTATTTCCAGTGCTTAGCACAATGCCTTGTTCAGGGGATAGAAATCATAGAATATTAAAGGTGGTAGGGACCTTAGGGGCCATCTAATTTAAATTCTTTGTTTTACAGATATGGAAATTGAAGCTCCAAGAAGTTAAATGACTTACTCAATGTTTTCTTTTATACTGCAGGTCAAATCATGGCTCACACATATATAGGAAAGAATATGTAGTTGTCTCTTAGTATAACAGATAGCTTAGGTGTTCCACTTGTTAGTCAATAACAGTATTAGTTATAATGACATTATAGCATAGTAACCTTGTGCTGAAGGAGATTATAACCTAGGGATCTCCAAATGGCAGAGCCTGCCTTAATTGATTTTAAGATAGCAACTACTATGGTCCATTTTCCTATTAGGTGATGAACAAATTTATGTCGCTGTGTTGTCTAAGTCATCCAAAGAAATCCCATCCTGAATAATTGAGGAAGCTGAGAATGGAAATGTATTTATGTTGAATATGTCCTGGAGTCTGTTGGACTCAGGAATAACACTCCTCCCATCCTCACTTTCCATCCTAGGTCTGGCACAACTCATGCATACTGCCAGATGGACCACAGAGTCCCCAAAGTAATGCTATAGGCCAGCACTGCCAGTAAGTAGATTCTGAACAACAGCACATCCAGCACAGAACCCACCCGTAGCCAGTCCCGGGCAATATCCCGGCACTCATCCTGCTTCTCCAGGAAATGCCGAATGGTTGCTAGTTCCTGAAGTAGCCCCTGTACTACCGAGGAATTCTCCTGGGGTGGTGGGGAAGGGTTTCCCCTCTCTGATGTGGCCTTCTCCAAGTCCTGATGCCCTCCCAATCTGCTGCAGTGGTTCATTGTGGCTGAAAAGGGGAGAGAGAATTGGGACTGGAGGAAGAACAGGGCAAAATGACCTGAAGACTATACCAAATCCTTACATTTGCATAGTATTTGTATTTTTCAAAATGCTTTCACACACATCATCTCACTTGATCCTCACAATAATCCTTTTAAGTGGTCTGGCAGGCATTATTAGTCCTAGAAGAAAATCTAACCCCCAAAAGGTTAAATTTGTCCAAATTCACATAGCTAATTAATGATATAGCTAGAACTAGGACCCAGATTTCCTGATTCCTCTTCCAATGCTTACTCAACTTCACCACCTGGGACTGAAGAGCCTACAGGAAGGCTGTTTATCAGCAGGGGAACAGAAAGACTAGGTGTGAAGGCAGCAGGACTAATTTATAGTTATATGATGGGGGAAATTCAAGCTGGCCAAAGTCTTGCTTAATATACGTAAATTTCCCACCCAGATAGGGGTTAGGAGTCAGGAAACCAGAATTTCTGTCCCAGTCATACTGTATGGTCTTGAACAAGGCATAGATCCTCTCTGAGTCTCATTTTCTTCATCATTTAAGTGGGGACACATCTGCCCCCTCTTACCTCTCAGAATTGTTGGAACTCAAGGGAAAATCTTGGATCTCTTTGAGTTAATGTACTTCTAGAAAAGATAGCCTCTTATCATCATTGCAAAAGTGATCAGATTGGGGCAGCTAGGTGGTGCAGTGAATAGAGCACAGGCCCTGGAGTCAGGAGGACCTGAGTTCTAATTCGACCTCAGACACTTAACACTTACTTACAGTGTGACCTTGGGCAAATCATTTAACCCAAATTGCCCTACCTTCTCCCCACCAAAAAGCAGGAAAAAAAGTGATCAGGTTATGGCTTAGTTGCCAATGACAGTCCCTAGTTCTGATGGATATTTGTGCAAATTCCTTTGGTCCAGACAGCAGAATGGTCTGACAGAATGGCTATACCCAAATGAGAGTTCAGGTCCTTTTGTGCCTAATTCTATGGGATGTCCCCCACATCTCTCTCTGTAATTCTAGATGTGTGTGGGGTCTCCAACAAAGGAAAGAGGACCCAAATATATGCCTTCAGCCTGTAGTCTGTCTCCTCCTCATTAATCTGAAGGAATGGTGGGCCAAAAATCTAACTCTGAAGCCTCATTGTGGGCTCCTTGGTATTTTAAGGCCCTCCATAACTATTCTGTTTTCTGTCACTGGGTAGTACTAGCTCTGACTCAGAAAAAAAACCAATGTACTCTTTCTTACATAAATCAGAATAAGGATATGAGGGGAGAGATTCTGAACTTTACACCATTTCCAATTCCTTACCTGTGTCATTCTCAGTGGGATGGGAGGGGATTGTGGGTCTTTGGAGGGCTGAAGGACTATGATATGGCTGATCCTGGAGGCAAAGAAGAACTGCAGCTCGATCAAGAACCAGGTGACGAAGCCAGGCAGGTACTGGAGGCTGGAGTTCTTGCCTGTGTACCAACCGTACGATGAGGATGGTCTCAGTCAGGCTGATCACCAACAGGGCCATGCACACCACAAAATAGACGCCTGGGAAACCCCCAGGAGGTTTGGGGTGGGGAAGAGAAGAAATACATGAGGTCATGGGCAGTCATCTCTGCTAGACTGAGCCCCTTCTATCTTCCCCTTTCCCACCAATGACAGGAGTGGGCCATACCAATGAGTGGGGTGCCAATAGCTGTGGCTGGAAGTGTATCAGACACGATGATAAGGAAGACAGAGTAGCCCAGGAGGAGAGTAATCTTGAAGGAGACCCTTTCACCACTGTCTGGGGGCAGGTAGAAGCCTACGATGTCCATGACCATGAGGAAAATGCTGGGCAACAGCAGGCTGACAGTGTAGAAAAGGGGTCGCCGACGGATGACCACCTGGGAGCAGGGAAGGGTGTCTGGAGGAAGCCAGGGATGGACAAGGCCCTGGGCTTCCATTGGTCTAGTCTTGCATGCTGATAAATACAACCTACTCTTTGTCTCCTAGGATTGCCTAACAGATTTCATAGAAAGAAAAATAGGCAGATTACATAGTCTGTGGGCATAGACTACTTGATATTTGTAAAACTTCATTAGAATTTGGGGACGAACATGGGAGAAAAGCAGAGAACCAATCAGAAAGGGCTGTTAAATCCTTTTTGGAAGCCCACCCAGCAAAAGAATGGTTTGGTCAAACCATTCTCTTACTCTGCCTTCTACTGGGACATTCCTGCCAAATTCTTTGGAGTCTTTTGAGGCTATCTAGAGAGCTTTTTTGTACTCCTGGGGAGTGGCCATACCTTGCCTGCAATTTAAAATAACTTTTGCCCCCTTGGTGTCTTCCTGAAGCACTAAGGTTGTGAAGAGCAGCCTCTTCCTTCTGGGAGTCCCCCTCTACCCTCTGGGGTATGTTGTGCCAGCACATTGCCCACCCAACCTTTGTTCTACTCACATAGAACTTCATCTCTGCGTAGCTCTCACTGCTTTCAACACTAAACTCCCGAAACTGAGTGAGCACATACAGGAGCTCCCACTCTCCCTGGTTCATGAAGACACTCTTATCAAGCTTCACCTTTTCTGGTAACCGCCACAGGGAAATGTTGATGTCCCGGACTACCAAGCAGGAAAAAGAAAAGGAGCGAGAAGTGGAGTTGGCTGGATAAGGATGATGGTGAGGAGGTCTTTGTTCCTCCTCCCCACTTTTCTTAAGACATAATTCATGATGCTTTTCATCATAACCAATCACATCAACAATCCAGTCACAAGCTGGAATTGAGGTACTTAAGTTTAAATCTAACTATTAACCAACAAACTTTCAGTACCTACTATGTGCCTCTGGGTTTTCTTTATGCTTTTAAATACTGAACAAAGTCTCATTACCTTGGCTCCTTATTTAGAGAGAGTAACTTTAACAAGAAGAAAAGAAGAAAAAGTGCACTTTAGCTAAACACAAACCTCCAAGGCCAAAGATCTCTGCCTGCTAGATTCCCTGGCCTCCTTCAAATCTCTGCTGATGCCCTGTGTTTGGGAAGAGGCCCTTCCTGATCTTCTCTAATGCTAAATGCCTTACTTCAATTGAAAATCTCCAGTTTATCCTGTTTATATCTTGTTTGTCCAGTTGTTTCTATGTTGTCTCCCCCATTAGACTGTGAATGCCTTGAAGGCACTCATATCCCCAGAATTTAGTACAGCACCTGGCACAAAGTAGGAACTTAATAATTGTTAGTTGACTGACTAACTGACTTTGGGGAAAATGTGTTATATATGCTTAATCCAAGGGACAAATTAGCCTTATGGTCAGGTATCAGGTACGAATACATGAGAATTTATGTTAGTGAACTTCCCTGCCTCCAGTCTCCCTCTTTCAGTACTTTACAGAAAGGAAAATAACAAAGTCAACATTCTTCACTGCTAGAAAGATACCTAGCATTGGGCAATACACCTTTCTGCAAGGCAGGATTAGAAATTTGAAAGATGTTCATTCAGCCTATTATGAAAGGGGGAGTAGTATTATTTGGGATACATCAAAGAGGGGGAACAGATCCCTGTGTCTTCACTGTGATTTCTGTCAGATCAGGCCACCTTGGCCATTGTATCTTCCCAGTCTTGCCCCTCCATACTCACTTGTGTGAAGCCAACTGGTAAAAGTCAGTGAGCAGTTTTGCACATCAAAGGGAAAGTTGTAGATGTCCAGGCTGCATGCAGTCACTACCTGGATGGGCTTGTAGTTCTGGACCTCGCCCTGGTGCCGAACATACACATATGGGATGTTTGGGGATTTTCCGACATCCACACTGCTCAGAAGAGAAGAGTTAGAGTTTGAAGGGGAGAGATTACTCCAAAGACAACCCAAATATCTACTCTGATGACTTTTAGAGAGTTTGGAAAGGAAAGGGATCTGGGAAGTGGTAGGTTAGTGGTATACCTTGGCTGGCCTGATTCCCCAACCTCTTATCTCCACCCTTGATGTTCTTTCTGTCATTTCCAGGACAATTAAAGACATCATCCCTAAATGTTCTACCATTACTTGTTACAGGACAATCTAGGCAAGTAGAATGCCTTGTTGCCCAAAGTGACCTTCTAGTCCTTGGAGTACTTTATAGGACACCTTTAAGGTGAGTCCTCAGCTGCTCATTCCCAGTGGCTTTCATCCTAGCCCCACAGTGACCTAGCATCTACTGTCACCAGCTTCATGGTCAGAGGGCAGTGTATATGTGAGTATGTCCAGGACATCCAAGTCTAATCCTAACACCAGCTCTGCTCAGGCTCCCTAGGGCTTCCATTTTCCCCTCCTGTGAAATGGGAAAAATTAACCCCAGAAGAGAACTAGAGAAATCAGTGATCAAAAAATTAAAAAGAGCTAAGAAAGCCCTACTGCTACCACTAGGAAAAGATCAGTATTGTTCTAGGTTGCCCATTTATTCCCTGGGGGATAAAAAGGAAGGAGGAGAAGCTTGGGTTCCTTAACTTTCCGTGGTCAGATCTATACTACTAGATGGGAAGAAAAGCTGGAAAAAATATTCAGGAATATTGCAGCCTCATCCACTGAGGAATTGGGGAGAGGAGTAGGATGATGTGGAATAATTTCCTTCCTTTCTTTCTCTGGAGGAAAAACAAAATGAAAAATATGAACAATGAAAAACAAAACAAAAATAAAACAAAATACTATTCTGTGTTTTGCATCTCCTACAGATTTTTCTTTCTTTCTTTCTAAAAGTCCAGGCAGCCACTCCCAAGGCAGTCTGGATTAAGATGACCACACTGATCACTCAGAATGGGGCTACAAAGATGGCTGACTATGTTTGTCTTATCTGAAGAAAGTATTAGAGTGATCTGAAAAGAACGAGATTGGACCAACACTTGATACAATATTTCTGCCTCACCCAGGTACCTGAAATTCTACTTTTATGGAATCACTCCTTTGGGTTAAAACTCTCCCCCAACTCCTATCCTCTTAAAACACCAATCCTTTTGGAAAAAGAAACATTCACTGATATATCTGAAGGAAACTATTTTTTCTCTAACAAGAGAGGTCCCTAAGCCTAAATTGGGTATAGAATATCTGCAGTGGGTGGGTTGGGGTAGGAAGAATGAGTTGAATGATGGAATAATTGCTACAAAAAAGGTAGCTGGGGCTATGGAAGACTAACATTAATTATATAACAAATTGGTCAAAGGCTGGGTTAGAATGGCAACCATTAGGATCTAGAGCCAAAGTCAGTAGAAACTAGTGTCCTATTCTTTACTCAGTCCCCATACACAAGCCCTTAGGGCCAAGACTTACAATTCATTGATAAGGATGTCTGGGACCCAGATGTAGTCAATGGGGATGGACAACTGGGTGATATTGTCAAACTCTTCAGGATTCCATTTGAGAAATTCATCAATCCAGTACTAAGGGAAGTGGGGAGAAAGTTGGTGAGAGACAATCACTGATAACCCTTGCTACCACAATAAGGATCTGCTTACCACCCTGTTAGGAGACACTGTTGCCCTTCCTTATGCCTTCTTGTTGACCTGGAAGAATGATTAGCAACAAGGGGGTGGAGTGCTCCTTCTTGGAAATATCTACACAAGGGTGGCAGAAAAGTACTAGTTTTCACACAAATTATTAAAAAATAAATGAACCATTGCCAGTTGTTCCCTTCCCCACCTTCAACTCCATCCATAACACAGCCTTAACTGACAATATTCTAATTTTTCTAGCAAATAACTCATTCTGTCATCTGGGATAGACAAATGCCCCTAGGGACATAAATGTGAGTCATTAGTCCTTGTAGACTTGGTCTTGGTGTCCTAGAGGGAGAGAAGCTGGAGACTAAATGTTCTGGAGTCATCCTCTCCTTGAGGGACGTTTCTCCTGTGCCAGACCACAGTCTTCCTTATATAGTCCATGTCATTTCTATGCTATCTTTTGATACCCAGAGTACTCCTGGAGGGGAAAATAACAAAGGCACTTAAGACTTTAGCGAAGGGTTCGTGTGTGTGTGTGTGTGTGTGTGTGTGTGTGTGTGTGTGTGTGTGGAGAAAGAATGAGTTGAAAGATGTCACCTCGAACACCCCAAAAGACACGTTAAAAAAGCTTGTTCAGTGATCAGAACCAGGGGGATGTAACTACACATTCCACCCACATATAAACATTAAACTAGAGAAATTGGAAAATTTAACCATTAAATCCATCACAGAATTGGTAATATCAGAGCAGAGAATCTCAGCCAAATTAGATAGTGTCTGATGTCTCTTCTAAGATCTTGTGAATCATTGGATTTAGAATGTAATGAAATGTAGAGATCATCTGGTCCAATCTTCAGATTTTTCAGATGAGGAATGTCAGACTTAGAGAAGTTTTCACATGCCCAAGGACACATTGCTATTAAGGAGCAGATTTTCAGACCCCCATGTCCAGTGCCCTTTTCACTGAATCATTTTGCCTCTTTGCACAATGCCTAGGAGTGGCTCAGGAGTATGTCATGAGTCTTCTCAGTCATTTTGGTCCCCATTTTGTCCTTAGTTTAACAATAATCACAGCTCTCATTAGAAGATTTGATTCCCCAACCCCCAAGAAGAAACAGATAAATGCCAACTAAACCCACCAATCTAGGATCAGATCCAGGGATATTTGTACACCCAATTTAGTCAATATGTTAGGTAGAGGGAGTGAACTAGGAAATAGCCAGGTATTTGAGAATGTAGATGAAATAATCTTGCTCTAATAAACATCTGGCTAAAAGCTGCCCCTCCTCCTGTCTTCCTGTCTTCCTAAACATCTAGGTCTCTTGAGGAAGGTGGAGGAAAGGAACATCCTTGGGAAACAGAGTCTCCATCCTCAGGCAGAGAGGGAGGGTGGATGAGGGGCTGCTCTGCTCACCTGCCTATACCAGATGTAAGTAGTCAGAACTTGGTTCTTTTCATCCTGTGATATGAAGGGGAGACAAGAGACAAGCAGAGATTAACAAAGAATGCCCCCTACCCCAGCTAGGACTGAGGTGCCACCAGTCTACAGATGTTCTCTCTGTGTACAAACCCCAGAGAAAGAGCTATGTTCTACCAGAAAGACCCAAGGTTAGTGTTCAACTGCTAGGAGAGGTGGAAGGTTAAGGGTCTCAGGGGAGTGAGTACCTCTTGCCTCTTATAGACTACATTCCGTCTGTGGACAGTTTGGAAGGGGTCTTGCCCTTAAAGAGAGATGATGTCTGTGAGTCTGTTGAGGAGTAGGGAAGGGGCTATGGAAGCTGTTCTTCTACCTCTCCTCTGCCCAGACACCCTCCCTACATAAATGCATTCACATGCACATGCACACATGCACACACACCACTGCATCTTTGCACATTATTACTATAGCTTTTCTGTCTGCCATTGCATAGCACTGTAGCCCAAGGTCTTCACTTCGTAACCCTGTAACCTATTCATTTGCATTGACTCTCTACCGTCCAACACTGTAGCCCTTCCTCTGCCTTGACTATGTGTATTTGAATAACATGTAGCTGTCTGGTATCCACATTGGCTCAGAGACTCAGTTTTGTTTTCTACCCCTGGCCCCTGCCCCAGGGCTTCTGACAGGTCTCCATGGTTCTCTCCTCAACCCAGAAGGGTGAGCCCCTGAGCTGAGAACTCTCCTTAGGGGACTGGATAGAGTCAGATAATTACCACACTGAGGATAGCATAGATCATGACATCAATGGACACAGTGGTTGGCTTCCTCCAGTCCTGAACAGGCCGGACGCTCTTCTTGTAGTGGGTCAGAAGGTAGTCAGACAGTTGCAACAGAGCTGGCTTGGTGTTGTTGACTGCTTTGGTACCTTGCTTCCTCTTGGCTAGAAAGATGTTGAGGGCACAATAACAAGCCAGACTTTTGCCCTTTATCCCTAGCTACTCATAGCTATTCTAACATGATATACACCCCCTGCCAGCCCTACCTACTGTGACTTTAAGGGCTTCTGACTCCACAATTCCAACCCTACACCCATAAAATCTTATTCACTAGAATCATTCCTTTGAATTAAAATATCCTATTTCCAGAAGACTCTGGCTAAAATGCAAATATACTTTGTGGGAAGGATAAATCATTAATCTGTTATCAGAGTAGTAGGGGTAAGATAATACAAGTCAGATAAGTTTTGAAAGGGGAATGGATCAGGGAATAAAAAGTTTTGCATCACAGGACCTTGATTAAGATGGGTAAATTGGAAATAGCTCTAAATAGGTCACCTTGGAGACTTAAGGGACAGCATAAAGGCATTAAGTACATTTCAGAGGAGGTAGTAAGGGCTGACAGGGAAGTTTGGGGTGGGAGAGATCCCAGAGGCTGTCTGCCTCACAATAGGGCCTTGGTGGAAGGTAAATTGTAGTGTCTGAGGCAGCTCTGTTGCACACTCCCCAAACCCTGGCCAGATCCATGGTGGAATCAAGGTAAGAAGGATTTCTAGAAAGACTATTCTCATCTTGGATAGTAAGCTCCTTGAGGGTGGGAGCTATCTTTTGCCTTTTCTTGTATGCCCAGTGCTTATCACAGTGCCTGGCATATAGTAAACACTTAATAAATGCTTATTGACTGACTAAAACGACAAAAGAGCAAAGCTCTTCCAGGGAGTTTCTTAAAGAAGAACTTGGTATTGCATATTCTGTATTACCCAGTACCCATGTACTCAGAACTTCAATCTCAGGTCTATCCCCCTCAGTCACTGCTAACAGACTATGTCACCACAGCCTCAGTTTATCTTGGTTTCAAAGATAGGACCAAGAACATGGAGGCCTAATGGACCATAGGAATGGCTTGTAAATCCAGATTCTTACATCTTAGTCTGGTTTGTCTAGAATTTCCTATGCCACCCAATTTTCTCTATGTGCCTCAATTTCTTTTCAGGGCAACAGGAAGAGGTCATGCTGTGGGATTCTAACAAGGATGAGTGAAAGACTTTATAAAGTGTTTTGATATCCTGGATTTCCTTTCCCCCCCACCCCTAACAACTGTCACTCGGGTCTAGGTTTTTGGGGAGTGTTATAGAGAAGGTAGGTCCTTTTAAACCTCCAATAGGTTCTCTTATATGGAGTGCAAAAAAAAAAACCCCAATCATAAAATCCAATACTTTACAATAGTGGATTATGATTTAACTACCATATGAAATAATTCTCCAGGTCACTAATAATATGAGAAATACACATTCAAATCTTACCTCCTGGGAAGTTTTCCCTGACTTCTCCACACCCCCAACCAAGCCCATAGCAATCTCCTTTGGCCTTTTCATTTGCAGCATAAATAGGTATAGTAAATCAAAACAACTCTCAGGTTTTACCTCATACCCAGAAAACTGGGCAAAAGATGGGAATAGTCAATGTTGGAGGTGTTGTATAGGCAGGTATAGTAATGAACTAGTGCTGCAGATGTAAATTTGTCCAATCATTCTGGAAATTAATTTGGAATTATGCTATAAAGAAGTGACTAAAATCTTAATATGCTTTGCTCCCACTGCTGGGCATATACCTTAAGGAAGTCAATGGTTTTTTTTTTTAAAAAAAAGGTCCCTGAAGCAATTATAGCAGCACTCTTTGTAATATTAAAGTGGATGGCCATTGATTGAAGAATAGTTAAATAACTTGCTATAATGTAATGAACATAATGGAATACTACTGCACTGTAGGAAATGATGAATACAGAAAAGTATGGGATGGAATATGAACTGTTGCAAAATAAAATAAACAGAATCAGGGAGACAATATACCAATGACTACAACAATGTAAATAGAAATAATAAAATGACTGAAACCGAATACTGGGAAATTGTAGTGACCAAGTATAGCTCCAACAAAGAAATGAGAAGGCACCTCTTTCTTCTTTGGACAGGTGGAGAACCATGGGTGTGGAACACTATATACAATGTCAAATTTGACTGATGTATTGCTTAGTTTTACTGAACTTTTGCTTTCTTTTAAAAAATTTCTTGTTATAAGGAATGGATTTCCAGGAGGGAAAGATTATTGGCAACTATAGTTGACATAAAAACATGGGATGTCAATAACAATTCTTAAGAATTTTAAGGAAACAATACACTATGGCCCAGGGAGGCACAGGGGCACACCCCATGATGTATTAAGTTTTACCAAACTGAATTGTCCCCCTTACTATGACTAGCCAGCGTTCTCCAACAGACAGTGCTTTACAAAGCAACTTTTGAAGCCTGGAGAAGAAGGTATGGAGAGGGAAAATGGGATTGCCACACTCCCCATCTTCCCCAGGGATTATTCTTTGCCTGCCTCTGCCCCTGATGGATTTTCAAGTGGATAATGGATGCCTATGGATGATTCAGAAGGAGAAGGCGAAAAGAGAATTGAAAATAAGGCCTTCATCATCTTAGATAAAAACTAGGCAGAGTCCAGCAGTTTCCCTAGGCAAATGTGTCTGAGAGAACTGCTTTCTTATCAAATAATAATAATAATAAAATGATAACTCATTTACATAATGCTTTTCAGTTTACAAGGAAAAACAAATAGTCAGATTAATAACCACAATCATCACTTACCACATGTTTCTCATCCCCACCCCCACACCAGTGTTTCTTCAAATGACTAACAGAGGGGAAGAAAATAATATTCATAACCCTTTGACATCTGTCAGGTACTCAGCTGGCACGTAATTAGCCAAATCCCAAGGCTGAGTGGAAGGACGGGATAGGATGGAGGAGCATGTAGGGTGAACTGTAGTTTTAAATGGGAAAGGCAAGGACCTTCGCCTGATTTAAACGTCCCATCCCCAGCTTCAACTTTCCAAACTTTCTAGCTTCCGGAATGGAAAGCCCAAAGTGACACTTCTCCACCCTTCGAGATCGTGTGTTAGCCTTGTGTAACTCTCTCTCCAGATGCAAAAGCACTCTTCCCAGCCCGGCCCGCCCCTTTTTCCTCCACTGGACCTCGATTAGGGCATCCACCTGCCGACTTTCGCCTCGACCTACGCTCTGCACCCCCTTCTCCTCACCACCACATCGCACCCTGCAAAGCACCAGCCTTTTAGCCTAGAGGACTTATCCCAGTCCCTGCTCCCGCTGCAGCCTCTTGGCCAAGACAGCTGCCGTGTGAATGCAGGGAGCATCTCACAGTGGGTTTCCCTCCAAGAGCCGGCTCTGCACCAGCCCACAGAACTTTCCCACGAGTCCCCTTACCTTCGCATGGCCCCAGGAAAATCAGGAGCAGCAGGGCGAGGAGCACCTGCCAGAGGGACAATGGCATGGCTGCGGTTCTGCTGGGGCGTCTTTTCTCTTTGTGTCCCTTCAGGGCAAGCTCTCCCCCCAACCCGCCCCCAAATCTTGTCCCAGGCCCGCCCCCCAGCTGTCTTCGTTAGGTGCCCACTTCCCGCCCCGCTGCCCACCCCACCCCACCGTCCTGCACTCTTCTCCTCTCCTCTCTCCTTGGAAACTCTGGGAAAGGCTCCGCAAGTTGTAGCAGCCGTGCGCTTCCCAGCCATCAGGGTTGAGAAGCCACTCGGTTAATCGTGCATCAGGTTTCAGGGCTGGAAAGGGAGGGAAAGGAAAGGGAGGGGAAGAAAGGGGAAGGAGCGGAAGGAGAAGAGGGGAGGGGAGCCCACCCCGGCTGATGTCATGCAACGGAAGCTTCTGAACTCAGTCCCCAGACAGCTGGCCTGCCTCTCTTTCCCCAGAGTAGAATGAGGGGTAAAGGAGGGGTGGAGGAGAAGTGGGGAAGGTAGGAAGGGGAGTAAGCTGCCGAGTTTTCTCAGGGAAGGGGCTGTGCCCAGGACCATTGGGTCCAAGTTGAGGCCTTCACCATTGTATTTCCCTACGGGTAACCTTTAAATAAAGGTTTCACTGTCCCCTGGGAAACCTTTGGACCAGGGGATGAGGAGGCCTACTATAACCTTGTTAACTCCCCTGGGGGTTCCACATGCTGAGAAGGACAGTGGGAACAGCAAGGCTTTCCTCCTGTCTTTATAACATTGCTTCTCTCAGTGAAAATCTTCTTTTCCTCTAAGTTTAAAAAAAACGAAAACCCAACTCTGACTCTTAACTACAACAACGAAATGGATATTAGTTTTCATTTCATTTCATATGTAGGTTTACTCAATAATTGTATCCCTGAAGAACTAGATGTAAATAATAATAATAATAAGTAGCATTTATATAGCATTTTAAGTTTGAAAAACACTTCACATATATTATCTCGTTTGCTCCTGTAAATTCCTAGAGAACTGGGAATTAAAAATTGAACGATTATGTTCAATGCACGGAATAACTCTTCGTGCTTCTGCTGCACCCTCATTTACCATATGTATAAATCTAAACATACTATATAATACGTGGGGGCAAGGCACTCTGGTATTATCCCTAGGAAATGTTCATAGAATTCAATTCAATTCTGCAAACATGAATTAAAATACCTAAAATATGCAGAATGCCGTTTAGAACTAGAAAGAATAGCAGAGAGGGTCTGGTTCAAACAGGACCTAACTTGTTGAACTGAACTAAATTGAAACTCATCTCACCTCCATTTTTGGTCACTTTCCACCTGAATTGTGTCCTTTGAAATCTGTTTCAAAAACTGCATAGTTTTATAATGAGAGGAGATGGGGAGAGACAGAATGGGGTAAACTATCTCATATAGAAGAGGCAAGGGAAAATGATTACAATGGAGGGGAAGAACAGGAAGGCAAAAAGGCAAAACCTTATTCTCATTGAATTTGGCTCAGAGAGAATGACATACATAATAAATAGGGTATCTCACCCTACAGGAGAGTAGGGGGGAAGGGGATGAGAGGAGGGATGATGGAAAGGATGGCAGGCAGGGGGGAGGGAGGTTGGAAGCACCCACTTTTGAAAAGGGACAGGATCAAAGTAGAAAATAGAACAACTGGGAGGTGGGATAGGAAGGATGGAAATATAGTCAGTATTTTACAATATATCTACTATGGTAATGTTTTGCATTAGCTACACATGTACAACCTATACTGAATTGCTTATCTTCCCAGTAAGGGTGGGTGACAAGGGGAGGAAGGAATCTGGAATTCAAAGTTTTAAAACCAAATGTTTAATATATATATATATATATATATGTATATATATATGTATATACATATGCTATTATTAATACTATTTTACATGTAATTGGGAAATAAGATATACAGGTACTGGGGCATAGAGATCCACCATGCCCTACTGGAAAAGTCATAGGGTGTATGGGAGAAGATATGGGAGACAGCAGATTGGAGGAGGGGATATCCTGTGGGACCACTATAGGGGAAAAATGGGGAGAAAATTTGTAACTCAAAATCTGATTGAAATGAATGATGTAAACCAGAAGTTAATAAAGCATTTGAAAAAAAACTGCATAGTTTTGTGTGTACATACATATATACATACATACACATATACATACATATATGTAGGCATGTATGTGTATATACGTTGTATACACCCATGGATTCTATGTATAGCATACACTTTTAATGTTGGAATTAACCAAGGACTGGCCTTTGACTGTTGGATAAACATACTTAACCACACAAAACTTGTAGCTATTTCGGTCATTAAAGAGATTTGATGGACTCGACCACCTTTCAGGTCTATTTAAATTCTGATAAACTGTGACTATTGCTGCTTGCTCTCTGTATGCAAGTCACTTCCCCAGCCTGGGCCTCAGTTTCTTAATCTGTTGAATAAGGACTTTGGGTTATATTAACTCTAGAGTTCCTTCAACTTCTAATGCCCTCACCCCCATCACTACCCCAAGCAACCCTCTTTGTGTTTCCACAAATGCTTCAGTATCTTATTCATTTAGATCATATATTATGCTTTCCTCCTGGCCTCTATTTCAACACACAATGAAAAAGTTCCACAGATCCCAGAAGCTTGTTCAAAGAAAAGCTAGATGTACCTGGCCCTGGAGACCTTAGCTTGAGAAGGGCATAGGATAGGGGAAAGGCAGAAGGAGAAAAAGAATGGGGAAAATGAGAGGAAGAGAAGAAAAGGGAGAAAGGAAAGAGAGGGAGGAGGGAGAGAGTGAATGAGGAGGATTGAGAGAGTTCCATTTCACAGTAGGATTTGTACAGAGGGAGTTTCTCCATCCTTTCACATTTGCCTCAGGTGAGTTGGCTCTTTTTCTGAGGTGTAAGAAGCAAGAACCAGGCATTGCTTTAGGACCTATCAGACAAGCAGTGGCTGAGATTGGAAGTATTTACACCCCTGGGGCCCAAGTTTCTTCCCCCCCCTTTTTTGAGGTTGAAAATCCTGGAATCCCATAGCATTCCCCAATTGTGTTAGGAGAAGGTAAGTAGATTGCTGCCTTGCTGCCCATACATTAGAGAATTAGGCTGTTTGGGTAACTAGATTAGAAGGAGCCAGGCAGGGTTCCTATTCCCTGTTCCCAGATTCATTGCTTGTGTGACTCTCAGATGGTACGGCAATCAAGTTTTCCCCAAAGAAATTTCTTATTAATGGGATTGATGGCACAATAGATAGGGAGAAATTGGAGCCCTAGGCGGTTGTGTGGTGTAAATTGCCTCAGATGAAACCATGGAGTCACTTTCGCCCCTTTTAAACAAGATAAGAATTAGTGAGGGGGGCCCCTGATGAACTCCCCTTGGCTGATGGGGAAAGGGGGAAGGAAGAGCCCTGGCTAATTTGATTCCTAGCCTCTGCCAGCAGACGCTGAGTCTCCTCCTGGGGAGCTCAGGCAGACACTTAGATAGCTGAGATTGAGTTTAGATAATGAAAAGTGGAGAGACAATAGCACCTCTGGCCTAGCCTGGGGACCTGATTCCAGAGCGCTCCTTCTGCCACTATACCATAGGCTGAGGCCCCATGTGGAGAACGGAGAACATTTGTTTGGAGCTTTTTAACTTTCCAAAGTGTTTTCATACCTATGATCTCATTTTAGGGTCCCTATTTTACAGATGAGGAAAATGTCCTAGAGTTTCAGTAACTTGCTGAAGGTGGACAGGCTGAAGGAACAACCAGGATTCTTTTGACTCTTGAATCCCAGCCCTAGGATTGACCTCTATTTACCCCATCCCTTTCCCCAGATTCGAGGGTGTAGCTTAAATAATAGCCCTGGGGATAACATTTCTATAGTTTGAGGAAGGGTCACAGACTTGATTATTCCAAGGCAGGGTTAACACTGGATATGGGAGATGGTAAGGTCCTGGGACTCCTAGAATCCTCCTTTTTTTTTTTATAGACACAGCTCAAACACCACCTGAAACCCAATCCTGATCCCCCAGATGCTAATGTACTTCCTCCCAAACTACCTGATACTTAACCACCTTGTATTTATTCTTTTTATAATTATTCTGTGTATGCTTATTTATGCATTTTTTTGTTTTTCCAATTAGAAGGCAAGATCCTTATAAGGAGGGATTGTTTCATTGACACATAGTAGATGTTAAAAGATGTTTGTTGAATATATTTTGGGATGTGATCAATGTGAGAATTTGTTTTGCTTGACAATGTGTATTTATTATAAGCATTTAATTTTTCTTTTTCTAATGGTAAAAGAGAGGTGAGAGGCGGAGAAAGTAATTTTTTAATTAAGAAATAAATGTTTGTTGATTGATTGACTGATGAAATTAATTTCATCTCTCTTCTCTTATTCCAGCAGGCCTGATGACCTTCCAATATCCTATAATGCCAAGAGATTGGGAATGGGATAGAATCTCTGGCCTGTTTTGAAAGACATCCAGGAATGAGATGTTCCAGCTTCCTAGGTGTGTCCTATCCTAATTAGATGAAGCTTTTTTCACTTCATAAAAACTCCATCTTCTGCTCCCAGGTTTCTATCCCTCACTCCTAGACTGGTAGCACTCTACTGGGCAGCCTCAGCCAGACCTGCAAGTCAGGAGGTCATGCTGGGAAATGGAACTAGAATTATCTGAAGGCAAGCATAGAGCTAGGGCTCAGCCATTAACCTAGCTAGTCAATCTAGAACAAGGACTTGGGGAGGAAGAGTTTGGGCAGTTTGACAAGGTAGCCAAAAAAGCCAATACCATCTTAGGCTTCATTCACAAAATCTTTGTGTCCCTAGGGAGGGAGATGATAGCCTTGCCGTAATTGGACCCTGGACGGACTGTGAAGTAATGGTGTTTAGTTCCACCCCACCACCACCCCCCAAAAAACCCCAAAACCAAAACACCCCCAACCACCCACCACCCCACACCCCACCACCCCTTGGTACCATATTTTAGAAAGGATATTCACAACCCAGAGTCTATCAAAAGAAGACAACCAGAATGTAGAAGGAACTTGAAACCACACCGTGCAAAGATCATGTGGCCTTGGGTAAATTATTGTCCCCTCCACTTTCTTCATTTATAAAATGAGGGGGTTGGACTAGATGACCTCCAAGATCCCTTCTAGCTATAAACCTATGACCCTACGATCAGTAGAAAGAACTATGGATATAAATTCTGGAGAAGAGAAAACTAGGGGTGGGACAGAGGGGAGAGTGTATCTTACTTCAAGTGCTCAAAGGACTATCATGTGGAAGAGAGATCAAAATTGTTTTGCTTGGCCTCCAAGAAGAGGACAAGAATCAATGGACAGATCAATAAAAGTAGCTATAGTATTTAATGCTGCCCCCCTCCAACCTCCTGATCTCAGTGTAGGTTCTTCAGAAAGCACTAGATTCAAGGTATTCTGTATGGAGGTCACCATTTAGTAAAATAGTACAGTAAGGAAAGTAGCAGTGAAATGTTACTTCTGTAAACCTGGATCACCCTTTCCCAGAGAGAAGTATGGAAACACATAGGGAATACCCTCATGGAAGAGACACATATAAGGAACACATGGTCAGTTTGGAGAGGCACACATAGGGGGGGCTTGTGTTGCCAGGGCACCAATGTGGAGGTACCACTCATACTTCTAATGCTTCAGAACCCCTGAGGTCATCCCAGTGCTAGGGCCAGGGCTGTTCCACAGTGGGTTGGAGGTCTTTGCTGGCTGCTGCTCTACCAAATGCCTGGTTAGATATAGCTTGATCAGGTATGCAGCAACCATTGCCTCCAGTCTCTGGATCAACCGAAATCCTTGATGATGTCTTCCTCAAGGGAAGAGGATGTGCCACCATGCTCCTTCAATTTAAACCCCCTAGGCTTTAACCAACCCTTAGAAAAGGCAGAAACTTTTACCTGGAACCAGCAAAAGTCTTCTGTTCTGCCTCTCCTGTCTTGTTGCCTTCACAGCTGTGGCTAAAAGCCTCTTCTCTTCACAGATGCAGATCCTCATCCCCAGCCACTAAGCTCTTTAGAATAAAAAGAGGGTCCTCTTTTGACCTCTATTCCTTGAAGGAGTTGACCTAGATGACCTCTTAAAGCCCTTCCTGCTCTACATTATTATTCTGCAAACCTAGCAAAGGCCATTTATACTCATTGCTTATACTTCCTTACCTCCTTTCCAGTGTTCAGTTCCTCCCTATCTGGCTTCTGACCTCATCTCTCTACAGAAACTGCTCTTTTAATACCAATGATACTTTAATTGCTAATTCCAAAGCTCTTTTCTTAGTCTTTGTCCTTCTTGATGTCTTGATAGCATTTGACACTGCTGTCTACCACCTTTTCCTGGAGAGTATTTCTTCCCTGGGTTCTCAAGACATTGCTTTTTCTTGGTTCTCCTGTTTGACTTCTATCTCCTTTGCTAAATAATCACTTATTTTCCACTCTCCTATCAATCAATAAATCAACCAACTAA
Source organism: Gymnobelideus leadbeateri (assembly GCA_011680675.1). Lineage (NCBI taxonomy): Eukaryota > Metazoa > Chordata > Mammalia > Diprotodontia > Petauridae > Gymnobelideus > Gymnobelideus leadbeateri. Next base: position 342,901 of record WOXC01010095.1, on the reverse strand, counting down.
CATAATTATGTGCGAAGTGCTATGCCAAGTTCTGGGCATACAAGTACAAAGAATGATAAGTGGGAGTATATCCTAGGACTCTGACCTGAGCCCTCTTCTCTATATATAGTATCTCTTGGGAATCTCTATCAGTTCCCCATGAATTCAACAACTGTTCCTCTGTAAATGATTCCCAGATCTATATATTCAGCCATATTCTCTTTATTCATTTGTTTATTTATTTATTCTCACTTCATGAACTAACCATTTTGAACATTTACATGGCCAGAACAGAACTCATTATTTTCCCCCTAAACACATAGGGAACACAACATCCTGCTGGTCACTCAGTGACTGGGACCTCAGTTATTTGTCCTCCCTCCATTGTCCAAGTAGTCGCTTGTCTACTTCCACAACATCTCTTGCATCAGCCTACTCCTTTCCTCTAATTCTGTCAGCCCCCTAGATCAGACCCTCATCACTGATTACCTGGAGTTCTTCCATCATCTCTTAATTGGCCTCCCTGCATCTCTTCTCTCCACTCTCCACTCTTTTGTCTATATAGCTATCAAACTGATATGCCTAAGGTATGGATCTTGCCATGTCCTTCCTCCACTCAAATAGCTCCAATGGCTAGGATAAAGTACAATGTTTTTCTATTTGGCATTTATGGTCCTTCACAATCTGGTTTCAACTTATATTTCCAGACTTATTTGACATTATTCCCCCTACATTTAAGCCAGACTGGCCTACTTGCTGTTCTCTACACAAAATACGCCATATCCTACTTTTACTTTGCACAAGCTATCCTACATGCCTGGAATGTGCTTTCTCTTCACCCTCCATGAGAGGCCCTTTCTAATTATCCTAGTCGTAGTCGGTAGTGCTTCCATTCCCATAAAATTATTCTGTATTATATATACACATGACACATACACACATATATATTGTGTTGTCTATCTCATCTCTTTTTCTCATCTATCTCTCATCTATTTAATCTATCCATCTTTCTATCTCTCTATCTTAACTATCTCATCTATCCATCCATCCATCTCCATCTATCTATCTATCTACCTACCTACCTGTCTATCTGTCTGTCTGTCTGTCTATTGTTTGTTAAGGGACTGTTTCACTTTTTTCTTTGTGTCAAGTGCCTAGAACAGTGTCTGGTACATAGTAGGTACTTAAAAATGCCTTTTAAATTGAACTGACCTAGATGAAAACGTGGGACAACCATATGGCATAGCAGATAGAGTGCTGGGCCTGGAGTCAGGAAGATTCATCTTCCTGAGTTCAAATCTGATCTCAGACATTTCCTAGCTGTGTAACCCTGGACAAGTTACTTAGCCATGTTTGCCTCACTTTCCTCATCTGCAGAATGAGCTGAAGAGGGAAATGGCAAACCACTCCAGCATCTTTGCCAAGAAAACCCCAAATGGGGTCATGAAGAGTTGGACATGAAGAGCAAAAAGCTGAAAATGTTCTCTCCCTCCTCAAACTTTTCCAGAGCATTTTGTTTGGGTCTTTCCTTTGCTCTTATTACTCTCTAATTTGTATGTGTATATGTTGTCTCACCATTTATAGACTGTAATCTCCTTGAGGTCAAGGCCTATTTGTTATTCATCTCTGTATCCCTACGGTGTAGCCCAGCACTGTGGGTACTTAACTAATACTTGTTGGACTGAGTTAAAATTGAAGGTGGGTATTCCTTGCAACTCTGCAGCTGGATGCCTATCCATGTCTCTGTTTTTGTACAATTCTTATCCATATTCCATTGTAAATCCTTCATATGGGACCCAACTATCTAACACTCTGGAGGCCTTCCTCAGAGTTGTTGTTGTTTAATATTTCATGTATACCTTTATGTGGTAGCAAACAATTAGAAACTAAACAGGAGCCCATTAGTTGAGAATAAGCCATGATATATGAAAGCACTGAAATTCCATGGAGTAAGAATTGAGGAATTCAACATGGGAAGAGATGCATGGAATGCTACTAAATGGATTTTTAAAAATCTGAACCTGTTATTCCATATAAACAGGGAGCCCCTAGTGAGGAAACTCTTTCCACTTGTGGAGAATTGGTGGACATTGAGGTGTTAAGGCAGAACTTGACGTGCCCTACCTCCAAAACCAAAACAAAACTTCCTGACTCCGAGACTAGCTTTCTATCTACTACACCACAATGCCTCTCAGATCATAGTACACAGAACCAAAAGAACAATATGCATAATAGCTGTGTTGTGTTTTGGTCATGTCCAAATCTTTGTGATCCCCTTTAGGGGATCTTGGCAGAGACAGTGGAGTGGTTTGCCATTTCCTTCTCCAGCTCATTTTACAGCAAACAGGGTTAAGTGACTTGCCCAAGGTCACCTCTAGCAAGTGTCTGAGGCCAGACTTCAACTCAGGAAGATGAACCTTTCTAACTCCAGGCCTGGTGATCTATCCACTGCACCCTAGCTGCTCAAACACAACGGTTATCACACTGTAAATGAGATGATCACTAAAGTGAGGATTAACTCAAAGGAGGTAATATTTATTACAAAGCACTTTACAAATGTTAAAGCACTGCATACATGCTAAGTATTATTATGATACACCTTTCTCTTCTCAGTAGAGAGGTATAGGACTACTAAGGCAGAATGTTGTGTATGTAGTCGGGTGGTGACTGTTTTTGTTTGACTCTTGTCCTTTGTTTCAAAAGAGAGTTCAGTTTTGATGTACAGAAATGACTATTGTTTTTTAAAAGGCATCAATAAAACTTGTTAAGAATTTGGAACACAGTCCACACGTTTTTTTCCATTGCATACATTTTTAGACTTTTTCAGTGTATTGATCAATTATGCTGATTTTTTCTCTTTGTTTTCTTTTTCTTTTTTGCCTTTAAAAAATACAATTTGCTATATGGGATGTTTCTCTGGGAGGTGGAGGGGAAGAAATACTGGGGGAAACTTTTATGAGGCAAAAAACCCCAAAATGTATGAATAAAAACTATTTTTTAAATAGAATATAATGATTTTGCATGTACCATTCCAGAACTCAGGCTGTTTATCATTATGCCTCACTCTCATTACATGACTGGCTGGTCATATATACACTGATGATTTCTATCATAACACTTCTTCCGAATGAGTCCTTCTAAGTCATATTTATTAGGTGCAAACAAAATTATTCCTTCCCCTCTCCCTTTAATTTTTTTTAAATTATTGAGCAGATATTTATCAATGGGAAGCCTTCATTTTAATGGACACCTCATATTTTTGCATTTAACTTTAATAAAAAGTCTCACAGTTTGAACAAGTTGTCCAACTTTCTCTTTATTTATTTATTTTATTATTAATTTATGGAATAAAACAAGCATTTCCATAACATAATATAATAATAAAAAGATGACTGCACATGAAACTGCAAATCTATTATGTATAACTTGCTATTCCTTTTAAATATATAATAAAGTTATCGTGTAAATTTTTTTCTTTCGTCTTCCCTCTTCTCTAAAGATGGCTACCATTAGATATGAATATGGATGTGAAAACGCTTTTTCATAAATTAAAAGCTCGATAAAAATATGAGGAATTGTTAGTAAATTTGGTTCTTTAACTTTGACTTGGATCGATAGAGGCTGGACCCCCCTATTATGCTGTTATTTCCTTTATAGACTTTTGAAAATGAGGCACAAGGAGGGCACATTTGTGGGATAAAAGAGAGTACAACTGCCTGTGACTGGTCCTATCCCCAAGGTGGGTCCATACTCCTCAGCAGGATGCATAAACACAGTTCATAAACTGATGCCCCATTTTCTTTTCAGTAAAATGCTAGTCATTTCCCCACCTCTAGCCCTAAATATAGAAAGTTTGTTTTACTGCACAATGACATAATGGAATTTAGCTGGCTATATAGCAGGCTTCTTAGTAATTGCATTTCTGGGAACATTTGGCTTCCCTGGACTCCCATAACCCAGAGAGATGAGATGCTTTGGGACTCAGAGTCTTAAAGTCCAAGATAGGGATGGGAAGAGAAAGGGACATCAGCCTTGCTCCCACCAGCAGAGGCAGTGGGGATTCATGGTAGGAGCACATGCTTGGGGAGGTCCAGGGGATGCTAATGCTATTTTTCTATAACTTCTGTCTCCTGGGCCCTCATCTGACCCTGTTCTGGGCTTATCCCTCCAACAAATGAAGGGGTAGATAATCATAGATTTCTAGTCAAAATGTCATGTGGCCATGGTCCTATCTATCTCTACCAGTCCCTTAGCAAGTATCTCATTATACAACTGTTATGTTAATAATTCAAGTTTGTGGGAAGACAAATGTCACACTGATGTGTCCATTATTGCGATGTGGCGTCTCCAGTCTGTAGAAATCTAAGCATCAACTTCCTGAGCTTCTCTGTCACTCCCATGGTACCCTCTTAACTAGGAGGTAGGAATTATTCCCTCACCTCTAGGGTATCATAGGACATAAGCTCTCATATTACTCTTCCAAACCAGCAGTAACTCTTTGGATAACAATCACTAAACTCCCATTGTAGGGGACAAAAAGGAGCCATTAGAACAGGAATTCTTAACCTTTTTTGTGTCGTGGACCCTTTTGGAAGTCTGGTGAAGATTATAGACTCGTTTTCAGAATAATGTTTATAGGTGCACAAAATAAAATTCATAGGATTATAAAGGAAATCAGTTATATTGAAATACAGTCAGCAAACTATCAATTAAAAAACAACCTAGGTCATAGACCCTGCTTTAACTCTTGATGGAAAATGCCATCCACATTCAACTGGTAGAATCTGAATGCAGATTGAAGCATACTATTTTCACTTTCTTTATTTTTTATACTTTTTTTCTTTTGCAAAATATTCTTTTTCTTGAAAACTTTCTTCTTTCACAACATGATTAGTATGGAAATAGGTTTTGCATGATTATATATATATATATAAAACATATATATCAGATTGCTTAACTTTCTCGGAGAGGGGGGAGAAAATTTAGAACTCAAATTTTTATAAAAAAATGAATGTTAAAAATTGTTTTCACATGCAATTGGAAAAAAAAAAACAAAATTCTATCAATTGAGAAAAAAGAACTCCTGCTTTAGAGGTCACCATATCTATCTATGCCTTTGCCTTTATGTAGGCAATACCGAGCTCATTCTAAGAAATGGGAGTCTGATTTGTATCCATAGCTCTCTAGAAGAGATTTTGTAAGCAGCCGTCCTCAAGCAGACCTTTCAGTACTTAGAGTTAGAACTTTAGAGGTCAAAAGGGACCTTACAAACCAAATAGCCCAGACCTGTCATTTTACCGAGGAGAAAACTTAAAGGAAACAAAAGAGATTCAATAACTTTCCTAAGATCATAAACCTTGTTGAAAAGGCAGTATTATGTGGTGAAAAGAGCATTAGACTTGGAGTCAGACTTAGTCTTGTTACCTGGGACAAATCACAGAGCTTTTCTGAGCCACAGTTTCTTCCTCTGTAAGATGGGTAATATCTGCCCCGGTTACCTCAAACGTTTGTTGTGAGCAAAGCACTTTGCAAACCTCAAAGCCCTCTATAAAAGTTACTATTATTAATAATAGAGTCAGTGAAATTCACGACTGCTGATTCCCAGTCCAGCAATCTTAGAATATATCACACTCCTTACCCTTGCTGGAAAGAATGGCAAAACTTATGGGGACCTTGCCCGCTATCTGCAGAGATCCGTGTCTAGCTTATCTCTCATGTAACTTTCAGCTTTAAATTAATTAATCAGCTCTAAATTAAGTCAACTAATCAATCAATCCGAATTTATTAAGCACCTACTATTAGTGAAGTAGGGTGACTAGGTGGTAGAGTGGATAGAGTGGCTGACCTGGCAGTCAGGAAGACTCATCTTCCTGAGTTCAAATCTGGCCTCAGATACTTACTAGCTATGTTATCCTGGGTAAGTCACTTAATCCTGTTTGCCCCAGTTTCCTCATGTGAAAATGAACTGGAGAAGGATATGGGGAACCACTCCAGTATCTCTGCCAAGAAAATCTCAAATGGGGTCACAAAGAGTGAGACACAACAGAAAAATGATTGAACAACAATGTGTTAGACACTGTACTAGGCTTAGAAATACAAAGACAAATTAAGATGCAACTCAATTTTTACCTAGGGACTTCTCTGCACAGTCCTCCATTCTATGCTCCCAGTGATCTGACATGTCCTAAATTTGGGGCTCTTCTATGCCCTGAGTGCTTCTTATACCCTGTAAGATCTTGGCTGCCATGATGGTTTGATCTGCATATCTGGGCACCTAGCCTTTTGCACTGCACACTTAGTTGACATTGAGGCTTTAAGATGGGACATTTAATTAGTAATGAAAGGATAAAGTTGATAACACACATGCACACTCACATACACAACATAAAAAAAAATAATCCAAGTGCTCCAAGTTAACCAACCAATTGAATCGGATTGACTCTGGATTTATACTATAAGAGTTACAAAAATATGGATAGCTCATGATCCAGTGGTCCCAAAGGAGGATATTGAAAAGAAAAAATAGATTTATTTGTACAAAAAATACCCTTAGCAATACTAGTCATAATAACAAAAAAACAAACAAAGTGGAAATGAAGGAGGAGAGGTTGCTGAGTGACAGTGGAAGCGGCCTTGAAGAACAAGAAGTTTGCCTCCTTCTCCTTACCTGGTGTCAAAATAGGGATCAGAAGAGAAGGTGTACGAGTTCTAGAGAGGGTGATGAAGAAAACAGAGTCTTCGGGGCAGAGCTAGGTTTCCTTGGATGCAAGGTGGAAATAGGGGACAGCTAGGTCAGTGAATAGAGCACTGGCCCTGGAGTTAGGAGGAGTTAAAATCCAGCCTCAGACACAACACTTATTAGTCGTGTGACCTTGGGCAAGTCACTTAACCCCAATTGCCCTGCCTTCCCCCTCCAAAAAAAAGGCAAAAAAAAGAAGGTGGAATTAACAAATGAGGAAGAGGTCTAAGACAAAGGAAAATATGTCAAGTGTTTATTAAGGAGGACAACTATGTGGTACAGTGGATACAGCAGTGATTCTGGAGTCAGGAAGAACTGAGTTCAAATCTAGCCTCAAATACTTAGTTGTATGATCCTAGGCAAGTCACTTATCCTCTATTTGCCCCAGTTTCTTTATTTATGAAATAGGGACAATAATAGCATCTACCTCTTTCTTGTCCTACGTCACTTCTACTAACTTTGTACCCTGATGCATTATCATGATGTGGAGGTGGCCCTGTGTTTTCAAAGGCCAAGCCAGTAGAGAATGAGAGCCTGCTATTGGAACAAATGTCTGTTGTCCAATGACCACTTTAATTAAATTCAAAAAGGTACGGCAAGCTCTAGTAGATTCTTCTAAGTCTGAGCGTGGACTTGGCCCTTACTTGTCCTCTTTACTTGCCCTGCTGCCTTTCTAATGTCTCTAGTCCCCAACATATGCCACATTCATACCTTCCAAAGGTTCATGCTGCTCCACTAGCCTGGAATGCTTTTCCTTCAGCCCTCAACTGATAGAAATCCTACCCATCCTTCTAAGCCTTCCTGGACCATTCCAGCCTACATGGTTCCATTTCTTTCCTGAATTCCTATTATCTGGTACTATAGTCCAAGCCAATAGGTTAGCACTTAATTATTCTCCATTTCAGGCACGTTCATTTTGTCTCCCTTCATAATCTGCAAGCTATGTAAGGTCATGGCCTGTGTCTGTGTTTCTTCCGTATCACCAGCAGTAAGTAGCATAGGAAACATAGTACACACATGTGATTTATTACATGGCCCTCCTCTACCTTCATCACATAGCCAGGGAGAGGGAAGCCAAGAAACTGGATTAGGAGAAAACTCTAATTGGATCTAAGTATCCCTTTTGTTGTTCAGTCATTTTCAGTCCCGTCCAGCTCTCCATGACCCACCCTCTCTAAAACCAAAATAAAACTTCCTGATTATAAGACTGGCTTTCTATCTACTATTACCACAATGCCTCTCAGATCACAGTAAGCAGAACCAAAAGAACAATACACACAATGGCTTTGTCGTCATTGTTGTTCGGTTGTGTCCAACTCTTCCTGACCCCATTTGGGGTTTTCTCAGTAAAGTTGCTGAAGTGATTTGCTATTTCCATCTCCAGCTCATTTTACAGATGAAGACACTGAGACAAACAAAGTTAAGTGACTTGCCCAGGGTCACATGGCTAATAAGTGTCTGAGGCCAGATTTGAATTTGAGAAGAGCAGTCTTCCTGAGCCCAGGCATTCTATCCACTGTGCCACCTAGCTGCCCCAAGTCTCCTTGCCCTTCCTTGAAACACCAATATTCTTCCAGAGCTATTGTACAGGTGCAAGTCATGGAACAGGCTCCAAAGGGTAATGTAGAGACAGATGGCAGCTGTGAATAGGTGCACTCTATTAATGAAGCGTGTTACTAAGAAGGAATTATGCAAAAGATGTGGCATAAAGAATATTAGCAAAGAATCAAGATGGGCTGGTCATGCTGAGAGTGAGAGTACCCAGTTGGTTTCTTTGTGAGTTAATAGAATTTGAGGAAGACTCTATAGCCCACTGTGTGAACCTTTCTGGTAAACTTATGTGAGAATAAGAACAAGAGTCATTTAACCTGGGCGGGCATGGGTGGATTCCAATCTATATCCCTGAAGGGGGTACCAATTTCTGTGAGAGCCCAGAGTCATCAGAGTACTGAAGTGTTTGTTGAATGAATGAATGAAGCAGATTGTCTTGAGGTTCTCTTTGAAGTAATACTCATGGCTATGCAATATCCTCAAATTCAGGGTCACAACTAAGCATCTTGCAGCTTAGTCCAGAATTTTCTCTCTTGCCATGTAGCTTGTTTCTGGTAGCTGGGCAAGGGCTCTATCCCTCAGGTTTTGTATCCTACCCCTGTTCACCCAGGACTGTTATTCAAAGTCAAGGGCACCCTGACCACCATGTTCCTTGTCTTTATAGAGATTACAAAAGAGAGTTGGGAGTAGGGGAGGTCCTGTCTGATGGAATCCCTAATGAGACCACTGAGCCCCTTGCCCTTATAGAGACCACAGAGGAGAACTGGGAGGAAGGGAGGAGAACCTTGAGATGAAATCCCTCAGTTCATTTATTGGAGTCTTGCTGAAGAGCGAGTTCTTCTCCTTGAATGAGGCTCAGCCTCCTGGAAAGAGAATGCTGGATCAAGTACTCCATATGTCTTTTCCAAAATGACCCCTCCTGATTTTCCTAGGGTTCTGTTTCAAGCAGCTCTAATTAGTCCCAAATGGAGAATCTGCCAAGAGCTATACAACACTGAGCAGATTTGCTAATGTAGTCACATTTGTACATTCACTGCCAGAGTCAATAGTAGTCCTGGGAAATCCCCTCCTCCTCGTTCTCCCCTGGGTTACTGAAGTAATGGCAAAGCCAAGAGCAGAGTATATGGCCAAGAATTCTCAAGCTTTTCTAAATAATTGTAATAACAATAACAACAGCATAGCTATAAGACTTTAAGGTTTGCAAAGCACTTTACAAATATTATTTTATTTGATCCTCACAACATTCTTGGGATGTAGATGCCATTTTACAGATGAGGAAATTAAGGCAAAGAGAGACATAAGTGACTTGTCCAGGGTCACACAGCTAGTAAATGTCTGAAGCCTTCTTGAACTTGGATCTTCCTGACTTCAGGAACAGTACTCCATCTTTTAAAAAAAATTCTATTTAATTTTATTTTCAGCTCCAAAGTCTTTCTCTCTCCTCTACTCATTGAGAAAGTAATAAAAATAAAATCCATATAGTCAGGTCAAACAATTCCCTGAACTGGCCATATCCATCCAAAATGCCTCAGTTTACACTCTGAGTCCATCACCTCTGTATCTGGAGGAGAGTAGCATGTTTCACCACGAGTCCTCTGGAATTGTTAATGCTTCTGGTCATTGTGTTGATCAGAGTTCCTAAGTCTTCCACAGTTGTTTAAATATTTTTGTTATTATACAAATTGTTCTTTTGGTTCTATTTACTTCACTTTGCATCAGTTCACACAAATCTTTTCAGATTTCTCTGAAAACCATCCCTTTCACACCATTTCTTATAGTGCAATTGTATTCTGTCAGATAAGGGTGTATGGGGTATCCAGGGAGGACTAACACTTCATTTGTGAGGACTTGCCAAGCTCTTTTCAGGGCTGCTCATCAATCTTTGGTGTTCACCTTCTCCCAACTCTCACCTGTGGCTCCAAGAAGCTGTAGCACTCACAGTGACCACATTCCAGTAAAACCATCTTGGCAGACAGGCTAAACCAGGTTGAGGGTAACCAAGAGGCCTAGACTTTTCCCAGCAGAATGGGGAGCTGAGAATAATCTTCTCCAATAGCCATGAAGCTGTGGGTGAAGCAGGAGCTGTGGAGTGTTTAGAGCTTGGTCAGACATCAAAGAAGCTGAGGTCATTCACTGCATCTTGGTCCATCATTAGTCATCCTGACTTTTGTCTGGCCACTGGACTTTGATGACTCAGGAGGAGAGAGTGAAGTTGATGACTTTGTGCAACTTTGCCTCACTTAAATCTAAGAGTCAAGACATCAACCTGTGTTGTCGTTGATCCTCTTCCCAACAAAGGACAAAACAAAAGGACATTCTATCACATGCATATACAAAACGTGTTCTACTATCCCCTAATTGATGAGGGAATCATATCCTATCAATATCCAATTCTTTGCCACCACAAAAAGAGCTGCCATAAAGAGTTGTGTGCACAAGGGTACAGGACTGAGGTATAGGAGAAGTGTTGGTATCACCACCCAACATCATTTAGCTTCCTCTAGCTCTCTTGCAATCCCTCCCTTAGCACCACGTTCAGGCCCCATCCCCTAATAAATTCATTGACCCCAGATTGCGTTCCCTGTTTATATGGTTGTTTAGGAGCCTTGATCCCCCACCCAAGGTAAGAACATTTCCTTAAATTTGATGGGGTGAATTCTAAGCTAATACAAAGGGGATTCCCTAGGGTATAGACCACAGCTATTCCCTTCCCCATCCTCTACCTGGGAAAAGTGCAAAAAGGTCAGGCTCCTCACAGACTACAAGTTAAGAAGGGAGTTCTTTATTTTTCAGGGGTATGTGAGTATGTAATCATTCATCTAGCCTCAGCAATTAGGGGGAAAGAGTGATAGGGACTTCATCATTGTCACCACTAAATTATCACTTCTATGGTGCCTGCTGTGCTCTAGGCAGTATTCTAAGCACTTTACAAATACTACAACAACCCAGAGAGGTAGATGTGAATATCATTTCCATTTTACAGTTGAGGAAACTGAGGCAAACAGCAGTTAAGTGATTCACGAAGTAGTGAGACCCATAGTGATTGAGTATCTGAGGCCAGATTGGAACTCAAGACTTTGTGATCCCAAGCCCAGCACCCTACCCATTGTGCCACCTGACTACCCCCATAGTCCCCAACTAGTCACTCTTCCATAATCATTGCATAAATCAGAATATTCTCTTTAGTGATCAGGTCACTATGTCTGCCCAAACCCAAACCTGATCTCTGACATCTGTCTTCTCTTAGGTGGATAGTTCTGCTCCCTTCTCTCAACTGTGTCAGAGTATTACAGCTGGAAGAGGACTCAATCCTCTAGATTAACCCTATAATTTTACAGATGAAGAAAATGAGACCTAGAGAAGTTAAGTGAAGTATCCAAGATTACATAGTTGTCAGGGCTAGGACTAAAACTTCTTTGTCTAAGGCTGTTCCTGCATCGCATCAGGCTCCTTCTCTCCCTGGAAAAGGGAAAGAGCATGGATATTAGAGCTAGAGGTAGGGAGACCATTGAGCTCCTTAGGGTTCCATCCCTAGTGGAACCAGCAAGGGGATGGGAAGACTTCAGATGGAAAGGTGATAGAAGCAAAGACAGCACCCACACATATACCACACACACACACACACACACACACACAGTACTGGATTGGAAAGAACAATGGAAAAAAGGTTGGGGGAACCAGGTTCTAGTACTGAATCTACAGTACCACTAATTATTATGTGACTATGACAAAGTCATTTTCCATTACAGGGCCTGAGTTTATTAATCTGTAAAATGCATATGTCAACCTAGATCTGGTGTTCTTAACTGGGTGTCCATAGACTCCTTGGGGGTCTGTGGATAGATTTCGGGGGAAGAATCTAGATGATAAAAATGACATTTTAATTTTCATTAACCTCTAAATGAAATTTGGCATTTCCTTCAATTACTGAAAAACATTACTTTGAGAAGATGGGCTTCATAGGCTTCATCAGACTGCCAAATGAGTCCTTGACCTAAAAAATATTAAAGACTCCTGATGTAGATGATGCCTAAACTCTCTTCCAGAATTTGCTTTCTACAATTCAACCCAACTTTCGCTATTCTGGTACCTGTATACACATATCTGCCTCAGAGACAAGAGCAAGATAACTCATAGGGATACTGCAACCCTATTTCTGAGGCTCCTTTCATTCCTCAGTGACAGACATGACAAAAGAAATGTGAGTTGCACAAATTTAGAGACATCTCCACTCCAAATGTTCACATGGACTGTCTGTGCCCTACCTGTGGTAGAGCCTTCCAAGCTTGCATTGGTCTGATCAGCCACAGGCTGACACACTGTCCCTTGACTCCAACAAAGTGATATCATTGAATGAAATACAACAACTTGCCTACACACGGGGGATATTTTTACCCTAGTCACCATCCTGATGGAGTTCAGAAAGGTCAGAGCAGGTGCTAGTAGCTAAGTGAGCAACATGGTGAGTAAGAAGGAAGGAGGAGGGATGGCTAGGTGATGCAGTGAATAGAGTACCCTCCCTGGAGTTAGGAGGACCTAAGTTCAAATCCTGCCTCAGACACTTAACATTTACTAGCTGCGTGACCTTGGGAAAGTCACTTAACCCCAATTTCCCTGCCTTCCCCCCCCCCCCAAAAAAAGAAGGAAGGTGAGATGGGCAGGGTGACAGGCGGGACACTGAGGAGATTGAAGGTCACTGGTAAGTCCTAGATGGAATTTTGTGGGTTGCAGCCTCTGGAATTCTCTCTTGTTGATAAGGAGATAGTTCCCCATAAAACCTAATGGGTTTTTGAACAATACCGAATGAGATCTGACACATGGCTGGAACGTTTTCTAAAGGGGCTGACAAGCAGAAGTAAGAGGAGTGGGCCACTCTGTATTCCGTGTGAGCCTGTCAGAAGGGCAGACATGTGGAGACTGAGACTGCTTCTCCCCAGCTTGTTGGAGGGAGGGTCCCAGCCTTAGAGTCTTGAGGGAAAGAGGGGAAGCTAGAGTTGGTGATAACTGCATGACTGGGTCTAGAATGCAGGCTACCTGGATTCTATTTCCAGCTCATCCACTTACCCCTTTTCTCTGTGAAAGGGGGTGGATTTTTCCAGCTTCCCAGATGGATCATGTCTGTTGAGTGCTTTTGGCTTTAGGGAGAGGGGAGGTATTGGATGAAAGAAAGGAGATGTGATTATTGTTGGAGGGAAGTCACAAATGCTGGCAATAGCAGTGAGGAGGGAGGAATCCATCAAATCCTGATTTGAAGAGGAAAGGCAGAATACGTTTCTAAACATCATGATAAAAAGCATCATGGAGAGGTCAGGGCAGGTGCCCTGGGGAATGGAGTGGCAAGGAGAACCAGTTACTCAGTCAGCAGCATCCAGAGAACAGGCTATTCTTGAACAGAGGTACTCGGGAGGGTGAGATGAAGATGCCGTCTTTATCCTTTCCTCCCTCCTCCCTTGCATGGGGTATTGAACCATCTCTGTCATCTGCCCATAGCCTATAATTCAGTCTCCCAGCTGCAGTGACTGTTTGACTCTTCAATTGTTGTGGATAGAGATTATGGAGGGGGGAGGGAGTGATTGTCAGGTGCCTGGCAGGGCTCGGGCAGCTCTGGCAACGGAGGCGGGATCTGTCATAGTAGGCTGTACTCACCCTTCCCCCATCTCCTTAACCCCAAAGTCATTTAACAATCTATTTATTAAATCACCACTCTCAACATCACTGCTTATGTTTTTCCCTGAAAGCTGAGGCCCAAAGAAATCCAGATTCTTGAGCACCAGCAACAACAACAACCACATCAATGATATTAATATTAATAATAACAGCCACTGTTTATGTAGTGCTTTAAGGTTTACAAATTCTATCTCATTTTGTTCTCATAATGCACTGATTTTATCATCTCTTTGTACTAGTCAGTTGTAGGGAAATGGAGTGATAATACCCATGACTATGAATTTATTAATTTTCTCTTCCAACAAATATTTTAATGAACACTTACTACTTGCAATGCATTATATAGAAATAAAAATAAAATAGATACAAAAATAAATGATAGGCCCCTGCCCTCGAGGAGCTTACCATACAGCCAGGAAGAGAAAGCATATGCACAAAATAGAATAGAATAGAAGTAAAAATAGAATTGCATAAGAGAGGACAGTCAGTCAATAAACATTGATTAAATGCCTACTGTGTACTAGGCTAGAGATACAAAGAAAAGCAGAAAACAGTCCCTGCTCTCAAGGAGCTTACAGTCTAATAAAGATGAAAATAAAATGCTCTTAGAGTTTGGAAAGAGGAGCTCAGCAGAGGTGGGTGCTGCTTATGCAGGACAATAATCCTTAGGGAAACTGAATGCCTCAACATCTCCCCTAACTGTATTGCAATTAGCCTATCCAATCCAAAGAATCCCATGAGGTAGGTACTGATAGGGACTGGACTTGTAGAGAGGGGAAGCTCCTTTTAGCCTGCGCGACTTGGCCCCTCTGTAGTTTATGGTCTTAGAAAGCTATCTGACTTCCAGCACTGAGATGGTAGAGTGAGGAAGGAACCCACTGAAAGTCTCCCAAATTCTCCTCCAAACAACTAGAACACCACCTCAGAATTGGTCTAGGAGCAGGGAAACAGCTTACCAGTCCAGCAGGAAAGCTCAGTTTCACTAGGGTAGAAGGGGAGAGAGGTCCAAGAGAAGTGACAGCAGCAGTCAGTATCACAGCAGGGGGCCTGCAGCAAGGCACCAAGCCTGGGGCAATCCACCAACAAGGCCCCACCCTCCTGCACACCAGCAGCCCCCTAGGAAAGTGAGCAGCACAGCAAGGCACTGCCTCAGTGATCCCACCCTGTGTACCAGTCACCAGCTAAGCATTGACCCCACTTCTGACCAGGAGTGAAGCCCCACCCCTGGTACCTGGCAGCAAAGAGACCCTGTTTCCACAGTATTCCCAGCAGCAGTATCCCATCTCTGGAGAAGACCAGCAACAAGATCTCTCCTCCAGGGTCAGCTACCAGAAAGACTTTGTTACCATAGCAATCCAGCAGGAAGGCTCCCACCCCTGGAGCAGATCAGAAACTAAACCTTACACCTAGGGGAGACCAACAGGGAGACCCCACCCCCCAGTACAAGCCAGAAGGGAAATCTACCCTCCAGAGAAGGCAGTCAGCTAAGCCATGAAACCCAGTGAAAGTCAGCAGTAAGACTCTGAGTACCAGCATAAAAAGTTTGAGACAGTGCAGGACCAGAGCCTAACTCTTACATAAAAATACCAAGTTACAAAAAAAGACAGAAAAAAAGAGTAAAAAAAAAAACCAAAAAGGAAGTAAGGAGTATGCGTAGACAGAGGGTGCAGATATAAGGTGACTGATGGAATGATACCAAGAAAAACAAAATAAAGGAATGAGAAAGAAAATTGCATTGGAAGAAGAAGGAGGGAGAGATTGAATGGAGGGAAATTATCCCACATAAAAGAGGCATGAGAGAGCTATTATAATGGAGGGGAAGATGGGGGGTGGGTGGGTAGGCAAAGTTTAAATCTTACTCTCATCAAAATTGACTTAAAGAGGGGATACGATACACATTCAGTTGGATATAGAATCTGTCTTACCCTATAAGGAAGTAAAAAGGGACAGAGAAAAGGGAGGGAGGAGTGATAAAAGGGAAGGTATATTGGGGAAGGCAGTGATCAGAAGTAAAACACTTATGAAGAGGGAAAGAGTGGGGGATAAGACAGAGGGAGATAAACAGGCAAAAAATAGCATGGAGGGAAAACACACAGTTTTCATAAATATAAATGTGAATGGGATGAACTCACACATAAAATGGAAATGGATAGCAGAATGAATTAAAAACCAGAATCTTCCAATATGTTGTTCATAAGAAATACATTTGAAGCAGAGAGATACCCACAGGGTTAACATAAGGATCTAGAGCAGATCTATTATGCTTCAGCTGAAGCAAAGAAAGCAGGGGTAGCAATGATATCAGACAAAGCAAAAGCAAAAATAGACAGAATTAAAAGAGATAAAGAAGGAAACTATATCTTGCTGAAAGGTAACATAGAGTAGACAATGAAGTCATCTAAATTTTTGAAGGGGGATGTTAATATCTCTAATTGATTGCATCAACAAAATAGAGAAAAAGTAGATCAATGAATTGGGCTTGCAACTAAAAAAAAACTAGAAAAAGAACAAATTAAAAATACTTAATTAAATACCAAATTGGAAATCTGGAAAATCAAAGAAGGGATTAATAAAATTGAAAATAAGAAAACCATTGAATAAATAAAACTAGAAGCTGGTTTTATGAAAAAAATTAATAAAATAGATGAACCATGGGTCAATTTAATTTTTAAAAAAGAAAAGAAGAAAACAAAATTATTATTATCAAAAAAGAAAGTCAGATTAAACAATTGGAAAAATATTAATTGCTCATGGGTAGGCCGAGCCAAAATAAGAAAAATGACTAATTCTGCCTAAATTAATCTGTTCATTCAGTATCATATCAAACTACCAAAAATTATTTTATTGATCCAGAAAAATAATAACAATTCATCTGGAAGAACAAAAGCTCAAAGATATCAAGGGAATCAATGAAAAAAAATGTGAAAGAAGGTGGTCTAGCTATACCAGATCTCAAACTGTATTATAAAGTGATAATTATCAAAACGATCTGGTAATGGCTAAGAAATAGAAATAAGTGGAATAGATTAGGTACAAGTTACATTATAATAAATGGTCATAGTAATCTAGTATATGATAAATCTAAACATCCAGACTTTTGGAACAAAAACTTATTATTTGACAAAAACTGCTGAGAAAACTGGAAAACAGTATGGCAAAAACTAGATGAAGACCAACTTCTCACACTATATACCAAGATAAGACCAAAATGGATACATGATTTATACCTAAAAAGGTGATACCATAAGCAAATTAAGAGACTATGGAATAGTTTATCTGTCAGACTTAAGGATAAGGGAAGAATTTAGGACCAAAGAAGATGTAGAGAGCATTACAAAATGTAAAATAGATCATTTTGATTATGTAAAATTAAAAAGTTTTTGTACAAACAAAACCAACGCAACCAAAATTATAAAGAAAGAAGAAAACTGGGGGGAGGGGAACTTTGCAAAATATATCTTTGATAAAGGTCGCATTTCTCACATATATAAAGAACTGAGTCAAATTTATAAAAAGACAAGTGATTACCCAATTGATAAATGGTCAAAGGATATGAACAGGTAGTTTTTAGACAAAGAAATCAAAGCTATCTGTAATCATATGAAAAAGTTCTCTAAATCACTACTGATCAGAGAAATGCAAATTAAAACAACTATAAGGTACCACCTCACACCTATCAGAGTGGCTAATATGACAAAAAAGGATGTGGGAAAAACTGGGACACTAAAGTACTGTTGGAATTGTGCACTGATTCTGGAGAGCAATTTGGAAGTATGCTTAATGCACTATAAAATTGGGCATATTCTTTGATCCTGCAACTAGATCTATATCCCAAAGACAGCCAAAAAAAGGAAAAAGCACCTATTTATTGAAAAATATTAATAGCAGCTCTTTTTGTGGTGGCTAAAAATTGGAAATCAAAGGGATGTTCATCAATTGGGAAATGGCTAAAAAGCTGTGGTATATGATTATAATGTAATATTATTGTGCTATAAGAAATGACAAGCAGGATGATTTCAGAAAAACCTGGAAAAACTTACATGAATTGATGCATAGTGAAGTGAAGAGAACCAGAATGTTGACATAGTAACAGCAATGTTGTTTGATGAAAAACTGTGAATGACTTAGTTATTCTCAGCAATACAATGATGCAAAACATTCCCAAAGGACTCATGATGAAGCATACTATCTGCCTCCAGAGAAAGAACTAATATTGATTGAATACAGACTGAAGCATGCTATTTTTTCATTTTCTTTCATTTCTTTTTCTTTTATTCAAGTCTTTTTTTTTTACAAAATGACTAATATGGAAATGTTTTATATAACTATACATGTATAACCTATATCTGGTTACTTAGCATCCCAGTGAGGGAGGAAGGGAGTAAGGGAGGGAGAGAGGGAGTCATATTTGAAATTCAAAACTGTAAATAAAAAAATGTTAAATAATTGGGAAAAAAGCCACCTCAAGTACTGGAAGGGTTGTGGCTTGCCCAGGGTCACTCAGCGAGCATTAGAAAAAGGATTTGAACTCAGGTCTTACTGGTTTTGAGGAAGGCTCTCTTTTTATTATACTGTATTGTACCACACTGATTGAAATGTGTAATTTATGCATAAATATGCTCTTTTTACAGATGAGGAAACTGAGGCCATGAGGGGTTGTCACTTGCCTGACGTCAGACAGCAAGTTAATAGAGCCAGTCTCCAAACCAATCCTAATTATAGTACCTTTCCTTTTAAAATTATTTCCTATTTATCCTGTAAAGAGTTTGTTTATACATATTTGTTTGTTTGTCATCTCCCCAGTTAATCTGTAAGTTTCTTGAGGTTATCTTTTGCCTTTTCTGTATTCCCAGTGCACTTCCTACTACAGCAGGGCTAAATTTTGCTAGAAACACTCCTTTGGATTAAGGCACCAACTTGTTGAAATGTAAATATTCATTTAGTAAGTCAACAAATATTTATTAAGGGATTGCAACCTCCCAGAATCGTGCAAGGTGCCAAAGACGCAATTCTATTATAAAACATTCCATTGTGGGTTCTGGAGGTAGGGTAAAGGATGTGGAAAGATAATACATTAGCAACTCTTCAAGCATTTACACAAAGGTATGGATTAGTTTATCAGACTGGCCAGGGGTGGCTTAGAATGGAGAGCAAGAGGCGGAGTCCTGTGTGGGAAGAGTCACAACATGGGCTGCTTTGGTTCCAGGAAGAAGAGACTGCAGCAAGTCACACAGCATGAGGGCATTGAACACTGGGGAAGAAGGGTTGTTTCAAAGGGAGAAAATGAAGGGAGAAATATCAACTTGTGGAAGCTGTCTGGTTCAGTGGATAAAGTGCTGGGGTTGGGGTCAGGAAGACCTGAATTCAACGGTCTCAGTGTGACCCTGGGCAAGTCTGCCTCTACCTCAATTTCCTCAACTGTAAAATTGGGATAATAATGGAACTTACTTGACCTCCCAGGGTTGTTGTAAGCATCAGTAAGATAATATTTGTACAGTGCTTAGGACAGTGCCTGGCACATAGCAAGAGCTTGATAAATGCTTGTTCCCTCCCTCCTCTATGTCACAATTCTATTGAGAACAGATATCTACATGGCCTTGGATCTGCTGGAGTCTAGGGGAGGCTTGCATTTGGAAGTACACTAGAAGGTAGAGATCAGGCAGGCGAGGCAAAAATGAGCAAAAAGAGCATTTATTTCATATTGTATTCATTATCTTTTGTTCTTACATCATTTTCATCTCTTCATGCAAAATGTCCTTCTTACCTAGGGAGCTGTCCTTTATCAAAAAGATTTAAAAAGAAAGAAGGGAGAGGCAGGTTAGCAAAATCAATCAATATTTTAATTGCATCTGACAAGTGTTCAATATTCCATCCCCATAGTCCCCCACCTGGGCAAAGAGAAGAAGGAAGGGCATATTCTTGTCTTTTTTGAGTATAAAGGGGTATGTGACAAATTTGGGCATTATTATTACACAACAGAAAATCTGCTTTCCTATTTTTACCATCAACAAGGTGGCCTAGTGGATAGAGTGTTAGATTTGGAGTCAGGTCTGAGTTCAAATCTTGCCTCAAACCTTAGCTGAATGGCCCTGGGCAAATCATTTAACCTCTCAGCCTCAGTTTCCATATCTTTAAAATGAGGATAATAACAGCACCAAGCTTACAAGGTTGTCGAGAGTTTGAAAAGTGCTTTGCAAACCTCAAGATTCTATATCCGGTTTTGATGTTATTATTATTTTCCCAGAGCTCTGAACCTGAACTGAAGCTCAGCTCTGTAGGGGAGGTCCAAGAGTTGACCAACCTCTTTTTACCTGTTCCACTGCCAAAGCAAGTCAAGTTAACAAGTATTTATTATCTACCATGTGCCTATAACTGTGCTAAGTGCTGGGGATACAAAGAAAGACAAAACAGTCCTTGCCCTCTTGGAGTTTACAATCTAATGGGGAGACAACTTGCAAACAAGATACTTCTTGTTGTTCAATCCTCTCAGTCATAGCAACTCTTCATGACCCTATTTGAGGGTTTCTTCACAGAGATCCTGGAATGGTTTGCCATTTTCTTCTCCAGATCATTTGCCCCATTTGGGGTTTTCTTGGCAAAGACACTAGAATGGTTTCCCATTTCCTTCTCCAATTCACTTTACAAATGAAGAAACTGAGGCAGACATAGTTAAGTGACTTGCCCAGGGTCACACAGTTAGTGTTTGAGACCAGATTTGAACTCAGGAAGATGAGTCTTCCTGCCTTCAGATCCAGTACTCTATCTACTGCACCACCTAGTTACCCTTCAGACAAGCTATACATGGGATTAACTAGATATAATCTAAGAGAGAAGGTGGTGAGTGGGGGAGCAGACTGGAAAATGCTTCTTATAGAAGGTGTGATTTTAGCTGAGACTTGGAGCCCAGTGCTGGTTTGGGTGGGAATGGGCAGGGGGCTCACTTTTATTCAGATGAGGGAATCTTGCAAAAGGCCCAACCTCCCACCTACCTGCCTGGCAGTCTCTTCTAGCCCTAGGGAAAGCTTCACTGCAATTCCTTCTTTATGATTTCTGCCAAATGAAGCATAACCTTAACTACAACACCCTCTTGATAGGTTGCAGGGAGGGCAGGGTGAGGGCCTGCATGGAGGGCTGCTTCATTCCCATAATGTAATCACTGGCGTGGGTCATTTCAATTATGGACACCTGAGTGCAGAGTGAGAGCTGCTGCTCATAAACGCCCCCGTGCTGTGTTGCTTGGCTAATTATGAACCCATAAGTGTCTTGGTAGGTAAATAACTCAGTGTTGAGAGATGCCGGCAGAGAGATGGAGAGGAGAGGAATAAGCAGTGGAGCAGATCTAGCAATGTATCATGTGAGGTAGGATACCCAGGCTGCTGCTTGGGTTACTGGTAGATCCACCATCAGTCAGCTGAGGGTCCTGGAACCTTGGACAGAGGACAAACCATCCACAGACTGTCACTGTGCCAGCAGAATACTGAGCCCCAACAACTTAGGTAGGGACCCAAGTGGGACAGTTTGCTATTGCTCCCAGAGCTGTAGTGTAAGGTTCTGATCTGTAGTGTCCTCAGGGGAATAAGTTTCAACCCACAGCTAAAAGAAGCTGGACCTAAAGAGGCTGAGTTTTGAGCATGGAAGAATGTGAATAAATGCAAACTCTAGTCCCAAACATTGGTTCCATCTTTTCTTTTCATCCAGGTGTGCATCTGGGGAGTGAGTGAGAAAGACAACAGATACTTGAGGTCTTAGTAGGTTTAAAAAAGTCATTGTGGTGGTTTCTGGGGCATTTCTACCTTGGCTCCTTTCAAAGTAGTCCCTTTGGTTTGCTATAGCTTTCTGACTGAGGGAAATTAGGAATTTAGGATTTAGGACCTGACTGAGGGAATCTAGGAATTCTGCTCCAAAGATTTATGTACACCAAGGGTTCTTAACCTTTTTGGTGTCACAGTTCCCTTTAGCAATCTGGTGAAGCCCACAGAACCCTACTCAGGATCATTTCTTAGAATAAAATTCTCAGTATTACAAAGAAAACCAATTATATTGAATTACAATTGTCAAAATATTTTTTGAAAACCAGGTTTATGGATGCCTGGTTTAAAATGCCTTGACACAGATTAGCTCAACTTTTCCTTGTTGTGTGTGAACCTTCCTAATGAATGTCAACCATCAAATCAACAGGCATTTGTGACACTCCTACTATGTTCAAGGCATAGTGCTAGTAGCTGGGGATACCAATAAAATAGAGAGGCCATCCCTGTCCTGAAGAAACTGCTACTAGTGTTTATGTGTGTATGGTGAGGGGAAAGGAAGCTACTCCATGTCTATAGATAAATAAATACAGGGTATATACAAAATAAATATGCAGTGATATGGGAAGTAGGAGGTTCACAACTGGTCAAAGCCGGAAAGCTCTTTCAAGGAAATGGTTTTTGAATTGAGCCCTGAAGGAATAAGGAGTGAAGAGCCAAAAGTGTGAAACTCAGTGGATGTGAATGGTGGTACTGTTGACAGAAACTGGGGAATTAGGAGGAAAAATGGGTTTCAGAGGATATATAATGAGTTCTCTTTGGGGCAGGTTGAGTTTGAGATACATGAGGTCCATTTAGGTGGACACGTCCAGCCGGCAGTTGGAGATGGGGGACTGATACTCATGGGGGAGATAAGCATGGGACATCTAGATTTGGGAGTCATCTCTATGCATAAAGTATTGGTGGTATGCTTATCAGATTTTCAGATGGTATAAAGCTTGCAACAAAGGTTCATATTCTGGATTTTCATGGGGTCAGGATCCAAAAGGATCTTCATAGGTAAGAATGTTAGGCTAAATC
Source organism: Gymnobelideus leadbeateri (assembly GCA_011680675.1). Taxonomy (NCBI): domain Eukaryota; kingdom Metazoa; phylum Chordata; class Mammalia; order Diprotodontia; family Petauridae; genus Gymnobelideus; species Gymnobelideus leadbeateri. Next base: position 320,137 of record WOXC01010095.1, on the reverse strand, counting down.
GAATAAGATGAAATTTAATATGTGTAAGTGGAAAGTCTTATACTTGGATTCAAAATACTAACATCACAAATGTAATATGGGGGTGGCAAGGCTAGGCCAGGAAGAAGTTTGTGAAAAAAGGGTCTAGGGGAAAATGCCCTAGTAGAATACAAGCTCAAAATGAGATAACAGTGGGACATATCAACCAAAAAAGTTAACATGGTCTCTGGTTGCACTGAGAGGCTTCAAGTCACTAGGGAGGTGACAGTACTACTACACCATGCTCTTGTCAGATGACATTTATAATACTGTGTTGTACTCTGAGTACCACATTTTAGGAAGGACATTAATAAGCTGGACAGCATCCAGAGGATGGTGAAGGGTCTCAAGATCATGCCATATGACCACTAATTGACCAAACTTGAGGTGTTTAACCTGGGGGAGAGAAGACTTAGGGAACATGAAAGTCATCTTCAAGTATCTGAAGGACTGTCATGGGGAAGAGGGATCAGACTTATACTTAGCCTCAGAGGATAGAACTAAGAGCAATGGGTAAAAGCTACAAAGAAAAAAATTTAAGTTTGATGTCAGGAAAATCCTTTCAACATAAAAGTTCAATTGACTGACTTCACAGGTGGTGGCTTCCCTGTGCCTTTGCAGGTATTTTAGCAAAAGCTTAATGACCACTTGCCAAAGATGCTGAAGAGGGACTTTTTTTATAGGTATGGGCTAGGCTAGGTGGATGTTGAGGTCCTTCCTATCTCTGAATATCTGGGGGATAACATATTTTCTAGTTCAGACATTGCTGGGGAAGTCATATTGCTATTCTGATATATTAGTTTTCTCCATCTGTGAAATAGGGATATTGTTTTAGTTCGCCCTGATACTTAAGAGTTGGGACTGAGTCAAGGACGTTACCATTATTCGCCAAGGCGGATGCATGGGCTACATCAGTCCATGACCACCCAAGTGGTCACATCCAGGTCTCAAGGTTCACAGATTCTGAGATATACAGCAGCACAGATGTCACTGAAACATGAATCATCTAGGATACAGTCAGGCTCCATTCGGGCTGGACAGTCCTGGCTGAGATGACCTAAGGGGTGATTGTTTCAGGTTGCACGAGTCAGCTCACATTCTACTCACAGTACCAAAGAGTGGCCCAGTGGAGGTCCAGCACTGTAACATGATCAGCTGTGCTTAGTCACTAAGGATTGGTCAGTCAAGGCAGGGAAATTGGAGAATATTTAATTGGAGCTGAATAGGAAAACAACTGAGTCATACAGACACAGGAAGAAATAATTCACTGCTCACGTAGAGCAGTGAAACAAAAACAAATCAAATCCTAAAGATTACCATGACCTAGCCAGGTCCTTCTAGATCCTTAAAGACACTGGAGTCTTTTTTTTAAGTCCATAGATTATGGGGAGCAAGCTGTTCAATAATCAGAGGATAGATGTCTTTCTCTTTTTTTCTAAGAGTACATGACTACTCATTTAGACTGAGATTCATGTATCATTAGAGCTGGAAGCAATTTTGGAGATTATCAGGTTTCCCATCCCTGATTCTAGTCCAATGTCTTCTTTTCATAGATGGGGAAACTGAGTCCTAGAGAGATCTAGTGGCATGCCCAAGGTTATACCTGATCTAGTAACAGAGCTGAAATGGGCTCCTGTCCCAATCCCTCTTAATGTTAGCAATGCCTTCCCCCTATTGCTTGTCTCCCATTTATCCTGTATCTATCTTGTTTGCATGTTGTCTCCCCAGTTAAAATGTGTTCTCTTTAAATCAGATCCTGTTTCCTTTGCTTTGTTTCCTCAGAGTTTAGTGCAGTAATCGGCATATTGTAGTCACTTAATAAATTCTTGTTGACTTGGTTTGAACCCTGGTCTCCCTATCCCTACTGCACTGCCCTTTCTCCTACTGTACGTTGCTTTTGCTATTACACCATGCTGCATTTATGTCATAGACTTGGATTTAAAACTGTCCTGGGGCTTCCCAGAGCACACATAGATGGCCTGACAGGGAAGCTCTCTGCATCCCCTACCATGTGGGTTAGCCTCCTTTGGAGGAGTTTTCACCCATAAGAAAAAGTCATCAGGATGGCGGAGTAGAAACAGCTCGTCCAAGCCTCTCTGCCCCCAGATTCCCCCCAAACTATGTAAAAGGGGACTCTGAAGAACTTCTGGAGCCCCAGCACCCACAGAACGACACAGAGAAGCTAACCTCCCGCTGAGGACAGCCCAGCAGCCCTGCAGGAAGGACCAGCGCAGAGGTCTGGGACCTGGCAGCGCGCAGCGCGCAGAGCGCAGGAGCCGAGCCGAGCCCAGGTCCGCCTGAGCCGAGGTTTTAGCCCCAGGGCGCCAGGGCCAGCAGCCAGCTGGAGGAACCCCAGAACACCAGGAGCTGTGGCAACTCCAGAATTATCAACATAGACATGCCTAGGACAAAGTAAGAGGTTAGTGTCCTATGGACTTTGGGACCTGTATTTGGGGAATGCGTCAGCTCCCTCCCCTGGGGGCTAGAAGCCGCTGAGGAGACACGCCATTTTGCAGTTTTCAGAGGCAGCTCCGGCTCTCAGCCTACAAATCGTGGGGAGATCCAGCAATCAGTCTTGGGGGGTAATCGCTCTTGCTTTAACCTCCCTGGATCTGGATTGTGATCTAGGGTGGAAGTTGTGGGTGGGTTTACAGCTTGCCAGAAACGGAAGTTGCCCCCCACACGTTCGGGACGAAAATTCCTCTATCTGGCCTTAAAGCCATAGTGTGGCAACAAGCCCAAAAGTCAAGTAATTAAGTGGCAACATGCCAAGGCAAAGGAAACAGAAAAATGCAACCCTAGACTCCTATTTTGGGGGCATAGAGCGGGAAAAGGACTGTGAGGTCAGAAGTCCTGCTCCAAAAGCCCCAGGGGAAAACATGAGCGGGTTGCAGGCCATAGAGGACCTTAAGAAGGACTTTAAAAATCAAATAAGAGAAGTGGAGGAAAAATTGGAAAGAGAAATGAGAAGGATGCAGGAAAAGTATGAAATGAGGGTCAACAGCCTGACTGAGGAAAACAACACCTTAAGAAATAGACTAGCTCAAATGGCAAAGGAGGCCCAAAAGGGCAATGAGGAGAAGAATGCCTTAAAAAGTCGAATTTGCCAGATGGAAAAAGAATCTCAAAAGTTCACTGAGGAGATTCATTCCTTCAGAGTTAGACTGGAGCAAATGGAAGCTAATGACTTTATGAGAAATCAAGATGCTGTTAAGCAGATCCAAACAAATGAAAGAATAGAAGGCAATGTGAAATATATCATGGGAAAAACCACTGACCTGGAAAATAGATCCAGGAGAGACAATTTAAAAATTATTGGACTACCTGAAAGCCATGATCAAAGAAAGAACCTAGAAATCACCCTTCAAGAAATTCTCAAGGAAAACTGCCCTGATGTTTTAGATCCAGAGGGCAAAATAGAGGTTGAAAGAATCCACCATCACCTCCTGAAAAAGATCCCAAAAAGAAAACTCCCAGGAATATTATAGCCAGGTTCCAGAATCCCCAGATCAAGGAGAAAATACTACAAGCAGCCAGGAAGAAACAATTTCAATATTGTGGAAACACAATCAGAATAGCCCAGGACCTGGCAGCTTCTACACTGAGGGATCGAAGGGCATGGAATATGATATTCCAGAGGGCAAAAGAACTAGGAATGAACCCAAGGGTCACCTACCCAGCAAAACTGAGTATTTTGTTTCAGGGGAAAATATGGTCATTCAGTGGAATAGAGGACTTTCAAGCATTCTTGAGGAAAAAACCAGAATTGAATAGAAAATTTGACATCCAGACACAAGAAGGAAGAGATGCCTGAGAAGGTAATCAGGGAAAAGAAATCAAAAGGAACTTATCAAAGTTGAACTATTTACATTCCTATATGGAAAAGCAATAACGGTGACTGGTGATATCTTTCTCACTATGAAAATAATGGAAGAAGGGGGTGTGGTCATATGAATACATATGTGAATGTGTGTGTATATGGTTACAGTTATATATGGATAGAGGGCATAGGTTGAATTTGTTGGGAAGGGAGAATACTCAAGGGATGAAATTATGAGGTGAGAGAGGAAAGTGGCAAGAGGAGATGGGGAGAAACAGGGTAGGGTAAACTATCCCATGTAGAAGAAGCAGGGGGAAGTGGCTGCAAAGGAGGGGGAGAATAAGGAAGGCTAAAAAGGCAAAACCACATTCACATTGAATTTGGTTCAGGGAGAAAATGACATACATACTAAATGGGATATCTCAACCTGCAGCAGGATAGGGGGAAGGTAGATGAGAGGAGGGATGATGGATGGGAGGGCATCCTTGGGGTGAGGGGAGGTTGGAAGTACCCACTATAGAAGAGGGACAGGATCATGTAGGGAATGGACCAGGTGGGGGGTGGGATGAGTGGGAGGGAATTATAAGCAGCCTTGTACAATATATCTACTGTGATAATGTTTTGCATAGCTAGATATGTACAACATATACTGAATTACTTATCTCCCAAGAAGGAATGGGTGACAAGGGAGGAAGGAAATGGATCTGAAATTCGAGGTCGTAACATTAAATATTTCCAATATATATAAATACTATTATTAATACTCTTTTGCTTGTAATAGGGAGATAAGATGTGCAGGCATTGGGACACAAAGATTCACCTTCCTCTAATGGGAAAGTCGATGGGGGTTTGGGAGAAGGTATGGGAGAGAGCAGATTGGAGGAAGCGATATCTTGTGGGACTACTATTCTGGGAGGTTGGGTAGGGGAATAATGGGGGGAAAATGATTGTAACCCAAAATCTGGCGGAAATGAACGATGTAAAACATTAGTTAATAAAGCATTTGTTTAAAAAAAAAAGAAAAAAAATAAAAAGTCATCAAAACTCATTTGAAGATAGCAGGAATATACAGACCCAAAAGAGTAATATAAAACTGCATACATGAGCAATCCAATGAGCATTTATGAAGTACCTACTATGTGCAAGGTGCTGTGCTAAGCTGTGAGAATACAAAGACAAAGTTGTCCTTGCCCTTAAGGAGCTTACAGGCTACTGGGGCTTGTGGAATGCAATATATGCACAGATAAATAAGAAGTTTCAAAAAGGTGAGTGTTAATTTCTGGATAAATTAGCAAAGGCTTCATATAGAGGGTGGCACCTGAGCTTTGCTTTGAAGGGAGCTAGGGATCTTAAGAGGCAGGGATGAAGAGAGAGTACTATCTATTTTTTAAAATAATTAATTAATTTATTTTTAGTTTTCAACATTGATTTCCATAAGATTTTGAGTTTTAAATTTTCTCCCCCTTCCTTCCCTCCCCCCTCCCCTAGATGGCATGCAATGTGATATAGGTTCTACTTATATATTCATATTAAACACATTTTCACATTAGTCATGATGTAAAGAAGAATTAGAACTAATGGGAGGAACCACAAGAAAGAAGAAACAAAACGAAACAACAAAAGAAAAGGAGACTCCAAAGTTCTTTCTCTGGATGTGGATAGTATTTTCCATCATGAGTCTTTTGGAGTAGTCTTAGATCATTGCATTGCTGAGAAGAACTTGAAATAGCTATGAAAGCTATCACACGATGTTGCTGTTACTGGGCACTGTTCTTCTGGTTCTGCTTATTTCACTCAGCATCGGTTCATGTAAGTCTTTCTAGGTTTTTCTGAAATCAATTTGCTCATCATTTCTTATAGTACAATAGTGTCCCATTGCATTCATATAACAACTTGTTCAGTCATTGATGGACATCCCTTCAATTCACAATTCCTGGTCACCACAGAAAGAGCTGCTATAAATATTTTTGTACATATGGGTCCATTTCTCTTTTTTAGGACCTTTTTGGGATATAACCTAGAAGTAGTGTTGCTGGGTCAAAGAGTATGCACAGTTTTATAGCCTTTTGGGTGTAGCTCCAAATTGCTCTCCAGAATGGTTAGATCAATTCACAACTCCACCAACAATGGGGTATACCAATTTTTCCCACATCTTCTCCAACATTTATCATTTTCCTATTTTGTCATGTTAACCAATCTGATAGGTATAATGTGGTATCTCAGAGTTGTTTGATTTGCATTTCTCTAATCAGTAGTGATTTAGAGCATTTTTTCATATGACTATAGATAGCTTCGATTTCTTCTTCTGAAAACTGCCTGTTCATATCCTTTGACCATTTATTAATTGGAGAATGACTTGTATTCTTATAAATTTGACTTAGTTCTCTTTATATTTTAGAACTGAGGCCTTTATCAGAGACATTGGCTGTAAAAATTGTTTCCCAGCTTTCTACTTGAGGGAGTGCTTTCTAGACAAGGAGGAACTATATGTACAAAGTCATGGAGCTGGGAAATGAAGTGCTTTGTACAGAGTTGTGAGAGGATGATAACCAATAGAAATGGGGAAAATGGGAGAAGAGATGGTTTTTAGAGGGAAAGAGAATGAGTTGTACATAAAGGGCAACATAACACATGGAAGCTGATGAGATCACCAAAGCAGAGAATTTAGATAGAGAAGAGGTAAGAATCCAGGACAGAGCCTTGAGCAACACCCACACTTATTGGCAATAGGGGAGGAGGGTCCAGCAAAGAAGACTGAGGAGCAGTCAAACATCTATGAAGTCCAAGAAAGAGTAACAGGGTAGATGCCATGAGAGGAGAGGATCTGGGCCACTATCTAGTGGCCAATGCCAAAAACTGCTGAGGGATCGAGGAGAATGACCCTGAGAAAGGCCCATTGAATTTAGCAGTTAAAAATAGCAACAAAGGAGAAGGAAGAGTAGGCAGAATAATAATGGTTGAAAGACTTCTGAGAAAAGGTATGTTTTACACAGTGGTGGCAATGCTCTTTCCTGTGCTTCTTCTGGGGAAAAGAAATTGGATAGTAGTATATTCCCAGAGGAACAAGCCTCTAGACTCCATTTCTGTGCAGTATAGGCATACCTTCTATTCAAAGTTGCATAGCATTTAGTATTTTTCAAAGTACTTTAGTCCATATTACTTCATTTTTATTTTTCCAGCAATATCATGGGGGTATAGATATCAGGTATTGGTATCCACATTTGACAGATAAGGAAACTGAAGCTTGGAGAATTTCAGATACTTGTCCAATGTCAGCTAGTTAGAGGAAGAGCCAGACTGGAATACTAGTCTCCTGCCTTCTAATCCAATGTAATTTCTGCACCAACAGAGTGTGTGTTTGTGTGTGTGTGTGTGTGTGTGTGTGTTTGTGTGTGTGTGTGTAGTGTGGGGGAGTAGGGGAACAAATAAGGTTCTTTACGTCCCTAAAAGTGGTGAAAATAATATGAGTCTTCCCCATCTCCCCCAGTTGGAGAAAAGGAAGAAAGCTGGGATAAGTTCAGGGATGCTTCAGCATGGAAAGGCAGAGGAAGATAACCAATGAGAGAAAGCAGGAAGTGGGAAGGTTAACAGGTGGAAAGGGAAGGGCTCCGTGGACACTTTCTCTTCTGAAACTTCTTATGTTCCTCATTTCATTAACAGCGGCAGCAGAATTTCATGGACAATTGGCGTTGAGCACTAACAGGGAGGTAATGAGAGAAAGAGGCTTCAGGTAAAGGCTGTTTGTATTTAAATTTTTTTTTTTCTGGGGGAAGGAGGGTGGTGTTTTTAAAAAGCAATTTCAGAGCTGGCCAAAATTACCACCTATTTTAGCTATTCCATGACCTCCACAAGGACAAAGAAAGATGTCAGAGTTGGTGGAATAAGGAAGATTTTTCTGTCCTCAAACCCCTACTAGCCAGCACACTCCCAAAGGCTGGTGGGGAGGGCTGGAGTAAGGCTGCAGATTTCACAGTCTCTCAGACTTGGGATTGTCTGGGAGGAGCAGAGGGAGAATTGCTGGGAAATGTGTCCTTGGCAAGCCCGGAGAGAATCAGTCACTCCATAATATGTATTGTCTATCTGCGGCTGCCCAAAAAACCCTGTGAAGTCTGAGGCTAGGAAGAGGGATACCTAGAAACAGAAGGCAGAGCTCATGCCCTCAGGGAGTTCACAGTCTCCTTGAGGAGGTAGAATAAGACCATGTAGGAAAACCACCCAAACTCTTCGAAAAGAGGGAAAACACAAATATCAATAAAGGCAATGTAAAACTACATACATAAGCAATGAAGGGAAAGAGAGAATTGAGTAATGAGTGAGGTGGAGAAATTAGAGATTTCTGAGAGAAATTGTATTCTGAGTAGTGAAGGGTGTGCAGGTCCTTGGATAAAGTAAAAAAAAAGAAGCTGGAGGATGTCTTTGAATTTGGATTTGGATCTGATACAATAGGCAACAAGATTTCCATGCATGGGAACAGTCCAATTAACATGGTATTTAGAGAAAAATAACTCTAGCAGTTGTGTGTTTTGGAGGGATGAGAGACTAGAGGATGGGGGGAAAAACTTGCAGTTCAGATGCTGAATAACCAGGCCTCCTTTCCTACTCTAAAGGACAAGTGGGAATGGATAAGAGGCAGGGGTAAAGGAAAGAAGGCTGGATGCTTGGGGGCAGGGACTCTTTCTTAACCACCCTTTTGTCCTACACCGTGCCTAGCACAGTAGGCTCAATAAATGGGCTTTTGGTTAATTCATCAATCCATGCAGCCTGGCTTTTGGTTAATTGATCAATCTATGCAACCTGGGTTCCCAGATCTCCAACAATTAACGTTCAGCAAAAGCCAGCCCTAGATCAAAGGCACTGGTTAGTGGAACCAGGTCTGGGAGTAGTGGGGTTGAATGATCCAGAAAGGTAAGGGACTCAGAGGAAAAAACAGTCAGTTGTCTATTGCAAAGAATAATTAATATGGATATTAATCATTGCAGATTCAGACCTAAAAGGCTATGAGGACTAGGATTGGTAAGAAGGCTAGTATGCCACAGAAGGGTGCTGGAACCTAAATTAAACAGATATAAAAGCGTAGCTGTAGATCGAATCAGGAATATCTGAGGCCTGGAATCAGGAATATCTGAGTTCAAACCCAGACTCAGACACTTACTAGCTATATGACCCTGGGCAAGTCACTTAACCTCTGTTTGCTATAATCCACTGGAGAAAGAAATGGCAAACTACTCCAGTGTCTTTGCCAAGAAAACCCCATGGACAGTATGGGCCACAGGGTGATGAAGAGCTGGGCATGACTGAACAACAAATGGATCTGGAAAGGGTAGAGAAACAATCTAGTCTAACCCCTTCTTTGTATAGCTAGAGGCTAAGTGACTTGTTTAAAGTTCTTTAGGTAGTTAGTGACAGAGGCAGGATATGAACCCAGGTCCTTTGACTCCAGAACCAATGTGCTTTCTGCAAGTCTATATTATTTCTTTTACTCTTTTTTTTTTTGCTTTTTTTTGGAGGGCAATTGGGGTTAAGTGACTTGCCCAAAGTCACACAGCTAGTCATTGTGTCAAGTGTCTGAGGCTGGATTTGAACTCAGGTCCTCCTAACTCCAGGGCTGGTGATCTATTCACTGCACTACCTAGCCGCTCCTATTTCCTTTACTCTTAAAAAGATTATTTGTGGTAAATGGAAATATACAATAGAGCAGGCTAGGGCCCTGTGACCCATTCATTTCCCCCCATTCCTCCTCTTAGGATGTGTATACTATGAACTTGGCCTAACTAGTTTGGCAGAGAACTCCACACTGCCCACAGGGAGCAGAGGGTGATGGTGTACACTCCAAGAACTAGGAGGTAACCCTGGAACAAAAGCTTGTCAAATCGGTATAGGATTGTAAGCCATGAAGCCTCCTGTTGGGCAGCCTGGTCCAGAGCCTGAATGCAGGAGCTGATGGACTGGAGCTGGGCCAGGGCCTCCTCCAGAAACCCCAGCTGGGTCTGGTGCTCTTGACAGGGAGGAATATCTGAAACGAAGGCAGAAAACAATCTACTAAGTTAGGATTGTCAAGATTCAGTGTTCTCTTCGAGGTTAAGACCTAGAATTTAGGTGGTATAAGAAAAGCTGGAGGGGAGGAATGTTCACCCCCTGATGGAAGGGGGTGAAGCAGGGAAGAAGGAAGATAAAATTGCAATGTGTACTGTTAATTAGCATTCAGCTTGGATAGTATCCTCAGAATAATCTTTGCTTCTTCACTTCCCATATCCAAATAATCTACTGTTTCACGCTGATTCTCCCTCCACTGTTTTCTCTTCTCTCCACTTACATTGCCATTATTATAATTCTGACCTTTGGGACCTTTTGTCATACTATTGTTATAGCCTCTTGCCTAGTCTCCTTGCCTCTAATTTCTCCCCATTCCAATCTTGTCTCCAATCTTGCCAAAGTAACTGTCTTAATGTATAGTTCTTACCATGTCACTCTTGTAACCAAAATCCCCTGTGTCTCCTAAGTGACTAGATGCTGAAATGCAATTCTTCACTTGGGATTGAAAAGTCTAACTTCAACCTATCTTTCTGGGCTCATTTTACTCCATTCTCCTTCACACATTACAGTCCAGTCATACTGGACTCCTAACTGTGCCCTGATCTTGTTCTGCCTTCTGCCTCTTTTTATCCACCCACTCTATCCCCATTTTTGCAAAATACTCCTTACACATGTCCAGCTATTGAAATCCTCCTCCTTCAAGGACTAGGTTCAAGTGACACCTTCTCCACCAACCCTTTCCTGATCACATCCTCCTTAAATTTCATGGAGTGCTTTGTCTGGACCTCCCTTGACCTTATCATTTATAGGTGAATGTGCATAAACCATCCTCTGCCACAATTAGTTTATAAATTCCTTGAAGGCAAGGGCACTTTTTATCTTTGTATTCCTAATACCTAGCAAAGTGCTCTCCACTTAGTAGGTGCTTGATAGCTCTTTAATGAATTGACTTAAGTGGGGAGAATGCCAAAGCTACAATGGCACATCTGAGGGCATCTAGGTCAAATTGATAGGTTTCATGGGCTTGGGGGCCAACCCAACTTGTCCCATTTAGAGCCTGAGGATATTGGGAGGACAACTGGGACAGGAAGAATATCCTGCTTTCCTCACATTAAGTAAACAGAAAATCTAAGACTATGGAATAAAAAAGTAGGTACTTTAGATTATAAGGATATACTTTTTACTCACTGAAGTAGGGGTTCTTAACTTTTTGGGTGCTATGAACCCCTTTGGCAGTCTAGTAAAATCTTGTAGATACCTTCCCAGAATAATATTTTAATATATAAACTAAAATTCATAGAATAACAAATTAAACCACTTGTATTGGAATACAGTTATTACAATACTTAAAAACAAATTCACAGACCCCATGTTCAGAACCTCAGATCTAACAGAAAAGGGACAAGCCATGGAAATCTTTTTTCTAGTCCAAATGAGACTGATTAGAAAGGAGATCAGGTGGATAGAGCAGAAAGACCTTTAGGTTCTGGGGTGGGTTGCTTGAACTGGAGCCATGAGAGTGTTTTATAGATCTAAAATCTTTTGCACAGAGCCATGATGCCCTTAGGTGTTCCATCAGTGTGAATTGATGGTAGTAAAAATGAAGCATAGGGAAACTCCAGGCTTCTTATTTACCTGTTGGGGAATCAGCCACAATCAAAGAGGTTCTGGTCAGATGGGCACTGTCCACTGGTATAGCCTCGGAGGTCCTTTGGAAACAAAAGAAGGGGTGGTCCTGCTTACTGCTTCTTTCTGTATGGAGGAACTTAACTAGAAGGATAGACTTAGATAAGCTGAGAACCAGGAAGACCATACAGACTGTGAAGAAGACACCTGGAAAAGGTGGTCAGGAAGAGGTAGGTGAGCAGAAAGATAGAGTCCCTCTTTCTTTGCCAAATTCAAAATAACATTAAATTTTTGTTGAGAGGCAGAAAAGTTAGCTCTCGTAGCTCCAAGACTACTCACCAATCAAAGGCGTACTCACTGCACTCCTGGGTACCTCATTAGACATGTTGACCTTGAAGACTGTGTAACCCACCAGGATGCTGGTCTTGAAAGTGATCCTGGTGCGGCAGCTTGGGGGTAGATAGAAGCTGCCTAAATCCACAACCATGAGGAAGATGCTGGGAATTAACAGATTTATCACATGGGCCAATGGTCGTCTCCGGATCACCACCTGGGAAGGGCAGAGGAATCAGATAGCATGACTCCCTTCTGGGCTCTCCTTGCTCTATTCTGCCTTTCCACATCCAGGGTTATGGAATCAATAGCATGGAGGAGAATAGTCCTTTTGACTAAAGGATGTTTATTCATCAAAGGCTTCTCCTCGAACACCATCTCAAACTCCTAAGTTTTTTCAGTTGAAAGTTTATTTCTCTTTTAGGAATGTGTGTGACATCACTCCAAGGTTAGGAAAAATAGAAAGTTCCAAATGATTAGGGTTGGGGGAAGGAGTTTGAGCAAGATCTATCAGTTCTTCCATATAAGGAACTCCTAATAAGGAAACCATCTCTTACTCCTTGACAACTGTACTCTCAAGGCATCTAGGCAGCACAGTGAATAGGACAGCATATTTGGGGTCAGGAAGACCTGATTTCAAATTCAATCTCAGATATTTGCTAGCTGGGTGACCCTAGGCAAAATGCTTAACCTCTGTTTGCCTCAGTTTCCTCATTTGTAAAATGGGGATGATAATAGCACTTACCTCCCAGGGGTTATTGTGAGGACAAAATGAGATACTGTTTGTAAAATGCTTAGCACAGTGCCTGGTACATAATAAGCATTATATAAATATTAGCTGTCATTGTTATTATTAAGCCATTAAACTCCTGTCTGCCTTAGTTTCCTTTTTTCTAAAGTGGAGATGATAGCACTACCCTCCAGAATTATTGTGAAGATCAAATGAGATAATATTTGTGAAGTGCTTTGCAAACCTTAGAGTACTATGTAAATGCTAGTTGCTTACATGCTCTAAAGTAATTATTCCATGAACAGTAGACCTGAAAACTGTCAGTGAATATTTCATGAATTACCTAGTCTCCCTAGCCAAAACATAGTGTTCTTAAGGACTGATTTGAGAGGCAACAGGGTACAGTAGATAGAACCCTGGGCTGGGACCAGGAAAACCTGGGTTTAAATCCTATCTCTTAGACTTAATGGTTGTGTGACCCCAGATTAGTCACTTAACATCTCTGACTTTAATCTCCTCATCTATCAAATGAGGGAGGTGATAATACCTGTAGGACCCACCCATAGTAGGATTATTGTGAATCTCAAATGAAGTTTGTTTTGCAAACTTCAAAATACCCACTATTATTATATGAATTTCTTTATAGTCCCACTGGCACAATGGTAGGCATAAAGTAGATATTCAATTAAAAAATAAGGAATTGGAACTGAATGACAAAGAACTTCCTGGCAAACAAGACTGTGATGGTTATTGTTATTATTGTTAACTATTATTGAATCTCATTTCCTGGTGTGGGGATTGAAAGCATTTTTCAAAACAGGATGGATTTTCATCTGTCTGGGATGACCTAAGGTAGGCTTTTTAAAAAATCAGAGGAATGGATGAGATGACCTCTCTAGGTTTCTCTCAGTCAGAAGAGTCTTAAAATTCTGGGCCAGCTGCCCATGGAGACAATAGAAGAAAATGTTAGAAAGTGTCATGATTCTTGGCTGACTTGTTTCTCTTGTTAGTGTAGAGCCCCTCTGAAATCATAATGTCTTTTTTGAGAAGTGAGCTCAGAGGGAGAAAAAATTCTAAATTTGGTGGGGGGGGAGGTTAGAACTGAGCTGGGAGAATACTAAAGACAGGGAAAGACTGACTAGATCAGTCCAAAGATGGGGGAAGAGCTCAGTGGGTTAGGCAGAGGCACTAACTTATTGATCAGCCTCATCAGCCGTTGGTTCTGGGAGTGCATCTCAGTTCTGTAGAGGTAGACAGGCCAAAATCATTTGGCTAATTGTAGCCTAGTGGTTATTGGGCTTTGTTTTTGTTTTTTAACATTATACATGATTAGCTATGAATATCTAAAGCAGAAAGAGACATTTTCCACTTTGCAATGATTTGGTTAAAACCCATTTCCACAAAGAGCAGCCAAGAAAAACAGTAACAAAATTAACTGTTTTCAACCTGTAGCTCTCCTGATTTTGTCAATAAGCAGCAGTTTATGTTGATGACAGTAGATGGGAATAGGGAAAATGGAGAGCTAAGATGTTCCAGAGAATAAAAAGGTTTTCCAATAAAATCCTACACTCATGTTTCTGGGAGATAGTAGAACGATGATGGCTTTGGCCAGAGGGCTGACCTAATGGGATGATAGAAAAGCATCTAAGCCATTACTCCAGATGAACCTGCTTCTTCGGATTGATGAAGGAAAGAAATCTCCCAATGACTCAGTTATGGGTGTTGGATTGATTAAGAAATCTCCCAGTGATTCAGCTGGAATTCATATGAAAGGAAAGCCCAAAGAAAGAGCAACAGGCCAGGAAGGAGTTAAGAGCAGAGAATTTCACATTCTCCTTTGGTTGCTGATTAGCTGAATGGCTGTCAGTGAGTCTTTTAAACTCTCTGGGTCTCAGGCAGTCCTTTTATTCAAAGAGGAAGGCAGTGTGACAGAGCAAAAAGAATGCTGAAGTAGGAGTCACAAGACCCAATTCTGAACCACAGTTCTGCCCCTTAGTAACTGCATATTGGGCAAATTACTTGACTCTCTGTGCCTCAGCTTCCTGATCTGCCAAATGACAAGGCTGGATTGGAGGACCCCCAAAGCCCCTTCCAGTTCCAGAACCATGATCCTATTAGTGTAATGAACTTTGTCTCCATTGGAGAGAAGGTTGTGGGAACAAACAAGGCTAAAACTGTGAAGCACTTTGAGAAAAGTCTTTGGATCAATCCTAGTTGTCAGAATTATTATAACTGCCCATGCAGGGGTCTGCATGGTGCATGTTCAGTGGGTCCATAGTCTAATTATTATAGAAGCAGAATACTGTAGGGTAAATCAGGGCCAGAACAAAGGGGCAGCAAGTATGATTTCAAGTGACTACAATTCCAGAGATAGTGAAGTTTTGTCAAAGTGGGAAGCATACATGGATCTTGCAAAGGGAGCAGTGTTGGAAAGATACAGGATATGTAGTTCATTGCTGCCATCCTGACTGCCCCTGGAATCAATTATGTCTGGAGAGGAAGAACAAAACCACTTTGCAAAGCTAGAGAGTGGTAAGTAAATGAAGATCAAACCTAGGTTTTGCTAAAATCTTAAGTGGGAACCATGACTCCCAGATCAGTAGATCCTTGGGGATAATGTGTTTGGATTTATGTTGGGATGGAATCATTTTCCCTCTGTGGAGGAAGGGGGACTAGATAAAACATCTCGACGTCCTGTCGTTTCCTTTCCAGTCCAGAGAGTCTGTGCTTGAGGCTACTTTCAGTCTCAATGGAATGGGAGTATAGAGTGATCTCAAAAGAAAGCTTATTTGCTGAGATAAGATCCTCTGAGAGCTACTGCACCCTAGGACAAACACAGAGGCAGCATCTAACCTGACCTTGGGATGGGTGGGAAGTGGTACCAAATTTGGCTCAGTGAGAAGCTACTCTTTCTGGATCCATCACCACTCAGAGCCCATCATTTCTAATGGACTAAAGGAGCCGGTGCCTTTAAATTCCACAGGAAAGGAAGAGAAAGCACTTTAGTTTCAGTCCATGTTCTCCATTAGACACCCTTCAGGTGTTAGCAATATTATGCCACAATTTCATTATCCATTAAAGCCAGGTAATAATAAGTACACAAAGGTATTTGGAGCCTATTGATGTTAATGAAAGAGATCAATCTAATTCAGAACGTGTGTGCCGAGAGCTCCTTGGAGATGGAATAGGCCCCAAGGTTAGCCTCTAATTGCCTCCTTGATGGTAGACCCCACCAGTACTTAATTTTGCATGACCGTCTTTATGACATAGTTGGAATTTTGACGCCCAGATTCACGCTCCTTATGGAAACCCATTTTCCTCCCTTCCCATCCCCCTCTCCAACATTCCATTTTTGGAGAGTGCTGGGAAAGTTACTGCCACTCAGGTAAGTTCCTCTGTGTCCCTAAGTGGGAACACCATGGATCTGGCCTGTAGGCTGAGCAAGATCTCACTGAGGGGTGCTTTTCTCCTAATACCTGGAGGACTGTCACCTCTTATATTCCCTTAGAGAGAGAAAATTGATCCCACTGGGCATAGTTTTAAGTTTCTGTTAATGTTATTAAATCCTTTGCTAAATATGTATTCAGCTTCCCACAAATAGTAATATGATAACTAGGATTCCACACCTAATTGAAGTTACATTAGAGAAGGTTTCTAAAAAGTTATGATTAATGCTTTATCACTTGTTGAGGGAGCTAATGGTTCTCCAGGATTTACAGAAAGGAGAAAGCTCTCCTGTTGGATTTGTGAGACATCTTATCTGCAGGGTGATTCATATCTACCTCTGGAAGGGAACAAAGGAGAGTGATCCCACTTTCCCTCTTGAGTATCAAGAGTACCAGATTCCTGCCTGAAAATCCATAAATTACAGTGGGATTGTCTGGACTTGGTTCAGTGCTGAGGGCCCAGAGCTACCCCTTCCTCCATCAAATTAAATCCCCCCATTTCTTCTTCTTCAAAACAAAACAAAACAAAACAAACAAAAAATGCCCCTGCTATACAGGAATCAAATGCTTTCCCTGTTGTTTCTAGGAACCAGTACATCCAATAAAATATTGGAGGATATTTCCCCTCTTATGGCTGTTGGAACAGTTCCCAGGATCCTCAGAGACAACCTTGTTGGAAGAAGTATTTGTGCTCTGGGCCCCCTGCTGAAAGTAGCCCTGACTTCAAAGCATCATCTGCCCCCTCTAATAAACAATACATGTTATGGAGTCAGCAGATATGACTGCACCATTAGCTGGGATCTATCTGGACTTTTAGCTACCCAGTTCAGTGCAAACAGCAGCAGCATATAGAAGGACCAAAGGGGTATCACATTTATGATGGATTATAGTTCCCCCATCTTCATCTTCATATCCCTTACTGTATGTGACAATAGTTGGGGTAGAAGAGGGTGATTAGATTAGAAGAAAAACTGGCCTAGTTTTTCAGATAACCCTCCAGCACAGGGCTCCATTTACCTCCCTCCAACTGGTGCTCCCTCCTTCTTACAGGACAGCAGTGTTGTGGAGCTGAGGGTCCTTGTTCTGCTTTATAGAGTGAAGAGAGACTGGGGCCCTATCTTATAGGCAGTGGGATGTTGAAGTCCCCACACTGCAAGATGTATCTAAATGCCTTAGTTATTAAGCTTTTTTCATAAAGGTAAGACTGAGTCTATGAATGTATTACAAGATTCAGTGTATAATGGGAATGAAGCAAGTAAAAAGGGCATGGGAGACTAAAGGAGACCAGTATCTGATAATGAATCAACCTCAAATCTTAATTAAAGTTATAGACTGTCCGATTAGCCTACCCATCCAAGAATCAGAACCATATGTTCCATGAGAATGGCTATATTCTTTTCCACTATATCTTAGAAGTTTCCTCCCTTACCTGGAGGGAGCCATCCTGACCTCCAGAACAAAGAAGTTTCAGGGGGAAAAAAGTTTAGAAAAGTGTCTGAACTGCTCTTTTTTTTTCTCCACATGCCTTGGCAATGTATACAAAGAGGAAATATGACAGTGGGGCCATCAGGGGAATAAGCTGCGGGCAAGACTCCTGAAAACGAGAATGGGCATTACTGCTTTATACAAACTCTTTGTGCCTCAGTTTTCTCATCTGAAAAATGGAAGTAATGCTCTTAAAATTCTCTACCTAGGCACTGAGAGGATAAATTGAGAACTGGGGTGAAAGGGTTGCATGGAATTACAAATGCTTACTGCTTTTGCAGAGGCTCTGTGCCTGTGTATTTCTCAGCGTGCTGGCCCTGTCTCTGCTTTTGTTTGTCTCCTTCATGCAGGGTAGGTAATGGTGTGTGCATCATTCTCTGGAGCGCTTGATAGGTGACTGTTCCACCTGGCACGTGTTAGTCCTGTGCATTTCCCTTTAATGCTCTCCATTATTCGGGCTGCATTAATAATGTTTGCAGGCTGATATCTTTAAAATTAATGAGGTGTTTACTCTTATCCAAGAAACTCATCAAAATAAAGGCGAGGAAAAGCTTCCTTTTTTCCTTTTTCTAGCAAAAGAGGTGGACAAGTAGGCCCCAGTGCAGTTTTTGCTAAGAAGATAGAGGAAATCAAGGCAGAACACAAACTTGCTGCTAGTTGAGGGGTTGCCATTATCACAAGTGGCCTCATGTATTAGTTAGGTCATAAGTTTCATATATGCGATGGATATTTGTTGATTGAATGGAAGTGTATGTGTGGTAAGGGAAGGGAGAACACTCACACAGTTAAAAAGACAGTCCCTGGGCTTAGCTGGTGCTCTGCTGATCATACTTGGAAATCTGCGGGCATTCCTCCCTAACTCACATAGATGTGTTGCTGAACATTGCTCTAAGTCATTGTGGGTATTTTCTCACATAAGATCTGGATATTCACTGGAACTGGGAGCTTTTGCAGGTTTAGTCTCCCTTCTAAGCCTGAAAGGGATGGTTTCTTGCTGAGTGTATCTTGTGGGCACAGTGATGTAGTATGCAACATTGCTTACAGCTTCTTGGAGTAAAGAATCCATTCACCCCTCTCAATAAGCTGTTCTGATACAGAGCTCTCCTGAATGCTAATAGTCTGGGACTGGTCTTTGCCATGTGGCCATGTATTTTGTGAGGGTTCCCAGATATAGGAACATAGTGGGCTCTAGGGTGGCTAATAGGATAAGCTAGAAATCATTCCATGGGATGTCTTTTTATCACAGCACTCCACAGAGAAATAGGTTTCAATTCTCCCCCTGAACATCCCCTCACCTTGTGGTTTCCCCTGCTGGTTAAATTTCCATGTTAACATACAGTCATGAGCACCCCTTAGTGGTCTGATGACAGTCAGTGATGACCACTGTATAGCCATAGGCTCATAGATCTGTTGCTGGGGGAGACCATAGAGGTCATTTCATTTAATCTCTTCATCTCACAGATGAAGAATCTGAGACAGGAGAAAGGAGCTGCCTATGGTCACACAGGTAGTAAGTGGAGAGTCAGGATTATAACTAAGGACCTCTGACACTAAAGCCAAAGGTCTTTCCAGAACACAGTCTGTCTCTTAAGGTGTATCTCTTGAGGGTCTCTGTCAACTGTCCTTTATAATATCAATTCAAATCATATGAAATTTGTAATATATATGGATGAGGTAATTATTGACTATTTTTTTCCACAAAGGACTATCCTATATAGTAGTAATACTTTCAAGGAGGTCCTATCTTCCCCACTCATTTCAAAGGATTTTGAGGAATGTACTAGGCAGTTAATTAGTCTATGGTATCTTTGTTCTTGCTAAAATAGTATTGAAAAACTTTGAGAATCAAGACCACAGTGAATTGATTGATTCATTCGTTTCCTCAGCCCAGATCTCCCCTTCTTATTCTTATGCTGTCTAAAAAAATGTTCCCTCTCAGTCCCTTTGTTTGTTTATAGCCTGCCTGTACCTGAGAGAATGAGAGCATCACTCCGGGCCAGGTGGCTGGAACCTGAGGCTCTGGGATAAAATTGAGCCTCCAGAACTTTGCATAACCATAGTACCTAAGCACTCCATCCAGGGAAAACTTGGGGATTCCTTCCCCCAACATAGAGCACTGCAGAGAGAAAATGAGCATCAAAAGGAAAGTGTATAGCACCTACGTGAAACTGAATCTGGGCAAAGTCTCCAGCTTCACTGTGTATGACCTGGTAGGTTGAAGGCATAGAAAGGAGTTCCCATTCACCATCATTCACGAACATCTTTTTGTCTTTCTTAATGTCTTCTGTGCTTCTCAGGAAGGCAAGATCTAAATCCGCCACTGGAAACAACAGAAACCATTGGTCTTCACAGAGTAGGAGAGGCTTATCTAGCCTACTCCCTTCTTTCTTGCAGTCCTTCCTTTCATTGCCATTACTATTCACACAATCATTTATATTGGGCTCCATATTACATACCCCAAGTTGTATCTCCCTGTTTTGAATACTGGGTGAAAATAGCCTTGAAAAAAACAGTGAGGATAAGAACTGCGTCCTATTATCCATAGGTTGTTTGAGCTGGCACTGTGGCTTCCCTACAACCTACTTCTGGAGATAAATGTTGTATCATGGTAACTCCCAAATCAGAGGCAGTGTAGGCAACCCTAGGGACCAGATAGATACTCCCAGGCTTGAATCACAACAGAACTAGGATCATAAAACCATAGATCTAGAGAGGGAATGGACTTCCAAGGTCAACTAGTCCAATGTCATCAGTTTACAGATATGGAAACTGAGGCTGAGAGAGGTCAAATGACTTGCCAAGGTCATATAAGTCGGAAGCATTAGAGGCAGGATTTGACCCCATATCTTCTGACTCTAGCACTATATGCTTCATGAAGCTGCCAAATTAATCTTCCCATTACATAGGTCTGACCATGCCATTCTCCTCTGAAGCCTTTGGTGGCTCCTCATTACTTAGGGGATAAAGTACAAGCTCCTCAACCAGCACTCCAAGGTCTTCTATTTCTGGCTCCAACCAGCCTCCCCAGCCTTACTTTCACACCACTCTACGTCATATAGTCCAGCCAAACAGGACTCAAAACTCCACATGTTTTCTCCTACATTTCTGAATCTGTGCAGGCAAGCTATCTCCCAGGCTTATTGCCCTTTGCATTTATCTCTGCCTGTCAAAATTCTTCTCTTCCTCTAACGTACTTCTTTTCCAGTTAGAGATTCTTTGCTCTTTCCTAAAGCTTTGCTACAGTACTTGGACCAGATCTCTCCTTCCCTTACATTGCTTTCCACCTTATATTACACTTATTTAGTATATGTTGTATCCTCTCCACACACCCCACTGCCCACTAAAACGTCAGCTTTGTAAAAACAGGACTGTGTTTTCATTGTTTCTTTTCTGGGCACCCAGCACAGTGCCTTGAGAAGATCAGGTACTTAACAAGCAAGCTGAGTTAAGCTGAACTGAATTCAATTGAATAAAACAACTAATGACAAGGGTAAAGTCAAGCAATGGCAGATGTCAGCTGTTTTCACTTCGGCATGTGTTTTCTCCATAAGAACATTTTCCAGGTAACTGACCCCATCTCTCAAGGTTTACCTGTGTGCAGGATGCTATTGAAGGTTAGACTGCAGTTCTGTGTATCAAATGGGAAAGCATATGTCTCCAAACTGCACGCAGAGACCACCTGGATGGGTTTATTGTTCTTAATGGTCCCAGATGAGTTCACGTAAACATAGGGAAGATCAGGTGATTTTTCAATGTCCACGCTACATAAAACACAAGAAAACTTGCTGTTGAATAGATGGCATGGGTTGGCTATACAGTCCCGATTCTACTAAGGGAGAGCTGCTCAGTACTGGCCATGACACCCATGACTGACCTCCATAAAGTAGAAGGAGATGGACATTTCCCTTGGCATGATTCAATACTGGAAGTTGCCTCAGTAATGACATCCTCAGAAGTTTGTCTCTGTAGCTCTATTTTAGTGCTATTTTAGTCTCAGAGGGAAATAATCCTATTCATATAGTAACTCAAGCATCCATACTTAAATGTTTATCCCATATGAAGTCAACTCACTATATTTAATGTCCACTTCAATTCTAAAATTCTATTCTTTCTCTCCTAGATATACATGACAAAATAGCATTGGCTCAAATTCTGAAACAATAATAAGGTAACGTAGAATGAAAATAAATAGCCATTGGTCTGATTACTCTAACTGGTCTATGCCCCATGGAAATAGAACCAACTCCACATACAATTCATTGATGATGATATCTGGGGCCCAGATGGCACTCAGTGGAAGGGAGATTTCTCCTATTCCATCAAACATACTGGAGTTCCAGGCTAAAAACTCATCCTTCCAAATCTGTAAGGAGTCAGAAAAGAAACTTGTCATAACATAGCATTGCTGAAGAGCAGAGAAGAAGTTTAGCTATTGATAGTGAGTAGATTTCTCCCCTTTCCCTCCAACTCAACACCAATCGTAAAGAGGATGGCTAACCCTAAACCAGAAATAGTAAACATACCTTTCATATGGCATTCAATAAGGTGAGTTTGACATTTAAGCCCTGGCTAATTATATATCAAAAAAGTAAGCATTTTTTGTGTCTATTATGTACCAAACACCATATCTAAGAAATAAAGATAAATAATAAGTGAATAAATTTACTTTTATTAGGATAATTATAATTTTATATCATCTCTAGATCAGGATTCCAGCATAAATAGAAGGAAACATGCTCAGTTACCTCTTGGTACCATACACTAGTCTTTAGTTTTTGATTCTGTGCATCCTGCAGAGTCAAAAAGAAAGAAAGAAAGAAACATTTGAATACCACATTAAATCTCAGAACGTCAATAAATCAAAGACCTAGTTCAATGGTATGTCATTTCAGGAGGAAAGAAATCAAATCTCACCAAGCAATCCTGATTTTTTAAGCATCGCCTTGACTCTTCTTGGCTCTCTTAAGTTCCCATTTATTATGCACACCTGTCTCTATGAGCTTTACTATATTATCTGTGACAAAATGGCACTTTGACGGCACTTGACACTCTGAACGAATCACTAGTTTCTTTTCCACTCTAATTAGTTACTCTGCCATTAATCAGAATGAAGAATAATACATATTCTTAGCCAATCCTGGTCTAAAAATATGAGACTGAGCTTTTATTTGTAATCAAGATATTATTCATAATCTTTTAAAGTATGATGTTTCAGCTGCTACAGGCAGTTACTCATATTAAGTCACACTGAGTATGGATTTTCCTGCTCCTAAAAGAGGCTGAATGGGCTAAACATAAATAAAGTGTATTGTGGATGACATGACAAATGCAATTCCCTGAGGCCTGCAATGAGTTGGTGATCATCTTTAAAAACTACTGTCTCTCAATATGGACTCCAGTGAAGATATTCTTAAAACTGCCAGGCTACCGGGGGTTGGGACAAGAGGAGCAGTGAGGAGAGGGAAGAAAAACAGGCACCAGCCTTGGAAGAGTTCTAAGGGATGTATGGGTGGAGGAGAGAGCTTTGCAATTAAAGGGAGCTTCATGAACTCATGTCTTCCTTTGGCCCCTTAATGGTAAGCTGTTAATGAAGGTTACGTTTTTAGAGAGAAGAAAATAGAGAAAGAAAAACAAAATCCAAGATGAAGAAATATGAAATGTAAGGTCCTCTTTTGTACACATTCTAACCTGCTGTTTTCATGTCCCACTGTTATTTTGTGGTCTGATTTTGGCTCAAAGCCCAGGAACCACGGAGATAGGCAAGAGCCCAGTCTTCCTTTGTATTTTGTATGGTGTTTAGGGCATGCCAGTTCTCAGTAAATAACAAATCGTAGCTCTTGTGTTGGTGCTATGAAAGCAACTGGCAATCGGCCTTTACTAGGTTTTTTTCCCCTGGATTGAAAGCATGAGATCAGTTATACAGCAGTGTATTGTTGTTGTTGTCCTCTTTCCTACCCCCAAATTCATTTAGTGGTCATTTGAAGTTAATATTATAACCTGGAAAACCAAAGTCCCTTTTACCATTAAGAAGATGGGAGAGTTTGCTGAAACCTTTCAGAGGAAGGGGGGAAAACAGGATTTTAAGCAGATGTGAAGATGCCTTGCTTTAGTATCTACACAAAGGTCAATCTGGATGGATCATGTTTGCAGTCTTTCATGGCCACTAAATGGATGCTTTGAGACAGTCAGGTTTTGGAGACCTGTTCCCTAGCATCATACAATAGGAAAGGTTTGAATTCATCAGTAATTCCCAGTGGAACAGCTTGTAGACTCTATAGAGGGTGACTCCTAGCCAAGATAGGCTCAGCACATGTCCTGGCAGTTGAGATAAGTCCTTTATTAAAGTGCAGACCAGGTGAGAATAACTCATTGTTATTTCCATCAGCTTGGGGATCATGGAATGTCCTTGCACACTTCCCCATGAAAGCATAAGAATGGAGGTTTTAATCCTAGCTCCATTTTGCAATGAAGAACTCCCTAGCTGAAGAGAATAAGGTCTAATGCTGTACCCATTGTTGAGAGACCTAGAAATTAACTTCAGGGCCTCTTGAGGGTTTCAGCCTCAAGGTACTTAAATTCTTTGTCTCTTGACAGCATCTTATTCACAAGAAATGATCTCTTTACATCAATTAAATGTACATGTTGACATTTTCCTCTTTCCCTTTTAATTGAAGTTGGAAAAGTTCCTTCATCAAATCAAAGAGTCAGGAGGATGGGGAGAGGGGTCCCTTCATTGTGGTGCTTCATTCTCACGATTATTTTATCCATTAGATTCTTGATTGTCTGCAATGATAGTGCCTTACTTCATTTCTCTCTTCTTGCCCACTTCTCTGCTCAATTGCTTTTACTTTCGAGGATTTTTCCCTAATGCCTGCCTGATGGGGGTGGGTAGGTTTCATCTCTCCAAACCCAAATAACACAATGTCAAAAAAGGGAGTTTGAGGCTAAAACGAAAATCTTTTAGTCAAAGGAAACAAGTTTCTCAATGCCAGCTGGTGAACATAATTGGTTCTCTGGTGGCATTATTCACAGCTCTTCCCCTGCGTATCTTTTTTTTTTTTATTTTCAGATACCTTCCATCTTGCTTGTTAAAAGCAAAGGATATTTCAGAGAATTGGAATTCATTAGTCTTCCTAACAGAGGGAGCCTATTTAGATCTAAATTGGTGGTTAGCAAATATACAGATAATTCCTCCACATTCTTATTTATCTTTCCCAGTTCCGGAGACTATAGAAACAGATGCCTCAACGTCTGGCTGGGAGGCTCTAGTCAATGGACTGGAATACAAAGGTATCTGGGATTTGGAATTGACGAAACTCAATAGAAACAAATTGGAACTCTTCACTGTTGAGTAGATTATCTCTATAATCAGATTTCCCTAAGGTACTCATAATACCCAGATATTCTCAAACAAGACTGTAGTCTTTTATATAAACAAAACAGGAGGCATACCATCACAGTAGAAGTGAGGTACAGGGATGAAAGCTGGGCCATGAGTTTTCATTCCTAACAAAACTTATCAGCAGTTCAGCTGCATTCAGCAAGAACACTATTTACACTGGGAGTGGCCTTTCTTGAGTAGAGTCTGCACAGCATCAAGTCTTTTGAAGCTTTCCATAGAGCTCATTTCCTGAACCAACAACCTTGGCCTTAACCTTCCAATGGGCAATGCAGATTTTTTATTATCAGATAAGCAAATAAATGAGAAGCACTTCATAAATCTTAAAGTGCTATATAAATGTGAACCACGGCCATTTCAGGACACTTTCAGAGCAGCCAAGACAGACATAAAGACAATAACTGGAACTAACAGACAATTCTTCATTCAGTCAGTCAATAAGTATTTATTAAGTACCTGCTTTGTGCTTGGCCCTGTGCTAAGCGCTTGGAAATACTAAGAAAGGCAAAAGACACATTTTAATTGAGAGGCACTAGGATAACTATGACATGGTCTTTTTTGCTCAAGGGGAAATAAGACGTGTGCATGAGTAACCATAATAGATCGATATGTGAAAAGATATAAAAATATCAGCAAAGTTTTATCATAGTTTAGATGAGAGAGAGATCACTTTAGTTTGGGCAAGGAACTGACAGTGACTTTGGAGGGGCAGCATTTAAAGATTGAGCCTTGAAAGATGGGTAGGAATTTGAAAGTTTGAAGTAAAGGAAGGCAGGGCTTTCTATGCATAGGAAATAATATTTAATTAGACATTTATTAAGTGCAAGGAACCCTACTAGATATCTTCTTGGGGTTATAAAGACAAAGAAGAAAGTTCCTTCCCCTAAGAAGCTTATATTCACTCTACTGAGTCGATAAGACAGGTACACTAATAGATAAGTAAAATCAAGGATTTTTTTTAAGGAGGGGGAGGGCACTAATAACTTGGGGCATAGGGAATGCTTTTCAGGAAAAGTGATGCCAGAGCTGAACATTGAAGGAAAGATTGCAAGGGTGCAGAACTGAAGAGAAAGGGCATCTTAGGCATAGGGAACAAAGGTCATGGGTCAGGAGACAGAATGTTATGCTTAGGAAACTGCTAATAAAATCAGGGCTGTAGAAATATAGTTTTCATGAAAGGGAATAAAATGAAATAAAGCTGGAAAGGTG
The DNA here is from genome assembly GCA_011680675.1 of Gymnobelideus leadbeateri. Lineage (NCBI taxonomy): Eukaryota > Metazoa > Chordata > Mammalia > Diprotodontia > Petauridae > Gymnobelideus > Gymnobelideus leadbeateri. The sequence goes on along the minus strand of WOXC01010095.1, from coordinate 294,038 downwards.
GGTTGGATTTGGACTGTGCAGGACTTTCACTGGTGGGCTGAGGAGTTTCTATTGTATCCTAGAGGATGTAGGGCAGCACTGAAGGTGTTTGAGCAAGAAAGACTGTGGCACAGTCAGACCTGTGTCACTGGGTGGTTCTTTCGAGAACTCTGTAAAGGATGAATAGGGATGAGGGGAGATCAGAAACAGAGATACCAATTAATTATTACAATAGCCCAAATAAGAAGTCATAAGAACACAGGAACTAAAAGGAACCTTAGAGTTAGTCAAATTTCTTGTTTTATAGATAAGGAAAGAGGCTTGGAAAGGTTAAGTGACTTGCCCAGTCACATAGGTAATAAAAAGGAGGGAGGGAGTAAGTATTTAAGTATCTACTATATGCCAGCCTCTGTGCTAAGTACTTTACAAATATTATCTCATTTGATTCTCACAAATGTAGATGTTTTAGTTGCTTAAAGGAAGCAGAAAAGAATATTTGTGAAAGAAAACTGAAAAATAGGCTGGAGAAGATATACAGATTTTCATTAAATGTTGAGGAGAGATACAGGCTATTTGAGGACCTGAAAGAAAACTGCTCCTCAGCCTCTCTCCCAATCAGTACAATTCCCAGAAAAACAGCTGTGGCTCCTGCCTATCAGCTTCGACCAGCTCCTGTCAGCACCTGTCTTCTGTTCTCTATAAACAGCTCCTCTTATCAACAACTATGCCTTCCATCCCCAATTCCATCTGGGCTCAGCTTCCTTTCATGCTCCTCTCATCATCTGGTCATCTACTACCCCTCTTCTGCCTTTTCCTTCTTCCCCTTCCTCTGGCTTTCCATGCTTCAAATCAGGGCCTCATCATAAGCAGCTAACCACTTCTAACAAGTTGTCAAGCTAAAAAAATCCCATCTTCCTATCAGATGTGATCCTAACAGTCTTACAGTTTATCAATGATCAATCCAGAGCTCTGGAAATAGTCTCATGCTGATGGACCACACTTGCAGCCATCATTAACTCAATCAGTGCGATACCTTCAAATAGATGTCCTTAGGACATTTATCTAAAGGGGTATTTCTCTTTCAGATCCTCTGAGAAGTCTCTACTCGAGATTTTACCTGAGAGGCCTTTCTTTCCAAACTGATTTTGGCATTTTTTTCTTACACAAATATTTTTTTCCTGCCCCTTTCAGTAGCCAAAATGTTCTTATACAAAAGGGGTAACTCTTTAGGCAGAATCTGTAAGACTTAGCAACTGACTAGGGGGAATAAGGAAGAGGGAAGTGTCAAGGTTGCAAACCAGGATAACTTGGAGGACAGTAGTACCCTCGGCAGAAAGTGAAAAGTTTGGAAGACAGGATGATTTAGTCAGGAAAGATACCGAATTTTACTTTTGCACATGTTGAATTTGAGATAGTGATGAGAAGGAGATGACCACTACATAGCTGGCAACGCAAGGCAAAGAGCTTGAAAGTATGGACTATGCTTTGATTACAGAGGTGTGTTTGAGCTCAAACACACCTTTGAGAGTCAATTGTTAAATTGTTAGTGTGAGCATTTATACCTTGGAGATCGACAAACACTACAAATGCAGGATCTGTTGGGGCTCAAAGAGGAATAGGAGCAATTCTATCTTAGCTTAAATAGAATGAGACTAGAAAAAAAGAAGAGTAGAAGAAAGAAGTTAAAATGCCTTAGCTATAGCTCTAGGGCTAGACTATGTCGTTATACAGTTTGTATGCTTTTTCCTTGGTCAAGTTGTACTGATGATCCGATCTGGCCAAGCCTGATAGATAATGAAGTGATAAAACCTAGTGACAAAATTTCTAGGTAGTATCTTTAATACAGTTGAGGAGATGTCCCTGGGAGTCCAGGGCTCCTAATTTACAGGTAGGAAACTGTCTCAAAGGAGTTCTTTGGGTTTGTTTTTGTTTTTGTTTTTTTGGTTTTTTTTGCCTTTTGGAGGGCAATTAGGGTTACAGCTAGTTTTTTTTTTGTGTGTGTGTGTTAAGTGTCTGAGGTCAGATCTGAACTCAGGTCCTCCTGACTCTGGGGCCAGTGCTTTACTCACTACACCACCTAGCAGCTCCTCAAAGGAGTTTTAATTTAGAGCTTGGTTAATGCTGGGCCTTTCTTAGGGGGCTATTAATTGGAATTAAACATTTTTAAGGTTTTTCAGCTCACCTATTTTGTGCATGAAAAAGAGGCTGGAAAAGGCTTTCCTCTTACTACCTTCCCTATTACTATAGAGGACAACACCATCCTCCCAGTCCTTCAGGCTCACTATCTCTTACTGGCCATATCCAAGCTGTTGCCAAGACTGTTGATTCCACCTTTGCAATACCTCTCCAATTTATCCCCTTCTCTCCTCTGACACTGCTACCACTCTAGTGTAGGCTCTCATCACCTCACACCTGGATTATCACAATAACCTGCTGGTGGGTCTGCCTGCCTCAAGTCTCTCTCTACCCCAATCCATCTTGCATTCATTCACTACAGCGATTTTCTTGTAGACCAATAATTCTTAAGTTATCTCTCCTGGATCTGTTCTCTAGGTCAGTTGTTTTTCCAGTGAGATATTTTACATTTTCTTCCAATTTTTCAATCGTCTTGTTTTGTTTGATTGACTCTTGGTGCATCATAGAGTTCTGAATTTCAATTTGATTGATTCTAATTTTTAACGAATTAGAGTCTTCAGTGAGTTTTTAAAGGTCCTTTTATAGGGAGGTATTTTCTCCAATAACTTCACTAATTTTACTTTTTAAAGATTTGTTTTCTTCACTGAGACTTTTTTCCAAGTTGGTCACTGCCTCCCTGATTTGGTCTTTAAAATCTTTCTTAAGCACCTCCAAGGATGCTATTTGGGCTTGAGACCAGTTCATATTTCCTTCTGTGGTCTCAGGTGTGGGTAGAGTCCAAACTGTCCTGTGTATTTGGTTGTTCTTGACCTACATAGTAAGCTCAGATCAATTTTCTTACCTTCCCCTTCTTCTCAGCTTCTTTCCTTCCCATTGTGATTTCCTATTTCTTAATTTTTCAGGCTGTGAGCTAAGGGCCTGTTTGTTGACTTTGAATGCTGTAGCCTCTGGGTGTCTAGTTTATGGCTAAGGCAGGAATCTCAGAGAGGTATGTTGATGTGCACAGAGTAGTATGTGGGGTGGTTTGGCCACTTCAGATTTCTGCCGCAGGTGAGGTGGGGCTCATTGGGACCCCTCCCTCTCTTCTCTTCAGACTCCTGGCTGTCTCAGTTACACCCCTTCTTGAAGACTCCCAAGCCTGAGGCTATTTCCACTAACTTGGGATTTCAATCTGGGTGGGAGACTTATCTTTGGGTTTTCTACTTCATGAAGGAGGGATGGGAGGATCGGAGCAGCTAGAATTTACTTTGCCATTCCAGCCCCTGTATTATACAGGCAGGCAATTTCTAAACTTCCAGGCTGGGGGCCGATAGCTGCAGGAGAAGCTGCTGTCTCCGCTGGGGGCCCAGAGCACTCTCCCACCTGGCTCCAATGATCCGTCCTATTCTCTCATGAGATGATGGCGAGATGACTACAATTTGTCCTTGGTAAGTCTGCAGGCTGGGGCTTCTCTCTCTGGTGTAGTCTGCTTGTCTGCTCTTAAGTCTGAGCTGTGCAGACCCCACATGCTCTGCGCTCGCCCTGTCCAGACGCACTGGGCACTTTCCTGGTCTGGATTCTGCCACGATCTGATCTGTCTCCAAGTGGATTTTGTCACTCCAGAATCCGTTCAGATTCACTTTTTAAGGTTTAGTGATGGGATTCACAGAGGAGCTTAGAGAAGTTACTGCTTCCTTTCCGACATCTTGGCTCCACCTCTACAGTGATTTTCTTAAAGTGCAGATCTTACCTCCTAACTCAATAAACTCTAGTAGCTTCCTATCACCTCCAGCATCAATCAATAAACATCTGTTAAATGCCTACTATGTGTTAGGCACTGTGATAAGCACTGAGGATTAAAAAAAGAAGCAAAAAACCCCAATTCCTGTCCTCAAGGAGTTTACAATTTAGTGGGGGAGACTATATGCAAACAAATATATACAAAGCAAGTTATATACAGGATAAATAAGATAAATAAGAAATAACTACCAGAGGGAAGGCACTATAATTAAGAGGGGTTGGGGAAAGCTTTCAGTAAAAGATGGGATTTTAGTTGGAACCTAAAGGAATATAGGGAGGTCAATCATAGAAGGAGAGGAGGGAAAGAGTTCCAGGCATGGAGGACAGCCCCAGAAAATGCCTGGAGCTGAGACATGGAGTGTCTTGTTTATGGAACAGCCAGGAAGCCAATGCCATTTTATTGATGAGTACCAGTTGGGGAGTAAGGTGCAAGAAGATTGTAGACGTAGGAGAGGGCTAGATTATAAAAGGCTTTGAACATCAAACAGAGAATTTTGTAATTGATGCTGGAGGCAAGGGATCCATTGGCATTTACTGAGTATGGGGGTGACATAGTCAGACCTTTACTTCAGGAAAATCACTTTAGAGGTTGAATGGAGGATGAATTAGAGTAGGAAGAGACTTGAGGCAAGCAGACCCACCATCAGGCTATTACAATAATCAAGGCTTGAGGTGATAAGGGTCCACACCAGGGTCAGAGAAGACAAAGGGGCATATTCAAGAGATATTGCAAAAAATGAAATTGACAGATCTTGGTCACAGCTTTGATATGAGAGACAGTGAGGAATCCAGGATGACTCCTTCACTGCAAGCCTGAGGGACTGCGCGGATGGTTTTGCCCTGTACGGTAATAAAGAAGGTGGTGATGGGGAGGGTTTAAGGGAAAGATAATGAGCTCTGCTTTGGACATGTTGAATTTAAGATGTCTACTGAATGTCCATTTCCAGATGTCTGAAAGGGAGTCAGCAGAGAGGTAGTGGAAGGATAGGATTAAATATAAGGTAACTCCGGCATTCAATGTGCTTCAGAACCTAGCCCCCACCTCTTCCATTTTCTTGTACTTTACCCCCCTTACATAATCTTCAATCCAGTGACATTAGACTCATGAATGTTCCAAGAAAAAGACATACCATCTCCTGGCTCCAAGACATTTTCTCTGATTGTTTATTGTGCCTGAAATGGTTTCCCTCTTTTGCTTGCCTACTAACCTCCCTGTATTCCTCTAAATCCCAACTAAATTATCTTCTTTTACTGGAACGTTCCCCAATCCCTCTTTTTTTAAATTAATTTATTAGTTTAGTTTCAGTTAACAAGATTCAATTCCATAGTTCCTTCATTTTCAACTTTCCTTTCCTTCCCTTCCCCCTCCCCCCACTACAACATATAGTCCAGTATAGGATCTGCAAATACATTCATATTAGACATTATTCCAATTACAAAGGCGTATTGTATTAGATGGGATGAAAGACGGTAAAGAAGAAATAAAACCAAACCATGAAAAGAACAAGATCATTTAGTTTGCTTCCATCAGGATTCAGGCTCAGTTCTTTCTAGTTATATCTCTGGATGTCCCATCTCTCTTTCTTGAGTCTTTTGGGATTGACTTATATCACTGCATTGCTGAAAAGAGTCCAGTCTGTCATAGTTGGTCATCACAGATATGATATGTCTGTGATTGTATACAAATTTCTTCTGATTCTACTCTTCTTGCTCAGCATCAGTTTGTATAAGTCTCTCCAGGTAATTGTGAAATCCATCACCTCCTCGTTTCTTATAGCACAATAATATTCCATTACATTCATATACCACAACTTGTTTAGCCATTCCCCAATTGATGGGCACCCCTTTAGTTTCCAATGCTTTGCAACCACAAAAAGGGCTGCTATAAATATTTTTGTATACCCCAATCCCTCTTAATTCTATTCTTTCCTCCTGATTTCTGAGGTATCCTGTATAGAGCTTGCTTTGTATGTTTTTGTTTATTTATGCATGTTGTCTCCCCCTTTAGATTGTAAACTCTTTAACAGCAGAGACTCTTTTGCCTCTTTTTGTATCCCCAGAATTTATCATGGTACCTGGCACATAGTAGGCGCTCATTAAATGCTTATTGATTATTTGGAAAGTACAACAGAAGGAGAGTTCTTTTCCTTCTTTTTTTATGATATGAAACATTTATTTTAATTGGGTTAGGGACTTGTTTAAACATGAGTGCAAAAATCTACATCAAAATTACTTGGACTAAATAACAAGTACAACAAAAAAATCTCTATAACTTCTATCATTTAAAATGTAAGTTTTGCATTTGTTTCCTCAACGGTTTTAATGCTCAGCATTCACCCAATAAGTCAAGACAAGGGTACTTAGGCTCAAAGCATAGCACTTAAAAGCTCACATATATCCATTAAAAAACATACAAACTCTCATTTTAAAATAGTGATTTGGCAAAATCTACTTTTAAACTAATCTGAGGCTTGAGTTATGTGCACTGTTTCCCCTTATTATCTTGTAATTAGGAAGTCTTCTGTGACTAAAAGCAAAAACAAAAAACAAAACCCAGTCATCTCAGAATCAGCTCCACCCAGCCTTGGGCAGCATCTTAGGAGTATCTTTAACTATTGAAACTCTTTATTCATTTTATATACATGGAGTATTTCTTTCTTTATTCCTAACTTCAGAAGATCATAAGTGAATATTATCTTAATTGCATTATTACCAATAGGCAAATGCTTAAGCATTGGAAAGGAAGGCTACCTCTTGCCTTTGTAGTTCTTGTCAATTCTTTTCATAATCAATGGTGTATGCTAAAGCTGGGGTTAGGAACTGGCAAGACGGGCAAACCCACACACAAAGTGGGGGTCATGATAAGGGATATTGTTAACATTACTTTTTGAAAATGTGCATATTTTTAGTCTAGAAAGTGCTGTTTCCTGTGATAGGTAGGTATTTTATTTTGTGATCATTCATGTCATAAATAATAGGGAAGGCTCAAAACTTTTGGGGACAACTATTGTTGTAACACAATTATTCTTTTTAGAGGTAATACTGTGTTCATATTTCAATGATGGAAGGAGAGCATGCATAATTTTCAAATCCTGTTCAAGGTTCCCAAAATCCTGGGCCTAGCTTAGAGAATTTTCTTTGGAAAGCATCTTGAATTTTTACTGGTTAATTACTCTAAGTTGTATGTCTCTCAGCATCACTGGGAGATTTGCCTAGTGGGAATTTTAATCCAGAATCCTTGCTGACAAGTATCTAGCATAAACCTCCCATCCATTTCAAATGGAACTTCCTATTTTATGGCATGTACTATGTTAAGGTATATTTATAAGGAGCTAAAAAATATAAATAAAGGTAAGAGAGATGGTCCTTACCACATCCAACACAGCGTGGACCAATAAATCCAGGTAAACAGTTGTAACCTGAGTCCAGTTGTGAACCGGTCTCACTCCCTTATGATAGTTCTGTAGCAACTTTTGGGTCAAGTGATGAAGGGTTGAATTGCTGAGATGATGAGTATCTGTGGTTAAGATCCCTGAAAAGAAAGCCTATCACCATCAGTAAGAAGTGAGAATGAGAGGTACTAGATACAGATTTGTGACCATTAGTGAGAGGTGACAATAGGAGGCACTGGATACAGATGGGTGATCAGTAAGAGGAGAGAGGAATGCAGGGCACTGGACAGAGGGGTAATGGTTTCAGGATTTGATAACCCTTGGTTGAGTTAACATTTTTCCTCTACTATCACTTTTGGCCTAATGTTTTTCTATGCTTAGTTATTGTAAAACTCAATTCACTGGCATTTTTCAGCTATTTGGAGTCCCAAGGTCGCCAAGTCAGTGGCTTAAATTCCCAGGGGCAAAATCTTATGGCAAAAACAAATGAACCAATTCATTTCGAGGGATGGGAACTTTACTCTTAGGCTGATACTTCTAGTTTTTTTGCAGGAGGCTCAGGATTAGTAATTATAGGAAATAAAATTCTTTCCCACCCTTTCAAGGACTTTGAAGACTGGCTATATATTGATTATTGGCACTATCCTTGGTCAGTAACTAAGTAGGAAGGACATCATCTTCGACCCTTCTTTCTTTTAAATACTACATTTATTCTTTTATTTCGTATTCTATGAATTTCATTCAACAAATTAAAAAAAAAACCCAGAATGAAGAGTGCTACCACAATCAGGGAAGCAAGTCAATTGAAAAGTGAGAGAAAGAAGGTATAGTGGTTGTCAATGTCCATAAGGAGGGTTTAGCCATACCCATATCATGTCAACATCCATAAGCCTTCCTCTTAGGCCATTGGCAGGCAACGTGTAAAGACAGAGCTATTCCAGGCCTCTAGGCTGCTTATTTCCTATTCTCTAATGTACAGATAGGTACACAAGGGAGTCAAGTGAACCTTCACTGAGGTGGACAAGTGTACTTCTTGGGAATCAAGGTGTTTTGTTGTTGTTATCGAATCTTTTCAGTCGTGTCTCATTCTTTGTGACCCCATTTGGGGTTTTCTTGGCAGAGATACTGGAGTGGTTTGCCATTTCCTTTTCCAGCTCATTTTTACAAATGAGAAACTGAGGCAAGCAAGGTTAAGTGACTTGCCCAGGCTCACACAGCTAATAAGTGTCTGAGGCCAGATTTGAATTTGGGAAGATGAGTCTTCATGACTTCAGGCCTAGAATTCTATCCACTGAGGCAACTAACTGCCTTGGGAATCAGGTTACCTTTGATTTTCCCTATAAATCTGTTATGTTCCCCAGTTTTTATAGTGTCTATAGAAAGAGTCTTTTGGATTAGATTGTGTTGTAAACTGCTCGAAGTCTTAGATAGAGAATATACCAATGAGTGGACATTTAATGACTCTATTATAAGATCAGTTAACAGAAGGGCCTCACACTTACTGGTTATATGACTTAACCCTGTTTGCCTCAGCTCCTCATCTCTAAAATGAACAGGAGAAGGCAATGGCAAACCACTGCAGCATCTTTGCCAAGAAAACCCCAAATGTGGTCACAAAGTGTTGGACATGACTGAAGAATTACTAACCGAACCAGAACATCTTTTAAGTCACTTTCCTATTCTCTTGAATGGTGTCTATGTCAGAGGTCACAGAACCAAGGCAGCTGAGGGTGGTAAGAGCCTAAGAAGTAAAACTGACACTATAAATTCTACCAATCCTATAACACTATAGGATCTGATAGTGCTTCAAAGTAAAGGGCGTGGCTGCTCAGCTTGTGACACAGCAGAAGGACTCTGTATGTGTGACTGTGACAGTTCCATCAGCTCCTACAGCTACAACAGCATTGCTGTTACCCCTAACTTGTGGTTTTTGCACCAGTGTGTGAAAAGAATTATGAGTAGACGATGGTTTTTGTAGACCATTGTGGGCTTACCATTAAAACCTCATCTTAAACAAACCCAGCAAGGATGGTCATTTGTATGGGAAAGAATGAAATGCCATCACCCTGTCCTAGATTGGAACATTTCTCTGATGGAGAAGGGCAGCTACCTGCTGGTGAACTAGAGGGACAGAGTTTCTGGAAGTTTGGAGGCATTCCTATCAGAAACAGGATTTAGGGACTCTGACAGGGAAGATGGACTTTGATAGCCTATTTTTAATGAATTCCCAATTGAGAACCATTTTAGTTTAGGAAGAGTCAGTGCTGATGGAAGTATTTCAAAAGGACCTAACTTCTTAATGTACTATTTAGCAGGATGTCCTATTGCTTGGGAATTTGGAACATAGAGCTAAATGAACACTTAGAGGGACAAAAAGAAACAGACTCAGTCAGACTAAGTGGAGCTCCTGGGGTAACAAGACAGTTCTAGTCCAGTATAGCTAGGGGGCAATCAGAGAACTAAGTCCCCAAAGAGGACTTGATAGTACCAAATTGGTCAGGGCCTCAGGTTCCAGTGTTTTCCCCTAATAATCTAGCCTGGTGGGCCAATGAGGTCAGGACGAGAATCATGGAAGGCAGGGGAGATGTAGGACTGGGCAAGAGGAAGCCAGTTTGAGACTTAACCTCCCAAAACTGCAAGAGAAGGGCAGCAAGGATGATACACAGGAAGAGAGTGCTGGACATGGAAGTATTAAGATACATGATACAGACCTTTAGCAGTTTGTACCAATTCACACTTGGGATGGTAGTTAACCAACAACCAATGGTTTGGGGCCAATGAATAGGAAGATAATGTTCTAAGTTCTTTTGTGTGTGAACCAATTTCCCCTGGATAGATAGAATAAAGCTGGGTCACCATCTTCCAACCCCCGCTAGGGAGGTGAAGGGACCTTATGAAAGCTAAATTTGGAGAACTGGGTTTGAATCTTTGCTCTGCTACTTCCTAGTTATGTGATTGTAGGTAAGGCATTTCACTGGACTTCATTTGTGTGTGTGTGTGTGTGTGTGTGTGTGTGTGTGTGAATTCTAAAGTGTCTACCAGCTATAAATTCTGTGATACTATTATGAGAATCAGGGAGGCAACAGTTGCTAACAAACTCTTGACAAGCTTTTCCTCTACTCTGAGTTTGCCTCAGCTAATAAAAGTAGAAATAGTCCAGACCTCTGTTGGTATTTCCTAAATTGGTCCTTATACTTTGACCATAAAGCTGAGTGTGTTGACAGGAGGGAAAGCCAGGTTAGACTACATTGTGACTGAGCAGCAGGGCTCTAGGGAGTCTGGTTAGACTCCCTAGGTGGCTGGTTTTCCCTTCACACTTGTATTTATATTGTCCTGTGCTGTGTTTTCCCATGTAAAGTCATGAACTGGGTCAGACTTAAAGCTAATTGAGTCTAAAGCGTAGAATATATTAACTGGCTGGACAATGATGATTCTCTCATAAGATCAGCAATAATTTTGATCTTTTGAGCTCCTTCTTACTCTCAGGTATTTCTGTGACAGTTGCCACAAAATCCTGGCAATCAGTGACTGTGGGAACCTAAAAAAATTAAGGAAAATAATTCAACAGTTATTCAGTGCCTTCTATATACAAAGCATTGTACTAGTGGAGATTAAAATGCATACTTAGGACATGGTCTCTGTGTTCATGGAATTTACAGTCTAATCAGGAGATAAGATACATGCATATATAATCATAATAGAGAAGTATATGTAAGTTCATCAAAGAGATCCAAAACAAAGTGCTATGTGAGGTCTGAGAGGGGAAAAGGTTGTTACCAAGTGGAAGGTATCAGGAAAGGCTTCATGAGGTATGTGGTACTTGAGTTGATCTTTAAAGGATGGGTAGGGCAACTAAGTGGTCCAGTGGATAGAGTGCCAGGCAAAGAGTCAAAGAAGATGCATCTTCATGAGTTCAAATATGATCTCAGGTACTTATAGTTGTGTGACCCTGGGTAAGTCACTCAACCCCGTTTGCCTCAGTTCCTCATGTGTAAAATGAGCTAGAGAAGGAAATGACAAACTACTCCAGTGTCTTTGCCAAGGAAACCCCAAATGGGATCACAAAGACAAAAATGACAACAAAAGAAATTCAACAGGTTGAAAAGGAAAGGAAGAATAGTCCAAGCATAAAGAAAAGCAAGAGCAAAAGCATAAAGATTAGAGGATGTTTCAGGGATCAAAATAGACTGATTTGAGTAAAGCACAGAATGCATGGCCAGGTAACACATGGCATGAAGTAAGACTGGAAAAGTAGGGAACAGCAGACAGCACCTCTTAGAATTCGTAATTGCTTCCAGTATTCAACTTAAGCACCACCTTCTACAAGAAGACTTTCTTGATCCCTCAAGTGCTAGCACCTTGTATCCTCCCAAATTACCCAGAATATATTGCACTATATGTACTTTTCCCCAGTTATTATTATTATTGTTAAAATAATAGTGAACATTTATATAGAACTTTAAGGTTACCAAGTGCTTTAAACATGTTACCTCATTTAATTTAATCCTTACAACAATCCTGTGTCCTAGATGCTATTAATCAACAAGCATTTATTTGATAACAGTTTTGTGCCAGGTACAGTACTAGGCACTGGAAATCCATGACAAAAATGAAACTGATCCTGACTTCAAGGAGTTTAAATTTGATCAGGGGAGATTATACATACATATGTATACACATGTATACATAAAATGGATAGGAAATAAATACAAGGTAATTTGGGGGAAAGAGAGGGCACCAGTAATTGGGGAATCAGGAGAAGCTTCACATCAAAGGCATCTCTAGATAAGTTTTGCAGGAAATAAGGGATTTTAAGAGGTGGAGGTGAAGAGGAAGAGATTTTAGGCATTTTGCACATCTGTGTAAAGGCATGGAAGTGGGTGAAAGAACCAGAAGACTATTTGAAGGACAATAGAGTGTGGGAAAGGGGGAAATGTGTAAGGCTGGAATGGTAGTATGGGACTAAGCTATGAAAGACTTTAAAGCAAAACTGAGGAGTTTCTATTTGATCCTACAGGCAATAATGAGCCATTGGAGCTTATTGAGTAGGGAAATGACTTGGTTAGAGCTGCACTCTCAGAATATCACTCTAGCTAGTAGCTGTGCAGAAGATGGACTGGGAGTAGTGAGACTCTTGAGGCAGAAAGACCAATCAGGAGGGTATTGCAATAGTTTAGAGATGATAAGAGTCTGAAATATAATTGTAGTAGTATGAGGAGAGAGAAGGTGATGGGCTTGAGTGATGATATGGAGGTAGAAATGAACACAATGGGGTAATTGGTTGGATACATGCAATGAGAGAGAGGGGTAGGATTGAGGAGAATTATGAGTGCCCCCACAGAACAAAAGTTCCTTGAGGGCAGGGACGGTTCTGATTTTGTTTTTGTATTCCCAGAGCCCAGCAAAAATTTCCAGTACAGAACAGGCAATTAATAAAGAAATGTTTGTTGATTGATTGATTGTGAAAATCAATGAACACAAATGAATAAGGTTGAATTAATGTGATTTTCACTTCATACTTTTCTACTTGAAAAATCTTATCTCTTCTTCTGGCTCATTAAATAAAAATGCACTTGTCAGAAAATGTAATCTTTGTTTTGAGGAAATTCTCTCTGCTTCCAGGGGGAAAAATTGTTTCCTATGCACCAGGAATCTTAATTCATGGAAGGACTGGAAGGGCAATGACTGGGGGTGGGGGTTGGGAAGCAAGAGAAATGAACATCAACAATTGTAAGTGACAAATTTGTGAATGCTTTCTCTGAATTGCAGAAAGATATTTTGTTCACAAGCTTTGCTAGCCCTTGGGGAACTTGAAGCTTCGCTAAGTCATTGGACTGAAGCAAATTGCACACCTCCTGCCAAAGTGCGTGAGTGAAATCTAATCTGGAGTGTCCTGGGCATGCATTCGCCTGGGCTCTCAGTGGTTTTGATGGTTATTTTGATGAGCTGCTGAAGGTATGAGGGATCCAGCAGGAAACTGTAAATGAGATATCTTCTCCCTGTGCGACAATCCTGTTTATACCCATTTCTTTATGAATGATGTCGTGTCACTTGCCGCCACAGGCAGCAATTTCTATGATTTATCAATGTCACTGTGACCAAAATGCTAACACAATTGTGCTGGAGGTACAGTTCCAGGCTCATTGTGGGCAGTAGAATATTCACCTTCATTATCATCAGAGCTAGGAATCTAATGAGCATTTTACTTTCTAACTATGCTCCCAAGAAGATGCTAAACAGCCCCATCAGCTATTCAGCTGTGCAGGCAGTGGAGGGAAGGGAGAAACTGAATTTGAGTATCATTTTTTAGGGTTATTTTGAACGGTGATGGTCAAAATGTACAGTGTATCTAGCCAGCAAAAATATTCATGGATCAGACTGTCTGATCGGATTTTTTAGATGACAATATACCAGGGGTGAGGAATCAGGATTTCCAATGAGGCTGCTCTGATGTCCTTCCTGCTGGCTTGGCAATGGGTAGCTCACCTCTTGCTTCATTAGGGAGATCCAAATTAAAGTTACAGGTAAGGAAACACAGACTGGTTCACGTGTTAGTGAGAAAGAAAGTTAAAGACTGAATAGAGATGTGGTCCTGGGGAATGAATGAGCCAGCCCATCTTCCCAACATCATTATTTTTCTTAGGACACATTCCAGACATTCTGGGCCTGATTTGAGTAGGATACGTGTTTCCTAAAAGCTGTCAAAAAATATCTGTATGAATTTCCAGAGAAGGATGAAAACACAAAAGTGCTTTAGGAAGAGGGAAAAAACAGGAAATAACAAAAAGAAATGAACTAGCAACAAAGAAGACATAAAAAATTATGGTAGAAAGGTAATGAACCATTGGATTGCTTTTGTATTTAGGGGAGAAGACTATTTTTTAAAAAGGAGAAATAATAATTAATTACATTTCTACTATGAATGCAAATTTGCCTGAGGAGAAAGATCAATTACAAGAAAGAGATTAAGAATTTAAGTGACCATTAATTAACAGTAAATTATGCCCCCATGAAAGCTAATGTGACATTCACACAAGTACTGAATGACTCAGAGATCAGAGATATTTCAACAGACACTGATAGACACCATCAAGAACAAGAGTAGGAAAGATTCCTGGCCCCATTGTCTCCTTGAATATTAATTTTTTAACTTGGAATATTTTGCTTGTCTTCAGGGAAGAATCTCCTGGAAGTAAACTCTGTGAAGGAAACTTTTAAGTATAGTAGGGCACCAAAAATAAAGGAGAAAGAAAATGAAATTATGTCTTGGTTTTCTTTGTTTTAATGAATGGGCACAACTCCAGGATAAGGCAACGCTAGCTCCCTTGCAGTACTTTCCTGTTGCCCCCAGTTATAGTGTATCTTGCACCCATTTGGTTGTGTCACTTCAATGAAGAGGCCTTTCTTTTTTTAATTGTGGCTTCTTCAGTATCATAATGAACCTAGGCCTGAGAATTGGAAGGAAAAAGACCTTAAATATGTAGCTGACTTGGGGCAGGTTTATTAAGAACATAAATGAGTGATCTTTTAAAAAAATTCCTATGTTAGGGTAGAAAGCAAGAAGTAATATTGTGCAGAAAATTTTGGAGTCAAAGAACTACTATATTTTCACAAGATAGTAAATATTCACTAGTAATTTGTTCAATCCTTTTGCATTTTCAAATCAACTTCATGTTAACCCAGCAAAATCCCAAAGGAGTTCTATTACTGCAACAAAAGTTCTATGCCTGATTTATCCTGGAACCATTGTGAAACACTTTGTATACTGCATTTTGTGACTTAAATTACCCATGATACAAACCACAAAAAAAATCAGGGAAGTAGGAAAAGGTTGTTTGTTTTTTTGTTTTTTTTAAGTTTTCCTAACTTTATTATCTTTTTGCAGAATACAAAGCTTCTGTATTCTGTCAGCCTCTCTAAGTCTGTGGTTTGGGATCGATAGTTTTCTGCTGTGAATCCTCTTTTTGGCACTTAAATTTAAAACCTGCCTCTGCTTACTTTGCCTTTTTATGCTTCTACCAGTTTAAATTCATCCTTCCTGGATTCCCCACACTGCCCTTGGGGAGTAGCAGGTCTCTATTCTTTTCTTCCATCCAGCTATGGGACACCAATTTAGTTGCTGACAACCCACGTTAATTTTACTAGAATTTTTGGATTTAAAAATGCCTATAAGAGCTCTATCAGGACCTTTAGGATTTCTATATCCCAACTGGGAAAACAACAAAATGAACTTAGATACTTCTAGGTGACAGAGTGAAGTCAAGAGAATCCCCTAAATCCCTCTAAAAAATGTTTCAACTTAGTAGAATGAACATTGCTAATACTAAAATAGAAACAACAACATGTAAAGTTACTATATCATGATGGGTAACTTTTTTTTTCAGCTGGAGAAATAATTTTGTAGATTCACAGTGACCTGCTTTAGAGTAATGCCCATCACCAGAACTGTGCTCTATAAAACTTGAGATAAAGCTTGTAGTAACAAAAGAATGTTCAAGTCTCTGAGGACATGGTATACCCATGGAAAACATTTAAAAGGCTTCTAGAAGCAAGATGATTAAAAAGGGTAAGGATGTTTGCTTTTGTTTTTGTTTTTACCCAAATGTGGAAATGAATTTAAAAATAGAATATACCCAAAAGCTATCTATGAGAATAACTGCAAATAGGACTTGATTTTTAGAAAAGCAGTCACTAATTAAATCATTAAAACAATACACTTTAGATTCTTTTTCTCATCTATAATGGGTATAAAAGCATATATCTATGGGTATCTAATTAAAGCTGCAAAGCCCTAAATGAATGATTGGTCTCTATATATCTTCTCAGTGCTGGCATTTTACAGATGGCTAATGAAACAAGCAATCAGGAGAGCGTGTATAGCATAGTGTATAAAAAGACAGCTCGTGGTTTCTAAAGAGTTGACACACATTAACCATTAAAGCCACTTACCTGAGACTGCCACCAAGACAAGTGACAACCGAGCTGCCATCACCCCCTGCCTAAGCATTCAACGGATGGTCCTCAAGAAGCAATGGAAACATTGTTTATCAGCTAGTTGAAGGATGACACAGAGCCTTTCTTTCCTAAGGAGGCTTCTCTTCGCTGTGCTCTGTTCTGATCTTTTTTCATATGGTGCCTTGCTTTTTGTCCAGGCTATTTTATAATCACTAAATGTGACCAAAGGCCAACACAACTATCACTTGAATATTTTGGAACTAATGCCAGCACCACATCCCTACCTTCCTTCCATGGTTTCTCCTATGGGATCTGATTACAGGCAAGATTTTAATTTCTCTGACACAGGATAGCTAAGTGAATAATGGAATCTAAGGGGAGCCCCTAAGGAAATGAAATTCTATTCTAATATGATTTCCTATAGTGCTTTTACCTTAGGCTATGGTCTTGCTGACATACAAAAGGCTGATCCCATTAATAATTAAGATCCAAATAGCTACTCCAAATCAGACTTAGGCATAACATCTTCAGTATTTGACAATAGTTACTGGGCTCTTGAATTACTCAGGCTAATGGAAATCTGTTATTGTTTAATGAAGAACAAATGCTAACAATGCACTGGGAAAAAATGCTGTCTGCTTTTTGTCTTTCCTACATCTTTTTCATTAAAAGGCATTGACTTTTGACAAATGGGAGTACTTCTTAAATTTTCACTTGCCACATTTCAGAAGATAAGATAATAAGAAGCTGCTTGAATAAAAACCAAGAAGAGGCTGAAATGACTTTTCACTTTTGCTCATTTTCATGAATGGACACAGGTGTTCATAATGGAGTTCATAATCTCTGGATTATTGTAGAAGACCAGAACTCAAGGTTGACATCTGAAAATAAGGAAAACTAAGGGTAATCATTAGTCTTATTCTCTGTCCTTGCTTCTCTAACAGAGTTCTATGAATGCCTGCTTGAGTATCGTACTATCTAAATTTGGAAAATTTACTAATCCTAGGTTTATGAATTCCAGCCCACGTCAACCTCACCCCTCCCATGTCATGTATCAAAACAAAACCACTATCGCTTAGGTAACTTTATACCACTACCCAAGGGATCAGGGATTTCTGGCACAAAGATCCCTGAGTTCATCCCTATGGTTCTTTCTCCAATACTTTTTCTGCAATGTACCCTCCCCATCACACATACTTAAGCATAAATGCTCAGTCATTTTGAGTGCAAATTGAGAGGGAATTTTACTACAGTGGGGGAAAATCTTGGGAAAACAGACTCTATGCAGAGCAAGTTACTTACAGGTGCATGAACACCAGGTTATTTTTTTAATTCATTAATTTATTTTTAGTTTTCAACATTCATTTCCACAAGATTTTGAGTTACAATTTTTTCTCCCCATCTTTCCTCTACCCCCACCCCAAGATAGCAAGACTACTGAATACCCCTTCCCCCAATCTTTTCTCTCTCATATCCTTCCCCATCACCCCTCCTAACTTTCTAGTAGGGCAAGATGGATTTCTATATTCCAGTGCCTGTATATCTTATTTCCCAGTTGCATGTAAAAATTTTTTTTAAACATTTGTTTTTAAAACTTTGAGTTCTAGATTTTTCCCCTTCTTCCCTCCTCACCTGCCCCCACTGGGAAGACAGGCAATTCAATATAGGTTGTACATGTGTAGTTACCCAAATCATTTCCATAGTTGTTATATTGTAAAAGACTAACTGTATTTCCCTCCATCCTATCCCGCCCCCCCTTATTCTATTTTCTCCTTTGACCCTGCTCCTTTTCAAAATTGTTTGCTTCTAACTACCCTCTCCCCCAATCTGCCCTCCCTTCTATCATTCCCCTTCTTATCCCCTACCCTCTTATTTTCCTGTAGGGTAAGATACCCAAGTGAGTGTGTATGTTATTTCCTCCTTAAGCCAAATGGAAATTTGCCAGATGGAAAAGGAATTTCAAAAACTTACTGAAGAGAATAACTCCTTCAAAATTAGTTTGGAGCAATTGGAAGCTAAGGACTTTATGAGAAATCAAGATACTATAAAACAGATCCAAACAAATGAAAAAAAAATAGAAGGCAATGTGAAATATCTCATTGGAAAAAAACACTCACCTGGAAAATAGATCCAGGAGAGATGATTTAAAAATTGTTGGGTTACCTGAAAGCCATGATCAAAATAAGAGCCTAGACACCATCCTTCAAGAAATTATCAAGCAAAATGAACCAGAGGGCAAAATAAAAATTGAAAGAATTCACCAATCACCTCTTGAAAAAGATCCCAAAAAGAAAACTCCTAGGACTATTATAGCCAAATTCCAGATTTCCCAGATCAAGGAGAAAATACTTCAAGCAGTCAGGAAGAAATAATTTGAGTACTGTGGAAACACAATCAGGATAACACAAGACCTAGCAGCTTGTACAATGAGGGATCGAAGGGCTTGGAGTATGATATTCTGGAGGTCAAAGGAGCTAGGACTAAATCCAAGAATCACCTACCCAGCAAAACTGAGTATAATGCTACAGGGGAAAATATGGCCATTCAATGAAACAGAAGATTTTCAAGCATTCTTGATGAAAAAACCAGAGCTGAACAGAAAATTTGACCTGGTAAACAGGAAAAAGAAATTATAAGGAACTTATTAAAGTTGAACTATTTACATTCCTACATGGAAAAATGATAATTGTAATTCATAAGACTTTTCTCAGTATGAAGATAGTTGAAGGGAATATATATATACATACATGTATGTATAGGAGGGTATATGTATATATAAATATATAGGTAAGTGTGGGCATATGTATGTTCATGTATACATAGACAGAGGGCACAGGATGAGTTGAATATGAAGGGATGATATCTAAAAAATAAGATTAAGAGGTGAGAGAGGAAGTTATTGGGAGAAGGAGAAAGGGTAAATGAGGGTAAATTATCTCATATAAAAGAGGTAAGAGAAAACTGTTACAATGGAGGGGAAGAGCAGGAAGGTGAAAGGGAATGGGACAACATTATTCTCATTGAATTTGGACACCAGGTTTTTATAGGCATTTACAGTTGTCTTTCCTTTTTTTTTTTTTTTCAAAGCAGAGTACTTAGTCATACCTCATCTGATCAGTTAAGCAATAAAGCCCTTTCTGCTTGGATTCCAAATCTGCCACACTCATAGGATCATAGATCAAGTAAGGCTTGGCAAGGTTAAGTGACTCACCCAAGGACACACAAGTAGCAAGAGGTAGCTAACAGAGCTAGCATTCAAACTGAGTGCTCCCACTCAAAATCCAGTCCTCCTTCTACTGTTATCACATTCTTATACAAATCAGGAAAGACTATTCTCCTGAACTCTAGCTCTATAGTTTCCCTGGACTCTAGCTATTTAATTTTCTTGCACTAACCACACCCTTCCCTTGGTAGTTAAATTATGAGGGGCTGTTTCTTTTATGTATTTCTTAAATTGACCATTTTAAAATAAGCTTCAGTGAAAAAGCAATGAAATTCTAATCTGATCTCACCTGGTTACTTTATGCAATGCTATGAACTGTCTCATCACTTTTTCCCAGTGTGATTTCAAAATCCTTACTTTCTCTAAAACCTAGGATTCTGTAAAATTTTGCTTTCACATCATCATCTGGAGTTTCCATTTACCCAGTCTGGACCTCCATATAGTCCAGGTGAGGGAATCACCAATCTAGACATTCATTTACTGATATATATATATATATATATATATTGTCTCTTCTCATTCAAATATTGACATATTTAATAATCGAATAAAATGTAGCATATACTGGCCTCCACTAAGGTCTTACTTACTCCATTGCCTTGCCATTCATCAATCAATAAGCATTTATTGTCTACTTTATTCCAGGAATTGTATTAAATGCTAGGGATTCAAAGAAAAGCCAAAACATAAAAGCATTCCCTGACCTTAAGGAACTGACACACACACTAATGGGAGAGCCAGAATGTAAATAAGAAGGTATATACAAGATATATGTAGCCCAGGCATGGTACCAACCCCCAACTCTATGTAAGTCCTCTCTCTTCCTGGGCTGAGATTGGATGGCTCATCTTACTTACATTCACTTCAAACAGAAAGGTAAATGTGACCACAACTCAAATTTAAGGGTGCCCTCATGTGAGTGGGCTATATGCTTCTCTTGAGCCTCCATCCTGCATTCTCATTTAAACAAATTCAGTCACAATAACACCTATGATTCTTAGGCATGAAATGTTTACTAAACAAAAAAGGCAAAAGCAATAATAATCATACCATTTACTTGACAGAAGTAAAAAGTAGAAATAATAAACATTCTTAAGTTCACTTATAAATCTGGGGTATATTCTTCCACCAGTGTATACAGTGTCCATGAGGGAGAGTGGGCACACAATTACCAAAATCTAACAGAGAAATACATGAGTATAGAAACCAAACATCTGGGGCACTCACAACTTGGAATAGCAGATTTGATGTCCTTGGTCTCTTTAAAGAACAGTCTGCCCTATATCACCTACTGGACAAAACTGCCTTTCTGTTATCTGCTCCCTCTGTAGTCTTAACAGCTCTTCATCTGCAAAAAGCTATTTCTCTGCAATTCTCAAGCTGCTGGAGCAGAGTCAAGCTCTTAGCACATAGCGACCTTTGAGAAGGTGCTGAGAAAGTGTTATTAACGTAATATATTAAGGTAACTCAAAACAGCTACAAAGCTTGACTTTTCCTTTCTTCCCCCTTTCTTAAGCTATAGAAGGCAGTAAAGGTCAACATAGGTGCCCCTGAGAGGCTTTCCTTTTCTCTGGATGGTGCTAGAGGTCAATAAGCCCTGAGAGCTTCCCATCTAGCAACAAGAATCATCTCTCCTGCAATCAAATTCTTGCATCTGCAGAGTCTACCTCTGGGTAGCAGCTATGTGGCACAGTGAATATCGTGCTGGGACTGGAGTCAGGAAGACCTGAGTTCAAATCCAACCTCAGTCACTTACTAGCTGTATGACCCTGATCAAGTCACTTAACCCTTGTTTGCCTCAGTTTCCTTATCTATAAAATAAGGATAATAATAACACCTACTTCCCAGGATTATTGTGAGGATCAAGTAAGATAAAACTGTAAGGTGATTAGCACAGTGCCTGGCACATAGTAAGCACTATATAAATCTTAACTATTATCATCATCATCATCATCATTTTTATTATCTGATTTAAATTGGTCTTTCTCTAGAGACAATCAGCTATTAGCAAAGCAATGCCTCTCTATCAAGCAACAGGGCACTCAGCAAAACAGCTGCAGGGCCTATTAGCTCAGATCCTGTCAGTTTCTGTGTTCTGTGTCTTCTATGCCCTGCTCCTGATCTCAGCTTCTTTTATCGCTTCTGTGTTGTTCAGGTCATCACCTGTATTATTATTTGATTCAAATGATGCAAATCAATGCCTCATTGGCAGTGACCCATCTGTAACATGATGTGAAACTAAAAAAATCCACCTGTCAGGTATAACTTCATCAATCCTTACATAATCGTCTCATACAGTTAGAGTTAGTTTCTCTAACTGTTAGAAGCTAGATCCTTCAAAACTCTGGAAAAAGCTGTATGTGAATAACCTGATTACCATATGCATGACAACCATCTTAATTTAGTCATTGCTCTGCTTTCAAACAAACACATTTTTTTTGAGGGGGCAGTTTTCTCTTAGTCCTCAGACTAGTTTGTATTTCTCCTTAAACATTTTATGTGAGGGATTGTTTTTCTTCTCAAACTGATTTTATTAATGTCCCTTAGACAAATGTTATTTTTCTGCCCCCTTTTAGCAACCAAATTGTCTACATACAAAGAGGTAGTGCCTTACATAAATATATACATGTATATTAGAAGGAAAGTAACCTCCCCTGAGTTCTTGAAGGTTATGTCAGCAAAGTACAAACTCTGGAGGTTCCTAGGGACCTGTAAACCTAGGCTGACACTTTTTTTGTGCCATGGACCACATTGGCAATCTGATGAATCCCAAACCTTTTTTCAGAATAATATTTTAAATGCATAAAAAACAATACATGGAATTACAAAGGAAACCAACTGTATTAAAATAAAGATGTACTTTTTTCCCATTCAAGTTCACAAACCTCTTGGAATCTGTGGATGAACCCAAGGTTAAGAACCCTTGTTGCAAAGAAGACAGAATCTGTAATAGGCTACTTCTGGTGCCTGAGTACCAAAATGGTCAGTTTCAGAGAGGTTCATTACCAGATTGGCTTCCACAGAAACTCTCAAAAACTAACCACTAAATAACAGAGTTTGGCACCTGTGTCAACACCACCGAAGGTCCAGATCCTTGAAGACTGGTCTAAGAACTAAGTACTCTGGCTTCAGCTAGATGGGTGGGGAGGTTGGAGGGTGTTCAGTACCACACCCAGGTGATATGAATCCAACAGGGTTTACTTTTTGCTACACTTGGTTGCTCTTGTAATAGGACATCAGATCAGGTTTGATCAGCATTAGAAATGTTTCCTCTAACTGGACCTGGAATAGTTGCCAAACCTACTTAGAAAAGTAAACATTGACACAGTTATGCTAACCCAGTCAGTCCCCTTCAATGCAGGTTCTGGATAAATATCTGTTTATTGATTTGTCAGAAAAATTGTAGTTGGGCACGTCTTCTTTCCTGGCTATGTCTTCCACTAAATGCCACCCCCGTGTTCTGAAAACATCAAATAATTTACCTTTATAGCATTTCCAATTAGTGAATAAATGGCAAAGGGACAGGGAGCCGACACAATTTGGTTTGGGTCACAAAGAATAAATCAATGAGAAAAGAAGAACCTCGAAAGTCCTAGGTTCTTGTCCTCAGTCCCAATCACATAAGTATTTATGGTGGAAAGGGCACGGGTTCAGGAGTCAGAGGACCTGGGTTCCAATTCTCCTTCTGATGCTACATGACCCTAAGTAAGTCACTATACTTCCCTGGGCCTCAGTTTCCTCTTCTGTAAAATGAGGGGATTAGACTAGATCAGGGGTAGGGAAGCTTTGGCCTTGAGGCCACATGTGGTCTTCTAGGTCCTCAAGTGTGGTCCAATCAGTCAAAGGGCTTCACTGGAGGACCTAAAGGGCCACATGTGGCCTCAAGGCCAAAGGTTCCCCATCCCTGGACTAGATGGCTTCCAGAGATCCTTCCAGCTCAAAAGCTTTGGTGCTGTCATCCTATGGTTAAAATGAATGTGGTCCTTTCCCTCTTCCTTACTTTCAGTCACAATTTTGGATAGTAGGAGAGACCCAGAAGGTCCAAATGCTTTGAAGAAAATTAGGGTGCAAAGATGGAGGATTGCTCTAATCAAGTGGCAGAGCAGAGAAAGACTAATTTACTAGAAGGTACATATAGTATTCCCTCTAGGACACCTTCCCCAACTTGGGCTCACAGCTTGGGTATCACAGGGTGTGTGACTAGCCCAAGTTAAAGGTATTATGGAGGTATATACTCCCAACACAACACTATAGGTCATCTTAGTTTACCTTTATCAGTCAGCAGAAACCATTCAAAGCAAAAGCATTTACAGAAATAACATAGCATGAATAACAGCAATTAAACTTTCCTACAAACAGGCACAACCCCAGTGGAAAGAGTGGGCACGCATGTAGAATACACTAATAAAAGGGACAAGTATAACCTGTTGCCATGGCAATCCCTACCCCTGTGGTACAAGATTGCAATGTCTTTTCTTTTTTCATAGCATTCTCCGGTTGCTCCTTTTGGGCCTGCCTTGGTATGGAGCTCAGCTGGACCCACTGGGTCTGCTCCTATTTGCAGCTCAGCTTCATACTACCAGGAAGAACATCTCTAGATTCTACAGTTCTGGGATTATTCTTTACTAAGCACAACATCTCCTACTAAATGAACTGTCCCACTGCAATGAACCTTGCCAGTGGTGGCTGTTGTTGTTTGTCCTTCATTCTGGAAGAGGACCATGACATCAGGGAGGTGATGCCATGACATGCAAGTGGATTGGATTTAAGTGAGGGAAGGCTGTAAAAAGACACCAGCCTCACTTTTTCCTCTAGAGCCATCTGGGTCCAGTGGCAAGATATCTATCAGGACAACTGGAGATGGCCCAGGATGCAGTGGGAGACTTAGGCCTTTTTAAGCTAATCTTTAACAGGTCTCAGTTTGACTGAGGCAATGCCCATTCAGTGATTAAAGGCTAGGTAAGAAATGAGGCAGAGAATGGCCTCTTTTACCTGGTGAAAAAAAAATCCACCTGGGAGGAGAAGACCCTCAAGGCCAGTTTCTGGCCAAAATAGAAACGATTACTATTTACATTCACTCTGAGCCAATCAGGGCCCAAAGGATGACCCAGTAGGGCTTGGCCAGGGCTCTATTGTGGCAGAAGAGGGGAGAAGGAAGGAGATGTTCTCTGAACCCACAGGCAAAGAACAATTCCTTCTCAAGAGCTAGGCTCTTCCTCCATAGTTCCTCTCAAGTGCCAGAGATCACACCACTCAGACTTTTCTCAGACCTATTCTATATGGAATGCTGTCTTCTTCTTCTTCGTCTTTTTTTTTTTTTTTTTTTTGCTTTTTGGAGGGCAATTGGGGTTAAGTGACTTGCCCAAGGTCACATGGCTAGGTTTTGTGTGTGTGTGTGTGTGTGTTAAGTGTCTGAAGTTGAATTTGAACTCAGATCCTCCTGACTCCAGGACTGGTCTTCTATTCACTGCGCCACCTAGTGGCCCCTGTTGTCTTGCTCTTTAAAGGTCACTAGGGACATTGCTACTTTTTCAGTCAACCAGTAATTAGGGCCCAGCAAATTTATGAAGACCTTTTTCACGTATCTTAAAGGGGTAGCAAAGTGTCAATACTTTTTATACTAAGACTGTAACACTTGTCTGTATTTTCTGATCTTTATATTTTGTAATTTTATCAGATAGAAATCAATTAATCAGGAGTCCCCTAATTAATCATTTCATTACACATTCTTTTAACTCAGCATCTCTAGGAAAGCTGGGATATATAGAATTTGTCATAATATGATTTGGTTTTTTTTGGAAATGTTACTCTTGGCAAGAAGGAGACCTTCCTTTAAGACTATGTGAATGAAAGTCACAGTAAAGCTGAGAGTAGACAGGTCTGAATTATGTTAATGGGCTCTGATAGGACCAAGTTTCAAGCAGCATATGCATATTGGATATACCTTTTATGGGTAAATGATCATATAGAAACTTCCTTTTATTTAGAAGTTTAATTGAAATGAAGACCACCATTTTCTTTTTCCCATGCATTCTAATAATCTATGGCTTTAAGTCACTCTATTTGGGACTTGCTTTCTCGGACTTTTCTGTATGTTCTTTCAAATACCCATCTGTTACTAAGAAGCCCGTTGTTTATAATCTGTAATTCAGGTATATTACAACATTCAAAAGCTAATGTAACAATAGGCCTGTGATCCTATTCATTATTCTTTCTTATTGGCAGACAAATGCTGCAAGGAATTGTGAGTAATTTTGTAGAAGAAACTAGTTCCAAGGAAGTTTATATCCAGGAATCTTCTGATCTCCTTTAGTCTTTCTCTCTGATTATTATCAGATGGTTCAAGGCCTTTCATTTCATAGCCTTTCTGGTCTTTCTAGAAGACTTGGTTTGCTAATGTATCCTGATATTTCCATTTTTTAAAAACTGGGAACTGTCCTTTTGGATTTTATTCTTTAAAATAATCCTTCTTACTCTAGAACGAGCAAGTTGTCATTTCCCTTCCCTTCCTACTTATTTGTCTCTTTATCTCTAAGCAATCCAAAACATCACTCTCTTCTTGAATGAACCCTTTAGGGTGGAGGGCTAAAAAGAGGGAAACCCGTCAGAATCTTCCCCATATACCAGGAGATCAAGTAACACCTCTAGCTTCTTTTTTCAAGGAGTTGAGCATGAAGGCCTTTAAATAATACCACTTGGACAAGGAAGCAAAGAACTTATCTGAAATTTGAATTTTCCATCTCTTTCTTAGACATATAGTTCAGTATTAAGCTAGAATGCTTTTTTTATCTTCACAAGTTGGCCCCATGGCCCACACTCTTTCTTAAGAATCCTTTGCGCTATTTCTCCTTCATTACACGTGAGATAAAGCACCTTCTCCATTGGCCAATGTCTTTGGCTAGAGCAGGGGGAAAGGGTTTATTATGCAAACATAATAAACATAATAAGCAAGTGTTTATTATGCAAACAGCAACTGAGTTATGTGTCCTTTAAGACTACTAAATAGTTTTTAATTACTGCTATATCAGTAAATCCCATAAATATGCAAATGCAATTAGTTCACAAAATAGGCCTTAAATATCTTCATTCCTTTCCAACAAAGTTCTTTGAAGTTAATCGCTAGCAGTCTTTGTTCCCTCTCCAGCTAAAATTGACAGGAATTATGACAGATGTACAAATTCAGGGGAACCAGATTTTTCCAGCACATCTGGTCAGGCAGTGCAAAATGGAAGAGAGGAATAAATGGCAACCTCTCCAACTCCAACCTTTACCTGGGACAGTCAGATCTGAATTTACTTTTCCTTATTGGCACTGGCACTGGCTATCACTTCAATTTCAAAGTCACAATATATTTACTTTTCTTTGGGCTTAAAATCAAATTTTCAAGTATCCTATGCATATTCTGCTCCCTGCAAAACAGCAGAAATTGTAGGATTTCGAGCTAGAAAGGGCCTTCAAAATCATTTAATCCAGCTCTCTCATTCTACGGATCGAAGAAAATGAGACCCAAAAAAGTAAAGCAATCTGTCCAAGCTTACAGTTAACGAACTGCAGAGTCAGTATCAGAGTCAGATCTTAAATTTAGGTCCTTGGATTCCAAAGCCCTTTTCTCTAACCCACCCTGTCTCAGCTCTGACCCTTTAGTGGTCTCCTAGCATGGTTTTGGTGTCAGCACCTTCTTTCCATCCATCACCTCCCACCTAATTTTAGAATCAACCACCACGGGAGCAAAAGCATATTGAGTTAGAGCACTGTTAGAAACTAAACTTATGGTTTCCATGTGGATATTTCTGTGTGGATACATATGTGTGTGTGTATATATATATATATGTCACATATATATGCTATGTAAATATATACATATATGGTTTCGTCCTCTGGTTTTTATAGCCTAAATTTGAAAAAATTCTCAAAGGAAGGGGAAGCACCAAGCCAAGGGGTATAAACCCAGAAGCTTTCTGTAACTGTAATTGGTTACTTCATCATTCACAATGACATAAGCCAGGAGAAGGAGGTGTGCCTACTGGCCTGAGCAAGTATTCCTGGGGTCAATTTAGCTTTGCTGTCAATTCTCACGACATCATCCAGGGACAGTCAGCTGATCTTTTAATGCCTTAGTTTGCTTGACTGGAAGTTGGGATACAGTCAAGGGTGTGCTGCTGAAGTTTAACAACCAGATCTGGGGAGAAGGGCTGTAGGAACTTAGGGAGATGAGACACACTTTTAAGTTTAACCCACATTATTGACATTTTGTCCTTCACTTTCTTAAATCTAGATAATCAGTAAAACAATGAATCAAGTCCTGATTTGTAGCCTTTGCTGACTTCTCAGGTGCGGTGCGAATGGTCACGCTGGAAATTTAACAATCGGCTCTCCGATGCCCGTGGGAGCGGCTCCAGCATACCAACATCCACCCTGCAGCACTGACAGAGCCGCTGAAAGCCTTCTGAGAAACCCTGTATTTCCACAAATTGGTGATGTAAACGTCGAGGGATAAAGAGCAGAATGGGGACGAGCTCCTACGAAGGCTCCTGGACGGGCCCCAGCCGTCATCGGGCCATCATCGGGCCATCATTGGGCCACTGGCCTCTGCCTCCCAGACGCCCTGGCCGTCCTGCCAAGGCAGCCCCTGCCCGCCGGGTCCGGGAGCCCTCCTGAGCCCCGCGCCGGCCAGCGCCCTCCAGACCGCCCGCGCTAGCTCGGCATGCGTTTATTTGGCACACGTGGTCTCCCTGCACAGACTCTAAGCTCCCTGTGAGCAAGATTTCCTTTGCTGTTGTTTTACATTTGTAATCACAGCGTGGCACGTGGCCCCGGGAGCACAGTAGGGGCTTGGTTAGTCCTTGTCGACTGACGAATAAAATTCACACTCTCGGTACTCAGAGACAAGACTTAGCACAAATAATAGTCTGCTTGACTATAGCTGCAGTGAGAGGGAAGCCTTTGCTGCGAGCCCCAGGAGCCTGAACGCAAAGGAACGTGCAAATGCAAACCTCCGCGTCGACCGCGTTGGTGGCTGGTTTTCTAGCACAGTCCACATGGTCAGAGCGCCACCTTGTGGCCCTAATGATGTCCTTTGCTTTACAGGTTCTGGTCAGCTGGAAAAAAGGCACTGCGAGCTCATTTCATATTGTTTACACAATGTATTGTCTTCTTAAAGCTGGCCCAAAGCCCCAGCAGTGGGTCACAATATTTAGCACCACACGTAAACCTTTTCAAGTAAAGCACCAAGGACTTTAAACAAGCTGGAGATTGCAAATGTATGCCAAGACAAAACTAAGGGGACAGTGGGTCAAAACCTGGGCATGCTAATTTGAGAGGTGACCAAGTGCTGGTGCACGGTTTGGTTGGCTCCCTTGGCTAATGCCTACTAAAGAGAGTACCTGACAGTTTAAGGTTTGATTCCTTCCAGGAATATCTGTGTCTGCATCTTCAGCTGTGTGAGAGACTTCCCAACCCCTCCCCTCCCCTCCCCTTCTTTCAGCTCTTGTCCCTCTTCGCTTTAAGGCCCCAGTTTTCTTCTGTGGTCTGGACTCAGGCTGCCTTGTACCTCAGCAGTACAGTAGTTTTGAATATGTTCCATCTCATTTTTTTCCCATACAAGTAAGTATGTAAAGGCTTGCTAGGTTTTCCAAAAGTTTACTAATGTTTGCTCTAGTCTATACAATAGTGGCTAAAGGGTGTTTTTGTTGTTCAGTTTCCAACTTTTCTGACTCCATTTGGGGTTTTCATAGGAAAGATACCGGAGTGGTTTGCCATTTCCTTCTCTAGCTTATTTTACAGATTAGGAATCTGAGGCAAACTGGAGTAAGTGACTTACCCAGGGTCACACAGCTAGTAAATATCTGAGCTCAGATTTGAACTCAGGAAGATGAGTCTTCCTGACTGCCGGTGTGACCCTGTATCCACTCTGCCCATAGTTTAAAAAAAGTACTAGAGTTGGGGGCAGAGCCAAGATGGGTGAGTAAAAGCGGGACTTACTTGAGCTCACCCCCAAGCCCCTTCAAATACCTATAAAAATGACTCTAAACAAATTCTAGAGCTACAGAACCCACAAAATGACAGAGTGAAGCAAACCTCCAGCACAAGACAACCTGGAAAGATGACAGGAACAGTGGATTGCACCGAGCTAGGGGCAGAGCACAGTCTGGTGTGGGTTGGGCCAGCATAGACCTGCTAGAGCAGGCCTCATGAAACTGAATCACTGTGGCTGTGGCAGTTTCCAGGCTTCTCAGCCCACAAACTCCAAAGAGAGCATACAAAGTCATTGGGAAAACCATGTGGGACTTGGGTGAAAGAGGAGCTCGGTCCAGCTAGGGTCTGGCCTCAGCCCCAGGGTGGTGGAGGTGGTAGCACCAAGAGCAGCTGCTTCTAGCAGCTGGGCCCACAGATGGTGGGGGATCAAGAGGCTGATACAAAACCCTTGAAGCCTGGAACAGTAGACCCACCCCCCACCACCCCACCCCCACCCCCACTAGAAGCATAGTTCTACCCTGATAAAGAGCTAGAAAGTCCAGTATTTGCCTGGGAAGATGAGCAAATAGCACCAAAAAGCAAACAAATAAACAAACTCAGACTATAGAATCTTTTTTTTTTGGGGGGGGGGGGGCTAGAGTGCTGTATTTTCTCCATCAGTTTCTGGTGTGGGTGAATCTGGGGGATAGGGCAGGAAATGCATTCTCTATCCCCTCTGCACCCTTCTAATCAGGCTGGGTCTTCTCCAACGTGGTCCAGCCTGGCTCAGAATCTTTTGTCTTCTGTTGGGGAGGTAATAAACACCTCTTTGTTCCCGAAGTCCCAACAGGCAGTCATGTGGAAGGCCATGTTAGTCAGAACCACGGTGTACTCAAGAACCGCAAAGATGGTGTATACTCCTGGCTCACAGTACATGTTGTGCCGGAAGTAGACAGCTAGGGCCATAAAGAAAGAGACAAAGTTGACAATAAAAAGTCGTTGTTTCCAGCTGTAGGACTTACGTTCCTCCAAACTTACTGTATGTTTCTTCGTCAGACGCCACAAGATACAGGTTAGAAGCATGTGGCCCAGAGCTGCTGCGATGAACACGATGAAGGCATTCTCATGGATGGTGAAATCCTCTGAGGAGGAGACATAGGTGAGCAGAAGCAGGGCCACATTCTCCAGGAGGTTGAGACCCAAGTTGAGGAGGCAGAGCTGGTCATAGCCAAAGCAAGGTGAAGGGCAGCTCCTGTAGTAGTTCCAGTAGACAAAGGCCACCAGGAATTGGGGGGCAGAGTGCAGGCCGATGCAGAAACGCCAGACGTACCACTGGGGCACTTCCCCACCAATAGCTGAACTCACCGATGGAAGGTAATTGGGCACCCCACAGTGGGTGGATGTGGTCTCCGTGAAGTGGAAGAACAGGGACCAGATGACACAGAAGAGAAAGGCCAAGAGGGGGCAGGAGACAGTAGCCATAGCCACAACAGTGAAGCGCAGCCGGAACAGAGTTCCATCCCGCTCCAGAGGCAGTGGAACTTGGTACATTCTGTTGGACCCCGGGGCGGCCGGACGGCCGGGGTCCAGAGGCCCAGACTATAGAATCTTACATTGGTGACAAAGAAGATAAAAAATACAACCAGAGAAGACAACAAAGTCAAAGTTCTTACATCAAAAGCCTCCAAGAAAAATATGAATTGGTCACAGGCCATAGAGAAGTTTAAGAAGAATTTTGAAAATCAAGTAAGAAAAATAAAGGAGAAATTGGGAAGAGAAATGAGAGTAATGCAAGAAAATCATGAAAAATGAGAAAAATGCTAAGGAAGACCCAGAAAAATACTAAAGAAAGTAACACCTTAAAAATAGACTAACCCAAATGGCAAAAGAGATCCAAAAAGCCAATGAGGAGAAGAATGTCTTAAAAGGAAAATTGACCAAATGGAAAAGGAGTTCCAAAACTGAAGAAAATGATTCCTTCAAAATTAGAAGGAAGCAAATGGACTAATGACTTTATGAGAAATGAAGAAATTATAAAGCAAAACCAAAAGAATGAAAAATAGAAGATAATGTGAAATATCTCATTGGAAAAAACACTGATTTGGAAAATAGATCCAGGAGATATAATTTAAAAATTACTGGACTACCTGAAAGCCATGATCAAAAAAAAAAAAAAAAAGAGCCTAGACTTCATCATTAAAGAAATTATCAAGGAAAACTGCTCTGATATTCTAGAACCAGAGGGTAAAATAGAAATTGAAAGAATCTACCAATTACTTCTTGAAAAAGATCCCCAAAAGAAAATTCCTAGAAATATTGTAGCCAAATTCCAGTGTTCCTAGGTCAAGGAGAAAATATTACAAGCAGCCAGAAAGAAACAATATGAGTAATGTGGAAATATAATCAGGGTAACACAAGAACTAGCAGCTTCTACATTAAGGGATAGAAGGGCTTGGAATATGATATTCCAGAGGTCAAAAGAGTTAGGATTAAAACCAAGAATCACCTACCCAGCAAAATATAATATATAATCCATATATATATGTATATATAATCCTTCAGAGGAAAATATGGATATTCAGTGAAATAGAGGACTTTCAAGCATTCTCGATAAAAAGAACAGAGCTGAACAGAAAATTTGAAATATAAAAATCAAGAGAAGTATAAAAAGGTAAACAGGAAAGAGAAATCATAAGGAACTTATTAAAGTTGAACTGTTTGCATTCCTACATGGAAAGATGATATTTGTAACTCATGAGACCTTTCTTAATATTAGGGTAGTTGGCGAAAATATATAGACAGATAGACAGGTAGATAAATGGGTGAGTTGAATATGAAGGGCTGATATCTAAAAAATAAAACTAACACGTGAGAGAGGAATATTTTGGGAGAAGGAGCAAGGGAGAGATAGAATGGGGTAAATTATTTCACTTAAAAGAGGCAAGAAAAAGGTTTCACAATGGAGCAGATGAGGGAGGATATGACTTAAGGAGGGAATAACATATGCACTCAATTGGGAATCTTACCCTACAGGAAAATAAGGGGGAAAAGGATTGCGGTGGGGGGAGTGGTGTTGATAGAAGAGAGGACAGATTGTGGGAGAGGGTAGTCAGAAGCAAACACTTTTGAAAAGGGATGTAATCAAAGGAGAAATAGAATAAGTGGGGGGCAGGATAGGATGGAGGGAAATATAGTTAGTCTTTCACAACATGACTATTATAGAAGTGCTTTGCATAACTACACATAGATAACCTATATTGAATTGCTTGCCTTCTCAATGTGGGTGGGTGGGGAAGGAAGAAGGAAGAGAATTTGGAACTCAAAGTTTTAAAAACAAATGTTAAAAATTGTTTTTACATGCAACTGGGAAATAAGATATACAAGTAATGGGATATAAAAATCTATCTTGCCCTACAAGAAAATAAGGGGAAAGGGAACAAGAGGGGAGTGTGTGATAGAAGGGAGGGCAGAGTGGGGAAAGGCGTAATGAGAATGCCATCGTGGGGCAGAGGAGAGGGGAGAGATGGGGAGAAAATTTGGAACTCAAAATCTTGTGGAAATGAATGTTGAAGACTAAAAATAAATTAATTTAATTTAAAAATTTTTTCAATGCTTTTTGGAGGGGGGAAGGCAGGGCAATTGGTGTTAAGTGATTTGCCTAAGGTCACACAGCTAGTTTTTTGTGTTAAGTGTCTGAGACCAGATTTGAACTCAGGTCCTCCTGACTCCAGGGCTGGTGCTCTATTCACTGCACCACCTAGCTGCCCCTTAATTTAATTTTTTAAAAAAGAAAGTGCTATTAGAACTATCTGAAATTGGACATACAGTAAAAAAAAAACAACCTAACAAACTATACATGGTAGATTCATGGTTTTATATATAATCCTCTTTCTGCCCTTCTTTGTACATTTAAATGTTTATATTTATTGATGACTGTCAATAAAAGAATTAATAAAAATAAAAAATTTTTAAAGTACTAGAGTTTTGGTATAGTAAAGAATGGTATATTAAAGAGGTCACCTCCAAATAGAGTTGGAATTCTTGGAAATCCCTAAGGAATCTTATCACTCCTGAATAAAATTAATTACTAAGATGCTTAATAATTAAGTCTCTCAGAGACTAATCATAAATAACTATAATTAACTTTTTTCACATTGAAGCTACTTCTTCTGGAAATGGAAGCTTTCTCTCAACACATGGGAAAAGATTAGGTTGCCATAAGCCTATGCAGACATATAATACTTGATTTGATGACAATGTTAAACACCCAGAAAATCAAAAAGCCAAGAAAATTGGATTGCATTGATTAAAGCTGTACTGATGCCTCAACTAGCATTCTCCTGGGACACTCCATCAGAACACAAGCTCGGGGAGGGGTCTAACCAGCTGCAAAGGATTTGTGTGTGGACCAGTTGATTGATTATATTTCTATTGAGGACAAGCCAGCCCAACTAAGTGAGGAGAGGAGATTTACCAGGCTGGCCATAAGTAATAAATTTTTCAGCCACAACAACCCTTAAAGGCTATCTACAAACTTATAGAGCAGTTGTAGTATGTGTTGGTGAATAGAGTACACAGACCAACAAAATGAAATTATTGAAGTATGTATGAACACTGCTGGCTGTTCAAGCTATTTTAAACTTTTCCTTCAACCTTTTGCACCATCTTTCCTGACCCCTAACTCCCTCAGCAAAGGATCTTGTCTCCTACTTTAGTGAGAAAATATAATCATCCCTCATAAGCTCCTTCTTCCCCCTACTCCATACCTCAAAACACTTTCAACATCCACCATTCCCTCCTCCTTTGTTCTAGTCTTTTATATAATGAGGAGAGCCTTTTTTTTGCTAAGGTTAATACCTATACATGTAATATTGATTCTATTCCCTTTTTCTTCTGCAAAACTTGCCCCTTTGATCAATTAATCAAACAGCAAACATTTATTAAGCATTTACTATGTGCAGGTACATAGTAAACGGCAGCCAAGTGGTTCAGTGGATAGAGTCCTGGGTCTAGAGTCAGGAAGACTTGAGTTCATAACTGACCTTAGTCACTTACTAGCTATGTGACCCTGAGCAAGTCACTTAACTTCTGATTACCTTAATCTACTGGAAAAGGAAAGGGCAAACCACCTCAGTATCTTTGCCAAGAAAACCCTATGGACCTCAGGGTCAGAGAGTCGGACATGACTAAACAACAACGTACCAGATACTGTGCTAGGCACTTAGGATACAAATACAAAGAATAACCAGGTTCTTTCTCTTTTATTTCTTCCTATCTACCAGCTCCTTCCCTGCTGCCTCCAAATATGCCCAGGTCTCCATTTTAAAAAATCATTCATTGATCTTGCCATACTCTCAATCTATTGTCCTATGTAGATCTTTTACTTTTCACAGTAAAACTCTCAGAAGAGATTTTTTTCTATTTGTTTCCTTCATTTCCTCACTTTCCCTTCACTTCTAAGTCTTTTATCATTCTGGCTTCTGACCCAACACTTAACTAAAATTGCTCTCTCCAATATTACCAAGGTTCTCTTAAGTGCTAATTCCAAAGGCCTATTGCAGGAATTTGTTTTGCTTGACTATATATTTTTGTAACATGGGTTTTATTTTTCTTTCTTTCTCAATGGGAGAGGTAAGATTTTTGTTGTTGAAAAAAGAATAAAAAAACTGAAGTCTTTTCTCAATCTTCATATTTCTTCACTTCTCTGTGCTGTTGACATTGTCCATCTCCCTGTCCTTTGGGCATTCTCTCACCTTTGGCTTCTATGACACACTGGTCTCTCTTGGTTTCCCTATTGAATTATTCCATCTCAGTCTCCTCTGCCTAATAATCATATTCTTAACATAATAAAAATGGCAATTTTACCTAAATTAATTTACTTATTTAGTACTATACCAAACTACCAAAAACTATTTTATAGAACTAGAAAAAATGATAATAAAATTCATCTTGAAGAACAGAAGTCCAGACTATCGAGGGAATTAATGAAAAGAAAATGCAAGGGAAGGTGGCTAGCTGTACCAGATCTAAAATTGTATTATAAAGCAACAATCATCAAAACTACTTGGTTCTGGCTAAGAAATAGAGTGGTGGATAAATGGAATAGGTTAGGTACAACAGACACAGTAGTCAATTACTATAGTAATCTACTTTTTGATAAACCCCAAACTCTACCTTCTGAAATAAGAAGTCACTATTTGACAAAAATTGCTGGGAAAACTGGAAAATAGTATGGCAGAAACTAGGTATAGAGCAACATCTTACACTGTATACCAAGATAAAGTCAAAATGGGCATATGGTTTAGACATAAAGAGTGACACTATAAACAAATTAAGAGAGCAAGGGATAGTTTACCTATCAAATCTATAGGGAAGGGAAAGTTTATGACCAAATAAGAGATAAAGAACATTAAGAAATGCAAAATGGATGATTCTTATTACATTAAATTGAAAAAAGTTTACACAAACAAAGCCAATGCAACCAAGATTAGAAGGGAAATAAAACTAGGAAGCAGTTTTCATAGCCAGAGTCTCTGATAAAGTCCTCATTTCTAAAATATATAGAGAACTGTGTCAAATTTTTAAGAATATAAGTCATTCTCCAATTAACAAATGGTCAATAATATGAACGTGCAGTTTTCAGATGAAGAAATTAAAGCTAGCTACAGTAATGTGAAAATGATGCTCTAAACCACTATTAATAAGAGAAATGCAAATTAAAAGAACTCTGAGGGACTGACACCTATCAGATTGACTAACATGACAAAACAGGAAAATTATAAATGTTGTAGAAGAAATGAGCAAATTAGAACGCCAATGCATTGTTGGTGGAGTTGTGAACTGATCTAATCATTCTGGGAAGCAATTTGGAACTATGCCTAAAGAGCTATAAAATACCCTTTGATCCAACAATATCACTTCTAGGTCTGTATCCCAAAGAGATCATAAAATGGAGAAAAGACCCACATGTACAAAAATATTTAAAGCAGCTCTATTTGTGGTAGTCAAGAATTGGAAGTTGAGGGGCTATCCATCAATCAGGTAAAGTTGTGGTATATGAATGTAATGAAATACTATTGTGCTATAAGAAATGATGAGCAGGCTGACTTCAGAAAAACCTAGAAAGACTTTCATGAACTGATGCAGAGTGAAGTGAGCAGAACCAGGAAAATATTGTACTTAGTAACAGCTACATTGTGTGATGACCAGCTTAGATGGACTTAGTTCTTCTCAGCAATGCAAGGATCTAAGACAATTTCAAATCACGCATGATGAAAAATGCTATCCGTATCCAGAGAAAGAACTATGGAATCTGAATGCAGATCAAAACATACTATTTTTACTTTTTTTTTTTTTTGCTGTTTTTTGTTTCTTCTTTCTCGTGACTTTTCTCTTTGGTTCTAATTCTTCTTTACAACATGACTAATGTGGAAATATATTTCATGTAATTGTACATGTATGGTCTATATCAGATTGCACACCATTCTGGGAGGAAGCAAACGGGGAAAATTAAAACTCAAAATATTATAAAAGTGAATGTTGAAAATGAAAAATAAATATATATTTAAAAACAAAACAAAAAATATTCATATTCCTTCTACCCATTAAATGTAGACCTCTCCCAAGGCTCTGACCTTGGGTGCTCCTTCTCTTCTTCTTCTTATATACTTTTAGTAATTTTATCTCAGTATTTAATTTATGATCTCTATGCAGATGACTATTAAATCTATATATCCAATCCTAATCTCTCTCCTGAAGAACTGCCTCTTGGACATCTCCATGTGGAAATCTCATAAACATTTCAAACTCAACCTAAGGAAAAATAGAACTAATTATATTTTCCTTAAAGCTTTCTGTCCTTGACATTTCCTAGTTTATGTTGATGCTACTATAAAATTGTGCATACTATCCTTTCAGTCACATAAGCTCATAATCTTGGACTCATCTTCAACTCTTCCCTCTTCCTCAATCCCCATATCCAATCAGTTGCCAAGTCTTCTCTCTCCTACCTCCATAACATCTCTGGTATCTATCTCCTTCTCTCTCCTCATACAAAGGAGAATTCAGAACCTCACCACAAGTCTTTGGTGGTTTTCCATCTGGATGTCCCTCCCATAGGCATCTAAAACTTAACATATCCAAAAGAGAACCCATTATCTTTTCCCAAAAAATCCTTTGCTTTTCTTAACTTTCCTATCTCTGTCAAGGGTACCACCACCCTTCTAGAAATCAGATTCTCAACCAAGGAATCAGCCTTTATGCTTTACTCTCCCTCATTCTTCATATCCAATCAGTTGCCAAATTCTATCAATTCATCTTCACACCTCTATTATCTGTATCTTCTCTATTCACATAACCACTACTTTACCCTATCTCCTGAACTTACATTAGCTACCTAGTTATTCTCCCTGCATCCAGTCTCTCCCTCTAAACCATTGTCCACATAGATGCTAAGTTGATATTCCTGAAATGCGGGTCTGACCACATAAATCCCCTTCTCACAAAGCTTCAGGGGCTCCCTGTTGTCTCTAGGATAAAATAGAAATGAAAATTATAACTACAAAATATGTGCATTCTAAGCTTTTCTCATTCTGGCCCCAATCAGTCTTTCCCAACTGATTGCATATTGCTACCTCACACTTTATGTTCCAGTCAAACTGGTTGTCGTCTTGTTTCTTGTATATGACATTCCATGTTCTGCTTCCATAAATTTGCACAGGCTATCTCACACTCTCGCATTGCTCTTCATCTTCATCTCCATTAGGGGGAATCCCTAACAGTCATTTTAATTATTTGATTTTTCATTTTACAAGCATTTATTTTGTCTCCCCTTGTGATTTAAATGAAAAAGGAAAGAAAAGGAAAACTATATACACAGTCAAGCAAAACAAATTCCCACATTGTCCCTGTCCAGAAATGTATGTCGCAGTTTGTATTTCGAATGGATAGATTCAAGGGAGGTGTTAAGAGGTGGGCATCAGGCTTCATCATCAGTTCTCTGCAATTATGATTGGTCATTGCATTGACCAGAGACCTTAAGTCCTTCCAGTGCTTTTGTCTTTACGTTGAAGCTGCTCTTTCATAAGTTGCTCACCTAGGTCTGCTCATTTTGCTTTGCATCAGTCGTCAGAGCACATTTCAGGTGCCACCTTCTACAGAGTATCTCTATCCTATCACTTCCAGTTGCTAGTACTCTTCTCTGGCAAAAAAAAAAAAATGATTCTGTATTTCCCTGCCTATATACATGTTGTTTCTATGCATTAAAATGTAATTTTAATTGTTTTTGTCTTTGTGTATCTAGCACCTATCACAACTATATATTGTAGGCATTTAATAAAGTTTGTTGAATGACACATAGCAGGGCTTCAATAAATGCTTGTTGAATTAAGCTCAATCACTTTTTGCTACAATTCTCAAACTTTTTGGTCTTAGGATCCCTTCACACTCTTAAAAATTATTGAGGATTCTCCCCCAAGAGTTTTTATGTTGGCTTTATCTCTTGATATTTACTGTATTAGAAATTAAAATGTCTTATGACCTTGCAGACCCTCTGAAAGGACCTTGGGGATTTCCCAGGGTCCCCAGAACACTCTCTGAGGACTGCTAGCTTAAACTATTGCAATAATTTATTGACTTGGTTTTCGGTTTCTTCCCTTCCCAATCAATCTTCTCCACAGCTGTCAAATTTAAATTCCTAAAACACAGAACTAACCATATCATCCCTCTATTCAAAAATCTCCCCTGATTCACTGTTGCTTCTATGATAAAATCCCAGTCTGTCATTTAAAGCCATGCTATACAATCTGGCCCCCATTTATCTTTCTAGGCTTATTTTATATTATTCCTTTTCACTATTTCCATTCCAATCAAACCAGTTGGCTAGCTGTTCATGAGACAGGACATTTCATCCCCTTACTTTCTGCATTTGTTCAAGTGGTCCTCTCCACATTAACATAAGACTTTTTTTCTTCAATTTGGTCTCATAGAATCAAAGTACAACTCAAATGACACCTCCCACATGGCCAATTCTAGGTGCTAGCAGATAGTAGTGAACTTCAATAAAATAATGTAACTCCTTGAAAGATAGGGGTGTGGAAGAATGGGAGATTTGGAGAGAGAGGACCTGGGTTTTAGTGTGGACTTCCCCACTTGTCACTAGTGACTCCGTTTCCCTTTCAGTGAAATGACCTCTAAAATCCCTTCCAGCTCTAAATTTATTATCCTATGATCCTAATAGACAGGCAAACTATCAAGCACATGGTCTTTCTAGGAATTTTTAAACTTAAAACACTCCCATACAATTCTATAGAAAGTAACTTCTATATATTATTAGCTAAATTTTAATAGTAATCCTTGAAATACAGATATAAATTAATACTGCTCACTGCAGCATATGGAACATGAATTCAAGGAGTTTTAAAATGAAGAGACTTGGGGGGCGGAGCCAAGATGGCGGAGTAGAAACAGCTCGTCCAAGCCTCTCTGCCCCCAGATTCTCCACAAACTATGTAAAAAAAGGACTCTGAAAATCTTCTGGAGCCCCAGCACCCACAGAACGACACAGAGAAGCTAACCTCCCGCTGAGGACAGCCCAGCACCCTGCAGGAAGGACCAGCGCAGTGGTCTGGGAGCCGGCAGCGCAGAGCGCAGGAGCCGAGCCGAGCCCAGGTCCACGTGAGCCGAGGTTTTAGCCCCAGGGCGGCAGGGCCAGCAGCCGGCTGGAGGAACCCCAGAACACCAGGAACTGTGGAGACGCCAGAATTATCAACATAGACTTGCCTAGGACAAAGTAAGAGGTTAGTGTCCTATGGACTTTGGGACCTGTATTTGGGGAATGCGTCAGCTCCCTCCCCTGGGGGCTAGAAGCTGCTGAGGAGACACGCCATTTTGTAGTTTTCAGAGGCATTTCCGGCTCCCAGCCTACAAATCGTGGGGAGATCCAGCGATCAGTCTTGGGGGGTAATCGCTCTTGCTTTAACCTCCCTGGATCTGGATTGTGATCTAGGGTGGAAGTTGTGGGTGGGTTTACAGCTTGCCAGAAACGGAAGTTGCCCCCCACACGTTCGGGACGAAAATTCCTCTAGCTGGCCTTAAAGCCATAGTGTGGCAACAAGCCCAAAAGTCAAGCAATTAAGTGGCAACATGCCAAGGCAAAGGAAACAGAAAAATGCAACCCTAGACTCCTATTTTGGGGGCATAGAGCGGGAAAAGGACTGTGAGGTCAGAAGTCCTGCTCCAAAAGCCCCAGGGGAAAACATGAGCGGGTTGCAGGCCATAGAGGACCTTAAGAAGGACTTTAAAAATCAAATAAGAGAAGTGGAGGAAAAATTGGAAAGAGAAATGAGAAGGATGCAGGAAAAGTATGAAATGAGGGTCAACAGCCTGACTGAGGAAAACAACACCTTAAAAAATAGACTAGCTCAAATGGCAAAGGAGGCCCAAAAGGGCAATGAGGAGAAGAATGCCTTAAAAAGTCGAATTTGCCAGATGGAAAAAGAATCTCAAAAGTTCACTGAGGAGATTCATTCCTTCAGAGTTAGACTGGAGCAAATGGAAGCTAGTGACTTTATGAGAAATCAAGATGCTGTTAAGCAGATCCAAACAAACGAAAGATTAGAAGGCAATGTGAAATATCTCATGGGAAAAACCACTGACCTGGAGAATAGATCCAGGAGAGACAATTTAAAAATTATTGGACTACCTGAAAGCCATGATCAAGGAAAGAACCTAGAAATCACCCTTCAAGAAATTCTCAAGGAAAACTGCCCTGATGTTTTAGATTCAGAGGGCAAAATAGAGGTTGAAAGAATCCACCGATCACCTCCTGAAAAAGATCCCAAAAAGAAAACTCCCAGAAATATTATAGCCAGGTTCCAGAATCCCCAGATCAAGGAGAAAATACTACAAGCAGCCAGGAAGAAACAATTTCAATATTGTGGAAACACAATCAGAATAGCCCAGGACCTGGCAGCTTCTACACTGAGGGATCGAAGGGCATGGAATATGATATTCCAGAGGGCAAAAGAACTGGGAATGAACCCAAGGGTCACCTACCCAGCAAAACTGAGTATTTTGTTTCAGGGGAAAATATGGTCATTCAGTGGAATAGAGGACTTTCAAGCATTCTTGAGGAAAAAACCAGAGTTGAATAGAAAATTTGACATCCAGACACAAGAAGGAGATGCCTGAGAAGGTAATCAGGGAAAAGAAATCAAAGACTTATCAAAGTTGAACTATTTACATTCCTATATGGAAAAGCAATATCTGTGACTGATGATATCTTTCCCACTATGAAAATAATGGAAGAAGGGGGTGTGGTCATATGAATACATATGTGAATGTGTGTGTATATGGTTACAGTTATATATGGATAGAGGGCATAGGTTGATTTTGTTGGGAAGGGAGAGTACTCAAGGGATGAAATTATGAGGTGAGAGAGGAAAGTGGCAAGAGGAGATGGGGAGAGACATGGTAGGGTAAACTATCTCATGTAGGGGAAGTGGGTGCAAAGGAGGGGGAGAATAAGGAAGGCTAAAAAGGCAAAACCACATTCACATTGAATTTGGTTCAGGGAGAAAATGACATACATACTAAATGGGATATCTCAACCTGCAGCAGGATAGGGGGAAGGGGGATGAGAGGAGAGATGATGGATGGGAGGGCATCCTTGGGGTGAGGGGAGGTTGGAAGTACCCACTATAGAAGAGGGACAGGATCATGTAGGGAATGGACCAGTTGGGGGGTGGGATGAGTGGGAGGGAATTATAAGCAGCCTTGCACAATATATCTACTATGATAATGTTTTGCATCGCTAGACCTGTACAACATATACTGAATTACTTCTATCCCAAGAAGGAATGGGTGACAAGGGAGGAAGGAAATGGATCTGAAATTCAAGGTCGTAACATTAAATGTTTCAAATATATATATAAATACTATTATTAATACTCTTTTGCCTATAATTGGGAGATAAGATGTGCAGGCATTGGGACACAAAGATTCATCTTCCTCTAATGGAAAAGTCGATGGGGGTATGGGAGAAGGTATGGGAGAGAGCAGATTGGAGGGAAGCGATATCTTGTGGGACTGCTATTCTGGGAGGTTGGGTAGGGGAATAATGGGGGGAAAATGATTGTAACTCAAAATCTGGCAGAAATGAATGATGTAAAACAGAAGTTAATAAAGTATTTGTTTAAAAAAAAAAAAACAAAATGAAGAGACTTACAGTTACTTGTACCCATTTTGATTACTTTATATAGCTAATCAAGTATCTGAACTATAGAGAAGAAAAGGAGAAAGCCCATACACAAGATTTCTATGCCCCAAATAGAGATATACGGTTGGGTGGCAGCCTGGAGTAAGGAAGACCTGAGTTCAAATCCAACCTCAAACACTTACTAGCTGTGTGACCCTGGGCAAGTCATTCAACCTATTTGCCTCAGTTTCTTCATCTGAAAAATGAGCTGGAGAAGGAGATGGCAAACCACTTATAGTATCTTTGCCAAGAAAACCCCAAATGGGGTCAGGAAGAGTTGGACACTACTAAACAACAACAGTTCTTTATAACATGCTATAAAGAGCTGTGATCTTCTAGATGGGAATGGAGATTGGGGTGCTGAGATGCCAGTTCACTCAGCTTAGTTTCCCAGCTTCCCCTTTTTTATAGAAAAAAAACTTCATCTGTGATACCTATTACAGATACTTCTCCCTCTGGGCTCCCAGACTATAATAGCTGGAGAGCAAGGTTTTATCTATGATCCTTCTTCCAGATCGATATTTTGAGATCTTTGAATGAAGTAGTTGGTTTGGGACAGCAAAACATATGAGATTAAAATGTTTCTTCATTTACTCCAGGTCACCTAACAATGGAAATGGTGAGGGTAGATTTAATGTGCCATGGTCCATCTGACCCAGATGGACTTCTCTATGAAGTTGTAATTAGGAAAACAAGGAAGACCTTGGCTGCTTTCAGGAATGGGACCAAGAATAAATTAAAACTATATAGGTACACAGGATGATATTGTTCAGTCATTTAGTCATGCCCAACTCTTTGTGACTCTAAGGACCATATCATGCCAGTACTGTCCACGTGGTTTTCTTTGCAAAGATACTAAAGAGGTTTGTCATTTCCTTCTCCAGTGTATTGAGGCAAACAGATGTTAAGTGACTTGCCCAGGGTCACACCACTACTAAGTATGTGAGGCCAGATTTAAATTCAGGTCTTCCTGATGCCAGGCCCAGCACTCTATGCACTGAGCCACATTACTGCCTATACAGGATAATAGCCAATGAATATTAGAATGCCATCTTCTCAGAGAATTCTGGTTCTGAAGTGTTTGGCCAGTACCAGAATGATAGTATTAAAATTGTCCTCTCAGAGTGAGGTTCAAAGTAAGTATGGCTTTTTCCTTAGTATTCGACAAATGAAAGCCAACTCGTATTCTTTAGGAGAGGAGGAATAAACTTCCAATAAATAAAATCCTAACAAGGGAAGAAAGATATTAATTATTAGTATTGATATGTAATATATGAGAATTCCTGTATATATTCTATAGCAAGTAATAAAAATTCATTAACATCCTCCAGAGGAAAGACTATACTTGTGGTTATAAAATTCTAAGAAGCAAACTCATCTCAATCTATCTATCTGTATATGTGTGCATATATGTGTGCATATGTACATGTATGTATGTGTGTATGTGGAAAGGTCATAGAAATAAAAAACTAGGCACTATGAAATGAATTAGAGCATTCACAGTCTGGGGATCTCTTTAACATACACATACATTCTTGTACAGAAGATGGAATTAGAAGATAGCCATGTCCCTACCCTGGGCTCCAACAAACTTATTTGATGTAAGATCCTCCAACCAACAACTCCAAACCTCAACTGTTATCAATTCAAGTAAATCCATATTTCAAAACGCATTTATTAATCTCTATCATATGCAGAGATTTGTGCTTGGTTAGGCATTAGAAGAAATACAAAATCTTTCACTTGGGTTTATCTGAGATTTGTTAGAACTAGTATTTTTTGTGACAAGCTGCATCATGCTGTAGACACCCCTTTCCTTTCTCTTGGCATCCCTGCCTTTTTCTGGAATCTTTGATATCTGGCAACCCCCATCCTTCATGCCATATTTAACTGGGTTCATTAGCTAATCTCTGGCATTTCCCAGTCTGTGACATCAGGGATGGAAAACCAGTTAATCATACCTGAGTAGAACCCCACCCTTCTCTATAAAATCTATGGCCCTTTTCTGCATTATTGATCTGCCCCAGGGTGAAGAAACAAAGAATTTAGGTATCCTACTTATATAAAACTAGGAATGAGGAAAGTTTAGTACAACCTGGATATTCCAAATCCAGAGGGCAACCTCTTCCTGGGCCATCATTGACCTT
Organism: Gymnobelideus leadbeateri; assembly: GCA_011680675.1. Lineage (NCBI taxonomy): Eukaryota > Metazoa > Chordata > Mammalia > Diprotodontia > Petauridae > Gymnobelideus > Gymnobelideus leadbeateri. The sequence goes on along the minus strand of WOXC01010095.1, from coordinate 249,218 downwards.
CTTCTTCTTCCTACTTCTCACACCTAAGGCACAACAATACCTGTTTGTAATCTTGACTGCCCTTTCCTCAGACCCTAAGTATTTCAGATGAAACATGATACCTTCCTTTGTGGGAGTTTAAATAATGGCTGTAGTAGTGGCCTACTACTTTTAGTATCACTAACAGGTCTGGTTCTTTTGAGAAATCCTCTAAAATCCCAAAAATGGGTCCATCTGGGACATAGCCTAAAGTTAAGAGCCAATTTTCAAGAGAAGGGAGAAAAGATTAGGCATTCAACAATAATTCACGATGTTCTAAGAACCACTCATCAATGAATACATATAGCATAAAAATCAAGAGATTAAACATTATTAAGTTACTATCTGCACATTGACAGGGAGATTGCATAGTATAGAATTGTTTCTGGAAAAACAATTTTATGAAAATTATCTGAGGATCTTAGTGGACAGCAAACTCAGCAACAGTCAATAATCTGACATGGAAACTAAAAAATGTAATGTAATCTTAGGCTGTAATGTAGGGAAAATGTTCAGAATAAGAGGATGATAGTCCTGTTGCGTTTTGCGCTGGTCAGACCATCTTTGAAGTATTTATCTTGCTTCTGAGAACCAGATTTTAGGAATCATAATAACAAATTTTAGAGGGAGGGTGCTATGGGGAAGTATGGCAACTTCCTCAAGATGATGAGATTGGAAACAAAGCCAGAAGGGGATTAGTTAAGGAAAATTGGAATGTGTAGCCTGAGAGGAGAGAATGTTGAGCTGGATAACTTAATAACTTTCTTCAAGTATCTGAAAGGCCATCATGGGGAAAAGGAATTCCAATTGTTTTCTTGACCTCAGAGCACAGAGTTAGAAGCAAAGAGGAGAAGCTGCAGAAGGACAGATTTCAGTTTAATGTAAAGAAAAAAATTAAAAATTCAAGTTGATCAAAAGTTAAATGTCTCAAGAGGTTTTGAATTCCCTCTTACTAGATATCTTTAAGTAGAGCCTGGTTAATCATTTGTCAGGAATCTTGCAGAGGGGGCTTCCATTCCAGGATAGCATGGACTACAGGCCCTTGGAGGTCTCTGGATTTTGTCACTTAGGACAATAATCAGGGAGTTGGCCCGGAAGATCACTAATGTTCCTTACGCTTCTAACATTTTATAGCTCTCATTTATTTGTCTATCATATCTGTTTGTGTACATGTGATATCCTTTCTTATAAGATTGTAAACTCTTTCAGTACAGGAACTTTTAAAAAATCTTGTCTTACTACCACCTAGGACAATGCTCTGCACATACAAAGTGGGCTCTTCATCTGTAAAATGAGGTTTATGATACCATCTACTACTTACCTCATAGGGTTGTGACACAAAGATGAGATAATGCATGTAAAGTACTTTATAAACCTTAAGGTGCTATGTTAATATCAGATATCATTATGAATAATATTTGTTCAATTGAATTATTATATTCTATGGTTTTAGTTAACATACTCAAATTTCAAATTATCCCGGCAGCCACATAACTCTTAGCAAGTCAAAATGCTGTCTCCTCTCTTGTTTCTCATACTTTCTCAATCTCTTAGTAATTCTTACATTTCTTCCTTAATGAAGTTTTATTTATATAAAAATATTTTGTATTTCCTTTCATTAATTCCCTCCCTTCAGAGTCAGCTATATCCTGCCTCCTTGTCCATACATATCCTGCAAAACTTACATTCATTCCATTGGCACAGTGTCTGGAACATAGTAGTGTATGTGTAGTGATTGTTTGACTATAATGGGTGCTGAAGGAGGGTTAATAGAGGGAAACACAAGTTCAATACAAAATTTCACTTTATTAGATTGAAACAAAATTTAAAATCATCTTAATTTATTTAAACGATTGTTTAAAGTAATTTATTTTTAAATAAATTCAAAATAATTTAAAGTATTATATTTTAATTATAGATGACTAAGTAATTCAAAATAACCCCATTTTACTTAAAGTAAATAAGATGCCCCAAAGCTTAAACAAGGTGAGAACAAGACTCAATCAATCAATCAATCTCAATCATAGGCTTTAAACTAAGTATAAAAAGTTCTTGGAATTTGATTGATATTGCAAAAAAATAGTGTTCTCATTGGTTGAAGAAACTTATTCATGCCCTAGTGGTAGTCTATAAAACAATAATAAGTTTAGAACCATGATTATTAAATATATTGGAGTGAAAGTGTGGCATTACAGTGCTTGAGAAAGAACCACTTTAGAGAAGATGGGGGAGAGGCCTCTACTTTTAGCCTCGGTCTAGAATTTCTCCCCCTTCCTCCCCTTCCTCCCTTTTGTCTGGAAAAAGAATGAATTCCAGAGTTGTGAATTTCAAAGAATCTATATAATTTTGTGTCTCACGGTATCCCCAGACTAGTTGATGGCAGTGGCCACATTGGGAACCAAGGATAGACTGAAAATAGATTCATGGCCCTATAAGGAGCCCAGAAAAAAAAGCTCTACCTAAAAGAAACTTTCTGAGTAATCCATGAAAGGGAGAAAAGAACTAGGAAAAACTAGGATGTTTTTCCATTTGTGCTCTGTAAACTTAAGCTCATTTTCACCTGTACTCCATTTATAATGGTGGGAGAGTGTCACATATTTTGGGGGGTTATTTTTGTATCAGCTGTTGTTGTTTTGTCCTTTTCAGTCATGTCTGATGCTTCATGACCCAATTTAGGGTTTTCTTGGCAAAAAACAAACAAGCAAAAAAACTGGAGGGGTTTGTCATTTCTTTCTCCAGTTCATTTTACAGATGAGGAAACTGAGTCAGGAAGAAAAGCCTTAGTTCAGATTTTGCTTCTAATACTTGTTATGGCACCTCTCAACAGCTCTGAGCCTCAGTTTTCTCATCTGAAAAATTAAGGAGATGGCCTACATGATATCTAAGGTGCCTTTTGGCTCTACATCTGTGATTTTATAATATACTTCTGCAATGCCTGTGACATCTATCCACTCTTTTCCACTCTTATTGCTACCACCTTAGTTTAGGTAATTGTTATCCCACCCAGCCTGTTTTAACAGTCCATTAACTGGTTTTCCTATCCCCAGTCTTCACATTATTTACAAACTTATCTTCCAGATATACAGGTTTTATCACATCACTCCTCGCTGCCTACCAAATGAAATACAAACTCCTTTGCCTAGCACTCAAGGCCCTCCACAAGTTAACCATTCAATCTTATTTCATACTATTCTTTTTCTCCCCATCATTAGATTCTGGCCAAAATGGACTATTATCCGTTTCCTGATCTTGTTCTGTCTTCTCCTGCTATTATCCATGGCTGGAACAACCCCACTCCTCACATTTCTGTTTTCTTCAGTCCTCTTCCTTAAATACCTTAACAAGAATTACCTACTCCATGAAGCCTTCTTCAGATTCAAATGATCTTTCTCTCCTTGATCTCAAGCCACTCAGACTTCTAAGTACTTAATCAAGTAAACACTTGTATTACTTATTTGTGTACATGCCAGTTAGGAGGATAGCCTGGCGTCTGGAAGAATCTGAGTTCAAAATCCAGATTCAGATACTTATTAGCTGTGTGCTTGGGCAAGTCACTTAACCTGTGCCTCAGTTCCCTCAACTGTATAATGGGAATAATAGTAGCATTTAGCAGCTAGGGTTGTTGAGGATCAAATAATAACACTTGCAAACAGTTCAGCACAGGGCCTGGCAAATAATAGGCACTTACTACATATTTCTTTCCTCCTTTTTTCTTTCTTTCCTTCTCCCTTCCTTCTTTCTTCCTTCTTTCTTTTTTTCTTCCTTCCTTCCCTTTCTTCTTCTTTCTTTTCTGCTTCCTGCCATCCTTTCCTCTCCTTTTTTCTTCTCTCCCTCATTTTTTTCTTTTCTTCATGCCTAATAAAATTTTGTCCGTGTAATTTTAGAGTGATTATGTTTTCTGTCCCAGATCAAGTCCTCTGGGTCTTTTTATTGCTTTTGCCAATGTCTATGGATATCACTCCTTTGTAGTTTCTCCAAACCTTTAAAGGAAGTGGCTTCATTATCAGTCATAAGATGAGTACGGAGTTGAGGGAGGTGAATCCATGGGTGGACCAATATAAGCTTTATCAATACTGAATAGATTTGTATTTGCTAGGACTTCCCTTTCTTTTCCTAAATAGGCTACAGGCCATAGCTAGAGCTAGGCCTATGGTTTGTGGGTGGAGCAACTCACCCAAATGAATAAGTATGATTGGTTGACTGTCTAGGCTCAATATTTCCTTACTTTAAAAGCAGAAATCTTAAAAAAACCATAAAATGTATTTTTTACATTTATAAAACCCTCACTTATTGAAAAGGTGATATAAGTGGTATGATGTAGAGGGAAGATCACAGGTTTGTCAAAGGATCCCAAATCCTGGGTTCAAATTCTGATTCTGATACTTTTTACCTTGTAATTGTTCATTAATATCTGACTTACCATGACCTTGTGGACCATAGCACAGCAATACTGTCCATGGGATTTTCCTGGCAAAGATACTGGCATGCTTTGCCATTTCCTTCTTTAGTGAATTACAGAGGTTAAGTAACTTGCCCAGGGTCATACAGCTATTAAGGCCAGATTTCAACTCAGGTCTTTGTGACTCCAAGTCTACCTCTACATCCACTGAGTCACCTAGCTGCCTCCACTTTCTACAGAACTAGGGAAGTCATTTAACCTTTCTGGGCCTTAGTTTCCTCAAATGTAAATGGAAGAGGTTGAACTCAGTAACTTTCAAAGTCCCTTCTAACTTTAAGTGTATGAACTATGTATAAAACGATTTAAAGAGATATAAACACCTAGATATAGTTGGATACATAACCAAGGTTTTTGGGAGGAGCTAAAAGTAACCTTAAGAGATTCTGACCTAGTTCAGCTCCTCTGCTTGAAAACTTAATCCCCTAAAGTCTAGAGAGATGAAATGAGCTGCTTAAGTTACATCTAATATCAATACAGGATGCCATGGAGATAATTGGCAGCTTTATTCATGGTATCTGGAAAGAAGAGATTTTATCTCTAAAATATTCAGAATTACCAGTTTTCAGCTAATATTCTTGGGTCTTTCTGATTCAGGATAAGTTTAGCCCATCTTTCTGATTCCTGAGGCCTCACCAAGCTCTTTTTATTCTCTATCCTTGCCTAATGATATTATTTTAAGAAATCTATTTCTAATAATCAGTCCTGGAAATGACAGGAAAGCTCTCCAGCAGGAAGGTCATGGAAACCATGATTAACATTGCTTTAATGCACAGTCCAGTAGATAGAGCGTTAGACCTGGACTCAGGAAAACCTGAATTCAAGTCCCACATCAGATACTTGCTAGCTGTGGGACTCTTGGCAAGTAGACTAACTTCATACATAAACATGGACTATTATTCCAACAGGGAGGCTATAAATACCATTTTAGTTGAAATTTGAAAAGTGTTTTAATATTTTGCCATATTTCCTTCAGAACAACCTTGTTATATAGATGCTTTAAGTATGATCTATTTTACACAACAAACAACTGAGACTTACTTATGGTCACACTTAGTAAATTTTAGTCTACCTTCAAACTTAGGTTGGCTGACTCCAGTTTGTCTTGAAGTGTTTATTTGTTAGAACCTGGGCTTATTGTTCTTTTATCTATATTTCCAGATATACAGGTTGAGGCCAGTGTGAGTGTGGCAAGAAAGACAATTCTGATGAAAAGTATTTCACTTTTACTTGTTCATTTATACATTTTCATGTTTTTGAAAATTATTTATTATAATTATATTCTTCCAATTTCCACACAAAAATTATTCATATCTGGTGAGAAATTAATGTATGTTTGCTAATATTAAAAAGCAAACAATGAAATAAGAACGAGTAAATGTCCTGATTTTCAAAAAAGGAAAGGGGGTGGAATCCTAAAGCTATAGACTAGTGAAATTGACCTAGATTTCCGGCAAAATTATAGGACCTATTCTAAAGAAAATGCTTTGTGAAAATTTAGAAAGAGAATCCATTGCCATCTAAGAGGTAATCAAGAATAGGTCATGCCAGACTAACCTTATTACCTTTTTTGAATAGATTACTAAACTGATAGATGAGAGGAGTGCTGTAGACCTGTGTAATGGGAATTGGCTTAGCCTAGCCCTCACAAGATCATTATTAGCTGGTACAATCCTCCTGTGGACTTCAAAGCATAAACAGTTATGACTATTTTTCAGTCTGCTAAACAAATGGTAAAGATGTGGAATGTTAATTGGCTGCTGAGCTGGAATTTTGAGTGTATTTCAAAAAGCATTTTTGCATTTTTTCCCTTTTTCTCTAAGAGGGAAGATATGCTGTGAGGATATGAGTGAAGAGAGAGGTCTCAGGCTTTAATCTCCCTGCCTGGGCACACATGTAAACACGAATATGAACTTCTGTTCTTTCTCTCTTTTAATCTATTCATTCTGGATCTTAAGTGAAGGAGTATTGGACTAAGCTGTAACCATGAGAACTTTGAAAAGTAAGGAAAGTGAGCTGTTAAGAGGTCTGGGAGCTGGAGTTTATGCTGCCAGATTTTGCTGACAGCCAACCCTGGTGAACAGTGAAGACCTGAGAGACCTACTTGCCCCAGCATAGCAGTGGATTGAAGGCAGCCAGAAGGTAGTAACAAGTGACTCTTAATCAGTTATGATGCATTTGAAAGTGAACTTAGCTAAAAAAAATGTTTAGTAGCAACTGCTTTAAGGTTGAGCCCACTCTCCCCAGGAACTCAGGTTGTTGAAAGAAGAATGTGCCCTCAGAACTTAGGAAAAATGGTTTGTATTTTTGTTTGTGCTATATCTTCTCAGAAAACATCCCTTTGTAAAAGCTAATTCATGTTAACTGGTTAAATTATAGAAGTACTCCTTGATAATAGTTAACATTGGGAAGAACACACTGGAATAAGGGCTTATGTTGATGGATTAGAGAAAGAAACCCTTCAACTCCTCTGGGGTACTCCTAGAACCTTGAAGAGGAGACAAACTTATCTGGGTAAGTGGGAATTGGGATAAAGACCTACAAAGCTTATACCAGTAAGGTTTGGCAAGTCACTTGGCAATGCCTCTCAATCTTTATAGATGATACAGCTACACGTGGGCTTAATCAGGTCAAACAGTTACGTGGATTCACAACTGGTTAAATGGTTGAACCCAGAGAGTACTGAAAAATATTTGGAGGCTTTAGTGGAGTACATACCTAATATGAGTGAACAGAGTCATGTGTGGCATATTCTTCAAGGTGATGAAGGAACAAGCAGGTTTTTTTTTTTACAAAAGACATTTTATAATACACTATGTTTTAATCATCATGTAATTGACTGAAATTTTAGATGACAAGAAGATCCTAATGTGCTTATTTGTTTATTGATGCTGCAAAAGAATTTGATTTGGTACAGTAAAATATCATCTCTCTTCCGATAAAGTGTCTCTATTCATCCATTAGATTCACAGACAAGATTCCTTAAAGATTTAACAGTAGTGATAATTTTGTTCAATAATTCATGGGCCATACACATCAAACAAGTCGTAAAACAGTTATATGCAGCTTGCCAAAGTCATTTGCCACTATGATGGAGGAGATCTAGCACAGTGTTCAACTTGGAAAGATATATCCTGGATAATCAGGTTCAGATGTTCTTATTTATGGATAACATTGACTGATTGCAACAAACCCTAAAAAGCTGCATAACCTTCTAAAGAATTTGGCCCAACCATTGACATAGTAAAGATCAAGTGGATGAAAAATTACCATTGCCTAGATTATTACATGCAATTAGATGGACAGCATGTAGAACATATCCATTAATCTTTAAATGGACAGTGAGTTGGTCCCATATTGAACAGGATGGTGAAAGTGAGCAGGATTAACTTCGGGAAATTACAAAACTCCTTCTACTAGAAATAAAGGCCTATTTTTAAAAAAAATAATTGTGAGATGTGAATCACAGCAATGTCTGAAGAACTGAAAATGAAGATCAGAGAGAGCAATAGAGAAGGGTATGGTAAATTCAAGCAAGCTGAAACACATACCCAATAAGAAACCCTGAAGAATAGCAGTAAATGATACTATCAAGAAAACTTATGATAGAAAAAGAAGACAGACTGGTCACACAAGGGAAGGTTAAGGGATGACAGGTAGAGGACCAGAATGCTCCACCAGTATTCCTACAATGAACTGGAAAGAGAAGAGGAAGCAATGAAAATCTCTAATAACTTGGGTGCATAGTCTATTGGCAAATTTACAGAGGACAAGGATAAAAGTTGCATAGAATGGAATGATGTGAATGAGTTGTGGTATCCGTCACTGGAAGGAATATCTAAAGTGATGAGGGCACAGATCTATTTGAGTATTTAGTTTAAGAATGGAAATTAGATTCCAGAATTCTATAGCTTGAGATTTTCATAAATCATGTATAAATAATGGCAGTAATGATTTGAAATACTTTTCTATGGTTATTGTTATTTTGTTATTGTGAGTTTTTTTTAACACTAAAGTGAGGTTAGGAAAGGAAGGCTAAGGGGTATGCAAGGGATTGTTACTGAATACCAAGTTTAAGTACTCCTAAAATAAGTCCATTAGCTCACTGAAAGTTATCCCAGACTGCTATAAACACTGCACTTACAAGATCCACATCAGTGAAACATGACAGATGTAATAGACATTAGAAATCTTTCAACTAGCAAAGGGAGACCTTTTTGAAACTTTTTCTTGAAGTATCAAAATTTAACCTTATATCATTGGACTACCATTTAGTAATTTAGAGTAATTTAAGCTAAGTACAATCAGTAACATTCCCTTTAACCCTTTTCCTTCAGAACAATGTTTAATGAGATCTCAATTTTTAGGCCCCAGGTAGCTTGTAAAGCAACTATTGTGTGTCTAAGTTTCTTAATCTGGGGTCTCTGAAATTGTTTTTTAAAAATAATTTCGATAATTATATTTCAACATACTGTAATTGGTTTGTAATCCTATTTATTTTACACATTTCAAAATACAATTTTGAGAAGAGGTCCTTAAGCTTAACCAGACTGCCAAGTAGACCATGAAACAGAAGAGATTAAGAACCCTTGGGATCACTCTGAGAAAAATATTTCTTCATTGGCAGAATCCCACAATAGACATCCTCCCTCATCAGAACATTTCAGTTTGCTCTGGTCTTGAGTTATACAATCCAGGTAGGCAGAAGCCAGTAATAATGAGGAGGATAATAGCTAGCATTAATACAGAGCTTGAAGGTTTATCCAGTGATTCACAAATGTTATCTCATTTGATCCTCACTACAACTCTGAGAAGTATCTCCATTTTACAGATGAGGAAACTGAACGTAAGAGAGAAATGAAGTGACTTGCCCATAGCCACACTGGTAGAAAGAGGCAAAGTTGGAACTTAGGTCTTCTTGACTCGAGGTCCAATCCTCTCTCTACTATGCCATCTACCATTTATAAAGCAAGTTGAATATAAACTCAATCATACTTTTCTCTTTCCAGTTCTTTTCTCTTTCCTTTTATATCAATTTTGCTTTTTTCTCTCTTTTTACCCTTCTCTCTCTTCTTTTGCCCTATTACATTTACCTTCTCTGGTTTCTCATACTCCACTTCTTTCTTCTGTTTCTCCACCCTTTTGTTCTCTCTTCCAACAAGTTTAAGATAGTCACTATAATGTAATCCCAACTATATTCTGAGTTTGATTCAGATCACAAGAAATCAAAAAAGTTCACTAACCTATAAAATAGAATCTTGTCATTAGGACAAACTAAGAAAGGAAAAACAAAATTTCCTTATTCTACTTCTGAGTGTCCTGGAACCCTTATTATGCCTCTAATTTGTTGCCTTACTCTGGGTTTTGTTCATTGCTCATCATTCATAATACTTTCTCCCCTAAATTATCTTACAATGATTAAAATCCAATAATGTAATCATTCTGCAGCCATCATGTCTGGGCTTTTAAACAGAGGACCAAGAAAATGATTCCCTTTGGCGACAGCAAAATGTCCTACGACATCTACTTTTGATACTTGATCATTGTGAGGACTGCCAACTAATGGCCAAGATTTGATGTGGTCTTGCTCATTAAGTTCAGTGTTGGACAGTGTGTCTCTTGCAGACTACCACAGTCAAGATTTGTAATCTCCCGAAGGAAGTTTTACCCAAGGGAGCAAGAGGAGCTTCCAATAATTTACTAGATTTAGAGCCATAGCAAGTTCAACATAAGTGAAGGAGGCTTAATCATAACTTGGGCCCATTATTTTTTATTGAGTTACAATTCCTTTTTTTTTTTTGAAGGTGTTTTTTTGAAGCCATATAACATGAAGATTTATGGAAAATCTTCCCAAGGCAGGAAATTCCACGATTAAGAAAAATACAGACAGTGATACAGCCAAGCATAAGTGAATTTTGGTGGATCCATGATTTAATCTGTTGTGTTCCATTCACCAATATAGATTGTGACCATTCCAGGGCTTTATATCCTGTGAAATGTTTATACATTTCTTTCCATCATAGAAAAACCAACCAATAAGCTAGTTAAACAAAGAAAGGGTAGAAGAAATACCATAAAGATACATAGCTCTTGGTAATGGACTATAGGTGTGGACTGCTAGCAAATATAGGTCAATTTGGTAGACTGAAATGAGAAAAAGATCGATCTTTTTTTGAGCAAAGACTTTGCTTCAAAAGGCAAAGAGGCAAACCCACAAATATCAGCAGCTCCATAAACCAAAATTGTAGGCACCAATAGAGTAAGTCTGATAAAACCAATACACCATAATGAATGTTACTGCTATCACACTAGTATCAATTATGGCCTCTAGCATAAGGGTTCCCCCCCCCCAGTAATTTAGTGAATCAGTAGTCACTCCTTCTCTCACTGTCTCCTCCTTCACCTCCATTTCCCCAGCCATGGGGTACTTAGAATCGGTTAGAATCTATTTCTTATGCAGTACAGCAATATTAGTCAGCACTAATTAGCACCTTGTTAGTACAAAACAAAAGAAAATGTTCATTTGTATACATATGTAGAAAGAAGTCTTGTATTGATATTTTTAAAATTCACACAGAGAAATAAATGCTAGAAACAAGTTATGACACATGAATGTAATGGCATATTATTATGGTTCTGCAAGAAAATAATGAAGGACAGTTTGGTGGCACAGTGGATAGAATGCCAGACTTGAAGTCAGGAAAACTCATCTTCCTGAGTTCAGATCTGACCTCAGACACTTACTAGCTGGGTGACCCTGGGAAAATTACTTAACCCTGTTTGCTTATTTCCTCATCTATAACATGAAACGGAGAAGGAGATATTAAATCACTCCAGTATTTTTGCCGAATGTGATCACGAAGAGACCAACAATACTGAAATGACTGAACAACAATAAAACAACGAATGTGATGACTACAGAGATGAATGGGAAAACCTGAATTGATACAAAATTAAGAAAGAACCAGGAGAACAAGATACACAATGACTACAACAATGTAAAGAACAACAAAAAAAAAGCCCAACTATAAAAACCGAATGTTGTAAAATTTTAATGACCAACCTTGGCCCAAGAGATGAGAAATGAGAATATACCTCCCTCCTTTCTATCCAGAAGTGGTGACTATAGGTATGGAACACTGCATAATACACAAGATGAGGTCTATGTATTGGTTAGTTTTGCAAATTGCTTTTGTCCAGCTCTTTCTGATTTCCTTGTTAGGAGAGGTGGCTCTCTGGGAGGAAATGGGGAAGGGGGCAGGATACATTGGAAAATAAAGGTGAAGCAAAAACAAAAGATCAATTTTGCAAAAGGAGCTGTGCCGAAATCTACATATGTGCATACAAAGTGACCTTATGGATAGCAAAATTTGACACAAAAACTGTGGCTGATAGGCCAGATCCGAAAATATCACAGTTGTAGCAGTTTTCAAGTCTAGACAAGGAATTAGGGAATCATGGGTTCTATCATTGGCTCTGCCATTTTCAATTGTGATACTAGGCAAGTCACAACTATATTCTCTTAAATGGAATGAGGTTAGACTACAGAACTCTAAGACTTCTGGCAGTGTAGCACTTTGGAAAAAGCCTTGTATTTGGAATCAAAATGATCTGAGCTCAATCCTGTTTGCCATCTCTGTGACCGTGAACAAGTCATTTGACTTTGACTCACTTTCCTCTTCTATAAAATGAGAGGGTTGGACTAGATGACCTCTAAGCCCCTTTCCAGCTCGAGAGTACGTTCCCCTTCTAGTCTATGATTCTGTTACCTTCTGAAGTTGCACAGCTACTCACTGTCTTAATCTAATCCCTCAAACACCAAGGCAGTTTTATCAGCAAACTATAACTTGTGGAACTCGCGCCAGAACTGGAGGCTTTGCCCCCACTTTATAATTCCCATCGTCTGAGAACACCTTGCTCCTTGCGGTTTCTCATCGCTTTTAGCCCGCATGTAATTAAAGTACTAGAATTGTTATCTGGCTCTCAATTGGAAATTAAACGAAAGCCTCCTACTGCAGGCTGGGTTGTCCCAGAAGCAGCGCTCTGGGAGGCAGCCAGTTACTTCTAGGGCATGACTTGCCTCCGAGCTTCTGCCCCAGCCTAATGCGGTATGCCTCAGTTTCCCCTTTTAGACCCAAGGGCTTCCATGGGGTTAAGTGAAGCCGCAGGTACTTTAAACGCCTTCTTCAAAGGGGCCGTCCATACTCATGTTTCAACACCAACTAGGGGAAAATTTAGGTTTCGGGTCACTGTGGGGAAGTAGGGGGCCAGAGGGAGCGAGATTTGAAGGACAAGGCCATCAATGCTTCAAAAAAATCCTTCTCCAGCAGACAACGGACCCCGAACCCCAACCGCTGGGACCGAAGCAGAGGGGAGAAGGCGACCGTTATGAGGCTAAAGCAGTCACGTGAGGGGGCGTGAGGAATTGCTAGCGGGGGAGGGGGCGATGAGAAGAGGGGGAAGAGGCTCTCCCGGGACCGAGCGCGCTCCCGCTCGCCTCGGCGACCCCGAGAGGGCGTGCACGCGGAGCGGCCTCGTTCCCCAACTCTCCCCCTCATGCGCACGCGCGCACGGCCCGGTGTGGGCGAAGGGGTGGGCCCGCCTGGGGCGCGCGCGCGCCCAGGTTAGGGAAGGGCGAGTGAAGGGGGCGGGGCTGGAACGGAACTCAGGAGGAGGGGGTTTGTGAGGCGGAGGCGGAGGCGGGGGGTTGGTGGTGAAGGGGGAGGGTCTCCGCCTTGGGGCCGAGTCCGGCAGCTGCGGTGGCCTTGGCGGCCGCGGTGGGGTATCTGTGGAGCCCGTGAAGTGGGAGAGCGAGCGAGGGAGCGAGCGAGCTAGAGGGCGGGGGGAGGGAAGGGTGGTCCCGGCCATGACTGCGGAGCTGCAGCAGGAGGACACGGCGAGCGCGGCGGAGAGCCACGGCTCGGTGAGCCCGCCGGGACCAGGGCTGGCGGGCGGGCGGGCGGCGGAGCCGGGAGGGCGGGGCGGGGCTGGGCTGGCGCGCGTCAGGCCCCGAAGCTGTGTCAGAGGCGGGAGTGGAGAGGACCGGGCCGAGGAGGAGGGCCCGCCAGATGGAGGCCGGGCCGGCGGCCAGGCGCTTGTGCCGCAGCCGGCCCCGGGCGAGCGGGCGAAGCTGCCGGCCGCCGAAGGAAGGGGCTCCTTGGAGAGCCAAGCGGGCAAACCGGGGCTGGGGGGCGGGGGATGGATTGGCGAGCTCCTCAAGGGATGAAATGAGGATGCTCCAGGGCTCGGAAAAGTTTGGGCAGAAAGGACCTGTTCATCTGAAGCGACTCGGATGCTTGAGCCCGGGATCCCTCCTCCCTTGGGTGATAACTTCTCGGGAGAAGCTCCTTCCAGACTAGCATCCATCACCTTCTGACGGGGGTTTGTGGGGGTGGGGAGAGGAGAGCTCCATCCGACCACACGGGGTATACAAAGACCTGACACAGACCCAGCTCTCGGGTAGTTTAATGTCTAACGGTGGGATTGGGGGTAGGGGGAGGGGGGAGAACGAGGCCAGAAATAGCTACTCAAAAGAGAGAGACTGTGATAAGTGCAAAAGCATGCAGGGAGATATTTAAAAGGGTAGCTAGTCTTGTTGGCAACAGTTTCCAATAAAAGAATAAGGAAGATAGGAAACAGCATGCTTATCCAAGGAATCTGGTGTGGTTAACACCAGGACCTAAGGTTTGGGAGAAAGAAAGAATGTGACTGAAAACAGTTAGGAAGTAGGATGCTCAAAGTAGGAAACTCATGCTTGGCATCAGGTTGGCATTCTGGAAAGCCAGAAACTGCTTTTAACTTTTTGAAAATTGTTGATGCAAAAGTACATTATACCCAGTTACTGTACTGTCCCCTCCCCCGGGATAGAAAGAATGAAGAGACACCGCTAAGTGGTTTTTGGAAATATTGAAAGTATACTAGGTGTCTGAAGTCATATTTTGGAATTGGAATTGACTAACTAAATCACAAAACCATCAAACTAATTACATACGCACACATAAACATTTAAAAGAAAACTTTTTGCCTTTTATTTCTTATGTTTTGCTCATAGCTAATAACATAAAAGTTCCACTGGTTTTCTTTGGAGCCTCTAGAATTTCTTTTAAAAGAAAGAAAACTCCCCATAAAATGGGAGGCTTTTATCTAGTTCTTGTTTCATGTTGTTCATGTTCATGTTGTTCTAGTTCAGTACATGTTTGCAAATGACCACTGGAAATCGAGCTGAAATTGTCCCTTTTGATTTAGAAATCAGTTGTTTGTTTTGAGAACAATGACAGAGGAGAGTATTTTATAAGACTTTGTATTTATAAGTATAAGGTGATCCAGAGAACTGAAGCATTTAAAAGACAGTGAACCTTTTTTTAGGTCAGTTATAGCTTTGCTAGTTAATGAGACCATGTACTTATTAATGACAATTTCATTTAGATTAACTTGGTTTTCACCCAGTCATTGCTCTCAACTTGTGTATCCTGATCTGTTTTGGGGTACAACTAATATTTAGGTCTATAACAAATAGTATTAGTTAAGTCACAACTATTTTTGGAGGGCTTGGAATCACAGTGACAGGCAAGAGTAGTTTGATCCCTGGTATCTTGTAGAGTGATGACATTTGCTATATTATACTGATGATTTACAAATGAAGAAGAGTGAAATGCTAGTTCATATTTTGAGCTGCTTCCTATTCTTACTGCTTTGAAGCCTTAAGTTAGCCAATCAGTTTGAACGAATCTGATGTGAAAAAATGTGTTTTTCCAATATGATAGATGTATCAATAATAACATCCTCTTCTTAATTGTTAAAATGGACTTATACTTTCATAGAAGTTTAGAGCAGACTCATCTTCATGAGTTTAAATACCGCCTCAGACACTTACTAGCTGTGTGACCCTGGCCAAGTCATTTAACCTTGTTTGCCTCAGTTGCTTCATCTATAAAATGAGCTGGAGAAGGAAATTAAGGAAATTGCAATCCACTCTAGTTTTTTGGTCAATTAAAACCCCAATTAGGGTCACGAAGAGTCAGACACAGCTGAACAACACTTCTGTAGAACTGAGATCTCTTCACTGTTGTAATCTCCTCCAACCTTATAAACTGAAATCCTTCCAAGCCTTCTCCTGTTTGACCTTTGTCCACATTTTTCTACAAGTAGTACACCTTCCCTAGATTTCATGACATTTTGCTATACCGATGGAATAGTTTATACCTCAACTTGTCTTCCTTTTCTGATCATACATTTTTCTGATAAGATCATTTAGGTATTTTTCTTTCATTGGTAAGAAAGTAATTTTTTTTTAACTTCATTCTTTACATCTGTCTATCCATTGCCTTTTGGGTGGCTTGTAACTTTAATTCTTTGAAGACTTTGGATGGTTTTCTGGGACTTATGCCTTCAAGATGCTGCTAATTAAAAAGTTCTATACCATACTTCCTTTACCTTCCAGAACTATTAAAACTTTAAAAGTTGGTCACAAGAGCCTTACATAACCATTCAGTATTTTGATCAGAAAAGAATGTAGTAGTCCTGGAATAAATTGCCAAAATAACAACCTTAGGGGGAGACTTAATCATTCTTTTATCAAATTTTCCATTAATTTTGATCTACCAGCCTTTATTATTTCATTAAACTTCAGTTAACAATACGAGAAAACATTATGCAGAAGTTCCCAAACTTATTTGACCTACCACCCTCTTTAAAAAAAAAAATGTACTCAGTGCCCCCCTGGAAATCTTTCTTTAGCCCTCTAACAGTTTTTTTTTTAAATCTGCATTATTTTAACCCATCATCCAGCACCCCATGGGGGTGGGGGGTGTCATCCACTTTTCGAACCTATGCATTATAGCAGTATTCATATGAAAGCAATTTGGAATCTCATGAAACCTGTCACCTGTTGAGGGGGACATTAACCTTCTTATGTAATAACAGCTTAATAATTTCTCCAGTTTAAAAAAAGCTTATTAATTTTTCTGCAATTCTAAAAATTGGATTTCATAGCTGTTTGTTTTCTCTTGTTTTACTGACTTCTTTTTGCCCAGGATTTGTTGATCATTTATATTTTTTGGTGCATTAATGAGCCAATTCTTGGTTTGCTTTTGCAACTCTGATGTTGCTTCATCGGCTGCAAAGGGTGTTAGGCTAAACAATGAGTATTTATAAAACAAACTGACAAATGGCATCTTACCAGAAGAGAGCTCACCATGTGTTCTGTTTACTTATAAAGATTTTTTTTTATCAAAGAAAAGCGAGTGTTAGATTATACCAATTATGTTTTTATCAGTACAGACTCAAGTGATATACGAAGTGCAGTAGCCTTTAATTTGATGAGCAGTCCTCTTATTCCTGTTTTACTGACTTCCCAGTGAATTCCTTACCTGTTTTAAACTTCTACTTTTGTCAGACTCCTAGTCCTTACCTGTCCACGTCTAAGCAGATGACTTCTTTCCTCTTATTCATTAATAATTTGAGATTATCCAACAGGGACCGACTCTTCCATCTTAGCTCCACTTGAATATTTATTTCTATAAAGTCTCAAAAAAGTAAATGCTCTTTAAATTAAAAAAAAATTACTTATTTTGTTTGGACACAGCAGTGTCTTATAACCACTACCTACCTCCTCCCACACTTAATGTATATTTCCTAAAAAAACCCCAGTTTGTTGATTAATGGAAAGGAGGGATATGACCATTAACTTGGATTATATGGTAGTAACTTTAACTGCTGTATTTGACCAAGGTTTTTGTTGCCTCTTACTCTTCTTTATGAAAGGAATCTCTTCACCTCTACTACATAGATCTTTCCCCTCTTCTAAGGGATTTATTTCTGTGAATCTGTGCCAACTCCAGAATTTTCAATCTCTTCATCTTCCTCTGTTGCCTTCAAACATAGACAGGTATCCCTTACTTTAAAGTTATAACAAAGACCTTTCCACGTGTGTTGCTCTTTTCCATTTACAATTTCCTCCTTGTTCCCCCATTGTCTTGCTTCTCTAACTTTCTCTTAGGTAGCAAACTGCTTGAGGATATGGACTGAATTTAATCTGACTTTGTCTCTTGCAGCACCTACCAGAGTGTCTTTCACATGACAGGTTCTCCATACGGGTTTGTTAAATGAATTAAATTCTTTTTTCAAAGCCACTGTCACTTCAATATGAGTCAGCTGTGTGACCTAGCAACTAAAAAAAGACAGTCGATGTTATTCTACGTTAAAGTAGGCCTAGTGACCAAGATTAGAGACCACGTTTTGTGGTGTTGCATTCATATTGGGTCACCAAGTTTTAGGTGTTGATGACGGGGAGCAGAATACTTTTCAGGAGAGACTGGTGTTGGGATTAGAGGACCTGGCTCTGACTTTTACCATCTCTCTGTGTGGCCCTCTGCAGGTAATCTCTCTCCATCTCTCTTATCTCATCTGTACAATGAAGAAGTTAGACTAATAAGACTTCCAGCTCTCAGCCTGTAACCTCATAAGAAGTAAATAATGGGAGCTTGACTAAGAGCCATAAAATCCTATCCTAAATGAAGACTGAAAGCATTGGGGTTGTTGAATGTAGAAAAGAAAAGGTGTATATGGAAGGAAGGGAGAAGACATGCCAGGGTTCCTCAGATCTTTGAAGCTGTCATGTGGATGAGACAGATGTGTAATAAGTACCATTTCTGTAACACTTTAATATTTACAAGGCAGGCGCTTTATATTCTCTCATTTGATTTCATAACAACTCTCTAAAGGAGGTGTTATTGTTCTTATTCCCACTGTTTAGATGAGGAGGCTGAGAGAGTATGTAGGTTGTATAAAAGTATGTATATTTTCTTAATACAAAATAACTGAAGGAGAAAGAGCACAGCATCAGATCACAGCTCTGCCCATTACTGAGTAATGATTGCCAAATTCCTTTGAGTCTTGCTCCCATTACCTATAAAATGATGTATTTGGCTGAATGATCTACATGGGCCTTTCCAGCTTTAAAATTCTTTGATCTTATAATCTCCACCTTGGTGTCCAAATAGCATTTCAAACTGAACAAAACTAAAACAAAACTTACCTTTTTTTTTTTTTTTCTGCTATTTTCCCGAGTGAAATTGGATGGGAAACAGTTGATTGAAAACATCTTGGTATAGGGTTTCTCTGATAAAAGTCTCATATTCAAGATATGTAAGGAACTGATTAAAACTTCTAAGAACAAGAGCCATTCCCCAATAGATAAATTTCTGTAAGTCGGCCAATAAACGAAGAGGTGATGGACTCAAGGTACAGAATGAGGAATATATTGAAAACAGTATCACTGTAGGAATTTATTTTCCTTGACTGTAACTATAAGTATTTGCTAAAATGGTTTTTTATTGTTTTTTTTTCCAACAGAGGAAGGGAGAAGGGGATGATGAAAAGAGTGTTATGAAATAATATTTTTTAAAGCATAGAAAAGAACAGGAGGAATTATAGATAAGTAGGGCAGCTTTGAAAGTTACATGTTGAATTTACATATACTCAGAAGAAGCAAGACATAATACAGTTTCATGTGCAATTCTTTTTGTGTTCTCTTTTCAATATAAAAATGTGAATTTTGATTGAAATTGGTTAAATTCAAAATTTAAAAATTCTCAGTTAAAAAAATAATTGCTATATTCAGTTGTATTAGGTGCTGAAGTCATTTAATGGGTATGTGAAGGAGACAAATTCCCTTTCTTTTAAGTCTACTTCATGCCTGGATTACTATGTTCTCTCCCTCCTCAAAATACCTTTATTACATTTATCTGTATGCATGTTGTATTTCCTCTGCCCCCACCCACAACTCCACCCCACAGTAGAATGTAAATTCAAGTCAGGGAGTATTTCATTTGTGTCCTTGTATCCCTGACCCCTAGCACAGTGCTTTGAACTTAGTATGTACTCAATAAATGTTAACTTGAATTACTACAGTAGCTCATAGCTAAATTCTTTTCTTTATCCACTTGCCAAAATAATGTGTTTTCCTTGAATTCTAATGCCATTATTACTTTCTTTGGTCACTATTGTTTTTAAAACTAGAAATGTGCAGCAGTGATTTTTCAGGCCAGTTTAAAAGACATTTCCTTTTAGATGTTGGGATATAGTGAAAGAATAGACTTTTACATCAATTGTTTATTAATTTAAAATTGAGAAACATATTATGGAGCATAAACAAATGATATCAGGAAGAGTGTGCTTGCAGACAGGTAAGAACATCTCTACATTGAAGTATTTGAATGGAACTTTAAAGTCTCATCTCTACAGGAAGACCTACTTTCCTTGAAAGAGAAAAGGGTTTAGGTGATGGTTTTAAGGTCATGATTCTTCACCAGCTGTTTAACTTACTCTAGCAGTTTTCCTAATCTGCTGTAAATTAAATACGAGACCAATTTGCATTTGCATATATCCTGTCTGCCAAGGTTGTTTCTTGACTGTTTATGGTTCCTTGTGAAGTGACAATTACTCTTCTCTTTACCCAGGAAAACTTGGGCCCATAAAGCTGAAGGAGCTTGCATAAAACCACTGAGCTTTGTGGAAGTCAAAAAGCCTGAGTTTCTTCACTAATGGTTTGTGTATAAGTGTCTATTTTCTTTGCCTCTAGGGCTAGAAAAGAAGAGTTCTTTGTTTTGAAAACTATATACTTGGCAAAAGGTTTTACATAGGTTGTAACTAGTGTTACATCCTAACAGGTCTTGGCCTGCCCATGTGCAGTAGTAATAGTAGTAAGGTTAGTGTCGAGTATGTAAATTTCCATTGAGAAAACAAGCCCAGAAGTCCTGAAGAAGCTGGGATGTGAATCTCAACAGGTCTGATAGCTGTGTTATATTTTATAGGATGTCATAACTTAAAGGGACCTTAGAGGTCAACTGATCCAACTTTCTCATTTTATAGGTGGAGAAACTGATTTTCAGAGAGGTTAAGGTACATGCCAAACCAAAAGTCACTTGGCTCGTCAATGGTTGAAGCTGAACATGAAGACCCTCACTCAGTTCAGTGGCCTTTGCATTGCTTTATACTCTCATCTGTATATAATTGTTATAATTTAATTTGGGGGTATTTGATTTGGCTTGTGGTATAATTAAATTCATAGAATCACAAACCATGTTATAACAGGGATTAAGGAGTGTGTATATATTAGAATAGTTTGAAATTAATGAAATTAATTTTTCAAATGGCCATTGTCATTTTATTTAATTTTGTAATAATCGAACAGCATATTGATATGAGGTTATAACCTAAGCCTGTGATTTTGTTCTTGTCATAGTTTCACAGATTTAGAATTAGAAGGGATACTTAGAGATTATTGATGCCAGTCCTCTCATTTTAATGGTGAGGAAACTGAAAACCATAAAGGCAGCATGGTATAGGAGGAAGAGCACGTAGGATATACAGTTGGACAACTTGGGTTCATATCCTGCCTCTGCCACTGACTCTGACTCAGCAAGTCATTCAAAGTCTGAGCTTCCTCCATCAGTCAGGAAGTTTACAGGATAGTCAGAGACAAAACATGTCTATTACGCTAGATGGGATTTATTCCTTCTCCCTACCTTTCATACATCTTTAAGTGAACTTTTAGTGTCTTTAAACCGCATCCCCTCCCCTAGTGCAGCTAGTCATCTCTCACATGAAATATATACAACTTTAAGGATTGAAAAATGCTTTTACAAATATTTCACTTTATCCTCACAACAACCCTGGGAGGTAAGTACATTTGACAGGTGAAAAAAAACTGAGACAAAGGTTAAGTGACTTGCCCAAGGTCATATAGCTAGTAAATGTCTGAGGCCAGATTTGAATTCATGTCTTCTTTGACTTTAGTCCTAGTGGTAGCATGAACTAAAGCATGGACTCAGTCCACTGATCACCTAGCCACCATGGCAGTTTATTGACCAAGTGGGGAGGAAGTGAAATTAGGTGAGGTGACTGTAGCAGCAAGCACCCCAATATCCCCAGGGTGACTGCCAACACAGGTTCTTAGATGTGCTTTTCAAAAGGAAAGCAACTCAAAATGGGTTAACAAGCTTACTTTAATCAAACAAACATACATTACCTAGTTCAGGGGAAAAAGGTCAGCACCCGAACTTCAGAGTTACAGAACTTACAGATCAAACAGACAGGCTTCCAAACTGTCCTACCATTATATCAATACCAAATCACAGTTACCAGAGAGGGAAGCATCAACATCTGGGTTTTCAAAGCCGGGGGGCTCTCAACAACGGCTTCCCAGAGTCTCATCTGGTCAAATCACAGAACACTTCTCAAAGTGAGCCCCAAAGCAAAGCCTCTCCTCAGGGCTTATATAGCCTTCTCTTGGCTCAGAGAATGTAACAACCTCCTTGACCCACTGCCCAATCACAAAGTATCAAGGTGTGGGCTTTCCTGAAAAACAAGCCTCCCACCACAGGCTCCAGGTGTACTTAAGCTAGGGGCAGGGAAGATCTTTAAATCTGCATTTCCATTACAGTGACAGAACAGAATGAACAAAAGTACCAAGGCAGGAGAGAATGGACATGTAGGAAAGGAGGATGCTGGGGAAGCTAGATAGATGGCAACAATTAAGGTAAGACAGATGAGGTGAAGCTAGACTTATAAGGATATATAGTACCCTCTAAGGAGTTTAGATTGAAATTAACTAGTTGTGAATGGTATTTTTCACATAGTCTTGAGTAGTCATTGTTGTGTGGTTTAAATAACATGGGTACTAAATTCAGCCTTGAGGCCAGGCCACAGACCTTGCTCCCAGATATTTATTTGTGTGGTACTAAATAAGCTAACTGAAATTGCCTGGATTCAGGAAGACCTGAGTTCAAATTCAGCCTTAGACAATAGCTGTGTGACCCTGGGCGAATCACTTAACCCTGTTTGCCTAAGTTTCCTTCCTCACCTATAAAATGAGCTGAAGAAGGAAATGGCAAACCACTCCAGTATCTTCGCCAAAAAAACCCCAAATGGGGTCATAAAGTGACAGACTGAGATAACTGAGCAACAATTGTATTTTCAACAAATGTCTAGCACATAATAGGTGTTTAATAAATGCCCGTTTGGTTTACAAGACCTGCCTCTGATACTAGGTGATCTTGGTTAATCCTGTGTATTTGGCAGCTTTTAAAAGATTTTAAGTTTTTAAAATAAGTTTTATTGATGTCTTTTTTTACTTGACCAAAATTTTCTTTAGTTTTCCTCTTCCCTTTACCATCCAGAAAACTGTATTGTATAACAAATAATATTTTTAAAGACAAAAAAAGAAAAAAATCAGCAGAATTTATCAAAACATGAAAAAAGTAAAAAATAAGTACAATGCACTATATTCCTGGACTTTTCATACTCTGCAAAGTGGTAGATTGGGGGTGTCTTCTCATATGTAATTTTTGGAGACATGCTTGTTCTTTGCAGTTTTGCAAATTCACTTTTGATTTTTTTGGTGGTGATTCTTACCATTTACGTTGTTGTATTTGTGTACATACACACACACACACACACACATACCTCTCTCTCTATTTTTTTCTTGATTCTGCTTACTTCATTCTGTTATTAGTTTATGTAGCTTTTCCCAGGCTTTTCTGTATTCATCAATCCTTATAGCATAGTAATATTCCATTACATTCATGTATTACAATTTGCTTCAAGTTGGTTTTTTATTGTTGTTGTTGCTATTTTTGAAAAGAGCTGCTATAAAATAAAAAAAAAGTATAAGGTCTTATGTATGGCCTCCTTCTGGTATAATCTAGTCTTGGAGTCTCTTTGAACAAAGGTATAAACTTTATTTGGGTATGTATTTTTAGTCTCTTTATTTGTGTAATTGCAAGTTGCTTTCCAAAATGGTTGTCCTGATTCACAGCTACACCAGCAATACACTAGTGTGCTCACTATCTTCCCACAGCATTGACAATTTCGATCTTTTGTCATCTTTGTTAATTTGCCTGGTGCAAAGTAAATATAATATTTTATTGTTTTTATTTGCATTTCTTTTATTATTAGTATTTCAGAGTATTTCATATAGTTATTAGTAGCTTGAAATTCTTGTCTTGAGAACTGTTTGTTCATATCTGTTGACCACTTATCTATTGGGGAATGACTTTTGGTCTTTGTGTATGTATTAATTATTTAATTGTTTATATATTTTTGGAGACCAAACCTTATCAGAGAAATTTAATAAAAAGTCTCTCCCCCCCTCGCCCCATGACTTCCCTGCCTATCCTAGGTGTATTAATTTTGTTTGTGAAGAACTTTTTCAGTTTCATGTAATTAAAATGATCTCTTTTATCTTTTGTAATTGCTTCTGTCTCTTGTTTGGCTAAGAATGTATCTCCTACTCATAGCTGTGGAAGGTATGTGATCTACTTCTTTTCTTATATTTTATGGTATGATCTTTACTATTATGTCCATAGAACATAATGTGGAATATGGTGTAAACTATTGGTATAAGCTTAATTTCTGCCAGATTGGTTTCCATTTTTCCCAGAAGTTTTTAACAATTGGGGAGTTCTTTCCTAAATATAAGAATATAAGTTTTAAAGCAGTTGCCAAGGCATATTGGTAAAGAGAATTTCCTCACTGGATTTATACCATTGAAATCATCTGTCCAGACCAGAAAAAAAGAACTTTTCATTTATTTATTTATTTGATTTGGGGGGGAGGGCAATTTGGGGTTAAGTGACTTGCCTAAGGTCACACGGCTAGTTTTCTTTTTTGTGTCTGAGGCCAAATTTGAACTCAGGTCCTCTGACTCCAGGGCTGGTGCTCTATTCACTGCACCACCTAGCTGTCCCCCAAAGAAGAACTTTTTAAAAAATTACATTTTATTTACTCAGCAATATCGGTGCACCCTATCCCCCTTGCTAATTGAGAATGAAAGAAAAACAAAAACCCTGTTACAAATATGTAGTAAGCAAAAAAAAAAAATCACATTGGCTAAGAATTAAAGAAAAATATTTAAATATTTGTGCATACATTTTTGTGAGTATATACCCACAGACACATACTCACAGGTGTCTTATTTTGCACTTTTGAGTCTTTCACTTCTATCAGGACATGGGTAGCATGTTTCATCATTAGTCTTCTGAAGTCACGGTTGGTGATTCTGATTAGAGTGCCCAAGTGTTTCAGAGCTGTTCTCTTCAAGGTGTTGTTGTCATTGTATATGTTACTGTCCTGTTTCTGTTACCTCAGTCTGTAGCATTTCATGCAAATTTCCTCTGTTTTTTCCAAAACCATCTCTTCCCTCATTTCTTACAACATAATAGCATTCCATCACATTTATATACTGTATCTTGTCCAGCTATTGATGGGCATCCCCTCAGTATCCAATTCTTGACATGGCAGAAACAACTATTTTAAATATTTATTTTTCCAACTACATGTAAAAACAATTCTTGCCATTCATATTTTGAAATTTTGGGTTCCAGATTCTTACCCTCCTTCTCTCTCCTCATTGAGATGGCAGGCAATTTGATATTGGTTATATATGTGTAGTCATACAAAACATTTCCATATTATGTTGTAAAAGAGAACACCGACCAAAAAGTCATGAAAATAGTGTGCTTCAATTTATATTCAGACTTCATCAGTTCTTTCTTTGAAGGTGGATAGCATTTTTCATCATAAGTCCTTCAGAATTTTCTTGGATCCTTGTATTGCTGAGCATGGCTAAGTCATTCACAGGTGATCATTGTATAGTATTGCTATTACTGTGTACAGTGTTCTTCTGGTTCTACTTACTTCACTTTGCATCAATTCATGTAAATCTTTCTAGGTTTTCCACTTGTCATTTCTTATAGCACAATAGTATTCCATCACAATCATATACCATAGCTTGTTTAACCATTCCTTAACTGATGGGCATCCCCTCAATTTCCGATACTTTGCCACCACAAAAAGAGCTGCTATAAATATTTTTTACATATTTTATTTTTTAAAAACTTTTTGGCAGTTGTCTTTGGCATATAGACCTAGTAATGCTATTTCTGGGTCAAAGGGTATGCAGTTTTATAGCCCTTTGAGCATAGCTCCGAATTGTTCTCCAGAGTGGTTGGATCAGTTCGCAGCTCCACAATCAGTGCATTGGTGTCCCAATTTTCCACATCCCCTTCAATATTTATAATTTTCCTTTTCTGTCATATTAGCCAGTCTGATAGGTATGAGGTGAAAAACAGCTGTCTTTTTGTATGTCCTTATTTGGAGTTTGTTTTGCTTGGGACTAATCACTCCCTTAATCTACCTTCCCTCTAATTCCACCTTCTCCCATTTCTCTCCTGTTTCCCTGTATCCATGTACAAGATACGTGTTTTATATGTAACTCTGTGCTCAAATGTATATGTTGATTATCTTTGACTAGTTCAGGTGAGAAACTCAAGTGGCAAGCACTCCACCCCTTTTCTGTTTATATAGACTTCTAACCTTTCTCTTCTTGCCAACACCCCCCCCCCCATGTATTCCTGACTTTTCCTCTCCTTCCTCTTTAAAGATCATCAAGACTCCCTCTATGATCCCTGATGATGATAAAGTTTAGAGGGAAATGTATATATATATAAAATCTCCCTATGTTAGAATGTCAGCATTTTATCCTTGTTTAGTCCTTTATAATTTTTTTCTTCATGTTTACCTTTATATGTTTCTCTAAACTCCTTTGTTTGAACTTTAAACTTTCTGTGCAGCTCAGGTAATTTCATCAGGAATGCTTAGAAATCTTTTGTTTCATTAAAGGTATGTTTTCTCCCTGTATGGTTATACTTATTTTTGCTGAGTTGGTTAATCTTGGTTGTAAACCTTCTGTAATATATTCTAAACTTTCTGCTTCTGTATGGTGCTGGCTGCTAAATTGTTTGTGATTGTGACTGTGGATCCTTAGGACTTGAATTCTTTCTTTGTAACTGCTTAAAGCATTTTTTCTTTAACCTGGAAGCTCAGGATTTTGGCTTTACTATTCCTTGGAGTTTTTATTTTAGGGTTTCTTTCAGGAATGATGAGTGGGTTCTTTCAATTTCTCCTTTTTCATCTTATTTTAAGAGAATAGCAGTTTTCTTTGATTTCTAGAAATATGATATTTTGGCCTTTTTTTGTCGTGGCTTTTTAGGTAGTCCAAAGATCCTTAATTTCCAGGTCACATTTATTTTTCTTAAGGGATACTTTAACATTTTCTTTTCTTTCTTTTTTAACCTTTTGATTCTGCTTCGGTATTTTTTGTTTTCTCATAGTTACTGGCTTTTATTTGACCCATTTTAATTTTCGGGGAGTTTGTTGTTTGGCCAAGGTTTTGTACCTCTTTTGTCAAGGTGTTAATTCTCTTTCAGGTTTTTTCTTCCATAGTTCTTTCTTTTAGTGCACTCATCGGTTTTAAAAATAATTTTTAGTTCTTTATTTTTAACTATTCCTCCATTTCTTTTAAGAATTCTAATTGCTTGTCTCAGGGAGAGAATGACATATATACTAAATGGGATATCTCACCCTGCAGAAGAGTAGGGGGGAAGAGGATGAGAGGATGATGGAGGGGAGGGCATTTTGGGGGGAGGGGAGGTTGAAAGTACCCACTATCAAAGAGGGACAGGATCAAAGTAGGGAATGGACCAGGTCGGGGGTGGGATGGGTGGGAGGGAATTATAAGCAGCCTTTTACAATATATCTACTATGGTAATGTTTTGCATAGCTATACATGTACAACACATACTGAATTGCTCATCTTCCCAGAGGGAGTAGGTGACAAGGGAGGAAGGGAATGGATCTGAAATTCGAGGTTTTAAAATTAAATGTTTCAAATATATAAAAATACTATTATTAATACTATTTTGCATGTAACTGGGAGATAAGATGTGCAGGCATTGGAGCACAGAGATTCACCTTGCCCTAATGGAAAAGTCGAAGGAGGTATGGGAGAAGATATGGGAGAGAGCAGATTGGATCAGGGGATATCCTGTGGGACTGCTATTCTGGGGTGGTAGGTAGGGGAAAAATGGGGAAAAAATTGTAACTCAAAATCTGGCAGAAATGAATGATGTAAACCAGAAGTTAATAAAGCATTTGGAAAAAAAAAAAGAATTCTAATTGGACATATACTGAAGCTTCATTTTTCTTTGAGGTTTTGCTTTGAGGTGTTTTGGAGTCATTCTCATCTTCTTGGTTTGTGAATTGAGTACCCCTATCATCTTAATAATTCTTTATCATAGTGGTATTATTGTTATTATTATTTTGCTCATTCTTCTAGCCTCTTTTCTGACTTTGGACTTTATTAGGGCCAGGCTCTATGCACTTCTGGAGGAAATGTCTGAGCTGGTCCTGTTGCTGCTTTGTTGAGGTTACGTGTTATGTGATTCCAGGCTCTCAGGGATCAGTTCAGCCCAGGGACTATAGTGCTTCAAAGTGGTCTGATCTAGGTCAACATCTTATTGCTGCTCCCTTGGTCTGAGCTCTGAAAGTTTCTGACTTGAGTTGGGT
This sequence comes from Gymnobelideus leadbeateri, assembly GCA_011680675.1. Classification (NCBI taxonomy): domain Eukaryota; kingdom Metazoa; phylum Chordata; class Mammalia; order Diprotodontia; family Petauridae; genus Gymnobelideus; species Gymnobelideus leadbeateri. Next base: position 221,338 of record WOXC01010095.1, on the reverse strand, counting down.
CTGAGCAACAGTAGATTGCTGCTGGACTTTGCCTATTTCAGCCAGTTGGAAAGCTCTACTGATTTAGAATGACTGTAGACTTACCTTTTGTTTAGTATTCCTACCCTGATTATTCCTCTGCAGGCTTTGGATTGGTCTAGAAGCTGGAACTCAAATCCTGCTTGACTTCTAGGTCAGAGCCATACTGTTGCTGCTTGTTTCTGAGCTTTCTCCTTACTTAACTCCTCACATCTGAGTATAGGTCCCTTCTTCAATCTAACTTGAATCTGTAACTGTCTACTATAACTAGTGGACAACAAAGTTGTCACTCCCCTACTCTGCATTAGGTTGTGTACTTGGGCATGGTCCTGGGGTTCTGGAATGCCTCAATTCCATCCTCCATGTCCACAGACTCCTCTGTCTCCCTCTGCTGACTTGGCTGGACAAATGACTTGCTGTGATTTTTTTTTTTCCTTGAAATTCTGATTATGATTCAGTTAAGTGCATCTTCTAGATCTCTTTAGAGCAGTTTTGGGTGGGGAGCTCACTTGGGAACTGCTTTCTGCTACTCCACCATATTGACTCCACCCTCAAAAAAGAGAACTTTTAATAGGGGGATGAGATGTACAAATAAGTATTTGCATAATTTAGAGAGTTGGATTTGTTTTTGTTAATTGTAGGAATCCTTTTATTCTGTTTTAACAAATTAGGGCTTCAGGTTGTTTTTTTTTTTTTAGTTGATATAATTTTCTTTTATAAAACTTTTTATTGATGTCTTTTGGTTTTGTGTCATTTAAATTTTCAAAATGTATACAGATTGACCTTAATTAGGTTGAGAAATTCCGATTGTCTTTTGAAAGCTCTTCATGAAACCTCTATGAGGATAATATAGTGTAAATGATATTAGGACAAATTAATAAGTTAACAAATACATCACTGGCATCATTGGCTTATGTTTTTCAACTTCTACCCATGCTAAATCTGGGGATTCTCTAGACACTCTCCTACTACTTAGGCAATGGCTCCTTTTTACTACTACGTGATTTGTGCACCTTCTAATACTGCTGATCTCAGCAGTATGTGGTTTCATTTCTAGCCTGTAACTAGAGCAAAAGGTTGTTGGCGTCATTCTGAATAAGGTTGTTGTCGTCATTGTTCAGAGTCATTGGTAGATATATTTAGGACATCAGGCAGCTCTGTCAAACAAAGTTATTTCTAGTTGTGTGATACTTTTATAGTACATATTGGAATCTCATCTGAACAAATGGCAGTAAATAAAAATTAATTGTGAAATTAGTCTTACTAAAATTTTTATTCTATTGATTTGGTGAAACTCGTCTCATCCACTGGACTCCTCATTTGAGGGTAAGCAGTACAAATGGTTCATCCTCTCACTTGGGCTAGTTTGGAAATCCCTCAACAGTTATACAAAAGATCTTGTTCCCTAAGTCAAGCTGGCAAATTTAACCTTGTTAAGGGGTATTTTGTTATTGCTCTTTCTGCAAAAACCTAGTTCTCATGACTCGCTTTCCCCCTACTCTCTTAGCTGAGAACTTGACTCATATATTTCATTGAAAAATTGGGACCATTCTTGAAGAGATCCCTCTTCTCCTTTTCTCTTCTTCTCCTCACATCAGTCAGATGCTGTCTGTCACTATCTCCTCATTCACCTCTGTCCCTTCTCCTTGCTAAGACAAATCCCTCTACGTGCACAAGGGATCCTTTTTCATCCTGCTTTCTCTAATCATATTATCCCCTCTATCACCGTAACTCACTAATCTTCAACCTCTGTCTGTCTGCTTGTTATCGATCTTCCTAAAAATGGGTTTGACCATGTCACACTCCTATTCAGTAAACTGCAAGGCCTCTTCATTAACTTCAAGATCAAATATAAAATCTGGTTGCTTTTTGAAGTATTTCATAATCTGGCCCCTTTCTACCATTCTAATCTTCTCATACTTTGCTGTGTTTCTTGAGATTCACTGATACTGTCCTCATTGCTGTTCCCCACCCAGGATTCTTCATCTCCCTGCTCTTTGCTTTTTCAGTGGATGTTCCCCATGCCCAGAATGCTATCTCTCCTTATCTCCAACTCTTGGCATCCCTGGTCCCCTGACTTCCTTCAAGTCTCAGCTAAAATCCCATTTTCTGAAAAAAGCCTGTTCGTGCCTAATTGTAGTTCCTTCCTTCTGAGACTATCTATAATTTACCCTGTATATAGTTGTTTGCATGTGAGTCTCCCCCATGAGAATGAAAATTTCTTAACAGTGGGACTGGTTTTCACTTTTCTTTGTATCTCCTTTACTTCACATAGTAGGCCCTTAATAAATACTTATTTACTGAATGACTGAAAAAGATTGTAAACAGGTCTTATTATTGACAAGGAATTATTAAATTATTTGCTGACAGTTCGATGATGAGAGGGAGGGAATCCCTTAGTTTTTTTTTAATTGGGTTATTTTGGAATTCAAAAATTATTTTATCTTTATCTTTATTTTTTTTACTCCTAAGCAGCTAGCGCCCTAGTTTTAAGCGGTTACTGGTCATGTCTATAACTGACAGCATATTTGGAAGCTAACAAATGAAAAATGACACACAACCAAATGGTATGTTCAGCCAAGTTTAAAATAGACCATCCTCATACCCATGCACATTCCTTGGACTCCTTATATGTCTTCATGTTGGTGCTTATTGGATCAAGAAGTACCTGGGCACTTTAAGCTTCATCAGGGCTAGCATTCTTCTTCTGTCTCTTAATAGCTCTCTGACCTTTGCAAGTCACTTTACCTCTGTGGGCCTCAGTTTCCTCACCTCTAAACTGGAATTAAACTAGTTGATTTTTATGGTTCCGTTCCTACTCTTAATATTTTTATGACTTTGAATATGACTCTTACATGTATTTTTACTTGTATTGTTTGCATGTTTTTCTTGTCAGTTAGTGCCCAAAATCTTGATTCATTAGTAAACTGTAGAAGAATTGGTCTATACTCTGGGTTTCTGTAGTAAGTCTGACTGGACAGTTAAGTACCTTCTTGCTTTCTGCTTTCTCTTAAGAAACATGAGTTCACAAACTGGTTCACTCAAATTATATTATTGTAGTCCTTGAAATTTACCCAGGTTTGCCCCCATTCTGACATTGCTCTTTTTTTCCCCCCAAATGTAGAGCTGCCAAATGCTATTAAATCAACTGAGGGAAATCACTGGAATCCAGGACCCTTCCTTTCTTCATGAAGCTTTGAAGGTTAGTTTAAAGAGTCTTTTTTTAGCAAAGACATTTAGAGAAATCATTGTCCATATTTTAATTTTATCAACAGAGCTATGTAGAAATTAAACCTTGGCAACAATCTACTAAGGGAGGGAGGCTGGTAATCTGTTTGCTGATCAGCACTTTCATACAGTATATCTGAAAAGATTCTGTGTCAGGGAATCAGTGAAGACACTACTCCCACCCAGCCCCAAAACTTCTGGGCAATTAATGTGTGGCTGCTAAACCTATGCTGCCTTCTCCAAAGCAACTAGTACTTACCCAACATCATTTTTGTCTTATTGATGCCCTTCTACTTCCTGCCTCATTTCAAAAAGTTTTCAACTCCTGCTGTAGGTATTCTATATTGGAATTAGAGCACTTGGATAATTTAGCTGACTATTTAGTCTGTTATAAGCAATTACATCTATATGTGTTAGGTTCTTTGACTTGCCTTTTTCCCTTCTGTTGAACCTAAGGAAAATAATTGACCTAGAATAATAAGAACTTGCTAAATGGACAGTTTTTTGATCAGTCTGTCCTTGATTCTTATGCTTTACTACAGAGATTCCCATTTCTTTTCTAGGCTAGTAATGGTGATATAACCCAAGCAGTAAGCCTTCTCACTGATGAAAGGGTTAAAGAACCAAGCCAAGACACCATTGCTGCAGAACCATCAGAAGGAGAAGGAAGTGCTGCCAACAAAGTAGTGCCAACAAGTAGGTAGATCTGGTTATGTTCTTGTCTGTGCTAGCAGAAATGAAGGGGTTTGTGGGTTAAGTCCTTTGTGAAGCATAATTGTTCTAAAAGAACTGAGTAGGATGGTTAGTAGTACTTTGTAAAAGTAAACTAATTTTGAAGGTCTTAGCTAAAATCAACTTTAGCTAGTATTAGAGGTTGTCCAGCTAAAAGTATTTCTGTCAAGCCAATGTTAGTATTGGTATGATGCTCATCTTCTAAAGAAACAAAGTACTGTTGTCTAAATGTTGAAAGACTAATTGAACTGCCGAGGAACTTGTATAGATGGCAAGTATTATTCCCATAGAGGCATAATCTTTATAAAGCCCAGACAATTCTAAATAGGAGTTTAATTGAAAAGTAGTTCAGTTATTATACTCATTTTGAACTTTTCTACATGTTAAATCATTGGAATGAATGAATTACTGTTTTATTTCCATTAGATACCATCAGGTATTAGGTAACTTGGCATTCTAGGCCTTCTATCTGGCTGTACCCTGTCTTTTATAAATGCTTTGTAATTCATTCATTCTGCTGTTTCCCTTCATGAAAGCTTTAATCTAATCAGATTCAGCCCCAATTATTCCATGATCATTTCTTCCTCTGTATTTCGCTTATGCTGTTCACCCTTGCCTAGAGTGCCCCCCCCAACCTAATTCCTACTCATTTAACTCATTTATCAGATGTTTATGTGCAAATCACTGCTAGATTTTGGGTGAGAGACATAAAGGTAACTGAGACATAGTTTGGCTTAAAGCAGTAAAGTCTAGCTAGTGGGAAACATTAGATATACAGCTATGCAATACTATTTCATAATTGCAGAAGAGAATGTAATAAGAGCATATGATAGGTATAGAGTACTCTGGAAAGTCAAAGGAAAGAAAAATCATTTCTAACTGTAAAGTTTAAGGAAGGCTTCCTAGAAAAAATAACATCGGGGTTGGGTATTTAAAAATGGGTGGGAATTAAAACAGTAGAAGTAATAGAGAAAACATAAAAGGCATAGTGATCAGCATGATTGATAAAATAGAAACTGGAAGACGCTGTGTTTAGGATCATAGATTTAGAGCTGGAAGAGCCCTTAGAGGCCATCTAATCCATCTCCTTAATTTTACAGATGTGAGGAAACTGAGACTTAGCGAGGCTAAGTGACTTGCCCATCATCATGCAGGTAGTAAGTGACAGAGCTGGAATTTGAACTCAGGTCTTCTGACTCCAAATCCAGCATTATTTTCACTGCACCAGGGATAATGAATAGGCCTGTTTGGCTCAAGTGTGGCTCATGGAAAAGAGTAATTCGAGGTAAGATTAGAAATATAGTGGGGTGCCAGGTTATTGAGGGCCATGAAGTCAAGATGAAGACACAGGATAAGGAGGACTTTGGTAGGTAGTAAGGAACCATTGAAATGTTTTGAGTAGAGGAATAACATGATCTAGTTCTTGATAATAAGGAAAATTGATCTGGCATTGGCATAAAGGGTGTATTTCTGGGTAAGGTGGTGGAGGGGGAGAGGCTAGAAGAAAGGAAATAATTCAGGCTGTTGTAACCTCCGTGGATACTGAGGTGTAGTAGGGGAATAGAAATGCACAGATCCAAGATATCAGAGGTAGAATTGGCAAGATCTAGTAAGTAAATGGATATGGGAGGTGAGGGAGAGGGAAGACTTGAAGATAAGGTTTGCAGTATGGGTGTCTGGGTAAATTGTGGTGTTATTGGCAGATAGGAGGAAGTCCTGGAAAGCGAGCAGCCTGGTCACTGCTGCTGGCACTACAGCCTCTGCTACTGCCACCCAGAAAAGAAAGGTCTTATCATCAGAATCCAGGCTTGATTGTATAAAATCATTCAACATGAGAAACTAATGGAGTTTGACATTGAAGAAGGAGACATTGCTGTCTGATTGACCACTACCCCCTGAAGATCATGGGACCTTCCCATATGATGTGCAACTGAAACCTTCTGTGTCATCTCCTCCAGTAGAACAGGAACTCCTAGAGAGCACAGACCATCTGACTTTTCTGTTTGTATCCCTAGCACTTAGTGCATAGTAAGTATTTAAGAAATGCTTCATTCAAGTCAACACAGTGAATTTGTTTTGTAGGAGAGAAGAATTGTGCTTTGTACAGACTGAACTTGAGGTGCCATAATAGACATATCTAGACCGAGGTGTCCAGTAATCAGATTGAAAGTTGGATCCTGTATTTGAAATTGAATCTATAGTTTTGAATTTTGTAACCCTAATACTAGTTTAATGAAACAAATGACCATTTGGTGTTTGCCATCAGCAGGGTTATTGGTATGAGGAGAAAGGAAAGACAAATAGAACTTGATCCATGCTCACAAGAAGCTTACAATTTTGTAGGGAAAGAATAATCTCTCAGATGTCATGCAGAAATAGACACAACTATTGGGTAGGAGCTGATGTTGCCCTAGCATTCTTTTCCAGGATGGCAAGGTTCTCATTTAACATGAGAATTTTTCTGTGGCTAATTTGCAGTTTGTAGCAGTTTTTTTTATTCGGTAAAATGGAAGTGGTGATGGCTGTCCTGGAGAAGATTAGTGGAGAGAGGGCCCCTTGACTTTAGAACAGCTGTTTTCAGGAATTTGAAGGGTTTTCATGAAACAGGAATTGTATTTTTTTTTTTATTGGATCTAGAGGGCTGAACAAGGAGCATGAACAAGGTAGATGTTGCAGGGAGTCAAATTTAGGCTTGATTTAAAGGAAAATATGCTGACAAGTCATTATTCTGAAGCAGAATGGACTATTTTGGGAAGAGTAGTGGGTTTCCTCTTATTTGGCGGTTTTCAAGCAGAGCCCTGCTTGTTGGGGATTTTATAGAAGAGACTTAATGTGTGTTGGTCAAGATGATCTTTGAGGTTCCCTCCAGTTCTGAGATTCTGTGAAAATATTATGAGGATTAGTCAAAAGGAGAAGTTAATTCTAGCTGTAGAGAAAATAGCATTTAACCTTGGACTTAAATACCAGTGAGATTTGGTACTGTTGTCTTATATTTTCTTTTTGCCGTGTATATGACTTTTTTCCTAAAACTTTATTGATACCTTGAGAAACAGTCTGCTATACTTCTTTGTATCTCTCCCCTTCACCACCCCCTGCCCCCCTTTCCTCCCCTTTCCCCTCCCCCTCCTCCAGATCTGTTAGTAGAGTTGTAAACTTAATATATAACTTAAATATTTATTGAATGAATGAGTGATAAGGTGAAGCAGATCTCTGATTATCTGATCTAGATCAGAGTTTCAGATGATGACTTCTCTTGCCTTCTAGTAAATAGCTTAAGTTTTCTGCACTCTACTTCAGCTAAAATCAGTCAAAATTTGTATATATGAACAAAACCTTCTAGGCTATACCTATTGCATTAATGATTTTTCATAGTCAAATACATATTGATTACTTGCTAAGTATAGGACACTGTTATGTGCTAGGCATAGAAGATGTGGGAAGACTGGCTTTTGCCATAGAGTTGCTTAAAATCTAGGGAGATTGACATGTTTATAAAAATGTAGAATTAAACTAATGACCATATATGAGTGATGTAGTTAATGTTTTAAGAGTGTAGACAAGGGAGTGATGGTTTTCTGGAGGAAATTGGACTTGAGCTGAGCCTTGAATAAAAGTTACACTTTAGATAAATGGAGAAGTAGGGCTGGGCTAGAACAAAATTTTCTGATGGGCTTGTGAGATTTAAAGGGAGGTAGTAATAGAAGGTGTGAAACAGTGGCCAGAATTATTGTATATTTTCAAGTTAAGCTCCTTTGTAAATACCCTTTTTTCAGTGAAAGCAAAGTTGCTATCAAAATCAACAAAAGCAAGACTAGGACAGTAAATTTTAAATTTGTTCCAACTGGTAGGTGGTGGTAGAAAGGGAGTATATCTTTGCCAGGACTCCACTGGCCCAGAACTTTTCTCTGGGGAGACTGAATGAACTCAGTCAGGTCCTGAGTCTTACATCCCCCTTCTGAAAAAGCAAGTTCTCCACTAAGTTTAGGCCATACTGGAGCCTCAGCATACCTGAGTGCAGAGGCTTAACTCTGGGGGGCTGCTGCCTCCATTGTGTTTTTTCTTTGCCTTTGGGATGCAGTATAATTCAGTGGAAAGTGTTGGATTTAAAGTCAGAGAACTTAGATTCAAATCCTAGATCATCTACATACTAGCCTGCCTCACTTCTTTGGGCAAACACTTATCTCTTTGGGTCTCACTTCTAGGGTCCTTTCCATCTCCTAAGTCTGTGATCCAAAATGACAAATGGTGTGGTGGTTATTTTATATATTATTTGTTGTTATAGGTACTGAAATAAGTAAAAATAAATTCTTGATTTTATTTGAATAAAATATGAGTAAAGATTATTTGTGTCGATTGCTTATGAAAGGGTGAAAGTTTTGGAAACCACTGGGCAAGAGTGAAGAAGTTTGCAAATGGTAAGTCAGGGGTAGGGAACCTGTGGCCGCAAGGCCACATGTGGCTTCGAGGCTACAGGTTCCCTATCCCTGTTAAGTGGAAGAGTAATGATAGTTGACATTTATGTAACACTTCATAAAATACTGCACATATATATCTATATACACATCTCTCTCTCTCTCTCTCTCTATTTATTTATTTACACACACACACACACACACACACACACACACACACACACACACACACACGGGCTAGTAGGTGGTGCAGTGGATAGAGTGCTGGGGCTGCAGTCAGGAGGACCTGAGTTGAAATCTGGCCTCAAGACACTTACTAGCTTTGTGACTCTAGCCAACTTATTTAACCCTGTTTGCATTAGTTCCTCATATGTAAAATGAGCAGAAGGAGGAAACGAATGGCAAACCATTCCAGCATCTTTGCCAAGAAAATACCAAATTGGGTCATGTAGAGTCAGACATGATTGAAACAACTCAACAGCAAACATACACACACATTTATATAATATATGTACACATATGTAGTCATTGTTTCTTTTAGAGATCCTCTGAGGTGTGGGTAGGATAGCTGTTTTTAACTCCATTTTGCAGATGAGAAAACCAAAACAGAGAGAAATTGTATGGTGGTAGAATGGTAAGTCATCATAAATTTGGAGTCACTTTTTTGAACTCTAAAATGAGGGAGTTGAACTAGATTAGTTGTTCTAACCTTTAAGCATAAAAGTTGCTAGTTCACTCTTCCCTCCCCCCAAATTTGGGTACACTTTCCCCTTTCTCCCACCATCACCACATACACATGATAATAATTGTAGACTTAGTATTCGTTGACTGAGAAAATAATGACAAAAAGCTACTGTGAATTTTGTAGTGCTTTTAAATGAATTTGCAGTTCATGAAATATAGCAATATTTCAATTTTAATAATTAATACATGTATGTGGAAAGTGTGTCAAGTCTACTAAGAGTATGTTTACTAAATGATGATTAAAAACAGTAGTATTTATGGCACAAGGAACAAGTAAAAAGTTAGCTAAAATTTTTTTTGGGGGGCGGCACAAAAAGTCAGTTTTTAAACTATGTCTGAAGTTTTAGAAAGTATTTGTGGTTTAAAAAATTAATTTTAAATTAAGTTTTTTTCCTTACATTTTAAGTTCTGAACTGTCTCCCTCCCTTCCCATCTGCACTAGAAAAGGCCATCATCTGTCTCTCATGCACGCACGCACACACACACATACACACACACACACACACACACACACGAGCAAAATCATGCTGTGAAATACTTCTATATCTTTTCTCTGGAGGTAGATAGCTTCTTCTTTCATAGGTCCTTGTTGATTTGAGTATAATACTCAGAATAATTTAGTTGTTCACAATTGTTCTTCAAACAGTATTGCTGTTACTATATACAGTGTTCTCTTGGTTCTGCTCATTTAGTTCATTTTTATTTCATGCAAGTCTTTACATGTTTTTCTAAAATCAACCTGTTCATTATATTCTATCACAATCATATATGACAACTTGTTTAGCCATTCTCAAATTGGGCATCCAATAATTTTCAGGTCTTTGCTTCCACAAAGAGAGCTGCTATAAATATTTTAGAACATAAGGGTTCTTTCTTTTTTTCCCTGATTACCTTGGGAAACAGAGCTAGTATTAATAGTGTCTCAGTTTTTCCACCTCCCCGCCAACATGTCTTTTTCCCCTTCTATCATTTTAGCCAATCTGATGTGTATGAGATATCTTAAAGTTGTTTTAATTTGTATTTCTCTAATCAGTGGTTTAAAGCATTTTGCAATATGACTATATATATCTATATCTATATAGATATAGATATAGATATATGACTTTGATTTCTTCATTGAAAAACTGCCTCTTCATATCCTTTGACCATTTATCAGTTGGAGAATGATATATTCTTATAAATTTAACATGATTCTCTACATTTGAGATATGAGACTTTGATCTGAAAAGCTATAAATTTTTTCCCCAATTTTCTCCTTTCCCTTCAATCTTGTCTACATTGGTTTTATTTGTACAAAACATATTTAATTTAATATAATCAAAATTATCCATTTTACATCTCCTATTCATTTTTAATAGTATTTTCCCCTAATTGCATGTCAAGAAAATGTATAGTATTTTAGTATTCATTTTTACAAGATTTTGAGTTCTAATTTTTTCTCCTTCCTTCCCCTCCCCCTTCCAAAATGGTGGGCAATCTGATATCAGTAATACTTGTGCTATCATGTAAAACACATTTGCATATTAGTCAAAGTTGTGAAAGAAGAAACAGATCAAAAGGGAAAAAAACCATGAAAAGAATTAAGTTAAAAAATATATATGCTTTGATCTGCATTTAGTGTTCATCAGTTCTTTATCTGGATGTGGATAGCATTTTCCTTCTTGAGTCCTTTGTACTTCTCTTAGATCTTGTGTGTCTACAAAGAGCTGAGTCATTCATAGTTGATCATCAGACAGTGTTGCTGATACTATGTACAATATTTTCCTGGTTCTGCTCATTTCACTTTGCATCAGTTTGTACAAGTCTTACCAGGTTTTTTGGAAATATGCTTGTTCATTATTTCTTATTGCTCAGTAGTATTCTGTTACATTCATATACCACAGCTTGTTCAGCCATTCCCCAGTTGATGGGTATCCCTTCAATTTCTAATATTTTGCCACCACAAAAAGGACTGCTATAAATATTTTTGCACATGTAGGTCCTTTACTCTTTTTTATGATGTCTTTGGGATACAGACATAGTAGTGGTATTTCAGGATCAAAGGATATGCACAGTTTGGCTACCCCTTGGGCATAGTTCCAGATTCTCTCCAGAATGGTTGGATCAGTTCACAACTCCACCCACAGTTCATTAGTGTCCCAGTTTTCCCACATCCTCGCCAACATTTATCATTTCTCTTTTTTGTCATATTAGCCAATCTGATAGGTGTGAAGTGGTATCTCAGAGTTGTTTTAATTTGCATTTCTCTAATCAGTAATAACTTAGAGCATTTTTTCATATACCTATAGATAGCTTTGATTTCTTCATCTGAAAAGTGTCTGTTCATATCCTTTGACCATTTATCAGTTGGGGAATGACTTATATTATTATAAATTTGACCCAGTTCTCTATATATTTGAGAAATGAGGCCTTTATCAGAGATACTTGCTGTGAAGATTGTTTCCTAGCCTTTTGTTTTCCTTCTAATGTTGGTTACATTGGTTTTGTTTATAAAAAAGCATTTTAATTTAATATAATCAAAATTATCTATTTTACATTTTGTAATGTTCTCTATCTCTTGTTTGTTCAAAATTCTTCCCTTTCTCATAGATCTGATTGGTAGACTATTCCTTGCTCTTCTAATTTGCTTATGGTGTCACTCTTTATGTCTAAATCATACACCCATTTTGACATTATCTTGATATACTTTGTGAGATGTTGGTCTATACCTAGTTTGTATCCTGTTGTTTTCTAGTTTTCTCGGCAGTTTTTGTTAGAAAGTGAGTTCTTATCCCAAAAGCTGGGGTCTTTGGGTTTATGAAATAATAGGTTACTATGGTCACTGTGTCTTATGTACCTGATCTATTACACTCATTCTATTTGTAAGCCAGCACCAGATAGTTTTGATGATTACTGCTTTATAACATAGTTTGAGACCTGGTCTTGCTAGGCCACCATCCCTTGTATTTTTTTTTTTTTTTGTTGTTCTCTTGATATTCTTGACCCTTTGTTCTTCCAGATGGATTTTGTTGTTATTTTTTTTCTAGCTCTATCAAATACTTTTTTTGGTAATTTGGTATGACACTGAATAAGTAAATTAGTTTAGGCAAAATTGTCATTTTTCTTATATTAGCTCAGCCTACCTATAGGCAATTAATATTTTTCCAGTTGGGTAGATGTGACTTTATTTGTGTGAAAAGTGTTTTCTAATTGTATTCATATAGTCGCTGGGTTTGTCATGGTAGGTAGACTCCCAAATGTTTTATATTGTTTACAGTTATTTTAAATAGAATTTCTCTTCCTATCTCTTTCTGCTGGGGTATGTTGGTCATATAGAGAAAGGTTAATGATTTGCTAAAGTTGTTAATTATTTCAAGTATTGTTTTAGTTGGTTCTCTAGGGTTCTCTAAGTATACCATCATATCATCTCTAAAGAATAATAGTTTTGTTTCTTCATTGCCTGTTCGAATTTCTTTGATTTCTTTTTCTTCTTTTATTATTATGACTAACATTTCTAGTACTGTATTGAATAATATCAGTGATAATGGCCATCCTTGCTTCATCCCTAATCTTTTTTGGGAAGGCTTCTAGCTTATACTCATTATAGATAATGCTTGTTGATGGTTTTAGATAGATACTGCTTATCATTTTAAGGGATAGTCCCTTTGCCTCTCTAAGATTTCTAATTGAAATGGGTGCTATGTTTTTTCAAAAGCTTTTTCAGCATCTTTTGAGGTAATCATATGATTTCTTTTGGTTTTGTTTTTCATATTGTCAGTTATGTTAATAGTTTTCCTAATATTGAACCAACCCTGTATTCCTCATATATTGTCATATTGTCATAATTGTCATATTGTGTAATCCTTGCTGTAATAACATTGCTGGTATTCAACATTTTGCATCAATATTCATTAGGGAAGTTAGTTTATAATTTTCTTTCTGTTTTAACCCTTCTTGGTTTAGGTATTAGCACTCTATTTGTGTCACAAAAGGAGTTTGGTAGGACTCTTTCTTCACCTATTTTTCCAAATAGTTTATATAGTATTAGAATTAATTGTTCTTTAAATAGTTGTTAGATTTCACTCGTGTACTCTACTCTTTGAAAGTATTTGACATTTCATTTGTTTTGTTCATCCCTCCTCTCCTTAATTGCCTCTGATATTCTAGCTTTGGTGAACTGTTCAGTTAGCATTTTAATCAGACATCAGCAAAAAGGTCTTTAACCTATGCTGTTTGTTTTTCAAGCTATTGGAGTGTAGAGAGTAGGGAGGGAGGCAAGAAGAAAGGCAAATTTTGGATTATTTTTCTAATGTTTGCCTGTAAGAAAAAAATTCCCTGGGCTGGTTAGGTGGTGCAGTGAGTAGAGTGCTGGCCTCGGAGTCAGGAGGACCAGAGTTCGGATCTGGCCTCAGACCTGTAGCACACACACAAAAAAAACCTAGCTGTGTGACCTTGGGCAAGTTACTTAACCCCAATTGCCCTCCAAAAAGAAAAAAAAAGAAAAAAAATCGCCATATTCTAGTTGTTCATAAACCCTTAGAAGTAATATTAACTATTTTGTTCTTTTTTGCCATGAACACTAAAGTATTATTGGCATGAAGTTTAATGTTAAAGAAGAGCTTGTAAACTGCTCCTTGCTAGTTAAAATCAAGATGGGATATACTAAAATTAAATTGAGGCACAGTGTTTTCAGTTTTAGAAACTAAGGTTTGTGGGTTTTCTGAGGCCTGTGAGTAAAAAAGGAACTCTTTTTTTTTTGCTTTTTGGAGGGGGGAAGGCAACTTGTCCAAGGTCAGATGGCTAGTAAGTGTTAAGTGTCTGAGGCCCGATTGGAACTCAGGTCCTCCTGACTCCAGGACTGATACTCTATTCACTGCACCACCTAGCCTCCCCCCAAAAGTAACACCATCCCCTTTTTTTTTTGCTTTTTGGAGGGTGGAAGGCAGGGCAGTGCTCTGTCCATTGTGCCACCTAGACACCCCAAAAGTAACTCTTTTTTTAAACTTCCTTAAAAATTTATTTTTACTTTTCAACATTCGTTTCCACAAGATCTTGATTTAGTTTTTTTCTCCCTGTCTTTCTCCTACCCCAAAATAGCAAGCCTACTGAATACCCCTTCCTCCAATCTGTTCTCCCTTATATCTTCCCCCATCACCTGCTAACTTTCTAGTAGGGCAAGATAGATTTCTATACCCCAGTGCCTATATATCTTATTTCACAGTTGCATGTAAAAAACAAACAATTTTTTTTTTAACATTTGTTTTTAAAACTTTAAGTTCCGGATTTTTCCCCTTCTTCCCTCCTCACCTGCCCCCACTGGGAAGATAAGCAATTCAATATAGGTTGTACATGTGTAGTTACCCAGATCATTTCCATAGTAGTTGTATTGTGAAAGACTAACTATATTTCCCTCCATCCTATCCTGCCCTGCACTTATTCTCTTTTCTCCTTTGACCCTCTCCCTTTTCAAAAGTGATTGCTTCTAATTACCCTCTCCCCCAATCTGCCCTCCCTTCTGTCATTTCCCCTCTTATTCCCTACCCACCTATTTTCCTGTAGGGTAAGATACCCAATTGAGTGTGTATGTTATTCCCTCCTTAAGCCAAATTCAATGAGAATAAGGTTGTCCCATTCCCTTTCACCTTCCTGCTCTTTCCCTCATTGTAACTGTTTTCTCTTGACTCTTTTATATGAAATATTTTGCCCTAATCTCTCTCTCCCTTTCTCATTCTCCCAATGAATTCCTCTCTCACATATTAATTTTATTTTTTATATATCATCCCTTCATATTCAACTCATCCTATGCCCTCTATGTATACATGAACATACATGTGCCCATACTCACATATATATGTACATATACATCCTCCTATACATGCACATATATGTATGTGTACACACACACACACACACACACACACCCTTCAGCTATCCTCATACTGAGAAAAATCTTGAGTTATAATTACCATTTTTCCATGTAGGAATATAAATAGTTCAGCTTTAATAAGTTCCTTATGATTTCATTTTCCTGTTTACCATCTCATGCTTCTCTTGTTTCTTGTATTTGAAAGTCAGATTTTTTGTTCAGCTCTGGTTTTTTCATCAAGAATCCTTGAAAACCCTCTATTTCATTGAATGACCATATTTTCCCCTGTAGCATTATACTCAGTTTTGCTGGGTAGGTGATTCTTGGTTTTAGTTCTAGCTCCTTTGACCACCAGAATATCATATTCCAAGCCCTTTGATCCCTTAATGTAGAAGCTCCTAAGTCTTGTATTATCCTGATTGTGTTTCCATAATACTCAAATTGTTTCTTTCTGAGTGCTTGCAATATTTTCTCCTTGATCTGGGAACTCTGGAATTTGGCTATGATATTCCTAGGAGTTTTCTTTTTGTGATCTTTTTCAAGAGGTGCACAGCGAATTCTTTCAATTTCTACTTTGCCCTCTCGTTCTAGAATATCAGGACAATTTTGCTTGATAATTTCTTGAAAGGCTCTTTTTTTTTTGTCATGGCTTTCAGGTAGTCCAATAATTTTAAAATTATCTCTCCTGGACCTATTTTCCAGGTCAGTTTTTTTTCTAATGAGATATTTCACATTGCCTTCTATTTTTTCATTTGTTTGGATCTGTTTAATAGTATCTTGATTTCTCATCAAGTCATTAGCTTCCATTTGCTCCAATCTAATTTTGAAGGAATTATTCTCTTCAGTGAGTTTTTAAAATTCCTTTTCTATCTGGCAAATTCAGCTTTTTGGAGGGCAGTTGGGGTTAAGTGACTTGCCCAATGTCACATGGCTAGTTTGTGTCTGAGGCCAGATTTGAGCTCAGGTTCTCCTGACTCCAGGGCTGGTGCTCTCTTCATTGCACCACCCAGCCACCTCTTTTTGGGCCTCTTTTGCCATTTGAGTTACTTTTTAAGGTGTTATTTTCTTCAGTGTATTTTTGGGTCTCCTTTAGCAGGCTGTTGACTTGCTTTTCATTATTTTCTTGCATCATTCTCCATTTCTCTTCCCAGTTTTTCCTCTGCTTCTCTGACTTAATTTTCTTTCTTTCTTTCTTTCTTTTAATTTAAAAGGTGGATTTTATTACCGTGGAACACCGCGGGACTGTCAGGGTACATGGTCACCCAAATCAGACGGCACTTTTGCATAGACAGTGTGTAGGTTTTATAGAGGTTCCATAGCCAGGTTATGTAAGCTGTGGTTACAGTGATGTAAGCTGAAACTCCAATGATTGGTCAGTGTACACTTGAAACTACAATTAGTGGTTGGTCAGTATACATTTGAATCTCCCCCTGGTGCAGAAACCCTAGGCTGGGTCTCCCACTCACAGATTAATCAAGGGTAAGCAAGGGATGGGGGTTCTGCCTGTTTACAGATTAAGCAAGGTAGAGTTCTGTTTTACAAATCAATGAAGGAAAGGTTGGGCTGCCTGTTTTACAAATCAAGGAAAGGGTGAGTGGATTTGTGTCTGACATTCGGGAAGGGCAAAGTGACAAATCAAAGAGGGAAGGGCAGAGTGGAGCTGGGTCCAACATTCCCTACTCTTTCTTGTAGGTATGTCAAACCTTTGACATAGCTGGGTTCACATCTAGGGGTTACATCTAGATTACCCAATTCTGTTCCTAAAGGATGGGGGGGGGTCCCTGATAATTAACATTGATGGAGTTAACACTGGATTTAAGGAATCGTAGAAAACAATGAGATAGGGTCCTATAATTAGGGCTAAGATCAGGAGGAGAGGTTAATACCAATACTAATACCAAGGCTGATATCAGTTTAGTGAGTTAGGGGGATGTTCCAGGGGAACAGGGACTGATACCCGTTCTCAGAATTTTCCAGCTCCCTCTGCCCATTAGCAATATTCTGGCTTACCAACTTCAGACTCTCCCTCACCACTCCAGAGTTGTTTGCACAGAAGCAACAAGCCTCACCAAGGACTGCACACAGGCCACCCAGTTTAAGAAGGTCAAGGCCTCTGCAGTTCTGAAGAACCACCTCTGCCAGAGTCCACTTGTCTTTCCAGGGCTGAGATGGACTGCTCTATGTGGGAGAGGTCAATATTTACCTGTGTACTTAAGGCCTGATAGTTGGCCTCCCCCTTAATCAAGGCTGCCATCCCAGTCGCTGCAGAACCCACAAGGCCCAAGCCCACTGAGATGGGAATGAGGACTGGTACTGTCTGCCTTAGGTGGTGGCTCAGTTGCCCTTCTGGGAAGAGTAATGCCAACCTTGTTCACCTGGGAGAAGGGTGACTCGGGGAATTATGGCCACTAGGATACACAGGGGGCCCTCAGTGTGTTGTTGTCTGAGGAACACTGTAGCAGAGACATACTGGGTAAGGCTATTGTGGCATGCCCACCAGGCTCCTAGAGGGGCAAGGAAGTAGTCTGAGCTAGAGACCTGAATCATGTGGGTTTTTCCCACAACCTGAACTATACTGAGAGCTGGATAAAGGGGTGCTGGATGATATGAGGCAGAAACCTGTTCCCTGTACATTCCCAAGGGAGAGCCTTGGGTGGTCCCAGTCACAATTCTGTGTTGGAAATGGGAGTGACTGAGGCATTTAGTGCCACCCCTACATAGTAAGGAGGCTGGGGTCAACACAAATCCAGAAATCTTTTCCCAACATGTGGTTAGAGCTGTTAAGTGTTTTATGAACAGCTGACAGAAGGGCAATTAAAGGGACCTGATAATTTCGAGATTCCTGAATCTTTGAAGATGAGGGGGGCGTATGACCTGACAGGCGCCCATGTGGTGACAGCTGGTATTGTGATTTGGATATCGGGGCCCCCTATTGGGGCGGGGATAGCCAATTCCCCTATGGGACCAATGGGGTGGCGATCAGGCAGGGGTACAGGTGGCTTTTTGATTATAGTCAGTACTAAGGTCTATCCCACCTGCGCTCCCTCCTCCCCTTCGGGGACTATGATTCCCAGGACTTGAGAAACCGGGGTTCCCCAGGCAGGGCGAGAGGGATTTTGAATGGTGAGATTTGGGCATGGGTTGCTAGGGGGTAGACACAATTGTATGGATTCGGAACAATGGGTCCAGTCCCTCACTACCACCTGCCTAGTAGCACAGGGAGGCACCAGGACTAAGAGAGGGGAGGTGGTAAGCTGTGACACAAGCACAGGTGCACGGACATCCTGTATCTGAACAGAGTACGTAACCTGCATCTACTGGTGGGCCCCCAAATAGTCCAGTTCTGGGGAACAGGGAGTTGAGGGGTAGCTGTGTGCTCCAGTTCTGGAAAAGTCCAGGATTGTCCATTACCTGTGGTTAACACCCAGGTATAGCTTGGTCTGGGGGCATGGGGATTGTGGGGGACCCTGCAAGGAGGTAAAAGGGGAATCAGGGAGAGGATCAGATAGTCTTAGCTTTAGGGGGTGCTCATGGACTTCTGTTTTCCATTCTGAGGTGACAGCAGGCTTCACTCTGGTGCAATGGAGTCATGTGGGAATAGAGTCCACTTTGACAGCAGTAGGTGTAGTGGGGATCATGACATGTGGTCCCTTCCACCTTGGCTCCAGACCATGAATTTCTTTTTACCAGCACAGAATCCCCAGGTTGAAACAGGTAAGCTGAGTTGGAACTCGGGATCGGGATCAGGAGAGCTGAGGGAAGCAGTTTTTTCTGAATCGCCTGCAGACCCTGAAGGAACCCTCAAACTGGAGGTCCTGGATCCACGAAAAGCCGAATGAGGAGCAAGTTGGAATCAAGAGGCAGGCGCAATCTTCCTTTCTCAAGACCTGGGGCCCTGGAATGTCATCAGGGGCTAGCCCCCCTAGGGCTCAGGGAGAGCATATGCCTACCTCCGGAGGCTGAGAGCTCTTCTTATTTGGGGATCTTTGGGGTGACACAGAACACCCCAAATCTCGCTGGGGCCTCCAAATGTTGTGCCTTAATAAAAGTGAGACAAGGGAGTAGAAACAGCTCGTCCAAGCCTCTCTGCCCCCAGATTCTCCACAAACTATGTAAAAAAGGACTCTGAAAATCTTCTGGAGCCCCAGCACCCACAGAACGACACAGAGAAGCTAACCTCCCGCTGAGGACAGCCCAGCACCCTGCAGGAAGGACCAGCGCAGTGGTCTGGGAGCTGGCAGCGCGCAGAGTGCAGGAGCCAAGCCGAGCCCAGGTCCACGTGAGCCGAGGTTTTAGCCCCAGGGCGGCAGGGCCAGCAGCCGGCTGGAGGAACCCCAGAACACCAGGAACTGTGGAGACGCCAGAATTATCAACATAGACTTGCCTAGGACAAAGTAAGAGGTTAGTGTCCTATGGACTTTGGGACCTGTATTTGGGGAATGCGCCAGCTCCCTCCCCTGGGGGCTAGAAGCCGCTGAGGAGACACGCCATTTTGTAGTTTTCAGAGGCATTTCCGGCTCCCAGCCTACAAATCGTGGGGAGATCCAGCGATCAGTCTTGGGGGGTAATCGCTCTTGCTTTAACCTCCCTGGATCTGGATTGTGATCTAGGGTGGAAGTCGTGGGTGGGTTTACAGCTTGCCAGAAACGGAAGTTGCCCCCGACACGTTCGGGACGAAAATTCCTCTATCTGGCCTTAAAGCCATAGTGTGGCAACAAGCCCAAAAGTCAAGCAATTAAGTGGCAACATGCCAAGGCAAAGGAAACAGAAAAATGCAACCCTAGACTCCTATTTTGGGGGGATAGAGCGGGAAAAGGACTGTGAGGTCAGAAGTCCTGCTCCAAAAGCCCCAGGGGAAAACATGAGTGGGTTGCAGGCCATAGAGGACCTTAAGAAGGACTTTAAAAATCAAATAAGAGAAGTGGAGGAAAAATAGGAAAGAGAAATGAGAAGGTTGCAGGAAAAGTATGAAATGAGGGTCAACAGCCTGAATGAGGAAAACAACACCTTAAAAAATAGACTAACTCAAATGGCAAAGGAGGCCCAAAAGGGCAATGAGGAGAAGAATGCCTTAAAAAGTCGAATTTGCCAGATGGAAAAAGAATCTCAAAAGCTCACTGAGGAGATTCATTCCTTCAGAGTTAGACTGGAGCAAATGGAAGCTAATGACTTTATGAGAAATCAAGATGCTGTTAAGCAGATCCAAACAAATGAAAGAATAGAAGGCAATGTGAAATATCTCATGGAAAAACCACTGACCTGGAAAATAGATCCAGGAGAGATAATTTAAAAATTATTGGACTACCTGAAAGCCATGATCAAAGAAAGAACCTAGAAATCACCCTTCAAGAAATTCTCAAGGAAAATTGCCCTGATGTTTTAGATCCAGAGGGCAAAATAGAGGTTGAAAGAATCCACCGATCACCTCCTGAAAAAGATCCCAAAAACAAAACTCCCAGAAATATTATAGCCAGGTTCCAGAATCCCCAGATCAAGGAGAAAATACTACAAGCGGCCAGGAAGAAACAATTTCAATATTGTGGAAACACAATCAGAATAGCCCAGGACCTGGCAGCTTCTACACTGAGGGATCGAAGGGCATGGAACATGATATTCCAGAGGGCAAAAGAGCTGGGAATGAACCCAAGGGTCACCTACCCATCAAAACAGTATTTTGTTTCAGGGGAAAATATGGTCATTCAGTGGAATAGAGGACTTTCAAGCATTCTTGAGGAAAAAACCAGAATTGAATAGAAAATTTGACATCCAGACACAAGAAGGAAGAGATGCCTGAGAAGGCAATCAGGGAAAAGAAATCAAAAGGAACTTATCAAAGTTGAACTATTTACATTCCTATATGGAAAAGCAATAACTGTGACTGATGATATCTTTCCCACTATGAAAATAATGGAAGAAGGGGTGTGGTCATATGAATACATATGTGAATGTGTGTGTATATGGTTACAGTTATATATGGATAGAGGGAATAGGTTGATTTTGTTGGGAAGGGAGAATACTCAAGGGATGAAATTATGAGGTGAGAGAGGAAAGTGGCAAGAGGAGATGGGGAGAGACATGGTAGGGTAAACTATCTCATGTAGGGGAAGTGGGTGCAAAGGAGGGGAGAATAAGGAAGGCTAAAAAGGCAAAACCACATTCACATTGAATTTGGTTCAGGGAGAAAATGACATACATACTAAATGGGATATCTCAACCTGCAGCAGGATAGGGGGAAGGGGGATGAGAGGAGGGATGATGGATGGGAGGGCATCCTTGGGGGGAGGGGAGGTTGGAAGTACTCACTATAGAAGAGGGACAGGATCATGTAGGGAATGGACCAGGTGGGGGGTGGGATGAGTGGGAGGGAATTATAAGCAGCCTTGTACAATATATCTACTATGATAATGTTTTGCACAGCTAGACATGTACAACATATACTGAATTACTTATATACCAAGAAGGAATGGGTGACAAGGGAGGAAGGAAATGGATCTGAAATTCAAGGTCGTAACATTAAATGTTTCAAATATATATATAAATACTATTATTAATACTCTTTTGCCTATAATTGGGAGATAAGATGTGCAGGCATTGGGACACAAAGATTCATCTTCCTCTAATGGAAAAGTCGATGGGGGTATGGGAGAAGGTATGGGAGAGAGCAGATTGGAGGAAGTGATATCTTGTGGGACTGCTATTCTGGGAGGTTGGGTAGGGGAATAATGGGGGGAAATGATTGTAACTCAAAATCTGGTGGAAATGAATGATGTAAAACAGAAGTTAATAAAGTATTTGTTTAAAAAAATAAAAGTGAGACAAAAGATCCCCAAGATTAAATTTAAAAGGTGGATTTTATTACTGCAGAACATCACGGGACTGTCGGGGTACATGGTCACCCAAATCAGACAGCCTTTCTGACTTAATTTTCAACATTATTTTTGAGCTCCTCCATGGCTTGCAACTAGTTCATATTTTTCTTAGAGGCTTTTGATGCAGGAGCTCTGACTTGGGTGTTTTCTTCCCATTCCATGTCTTGATCCTTTTTGTCCCCAGAAAAGGATTCTATGGTCTGTTTGTGCTTCCTCTGCTTTCTCACATTGGCAGCCAATTATTTGACTTTTGAGCTCTTTGCTACAGTAGAACTGTGCTTCCAGAATGGAGAGAGTTTTGTCCCAAATCACTGTTGTCTTTGCAGCTGCCAGAGTATTGAGAGCCCCCACAAGCTCAGGCCACACACCCCAGGACCCAAGACTGTGATCCAGATTGAAGCAGATTAAAGCAAGAGTGATTACCCTCTGAATGGTTGCTTGGTCCCCCTACAATCTGTAGGTCAGGAGTTTCTTAGGCAACCATACAGGGCTGCTGCTGCGCCTCCACCACTTTTCTCCCCAGGGGCAGGGGCCAGACTGTTCTCTTTTGTGTCCCCCCCTCCCCATTCCAAAAGAGTTCCACGCTGACCTTTTACTTTGTCTTTGGCGTTTATGGGTTGAGAAGTCTGGAAACTTCCATAGTGGTTAACTCTCCTGAAGTCTGCTCTGGCTGCTGCAGATCAGGGCCACCCTGGGGCCAGAACTTTAGCTCACAGAGGACTGTGCTTGGCTCCCAGTACACTGCTATTGACCCTTCCTGTCTGCCTGCCAGGCTGTCTTCAGCAGGAGATTTGTTTCTGTCACTTTGTGGGTTCTGTAGCTCTAAAGCTTGTTTAGAGTAATTTTTTACATGTATTGAAAGTGATTGGAGCAGGAGCTCATGCCAAGTTTGTGCTTCTACTCTACCATCTTGGCTCTGCCCCCCTCCAAAGTAACTCTTGATATAAAAAATAAGAGTTGATGTGTTGAGTCCTTATGGACTATGAAACTCCTTTTTGTGATTTGATAGTTTTTGGATCCTGTAATCCAACTGCATACTGTCTACTAGTTACGCGATCAGTAAGAGCCAATAATACCTAAATTACATGTAGATATATCTATTATCTAAACTCTAGATTTACATTATTTTATTTTTTAAAGATAAGTATTTACACAGAACTAGCTTAATCAGTTTATTAGCCTGATTGTAGGGATAGGAGTAATGGAAAAATTCAGTTTCCTCATCTGTAAAATAAATTGATTGCACTAGAAGTCTTCTGATCTTTTCCAAGTCTAGGTCTATGATCCTCTGAACTCAGGCTAATTTTCATGTGGCTAACCTTTGAATTGAAGGCTTTTTTCTTAAAGTGTCATTGATTTATTCCTAAAAATTGTGTAACTATAATTTTAAAAATTAAATTATTATGTTTTACTATATATTTTCCGGGTTACTATATCAGTGACTGATTACTTTTTAATTTATCCATTTTTTAAAAAACGATGGTCATGTCAATTCAGCGAACATTTCTTTTTTTTTATTTTAATTTTAAACAAATGTTTTATTAACTTCTGGTTTACGTCATTCATTTCTGCCAGCTTTTGAGTTACAATTTTCTCCCCATTTTTCCCCTACCCACCACCCCAGAATAGCAGTCCCACAAAATATCCCCTCGTCCAATCTGCTCTCTCCCATATCTTCTCCCATATCCCCTTCAACTTTACCACCAGGGTGAGGTGAATCTCTGTGCCCCAATGCCTGAACATCTTATCTCCCAATTACATGCAAAATAGTATTAATAATAGTATTTATATTTATTTGAAACATTTAATTTTAAAACCTCGAATTTCAGATCCATTCCCTTCCTTCCTTGTCAGCCATTCCCTCTGGGAATATGAGCAATTCAGTATGTGTTGTACATGTATAGCTATGCAAAACATTACCATAGTAGATATATTGTAAAAGGCTGCTTATAATTCCCTCCCACCCATCCCACCCCCCACCTAGTCCATTCCCTACTTTGATCCTGTCCCTCTTTGATAGTGGGTACTTTCAACCTTCCCTCCCCACAACATGCCCTCCCCTCCATCATCCCCCTTCCCCCTACTCTCCAGCAGGGTGAGATATCCCAATTAGTATGTATGTCATCCTCTCCCTGAGCCAAATTCAATGAGAATATGGTTTTGCATTTTTGCCTTCCTATTCTCCCCCTCCCTTGCAACCACTTCCCCTTGCTTCTTCTACGTGAGATAGTTTACCCTACCCCGTCTCTCCCCATCTCCTCTTGCCACTTTCCTTTCTCACCTCATAACTTCACCCCTTAAGTGTCATCTCTTCCCACCAAATTCAACCTGTGCCCTCTATCCATGTATAACTGTAAACATATATACACATATTCACATATATTTTCATATGCCCATATATGCTTCTTCCATTATTTTCATACTGAGAAAGGTTTCATCAGTCATAGTTATTGTTTTTCCATGTAGGAATGCAAATAGTTCAACTTTGATAAGTTCCTTTTGATTTCTTTTCCCTGATTACCTTCTCAGCCATCTCTTGCTTCTTGTGTCTGGATGTCAAATTTTCTATTCAACTCGGGTTTTTTCCTCAAGAATGCTTGCAAGTCCTCTATTCCACTGAATGACCTATTTTCCCCTGAAACAAAATACTCAGTTTTGCTGTGTAGGTGACCCTTGGGTTCAGTCCCAGCTCTTTTGCCCTCTGGAATATCATATTCCATACCCTTAGATCCCTCAGTGTAGAAGCTGCCAGGTCCTGGGCTATTCTGATTGTGTTTCCACAATATTGAAATTGTTTCTTCCTGGATGCTTTTAGTATTTTCTCCTTGATCTGGGGATTCTGGAACCTGGCTATAATATTCCTGGGAGTTTTCTTTTGGGGATCTTTTTCAGGAGGTGATCTGTGGATTCTTTCAACCTCTGTTTTGCTTTCTGGGTCTAAAACATCAGGGCAATTTTCCTTGAGAATTTCTTGAAGGGTGATTTCTAGGTTCTTTCTTTGATCATGGCTTTCAGGTAGTCCAATAATTTTTAAATTGTCTCTCCTGGATCTATTTTCCAGGTCAGTGGTTTTTCCCATGAGATATTTCACATTGCCTTCTATTCTTTCATTTGTTTGGATCTGCTTAAAAGCATCTTCATTTCTCATAAAGTCATTAGCTTCCATTTGTTCCAGTCCAACTCTGAAGGAATGAATCTCCTCAGTGAGCTTTTGAGATTCTTTTTCCATCTGGCAAATTTGGATTTTTAAGGCATTCTTCTCCTCATTGCCCTTTTGGGCCTCTTTTGCCATTTGAGTTAGTCTGTTTTTCAAGGTGTTATTTTCCTCAGTTAAGCTGTTGACCCTCATTTCATAGTTTTCCTGAATCCTTCTCATTTCTCTTCCCAATTTTTTCTCCACTTCTTTTATATGATTTTTAAAATCCTTCTTAAGGTCCTCTATGGCCTGTAACCTGCTCATATTTTCCTTTGGGGCTTTTGGAGCAGGATTTCTGACTTCACAGTCCT
This sequence comes from Gymnobelideus leadbeateri, assembly GCA_011680675.1. Classification (NCBI taxonomy): domain Eukaryota; kingdom Metazoa; phylum Chordata; class Mammalia; order Diprotodontia; family Petauridae; genus Gymnobelideus; species Gymnobelideus leadbeateri. The sequence continues at coordinate 195,983 of WOXC01010095.1, read as the reverse complement.
CCTCCTGTTCCGTGCTTCGATCCTCTTTGCCCCCAAAATAGGAGTCTAATGTTGCATTTTTCTGTTTATTTTGTTTCCTTTGCCTAGGCATGTTGCCACTTAATTACTTGACTTTTGGGCTTGTTGCCACAGTAGGGCTCTGGCACCAGACAGGGGAGCTTCCGACCTGAAAGTTGGGGTCTTCACAACTGATACCCACCCCAGACCTTCCCCCCCCACCCAGATCACAATCCAGATCCAAGCAGGTTAAAGCAAGAGCAATTAACCCCCAAGACTGATTGCTGGATCTCCCTACAGTTCGCAGGCCAGGAGCTGAAGCCACCACTGGAGCTGCAAAATGGCGAGTGTGCCTTGTCTCCTCAGAGGCTTCTAGCCCCCGGGGGGAGGAAGCTGACATGTTCCCCAAATACTGGTCCCAAAGTCCATAGGGCACTAACCTCTCACTTTGTCCTAGGCATGTCTGTATTGATAATTCTGGAATTGCCACAGCTGCTGTTGTTCTGGGGTGTCTTGGGCCGGCTGCTGGCCTGGCCGCCCTGTGGCTAGAACTGCAGCTCACGTGTACCTGGGCTTTCTCCCGCGGGGTCTGGAGCGAGAGCACCTTGGTAGTGCTGTTTCGACTCCGCCATCTTGGCTCCACATCAGCGAACATTTCTTAAGTGCCTACTATTTGCCCATCACTGTGTCTAAGCACTGGGGGTATAAATAAAAAAGAGGAGGACATGTCCATTGTTAAATAAATAGAACCAAAAGGATTTTCACATAACTGCTTTAGTGGGCTTTCTTATCTGTCTCTGTGGACTGCTTATACTTAAGATGTTTTCTAATTAGGCTTTCTATCTTCATAAAATACTACTTTTATTTTAAACTTGGATAGCCCAGCAAAAACTCTTCAAAAAATTACCTGGAAGTGATACAAAGACTGGTTTCCTTAAATTATTGAAAGTTACCATACATTTCTTTATGTGGAATATCAACTTTAATGAAATTTTCTGACTTGAGGAGGGTGAGAAGGCATAACCACATGGTTGAAAAAGTTCCAAAGAAGAAATTCTGAGCTTCTGGACTCAAAGCACTAGAGCAAACCAGGAGCCATGGAAGGACTGAGATATTCAGAGGAAGGAGCCACTTACTGATGAGAGGCCTTGACTCTAAGTCAGGGGCATCCATGTTAAAGAAAACTCTCAAGAAAAAACATGGATGCTGTCATACTGGGCCAAAGTCTCCAGTAGGAGACCACCTTCAGCATCTCTCTGACTTTCTTCTCAAAGTCTGTTACCCTTGTCTATGGGCTCAACTTCTGCTAGTTTTGTGTGACCATGAGCAAGGAAGCTGGGGCCACACATTTCTCTTATCCTTGAATGTAGAGTAGTCAGTGTGCTCCTGTCAAAGCTGTCTGTCGTCTGCAAGAACCTCAACCCTTAGAACCTGCAGAGCCTTGTGGGACAAAGCCATTGTCAGAAGCCACAGCAAGTTCTCAGACTTTTTTTTTTTTTGCGCTTTTTGGAGTACAGTTGGGGTTAAGTGACTTACCCAAAGTCACACAACTAATAAGTGTGCCACATATCTAAGGCTGGATTTGAACTCACGTCCTCCTGAATCCAGGGCCGACACTCTATTCACTGTGCCACCTAGTTACCCCAAGATCTCAAACTTTTAAGGAAGATCAGACCTCCCACTATATAGCCTGTATTAAAGTTTAGGAACATTCAGTCTGTACCCCTTCCAAAGGGTGGCTGAAGAGAACTACAAAAGAAGAGGCTGCTGAGAACTACAGGAAAACTGCAGGACATTGTGCCTCTTTTGAGAAAGAAGATCAGGAAGACACAATGCTTCAAAGAATAGATGAGTTAAGTGGGAAAAGCTGATTAAAGGAAAGTACATGAGAATTCACTGATTCCTGTATGAAGAACAATGCAGATACCTAGATATGGTGACATGTGATGAATCAATGACTTTCCAGCTAATGGACAACTACTATAATAGGATGTATCAGCATTTTTAGAAAGTGGAGAATACCACCCAAGAGATGAATGAAACAGGAGTCATGACAAGATGGAGCTCCTTGAGGAAAGCAAAGAGCTGTTGGAAATGAATGATCCACTGCTTTCTGAAAGGCCAAAATCTGAGGCATAGGAGAAAATATGCTTGGTTAGAAATTGGGAATGAGTTGTTAGCAGCAACTTCCTTCTTCCCTCCAATGACCAAGAGAAAAATGTTCATCATTTGAGTTCATCATTTAGTTCATCATCTAACCCTATCTGCAGGGTTAGAGATAGTGGACCAGATTTCTTTTGATAGCAAATCAAATATCCTTGAACAAGGATACCTAGGTGGTATAAGGATGCTAGGCTGGGGGCAGAGCCAAGATAAAGGCATAGAAGGGGTGGCTAGGTGGCGCAGTGAGTAGAGTGCTGGCCCTGGAGTCAGAAGGACCTGAGTTCAGATCTGGCCTCAGACACTTAACCCACACAAACAAAAACCTAGCTGTGTGACCTTGGGCAAGTTACTTAACCCCAATTGCTTTAAAAAAAAAAGATAAAGGCATAGAAGCAGGAAAACTCTGTGAGTTCCCCCCATGACCATCTCAAATACCTAAATGACTAAACAAATTTTAGAACTACAGAACCCACAAAGTAACAGAAACAAATCTCTCACTGAAGGCAGCCTGGCAGGCCTACAGGAAGGATCTATTGCAGTGTGGTGGGAACCAAGCCCAGCCCCATGAGCCCATGGTTTTAGCCCCAGGGTGGCCCCCAAAGAGTGGCAACCAGGAGCAGACATCAGGAGAGTGGAGCACTAGCAGCTGTGGCAATTTCTAGACTTAACCGATAAATGCCAAAGAGCTAATAAAAGGTCAGTATGGAACTCTGTTGGAATTGGGGGGCGGGGAACAGAAGGGCGCTGTCCATCCCCTGCTTCTGGGGCAAGAAGCAGCGGAGGTATGGTGGCTGTGCAGGAGCTTCTGGCCTGCACATCATAGGGGAACCAAGCAACCATTAAGAGAGTAATTGCTCTTGCTTTAAGCTGCTTGGATCTGGATCTATGTCTTGGATGGAAGTCCTGGGGTGTGTGGCCAGTGGGCCAGAGCTTGTGGGGGCTGCAGAGGGCACCCAGCTAATAGCTCCAGCAGCCGAGAAAACCCCAGAGATTTGGGACACAGCTCTCCTCTCTGGAAGCAGAGTTCTACTGTGGCAAAGAGCTTAAAAGTCAAGTAATTGATTACCAATATGAGCAAGCAGAGGAAGTAAAGCAAGCACAGCAGTCAAACTTTAGATTCCTTTTTTGCGGACACAAGGGATCAAAGCATGAAATGGAAGGAAGACAGTAAAGTCAGAATTCCTGCATCAAAAGCTTCCAAGAAAAATTTGAACTGGTTACAAGCCATAGAGGAGGTCAAGAAGGATTTTGAAAATCATGTAAGAGAAGCAGATGAAAAATTGGGAAGAGGAATGTAGAATGATGCAAGAAAATCATGAAAAGCTAGTCAACAACCTGACTGAAGAAAATAACACCTTAAAAAATAGACTAACTCAAATGGCAAAAGAGGCCCAAAAAGCCAATGAGGAGAAGAATGCCTTAAAAAGCTGAATTTGCCAGATGGAAAAAGAATCTCAAAAGCTCACTGAAGAGAATTATTCCTTCAGAATTCCTTCAGAATTAGATTGGAGCAAATGGAAGGTAGTGACTTGATGAGAAATCAAGATACTATTAAACAGATCCAAACAAATGAAAAAATAGAAGGCAATGTGAAATATCTCATTGGAAAAACCACTGACCTGGAAAATAGATCCAGGAGAGATCATTTTAAAATTATTGGACTACCTGAAAGCCATGATCAAAAAAAGAACCTAGAAATGATCCTTCAAGAAATTCTCAAGGAAAATTGCCCAGATATTTTAGAACCAGAGGGCAAAATAGAAATCTGAAAGAATTCACCACTCACCTCTCCTAGGAATATTATGGCCAGGTTCCGGAGTTCCCAGGTCAAGGAGAAGTATTACAAGCAGCCAAGAAGAAACAATTTGAATATTGTGGAAACACAATCAGGATAACATAAGCTCTAGCAGCTTTTACATTAAGGAATTGAAGGGCCTGGAATATGATATTCTGGAGGTCAAAGGAGCTGGGATTAAAACCAAGAATCACCTACCCAGCAAAATTGAGTATCATGTTTCATGGGAAAATATGGTCATTCAATGAAATAGAGGATTTTCAAGCATTCTTGATGAAAAAAACAGAGTTGAATAGAAAGTTTGACATTCAAATACAAGAAGCAAGAGAAGTATGAGAAAGTAAACGGAAAAGAAGTCATAAGGAATTTATCAAATTTGAACTATTTACATCCCTCCATGGAAAAACAATAATTGTAACTTATGAAACTTTTCTCAGTATGAGGATAGTTGAAGGGAATATAAATGTGTTTGTGTGTGTGTGTGTGTGTGTGTGTGTGTGTGTGTAGGAGGGTATATGTGTGTATGAATACATATATGCGTGTGTATATATGTGTATGTATATATATACATTGAAGGCACAGGATCAGTTGAATAGGAAGGGGTGATATCTAAAAAATAAAATTAAGATGTGAGAGGAATATAATGAAAGGGGATAGGGAGAGACAGCATAGGGTAAATTATCTCACATAAAAGAGGCAATGGAAAACTGTTATAAGGGAGGGGAAGAACAGGAAGGCAAAAGGAAATGGGTCAGCCTTACTGTCATTGAATTTGGCTTAAGGAGGTAATAACATACACACCAAACTGGGTATCTTACCCTAAAGGAAAGTAAGGGAGAATGGGATAAGAAGGGGGATGGTAGATGGTAGGTCACATGAGGGGGAGGATAGTTAGAAGCACACACTTCTGAATAGGGACAGGGTCAAAGTAGAAAATAGAACAAGGGGGGCAGCTAGGTGGCGCAGTGAGTAAGAGCGCTGGCCTCGGAGTTGGGATGACCCGAGATCGAATCTGGCCTCAGAAAATGAGCACCCACACATAAATAATGACTAGCCGTGTAACCTTGAGCAAGTTACTTAACCCCAATTGCTTAAAAAAAAAAAAGAAAGAAAATAGAACAAGGAAGGGGCAGGATAGGATGGAGGGAAATATAGCCAGTGTTTCACAATATATCCATTATAGAAATGTTTTGCGTAACTACACATGTACAACCTATATTGAATTGCTTATCTTCCTAGTAAGGGTGGGTGATGAGGAAAGAAGGGAAAGAATCTGGAATTCAAAGTTTTAGAATCAAATGTTTTTTAAAAAATTATTATTATTATTTTACATACAATTGGCAAATAAGTTAAACAGGCACTAGGCTATGGAGATCCATTTTGCCCTACTGAAATGTTGGAGGGGGCTTGGGGTAGGATATAGGAGAGAGCAGACTGGGGGAGGGGTTATTGAGTGGGATCGTTGTTTTGGGCTGGTGGGTAGGGGAAAGATGGAAAGAATTTGTAACTCCAAATCTTGTGGAAATGAATGTTGTAAACTAAAAATAAAACAAAACAAAAATATATATACTAGGCTAGACTCCCTGGTATGCACCCACTATCCCTTAAGGATAGCGGATTTCTTTGAGGCAAAAATAGAACAGTGGTTAGCAGGAGTACTGGGTTTTTAAACTTAACTCATTATAGACTAGCTGAATTTCTGAACTGAGTTCAAAGATGGATGATGACTTATGCAGAATCTGGACAAAATCTATTTATTGTAAATAGGATCAGTTTTTAAAAGTTACAGAATCAGTCTGATCATTGTGCTTCCCTCTTTGATCAATGCCTCTCATAGATCACTTATCTATAAGGCTAATTTTATAAGTTTTTTTAATAAAAGAGTTTTTATTATAAAGCATTGACTTGACAAGTTAGGCACTCCCTACCCCTGAAACTTAAAAATATGGGGTGGGGGAAGCAGCATTAAGTGAAGTCGACCAAAAACATTTACTCAGACAATGCTTCCTTTTACCTTCTCCCTGTTTTCTCTTTTTCTCTAGGTCAGAGCTTGCCATTATCCTACCCATTCTAAAAAGGTTAGGGATGAGAATCAGTTCAATTTAGGCATCAGGCCTTTCTACCATCCATCCTTAAGCTCTGGAGCACCACAGAGAATATCCACCACTTCCTTTCTGGGGGAAACTTGTAGATTGCTCTTCCTCAGGGAGAACATTAGTTTGAGGTGCAAGTATGGGCATCATTTCTGGTGGGGGTCCACTTTCTTCCTTAAGGTGGTCTCGATATAGCCTTCGAAGACGGGCCAGCTCTCTCTCAGGTGGCTGCTGCCAATTGTACCATGGATACCAGGAGGTACCTGCAGCTAGGGCAGGAGCCACTGGGGTACAGCCCACAGCTCCATGGGAGCTGCTGAAATCAGTATCCCGTGGCTGTACCAGCGGGATGTGGTAACTGAGAAAACCATGGTCTCTGGCCTTCAGGATAGCCTCTGTCAGCTTCTTATGCTGCTTCATACAGACACCTGTGTATGGGGCATGGAAGATGACACCTGTGTGAACACACACAAACTGTTCCAAGAGCTTCACATTTCTAAAGTCCACGTGGAGCTTCTGATCACAGCAGATAGGGCAAAAGTTCCCAGCAACTTTGTTCCCTCAAATGTATGTCTTACTGGTTCGCTGTGATAGAATACCACCTTTGTGGTTTCGTCTATAGTCAGCCCAGACTGGACGGGAGCCATATCGAGCCAGGTATTCTTCAGTTTCCAGATATTCCCAAGGAGCATCCTGATAGAGGGAGACAGAAATGGAAGATTCTTCGTCAGGGGGAGCTTTGGTGCATAGAGGCCGGGAAGTAGCCTGCACCCAGTGGACCCCTCGGACAGGTGTGAGGCCCGAAAGCCACCTAAGCAGAAGAGTTAGGAGAGAGGTGGCCATCTTGGTGTACGGCTAAGGGAGGAGCATACGTTTTTTTTAGAATTACATGTCACCAAGATAACCAAGGAAACTCAGCAAACAGATACTGTGAAACAAAAAGCCAGAGTAGTACAATAATGATCATCAGTATTAACTAACATCAAGTTTTCTTGTAGTTTGGTGATGATCCACTTCCAGTGTTCATTTAATGTCTGGTCTCTGGAAACATCTCTTGGACATTCTAGAATAAGTCTCATTCTCAGGGTAACTCTGATGAGGGCCCCTCTTCAGTAGATTTGCTTCTCTGGTTCCATATCACTTGTAGAGAATCTTAGATGTTTCTGCTAAAATCTTTTGCAAAACAGATCATAATACAACTTAGCACCTTTTAAATTTTGCTTTTCTGCCAACTATTTGTGGTGAAAACCACCTCAAAAACCTGTGGCTCTGATCTTATTAACAACAGAGCTATAAAAAGGACATCAAATTAGGAACCCATACTTCAGTTGAAACTTAAGAAAATTTCTATTTTTATCTAACCTATACCTGACATAGATACCGGCAACAAAAGACTGAAGAGTCTTACAAAAAAAAAAAAAGTCTGAGGATCTGACCTGTAAAATGAGCCCTTCTGGTTAATGATTTAATATTGACCAAATTACACTTGAAAACTATGGTTAAAAGTACTTTTCTAGATTAGCATTGACTACATTATAATTTAACTTCTTGCAATGTTATTGCAAATTATGTTGAGGTGTGTGTGTGTGTGTGTGTGTGTGTGTATGTGGAAGTCAGAACTCTGAAAAGCTTTTATAATTACACATATAGTTGTCTGATATTGTTTCTTTCTCAAATATTTCCACTCCAGTTAATTTTCCAACTTAATTATTTAGAACTCCATTTAATTCCAATTCTTTCCTTAGGAGATTTAATCCTTCCAGGAACACCTAGGTAACAATACTCTTTGTAACTAGATGACCTCTATTACACAAATGAATTCACTTAAAGGATTGGGATGTGTAAATATGCTAATTAATTCCAAATTGTATACAAAGAACAGTGTAGATCTCAAATCAGCAGTCTATATGTAAATTGCTTGCACTTCAAGACTCTACACATAGGTGTTAATCCCAAATTAAATAATAGACCTAAGTAAAATGGATTCTTCTTTGAGGTAGGACAAGATAGTCCATAAGTTACTTTCCTCCAACATAACTGATTTCACTGAAAAACTTTTCCTTAAATAGATGTTTCTGATCTTATTCTTACTAATTAATAGATTTATATCTTGTTCCCACAAACTTCTGTTTTTATTATTCAATTATTTCTATGACATTCTGAGATATTTCAAGAACTTTATCTTATACATGAATATATAACTGTTAACAGGTAGATAACAAGACCAAATACTTATCTGCTTAATTGTTTAGGATATGGAAATGACTATAATTTCAGATTGAAGATGGTAAGCTCTTACATATTTGCATCCTACAGCAGTGCAGAAGTGCTTAAGTGTTGCAACAAGAAGATTCTTTATATTAGAAAAAAAATTACAACTTTGAAAGGAAGATGCAGGGACATGATTATAACAGAATCATATAACCTGGTCTTCCAGGTTTTCCCTTGCTTGAAGCCTGGGAATGTCAAGTTGCAATTTTCATTACTATAGTTACATAAAATAAACAGTAATGTTTCCCATATCCTTCTTATTTCATTGAAACCAAAAACCTCCTTCAAATCTTTCTTTCCAGCACTTCCTACACTTCTTTGTATGTTCCCCCAGTGGTCTTGAAAACGACACCTTTCTTATTCATATTCTTCTCCTAAACTTTCTTTTATTTGCTCAGTTCCTAATGATTCTTTATATTTCAGTTATATCCCAGACTATCTATAGAATTAATCTTCACTTGACTGAATTTCTCCTTTATAATTTCAGCACACAAAATTAAACAAAACCTGTGACTTACTAAAAACTTTTACTCCTAAGGTTGCATAGTTTATGTCAACTCAGGTGACTTTGCTATTAATTTACCTATAACAATTGAACTGTTGAATTATTGCTAATTAGCTATGATTCTGTTATTCCCTAAGAGATGAAAACACCTCATCTTTTTCTTACTCTCCCAGAAAAGTGGTTTATACTGCACAATACTATTCCTAATCCTGACTGCAAACTATCAAAAATCCATTAAGATGTTCCTAGCAATTATAAAAAAAAAAAACTTTTAACAGCTCACAAAAGCCTGGTCTATTAAAATACCAATTAAGTTGTTATATTCACAGAAGCAATACAAAACATTTTTCCAAATTAAATTTCACTTATATCCAAGTTACTCCCATAAATAAGTTTCTCTTTTTTGTGGGCAAAAAGGAACAGTTCTTTAAAAATTCAAATTGTAAATTTGCTTTAAAAGTTAGCCCAAAGTGACTTCCCTTTCTTTTTCCTTTCTCTTATATACCTTTGGGGTTATGTTCCTAAGTTCATTTTTACCTTTCCCATGTCTCCCAGGGCAGAAAACAGATATGCCACTTAATTCCTATCAGGCATTGATTAACAAAAGCAGTTAATAATTTCTGCATCACATGGTTTGAATGGATCTAACCCTAAATCTACATAATACTTCGATATAATCTGTTACAAAAATGGGTAGGATTTTCATTTTCTTCTTGACAAATTGTCTAAAATCTATTCCACTTAATATCCATTCTCAAATTGAGTCCAATATAATTTACAGAAAAGTTTCTAAATTACTTAGCTTAAATTGGTAAAAAAAAAAAAAAAACAACAAACCAAAACTCCCAGGTTAAAGTTTCCCATTTCAAAACATACCAATTCAAGAAAAAAAAGAAATTCTTTCTAAATTGATTTGTACTTAATTTTATTTTGTGAAACTCCCAAGTATCTAATTGGATATTCCAATAAAAGTTATTGCTTTTGGGATGTTTCCTGATATACATAAACTTTTCTCTTTTCCTAAATGCCACATCTATTTAAAATGTAAGCTGCAAACCTGTTTTTCTCTTCACTCTGAAACTTCATTGATACCAGTTTTCAAGCCAGCTTCTTTCTAATCATTGGAATGACCTTTCTCACCTATAAAATGATGAATCTGTTACTTGGTAGGCAAAGAATGATAAGAGACCTAAGTGCTATTAACTTTCACAATCATGTTCTCAATTTCCTTAAAATAAATTCTAAAGGATGGTAACCCCAAACTCACTAGAATATTTCATCATTTATAAACAAACAGAAATCAGAAAACACACTTGAACCACAATTTGGAAATCGACAGTGGGGTGCTTACATTTCAGTCTCTGGCTAGTCTGTAATGCCCCAAACCCTGCAAAATGAGGAGGAGATCTTGGCCTTCCTATTCGTGCCGCCTGTTTGCTTGCTGACTTGGCATGGACATGGGCGTGCAGACACGATTGTGAACGGTCTGGTACAGAGAGACACACACACACAGCTGTGAGGCAGTGGCTACAGTGTTTCCTTACTGTATCAATGTCAAGCTTCAGTAGCAGCCTTCCAAATCTGAATTCTCTTTTGTCAAGTACTTCCTCTACTTAAATCTTTTTACTGGTTCTGTTTAAATAAATGTCACTGACAGCCCTTTTAAAAAAGGGCTTTTAAAAAAAGCAAAAACACAGGTGTGTTGTTATTCTCAGTTAGGCCACTAGATGTCTTCAGAGGCCTGCTGTCTCACCCTCCCCAAGCTGATCAGACCACAGGGAGAAAAATTCATTCAGAAATCAGTTTGCTCTGTGTTTTAGATTTTCCCCTAGGATCCTGGCTAGGAGAGTCAGTTATAATATTTCATCAGGTCTCCTTAGTTCTCCTAGACAAAAACAACCCAATAGCAGTCACATAGACGCCCTGGCTAGAAATATTTTCTCAATTACCCCCAAAATTTGAAGAACACTGGAAGTAATTAGTGTCCACTTTTGCAGTAAAAATATATGACTTTATCTGTTTTTCAAGCTTGTGGAATGTCAGTATGGTGCACCTGTCTGATTACCTCACCCTGCTCAACTTGGGAGGTGTTCCTTGAAGGCAGACTTCCTTCCTTCAAGGGTGTCATATCTTAATCCTATTTGGAACTTTTCTTTGAGGGATCAGTACCCTTCAAAGGATTCCACTAATTATTCAGAGAACATACCCAGGTTATTTGCCAATTTTTCCAAATATATAAGTTGTAGCACAAAATGAGACACAAAACAAATTCCAACAGAGTACTTACTTTCTTGTCCGGAGATCTGTTGTGAGTGTTCAGGGAAAGAGTCAATTCATAGCCACAGATTCCCTAACAGAAAATTCTCCTTTTGTGGGAAGTTTTACCAGGCCCCTAAAATAGGTAGAGGTCCTGATAAGGGGCCTAGGGGAAGCTCTTTTGCCTGATTCCACTGATGTTACCAAACTGTCTTGAGTGAATTTCAACAAGGTAGACTAAGGCATGTTTTCTCAGCGCAAGGTAACAGTTTATTAGTAGCTCCTCTTTATAAGCATAGAACAAAGCATAGAATGGAGTAGATAAGAAAATAATAGTTGGTTATAGGGTTGGCAGTAGCATGGGGGTAAGGACAACGCATTTGTTTACAGAACTTAGGTATAGGAGACAATATCATTGGTTGGAAATTGGGAGTGAGGGGTTACCAACAACCTCCTCCTTCCCTTTAGTAACTGAGAGAAATGCTCATTGCTTGAGTTCACTTATAACATTATACCAGACTTCTGATAGCAAACCAGATTTCCTTGAACAAGGATACTTTGGTAATGTAAAGATACTAGGTACTAGTTCAGACTCCCTGGTTTCCGTCCAAGGAAAGCAGATTTCCTTGAGGCAAGAGCAGGACAGTGATGAGCAGGAGTACTGGTTTCTAAACTTAACTCATTACAGAACAGCTGAATTTCTGAACTAAGTTCAAAGATGGAGAACTATGACTTAGGCATAAGCTGGACAAAATCAGTTGTGAATAGGACCGATTTTAAAGAGACACAGAGTCAGTCTGATCATGTTATGATTGAATGGTTGAATGAGCCAGGGTCCTTTCAGAATGGTATGAGTAAAGTAGAACGTGTTTACTTGTTTTGGGGGAATCAGAGAAGAGTTGGCACTGGAGATGGCCCTTAATAAGAGGGAAAGACTTTCCAAAGGCAACGATATTATCAAGACCTTTTTAGGATGATGGAAATAGCTAAAGGCATGGAGATAGGAAAAGGCAGGATGAGAACCAGAGTACTTTATTTTTGGTAGAGTATGGGACGAATGGAGTTTTAAAATTTGTTTTGGAGCTAGATTGTGGAAGTGCCAGGCTAACGAGTTTGGATTTAATTCAGTAAGCATTAAATCCTTAAAGGTTTTGAATGATATAATCAGATGTGCATCAGGAAGGTTTTTTGGACATCTATAAATGATTAGAGGGAAGCAAAAGAGACTGGAAAAGTAGGGAGACCAATTGGGAGATCATTGTAACAGTTTAGTTGAGAAGTAATAGGGGCCTGAAGTAGGATAGTGGTAGTGGCATGTTAAGGGAGAAAAAGGAATAGATATGAGACATTATTGTAAAGCCAAGCACAAGCAGCTTTTCAGAAGAATGCTGCTGTGAACCGCTTTCAAGGTTCTGATTATACAGTATAGTGAATACTCTATTCCATAACAAATCAGAGCAAAACATTCACAGTAAATCAAGGTACAGCATTCACAATGTTACAACTTATCACAGAAAATCAAAATATAGCATTCACAGCAACTTATCACAGATAATGGCCACATAGTTTTCACCACGGTGGTCACAAAGTTTTGAACAAAGAACAGTCATTTAGGAACTCAATCATCTCAATCATTCAATAGTTCTTAAGGAGGTTTTCCTCCTTAAGGGACACAAAGTACAATAGTCAAAGTTCTCCACTCATGGGGCACACTGAGTTAACTCAGTCACTTATTCAGTCACTTATTCACTATTCAATCATCAGAAAATACTCAGACCCTCCACCCCTAGGTCACTAGTAAGTTACAATTTCTCAGTCAGTAGACAGTATCCAAGTAAAGTCTTCTTTCACCTTGACTTGGGGTGGTCTCTCAGATTCCCTGGATCCCCTTCCATGGTCCTAGATTCTGCTTGGATTCACCAAACTGTCACCTGGGTTCAAAGGCAGATAGTTCCCAGGTCCTTGTCCATCTCTCCAAGCACTTCCTGTTCCATGCTGAAGCTCACGGCATCCAGTCCACCTTAAATCCTTCCCAGTCTTGGTTCCCGGGAAGTCAAGGCTCAACAAAATCACAAACAGGTTCATGCAAAGTACCAGTATCATAGTCATGCTTTCTCATGAAGTCTCCAGCTGACCCACAGAAGTCCTCAGCAGCTCCATCTGGCCCTCTGACTCAGCAGAAGTTTCAGTTGGTTCCCAGAATTAAAATCACTTCATCCAGGTTCTTCAAATAAAAATCATTCCCTCTAGCCTAGTGGGTGCTTTCCTCTTCAGCCTCCCCAGTGGCAGCAGCTTCTGCCTCCTCAAACCTTGCTCTAAGAATATCTTGTCTGACCCAGCAGGGACTTCTCCTTATATACACTTGGCATTAGCTTCTTCCTGTTTCAGCCAACCTCTTCCTGTTACATCAGCAACAGGGGTTCATACTGTCTGTTTTTGTGGCTTGATTAATTATTAAGTACCTTTCAGTTTAGTAATACAAAAGGAACTTCAAATTTCACTACTATTATAGTTACAAAAGTTTATTTCAAGAAAGGACCTCAGTGTCTGGTATGTTATCCTGCCAGGTGATCTTCAGAATCTTCCTTAGACAATTCAAATGGAAGTGGTTTCGTTTCCTTGCATAGTGCTGATGTACTGAACAGGTTTCACAGGCATACAACAATAAAATCAGTACAATGGCTCTGTAGACCTTCAATTTGGTAGACTATAATAAGAGAAGTTTTTATGATCAACATAAAGAGGGAAGAGAAAGGGCAACTTTTGTAGGGGAAGCAACTGAATTCAGCTTTGGGCATAGCACTAGGTTCCTTGGCCTCACATTTAAAGACCTTCACAATCTGGCTCCAAAGCAGCTTTCTAGACATCTTACAAATTTAGAACTGGAAGGGACTTTAGATGCTACTGAGGGCCACAACCCCTTCATTTTACAGATAAGGAAAGAGGCATAGAGACGTTGTAACTTGCCTAAGTAGCTAGTTTAGTGTCTGAGGCAGAATAATGAGCCCAAGTCTTCCTGACTTCCAAGTTCAGTGCTCTATCCGACATGCCATGCTTGAATTGTAAAGATGTCCAGTGTGCTGTTGAACATATGACACTGTGGCTCAAGGAAGATATCGATTTGGGAATCATTTATAGAGTGATAATTAAAACCATGAAAATGAATCAGATCCCCAAGGAAGAGAGAAAAGAAAAAGCTGCTCAGGGATAGAGCCTTGTTTGAGACTGTCACATTTACATGATGGATTAAAAAATAAGCTGTTGAAAGATGCTGAAGAAGCACTCATATAGGAAAAGAGAGAACAAGAAGATTTATCACAGAACATAAAGGATGAGAGATTTTAAAAGAAGGAAGAATTGGTTAACAGGGTCATGCTGTAGACACGTGAAAGATACAGCTGAAAAAAGACCATTACATTCTTTGAAAAAAGAGATCTTTCGTGACTTTGGCAAGAACAATTTCAGTAAAATAGTGAAAATGGAAATCTTACTGCAAGGGGTTGAAAAGTGAGTGGATGATGAGAGATAGTGATGGCATTAACCATGAAAGGGAGTAGGAGGGTCAGAAGTTTTTTTTTTTGTTTTTAGAACAGAGGAGATCTTGATCATAGTTATAAATAGGGATTAAGGGACTTAGAGAGGGAGAATATCCTAAGAAAATTGTGGAATGAGAGATTGTCTAGGGCAGGCCCAGCTCTTCATCTCCTTTCTTATACCCTACATCAATAAGAAAGGACCTAACAATGAAAATCGAAAACCATTTATGAGAAGAAAAGAAATAAAGTTAGTTACCCCCAATTAATTCTTACAGAGAAACAAAATTTTAAAAAATAGACCTCATAGGCCACAGTTGTGGAGTCCAAGTAGAAAAAAGACCATAGGGGTGGCTAGGTGGCACAGTGAGTAAGAGTGCTGCCCTGGCATCGGGATGACCCAGGATCGATCCCAGCCTCAGAAAATGAGCACCCACACATAAATAATAACTGGCCATGTAAACTTGAGCAAGTTACTTAACCCCAATTGCTTTGAAAAAAAAAAAGAAAAGATAAAAGACCATAACTTGAATAGCTTCTGATTATCTTCCTTTTCAGTGCCCTGATTGTACTACCTTTGTACCCCGTGTACCTAACCTAAGCCCTTCAGGGGTTTGGGGTAATTAAATTAGCTAGCTCTATGAACAGGCTAAGATTAGGAAAGAAAGTTATTGAACATAGAAAGGGGTGCACTTCAGATGGAGTTAAAACTTTCTGAAACAGTACTGGAGGAAAAGAAGTGGGATAGAAGAATTAAAAGAAAGGTAGAGAAAGGAGTCAGGGTGTTGGCCAGTGAATTCCATCAGCCTAAGGATAGATAGAATAAAGTTGGTTGCTGGGAGTAGGACAGAGCCCAAATGAGTGGGGCTGGCAAAAGTAGTAGATAAACCCAAGTAGCTTTTCATAGTCTTCCTGCAGCAGTGATTGTAAAGCCAAGCACAAGCAGCTTTCCAGAGGACTGCTGCTGTGAACAGCTTCAAGGTTCTGAATACATAGTATAGTGAACTCTTTATTCAGTAGTAAACTAAGAGACAAAACATTGACAGAAACCAGAGTACAGCATTCACAATGTTATAGCATAACAAGTCGTCACTAAAGCAGCCACATAGTTTTCACCAAAGTAGTCACATAGTTTTAAACAAAGTACAGTCATTTAGTAAGTCCTTAACTCAATCATCCTTAAGGAGCAGGCCTCCTTAAGCAACACAAAGTACAAAGGTCAAAGTTCTCCCCCTCTAGGCCAAAGTAAATCATGATCTCAGTCAGCATTGAGTACCCAAGGAGAGGTCTTTTTCATCTTGACTCAAGGCTGGTTCCCAAATTCCATGGTTCTTTTTCCATTGGTCCAGTTCCTATCTGAATTCACCCAACTGTCACCTAGATTCAAAGGCAGGCAACTCCCAACTCCTCATCCAGCTCCTCATCCAGTTACCATTTCATTTTGAAGGTCACAGTGTCCAGTCCAGCTCAAGGCCTTAATGGTTTCTGTTCCTGGGAAGACAAAGCTTAACAGAGCCACAATAACATTTAAACACATTGCTGGCACCTTCATCAATTCACTACCTGCCTGTGAAATCAACAGAGACCCATCAACAAGATCTGAGAACTCAACACACATCACAAACAAAAATCAACACAGACAGAAGAGACAGACAGAGTGCCACCACCACAAGTGTTCCCTTCTCAAAATCCACGACCACAAGTGCTCTCTCAGTTCTGCTCTCTCCCAGCCTGGGCTTCTCCTTATATGGTCATTAAGCTCCTCCCTGTTCTGCCCCTTCCTGTTGCATCAGCAACAGGGGTTCACAAGTTCAAAGACTTGATATAATCATGGGCAAGGCTTAAAAGAAGCTTGAACTGAACCAATGTGCTAAATAATTCAATAGTTGAAACAAGGTGTTAACTAGGCCTTTGCCACTGCAGTGACCCAACTAATCATCTAGTTCCTGAGGGCTACAGATCTTGCCCAAGCGTCTTAGGTCCTGAGGCAGATCACTAGGAGAGAATAGAGAGTAGGGAGCAGGGGTTGGGGTTTGGCCCAACGTCACTGGGCCTGTCGTCTCCCTGTCTCTAGGGTAAATGAAAGAGATTGATGGAAAGAAGCACAAATAAAGGGCACCCTAGAAAAACCCTCAGAGACCTATCAGAGGTGACAGAAAACAGTACGCAGTCTAGAGGCAGTGCATCAAGTACTCCACAGGGAAGGAAAAGGAGTAAAAAATTCTGAAGCTGAAAAATAAAATATATTCTATGAGGCTCTGAGAAATCACCATGGGAAACTTGCTGCCAAGATGACTGCCTGATAATAGGCAGATTGCTGAGCTCCCATGTTGATGGGGGGAAGGGTAATAGGTTCTACCAGGGACCCTGATCACTGTCAGTGACCAGAAACCCTGCAGTTCAGTCTGGAAAGAATTCACCAGGCTCAAGCAAACTTGGAAGCTGAGATTATAAAAGTTTTATTGTTACACTGTACAGCACAGCGGGCAAGGGTTCTTATGGAACCTGCAAACTTATAGAAGTCACAGGTATAGTTTTAAGGAGTCAAGACAGTAAATCTAGTGTCAATTATGCTAACTAGGTGAGTAAGGGTGGGATTAGGGAGGAGTTAAGGAGTGGTCAGTGCTTAAAGGAACATGCACTTTTAATATTAACTGCGAAGGCATATTGCCCATAATTCACTGGGAAATAGCCCAAGGTGGAGGCTACCTGGAGGTATGGTTTTAGGCCTGAAACATCACTAAGTCAGCTAGCAGTCAGGGTTAACTGAGAAGTGCCCAGTCTGCCACCCATCAGTGTCAGGTTTGACAAGACGGATGATGGGAACCAAAGCTAATGGAGACTCAGTATGGGTATAATTGGCTAAGGAGTTAACCTATAGATAGGCCATTGAAGGATTCATGGGTGAAGCTGGCCACTCTACTAGGGGAGATAACATTTGCCTAAGCTAAAATGTTTATAGATGGTTTAGTGAAAGATTCATGCAGAGATAAACAGTTCATGAGTTGTTGCTGGGCATAGTGCTGTCAGGGGGGAAGGGGCAGAGTTAATACTTTGAGACTGGGGAGAGGGAAGTGTGATTTTACAGACTGGTTTTACAAATTGATTTTACGGACATAGATCCCAAGCACCTCTTTTACAAACTGATGTTACAAACTGATATTACAGACTGATGTTACAAATATATATATATATATCCCAAGCACCCTATCAATATGACTGTGCTAGCAAAACACTCAATTCTAGACCAGACCAAATAATGATTAAGAAACTCAGTGAGAAACATGGAGATATATGTGCCTTCTTCCACCCCTGAAGCAGAACCCTTCAGTCCCCACTCCTAACTCTCCAGACTTTCGCTGCTATGCCACAGAGGCTTCCTTACCCTGGAAGTTCATTCTACCCCTGGACTTCTCCCACTGAAAGGACTCTCTGTCCCTGGGGTCCCTTCTTCTGATCAACTGGTACTTGTCAGAATTTCCATTTTAAGGGAAATGCCCAAATCAGCCAACTCTTCATCCTCTCCAAGTTCCTCCTGTCTCCTCAGACTTTCTTTACTATGTGCTCTTTTCCCCTTTTCAGCTCCTTTTTAAGTGCTGTCTTCACCCTTTTTAAAGTTCCCTTTTATTTGTAGTTTTCCCTCATTGGAATATAAGCTCCTTGGGGGCCAGCAGTTTCTGCTTGTATTTGTATTCCTAGTGCTTAGCACTTTGTAAGCACTTCATAAATTCTTCATGACTTGATCTGACCTATTGACAGTACAAAAGGGGGGCCCTAATACCTACTCAAGAGACATTTTCTACAAGTCTCTTATGTCCTGCAACAAGAAAAGTGAAGCGCTCACTTGAGAAAGCTGAGAGTTTTTAGTGGTAGCTCTTAGGTTTCCTGTTGGAAGTGTTACTTTCTGGATACAGTTGTCCCCTCCACATCATGACTTTCCCCATTGCAATTTAGATATATTATGGGTTGGCATAAGAAATTAAATGGAAATTTTGGGGGAGTTTTGGGGAATCCACAGACGACGAGTGAAGGCCAACAGACAATATAGAAAAAGTTTAGAAACTCAGAAATGCATAAAATATATGTGTAGTATTGTATAATATCAGCATATTTTATTTTTTAATAATGTCAATATCCCATAAAACAAAAAGAAAAAGCTCAGACTTTTTCTCCGGTACAAAAGGAGGGTCAAAATATTTTCCAGATTGTGAGGAGGCTGTGATCCTAACCCCCATGATATGGAAGGGGTAACTGTACTTCAATTATTTAATTATTTATAATATAAATAAATTTATTTATATTATAATTTATTTTTATATTCATAATTATATTCACATTTATTTTATATTATATTTATGTTTATATATCATATATATAATATGATATAGTATATAAATATATAATATATATGTAGTTATATTTATAATTACAAATAAGTTATTTATATATAAATATATAAATAATTATTTAATTATTTAGTTTTACTTGATGTTTTTAAAACTCTGGATTTTGGCTATGACATCTCTGGAACTTTCTTTTGTTTCTCTCTGTCACTTTGTGGGTTCTGTAGTTCTAAAATTTGTTTAGAGTCATATATATATATAAGGCATCTTAAATTTCCTTTAAAATTTTTAAAAATTATGTTACAATATTTTTGGCTGTCTCATGGAGTGATTGATTTTCTTTAACTTATTCTAGTTTTAGGGAGTTCATTTCTTGGGTAAGGTTTACCATTACTCTCCTTCTGCTTCTTTCTTCCAGAGCTTTTTACATTTCTTCTGTTAACCTGAAAAGTTTGGTTAAAGGAAACCAGCAGTCTAGGTGATATACATTTTAGTATTTATTCCCTTGAAGCTAGATGGAGCTAACATACTTATACATACAAGGAGCCAGAAGCTAAGTTCTGACTCCTGAGCAAAAGAATGAGAAAGCTTAAATACATTTTAGAACCATCTCAGTTCAGGGTGGCTGTCACACAAATTTATGATTTCCATGAATGTTTAATCATTGTATGAGAAAGGAATTTTCTTAATTGAATAGAGGGTAAATACAATAAAATAAGAGAGTTCAGAAAGTGTCTGTTCAAATTTTGACTCAGGATATTTGTGTTTTCTTTACCATTAACATTCCATAACATAGTATATGTCCAAAAGATATGAAGATAAGAAAAAGTCCAATTACTCAAGTTAATGCCTCGGGTTAAGGGCCTTATCTTTTTTTTTTTTAAACAAATGCTTTATTAACTTCTGTTTTACATCATTCATTTCCGCCAGATTTTGAGTTACAATCATTTTCCCCCCATTATTTCCCTACCCAACCTCCCAGAATAGTAGTCCCACAACATATCGCTTCCTCCAATCTGCTCTCTCCCATACCTTCTCCCATACCCCCATCGACTTTTCCATTAGAGGAAGGTGAGTCTTTGTGTCCCAGTGCCTACACATCTTATCTCCCTATTACAAGCAAAAGAGTATTAATAATAGTATTTATATATATTTGAAACGTTTAACGTTACTACCTCGAATTTTAGATCCATTTCCTTCCTCCCTTGTCACCCGTTCCCTCTTGGGAGATAAGTAATTCGGTATATGTTGTACATGTCTAGCTATGCAAAACATTATCATAGTAGATATATTGTACAAGGCTGCTTATAATTCCCTCCCACTCATCCCACCCCCCACCTGGTCCATTCCCTACATGATCCTGTCCCTCTTCTATAGTGGGTACTTCCAACCTCCCTTCCCCCAAGGATGCCCTCCCATCCATCATCCCTCCTCTCATCCCCCTTCCCCCTATCCTGCTGCAGGTTGAGATATCCCATTTAGTATGTATGTCATTTTCTCCCTGAACCAAATTCAATGTGAATGTGGTTTTGCCTTTCTAGCCTTCCTTATTCTCCCCCTCCTTTGCAACCACTTCCCCTTGCTTCTTCTACATGGGATAGTTTACCCTATCCTGTCTCTCCCCATCTCCTCTTGCCACTTTCCTCTCTCACCTCATAATTTCATCCCTTGAGTATTCTTCCTTCCCAACAAATTCAACCTATGCCCTCTATCCATATATAACTGATAACCATATACACACACATTCACATATGTATTCATATGACCACACCCCCTTCTTCCATTATTTTCATAGTGAGAAAGATATCATCAGTCACAGTTATTGCTTTTCCATATAGGAATGTAAATAGTTCAAATTTGATAAGTTCCTTTTGATTTCTTTTCCCTGATTACCTTCTCAGGCATCTCTTCCTTCTTGTGTCTGGATGTCAAATTTTCTATTCAATTCTGGTTTTTTCCTCAAGAATGCTTGAAAGTCCTCTATTCCACTGAATGACCATATTTTCCCCTGAAACAAAATACTCAGTTTTGCTGGGTAGGTGACCCTTGGGTTCATTCCCAGTTCTTTTGCCCTCTGGAATATCATATTCCATGCCCTTCGATCCCTCAGTGTAGAAGCTGCCAGGTCCTGGGCTATTCTGATTGTGTTTCCACAATATTGAAATTGTTTCTTCCTGGCCGCTTGTAGTATTTTCTCCTTGATCTGGGGATTCTGGAACCTGGCTATAATATTCCTGGGAGTTTTCTTTTTGGGATCTTTTTCAGGAGGTGATCTGTGGATTCTTCCAACCTCTATTTTGCCCTCTGGATCTAAAACATCAGGGCAGTTTTCCTTGAGAATTTCTTGAAGGGTGATTTCTAGTTTCTTTCTTTGATCATGGCTTTCAGGTAGTCCAATAATTTTTAAATTGTCTCTCCTGGATCTATTTTCCAGGTCAGTGGTTTTTCCCATGGGATATTTCACAATGCCTTCTAATCTTTCATTTGTTTGGATTTGCTTAACAGCATCTTGATTTCTCATAAGGTCATTAGTTTCCATTTGCTCCAGTCTAACTCTGAAGGAATGAATCTCCTCAGTGAACTTTTGAGATTCTTTTTCCATCTGGCAAATTCGACTTTTTAAGGCATTCTTCTCCTCATTGCCCTTTTGGGCCTCCTTTGCCATTTGAGTTAGTCTATTTTTTAAGGTGTTGTTTTCCTCATTCAGGCTGTTGACCCTCATTTCATACTTTTCCTGCATCCTTCTCATTTCTCTTTCCAATTTTTCCTCCACTTCTCTTATTTGATTTTTAAAGTCCTTCTTAAGGTCCTCTATGGCCTGCAACCCACTCATGTTTTCCCCTGGGGCTTTTGGAGCAGGACTTCTGACCTCACAGTCCTTTTCCAGCTCTATGCCCCCAGAATAGGAGTCTAGGGTTGCACTTTTCTGTTTCCTTTGCCTTGGCATGTTGCCACTTAATTACTTGACTTTTGGGCTTGTTGCCACGCTATGGCTTTAAGGCCAGATAGAGGAATTTTCGTCCCAAACGTGTGGGGGGCAACTTCCGTTTCTGGCAAGCTGTAAACCTACCCAAGACTTCCACCCTAGATCACAATCCAGATCCAGGGAGGTTAAAGCAAGAGCGATTACCCCCCAAGACTGATCGCTGGATCTCCCTATGATTTGCAGGCCAAGAGCTGGAGCTGCATCTGAAAACTACAAAATGGCGTGTCTCCTCAGTGGCTTCTAGCCCCCAGGGGAGGGAGCCGACGCATTCCCTAAATACCAGTCCCAAAGTCCATAGGACACTAACCTCTTACTTTGTCCTAGGCATGTCTATGTTGATAATTCTGGAGTCGCCACAGCTCCTGGTGTTCTGGGGTTCCTCCAGCCAGCTGCTGGCCCTGCCGCCCTGGGGCTAAAACCTCGGCTCACAGGGACCTGGGCTGGGTTCTTCTCCTGCCCTCTGCATGCTGCCAGGTCCCAGACTGCTGCGCTGGTCCTTCCTGCAGGGCTGCTGGGCTGTCCTCAGCGGGAGGTTAGCTTCTCTGTGTCATTCTGTGGGTGCTGGGGCCCCAGAAGTTGTTCAGAGTCCCCTTTTACATAGTTTGAGGGGAATCTGGGGGCAGAGTGGCTTGGACGAGCTGTTTCTATTCCGCCATCTTCATCACCTATCTTTCTAGATCTTTTTCTTCATCCAAAAGAAAATTTAATGAAGGCTTCCCATTCTCTGAGCAGTCTGATTAATGAATGTTCTATTATAGAATTGATGGGGTCCTTGTGATGTATATATGTCTGTTGTATCAATCTGTAACATCAGTTTGTAAGTGAGATGCTTTGGGATCTATGTCTGTAAGATCACATTTCCACCCCACCCCAGCCTCAGAGCATTGACTCTTCCCCTTCCCCCTTCCAGCACTCTGCCCAGCAACAACTCATGACCTGTTTATCTCTGCTTGAAACAATAAGTTATGTAAATGTTATCTCCCTTAGTTAGAGTGGCCAGCCCCACCATAAATTCTTCAATACCTTATCTATAGGGTAACTCCTTAGTCAGTTATATACCCACACTGTCTCTGATGACCTTGGTGGGTGGCAGACTGGGCAAGGGCCTTATCCTTAAGGGCAGTAAAGTAAGCCCGATCTGGCTTTGTTGACATAGGAAGAGGTATTTTCTGAGTTTATTCAAAAGAACAAAGAAGCTGTTAGGTCCAGCCTCTTTTTCTGGTTGATTAGTTCAGGCCCTGGCCCTTATTGAGGTTTATTAAATTGATATTAAATTATTATCACTTCTAGATATTCAGTCCTTGTGAAAAATCCACTTTTTCCTCTGAGTCACTACTTGTGTCTTTCTTGTGAAACTTTAAAAGGGAACGGGAACTATTGCTTTTGATATCCAGTGAAAGAGAAAAAAAGCCATTCTTTTAAGAAATCTAATCTTATACAAAAGAATCTAATCTTTATGCAAAAGAATATGGAACCCTTTTCCTCTTTTTCTTAAGAGAAACTGACAGCACTTTTAGAATATACCCCAACACAGAGCATGTGGCAATCCATAAAACCATTATTTGTCTGAGATTGAAAGTAGCTAGGAAATTTGTTTTATGAATCACGAAACCAAAAAGGGTAGTATTTAGATTTCATGTATCAAATTGCTATAATATAAAACTTCAGGGACAAAAAGGAGACCAAAACATAACTACTTAGTTTAAAATTGTCTTTGTCACCTCAAAAAGACAGGATGATCTGCATGGTTTGCAGGGTATTTTAGCTTTTTCCATGCTGTTGTTTAAAACCAATGAGCAATTTCAGGTAAAACAAAGAGAGGCAGGCGGGGAATTCAGTACCTAAATACCACTTTTAGAATTTACAAAGTCAAAATAAAGGTGGCAGTGAAGTTCCATTTCCCGTTTATAGGGCCAACTGGACATAGGTAATAAGGTAATTGTAAGAAGTACTTAAATTATGTCAGGATGTTTCATTTTCAGCAAGGTAAAAAATACATAGTTCTAGTACACACACACTTGTCCTAAATGATAGAGGAACTTTGGAGAACATAAAACATGTAAGGATCCATAGTTCGCTTCATCAAATGCTTTTCTAACCAGTTTTAGTTCTTCATTCATAGTAAGCAATTCTTTAACTCTGGCAAACTTCCTTGGGTCCTTTCAAATCAAAAAGACAGTATCTTCAACTTGCACTTGACCTTATTGTCCAATAGACATTGCTTTGTAAGTCATTTCAGTGATGAATTCTATGACAAGGTCTTAACAGAATATCCACTGACTGAGTGTAAGGATTTTGGTCATCATCAAAGCCATACATCATATACTTTAATTCTTTAGAGAAAAGTCTTTTCCTTTTGCTCTGTCCACCATCTGCTCCTCTTCCCACATCTTATCTTCCTCAAAAGTGAGATCCTCCTTCTCATCAGCCATCCCTTCCTCGACTAGCCATCAAAGATTCCCCCTGCATATCTTTTATAAATTGAAGTTGATTGAACAGTTTTGTGTGCATCCATGTCAATTTCTTTAAAAAAACACTAGAAAACTAAGAATCATTAATGGGCTTTTCCAACTTTTTTCACTATATAGATGAGGAAAGCAAAGTTCAGAGTTCAGGATTATATAGGTAGTATGTATCAGAAGTGAGATTTGAACATCAGTTCTCTTACTCTGAAGTCATATCATGTTTCCTTACCATTTTATTTTTGTCTTAATATCCCCCTCACTTCCTAATCAAAAGTATTTCTTTCTGTGACTTAAGAATTTCATTCTTGGGGTGGCTAGGTGGCTCAGTGAATAAGAGCGCCGGCCCTGGAATCGGGAGGACCCAGGATCTGTTCCAGCCTTTAAAAATCAGCACCCACACATAGAAATGACTAGCTGTGTAACCTTGAGCAAGTTACTTAGCCATAGTTGCTTTAAAAAAAAAGAATTTAATTCTTGAGTGCTTCTCATCCCTCCTGGGCTTATATTTCCTATAGAATTTTAGGTCACATTTTGGGAAGGCTATTTATAAACTGGAATATCTAGTGAAGGGTGATAGGGATAGTAAAGGGCTTTGAACTCATGTAATATAAGTATTGAACTAGGAGTATTTTGCCTGAAGGGAAAAAAAAACAGGGTAGACATGATAACTGTCTTTTAAGTATTTGAAGGGCTAGCCTTGTGTAAGATGAATTTAACTTCTGCTCTGGGGCGGCTAGGTGGTGCAGTGAATAGAGCACCGGCCCTGGAGTCAGGAGGATCTGAGTTCAAATGTGACCTCAGACACTCCCCCCCCCCCACACACACACACAGAGACAACTAGCCTGTGACCTTGGGCAAGTCACTTAACCCCAATTGCCTTCCAAAAAGCAAAAAAAAAATAAAATAAAATAAACTTATTCTGCTTGGCCTCAGAGGACAGAACCTAGAGGTAGTAAATAGAAATTGTAGAGAGATAAATGTAGGCCTGCTATAAAGGAAAAATTTTTTCCAGCAATTAATTTACAAAAATAGAATGGATTGCGTGGGAGGAGGAAGTTGTGGATTCCCCTCCCTCACTAAACGTTTTCAGAAGAAGGCTGAATAAACCCAGTATAAATCAGGTTAGATGACTCTTGAGGTGGCTTAGAACTGGGATTCATATATTCAAAGTATAGTCATGTAGAAAAGATAGTAAGAAAGCTGTGGGTTAAAATGGGAATCCTGAAGTTTTGAAAAATATGTAAAATAGGTTTTACTTTATTATGTGTTGTTTTATTTTGACACTTCTGTTAGGAGCAAATGTACTTCTTTCTCAGTAGAACATTCCTCTTTTAGTAGGACAGCTCTGTGTATGCATGCTGTTACCACTATTTGTATTAGGTCTATCATAAACAATACTGAACCCTCTAGTTAGGAGCCTGGTTCCTAACATATCACGCCAATTTTGGAAATTCAAATCATGATCTGGGAGGATACCTATCTCCATAAAATCCCTGAAATTTAAAGCATTACTATAAAATGAAATAGCACTTATCAAGTCCTTTCTGCCCTTTTATATTAAACTAGATCTTCCTGTGTTTTTAAGCAATTTAATTGTTCTAACTAAGTGGTTCTTAAACTTTTTGGTCTAAGGACCCATTTGCACTCTTACAAAATTGATAAGTAGATTGTATCTGACAGTATTTACTGTATTAGAGATGAAAACATTTTGGAATTATTGTGAAAATAGTTTTGTCTTCATAGACCCTCTAAAAGGATCCTTCTTGAGTCCTTGGACCACATTTGAGAACAGCTATTTTAGCACTTTATGGGAAAGTTGTTAATAAGAGTCCTCAAATGGAAATCACTTAGTCTGGTGATAGAATTTTTTCAGTTAGCCATTTATCTTCCTGATATCCTCTTTTTTTGGGGGGTGGGGAAAGGAAGTATAGTTTTTGTGGATCCAACCTCTAGGTAGTTTTGTTAGCTGGTTAGTTTGTTAGTTTGTTTGTTTTAGCAGCCAGAAATGGTTAGTGTTTAAAAGGAGGTTGGGAAACTTGGAACATTTTACTCTTAAGTAGTACCCATAAATCCACAGAGCTTTTAACTGATGTTCAAATGAAGCCAGACAGAAAATTTAACTTACAGATATAAGGAATATGTTTGACTCTTTGGAAAGACTATATGAAGTAAGAGGTTTATTCATCTACAGTCCCACTGCTTATTGGTTCTGGGAATGGTTGAAGGTTACATCTCACCTGTAAATTATTCATTTGTCTCTCTGGTCTACCTGGTGTGATAATAACTCAGTATATCCTATCTACTGTGTATTTGGGAATGTGCAAATGAATGTCTTTAATTTTTCTTCTTCTAGTTCAAACGAATATGCTGTGTTTTATGCAAATGTGTACAGAAACCAAAATATATTTTTGTTTGTTTTACAGAAGTAATTGATCCAACACATGATAATAAAGATGATCTTCAGGCAGCCATTGCTTTGAGTCTACTAGAGTCACCAAAAATTCAAGCTGATGGAAGGGATCACAACAGGTCATTGAATTAATTTGCAAATTTAAATCCCTGGTTTGTATGAATTATTAAAAACAACAATGAGACAGTGTATTTAAAACCCATTGTATACCTCAAAATGTTATGTAAATATTATTTATTTCCAGATATTATAAGAACAGTTTGAGTTTCACCTAGAAATATGGCCTAAGGAATCTCTTTTTGTGGTAGTGATGCCTTCTGATAACCCCAAATTCCTTCATTTAATAATCATCAAATAATCCAGTGTTTAAGGTCAAGATTGTGATGGACTATGTTAGAATCAGTATTCTCAATTTCATGAGTTAGTGAATCCTTTGATTTTTTTAAAACTATGAATATATGTGTATGAGTAAAACCTATTCCTTGATTGTTTTTAACCAGGAGTATGAATCTGTTTCATATATAACCAGTGATTATATAGTTCTTTTAAAATTAGAACTCTTTACAAAAGGTCACTGAAATTTACCACATGGTTTACAAATGAAATAAGGTAAATAAAGCAATTTATAAACTATAAAACACTATATAAATGTCAACTACTGTTTTGCCAAATTCAGCTCTTGATTTTTGGTGTATATATGTTGGAACAACACAGGCCTCATGAAACAACTGCTATTGAAAATAAACGTTCAAAGAGGAAGCGTTGTGAAGTCTGGGGAGAAAACCCTAACCCCAATGACTGGAGGAGAGTGGATGGATGGCCAGTTGGACTTAAAAATGTTGGCAATACCTGTTGGTTTAGTGCTGTTATACAGGTAGAGTACTCCCCAGTTTTTTTTTTTTTAAGAAGATTTTATGCACACAATATATGTCACCAAAATTAAATATGATGAATATATGTTTAAAATTAGAATAATGATCTAAAATGATTAGCAAGTCTTTTTCATGTGTCACTGGATTTTGTCAAAATTTGTTTCTTTGGGGAGTTTTGGAGCCCAGATATCCTAGAGACTAAATCAAATGAAGATAAAAATCTTTAAGAAGAGAATATAAGTTATATTTGTTTGTGGGCATTTTGTAATTATAGCTCTAGGATCAGAAATAATGACAGAATCCTTTCTTTTTTTTTTTTTTTTTTTTGGTTTTTGGAGGGCAATTGGGGTTAAGTAACTTGCCCAAGGCCACACAGCTAGGTTTTTATTTGTGTGTGCGTTAAGTGTCTGCGGCTGGATCCGAACCCAGGTTCCTTCTGACTCCAGGGCCGATGCTCTACTCACTGTGCCCCCTAGCCGCCCCCCTTTCTTCATTTCTTAAGCTGGATTTAAAAAGTGATTCAGCTAAATTTTTTGGTATAACTTTTGACACTACCTCTATGACCTTAGGCAAATGACTTAGCTTCTCTGGCCTTCAGTTTTCTGTCTTTAAAATGGAGATAGACTAGATGACCTTAAAGGCTTCCTTTCCAGGTCTAAATACTCACTTTCAACATAACACTTTGTCAATCAGATTATAGTTGGTAAGTTGTTATCAGTTTGAACTTTTACCAGATCAACTTAATGATTGATGATTTATTTACTATGTGAGATCTTAGTTTCCTTTCAGATCTATTTTCTGTAGTGTTACTTGGGAAGGGCCTATTCAGGATGAACTTAAGTTCTCTAAAGTGAAAATTAGGGTTGATAACATTCTATTATACTGAGTATGTCTACAGAGAAAAAGATGCTCCACTTATTTCAGATTTAGACTCTATTTCTACCTACTTTCTTCAGGTTGATAGCAGTCTTGGGGAAGAATGAACCATTTGAGTGCCTGGTGCTCTCCCCTTCCCTCAAGTACTTCTTAAGGGCCAGAAGTTGGATTTTGTATCCTCAGATCCTTGCACTCTAGTGAGATCTTTAAGAGATCCAATAGTTCTGATCTTTTTTTCCTTTTGCTTGTTTTTTTGGAGTGGGGAGGGCAGGGCATTTGGGGTTAAGTGACTTCCACAAGGTCACATGCTAGCTAGTGTTAAGTGTCTAAGGCTGGATTTGAACTCAGGTCCTCCTGACTCCAGGACGGTGCTCTATTCACTGCGCCACCTAGCCAGCCCAGCTCTGATCTTTTAAAAGGGCATTCTGATTAGTTAATGAATAAGTACAGAATCCTTAATAAATAGTACAGGGTTCTTAATAAACAGTATTGAATTAAATATATTAACACAATACTCATTTATATATAATGGGTTCTTATTTAATGTTAATGAAGAGAATGCTTTCTTCTCTTTTAAAGTGTATGTGAAATGTAAATACATAAATATGTGAGGGATGTTATTTTTTTTAATATAGTTTGAGGTGTAAATTCTAAGCTATACTTTTTTTTTTCCTAGTCTCTCTTTCAACTATCTGAATTTCGAAGGCTTGTCCTTGGCTACAGTCTTCCACAAAATATACTTGAAAATTGCAGAAGCCACACTGTAAGTTGGTGCTGAGTGATTTCCATAATTAATGATTGTATTCCTTTCAGCTTAGAAGGTTTTAAGCTTTTGGCTTCTTTCAGTGTTCTGCCTCTGATCCTCTTTGATTTGTCTTACTTTTTACAGTTACTTTATTCTCTGAGTGGCAAATTTTCTTCTCTTGTGACATAAAACAGATTCTTAAAAATTACATAGGATTTTAAATTTATGGGAAGAATTATGGAAAGGGAAGAATTCAAAGAATGCTAGTTTTGAGAGTCGCCTTATTACCAAAAGTTTCAATATCTGTTTTCTTTTGGGACTCAGTGAATAGAGGATTTAAAAACATTTGTTCTATTTGGGACATCCCTCAGTGAGACTTCAGTAGCTGTTCAACCCAAATTCTCCAGAGGTCTTGACATTCTTGAAATAGAGAGAATACTCTATTCTTATCAGAGGACTGAGCCTTCAGCCAGGAGTCTAATGCCTCTCTAGATTTCTCCTGGTTATGTATTTCCCTGACAGCTGCTGCAGAGAATGATCATATGGTTGGTTCTCATCCAAGATTGTCACTCCCACTTAGACCTCACTAAGTTTAGCAATAATCACACAGGCCTTAGTAGTCTCTTTTCTATAGTTCAGGGCCTGCCTCTTTCTGAATTGGATTGAATACACTTTAGGGAGTAGTCACTGACACTTTTTTCTTTTGGAATACTTAATTCCCTACATCGAGGGATAACTATCTTATCTATTGTGTTTCCCACAGGAAAAAAGAAATATTGTATTTATGCAGGAGCTTCAGTATCTGTTTGCTTTAATGATGGGATCAAACCGTAAATTTGTAGACCCTTCAGCAGCCCTGGATCTCTTAAAGGGAGCATTCCGATCAGCTGATGAACAGCAGGTACAAAGAAGTAATTCTTTTTGCCCCACAATATCCTGAAAAAAAGTTCTTTCCTTTATCTTTTGTTGATGCTCCACTATCTTTGCTTTATTCCAAAGATCAGCATCTGCTTTAGCTTCAAAAAATGAGTGTTTAATATAGGTGCTTATGTGGGTTATGGACAGCCTTAAAGCATAGTCAGTCAAGGAGGAAGAAGAAAATAGGGAGAAAAATGCAAGTGTCACGATCAGTCAGTAACAAGTATTTATTATGTACTCCACACTGTGCTAAGACAAAGAATAAAACAATTCTTAATCCTAGTGAGCTTACATTCTGAGTACATATAGTTAATAAATACATAATCACATACATATATTTACGTATTTACACATATAACATACAAAGAAGTTAAATCTACAATACTATGGAAAGGAGGGTAGTAGCATTTGAAGGGAGATCAGAAAAGGTTTCATTTAAAAAATTGTGTCTGAACTTCATCTTAAAGGAAGAAAGGGATTCAGGGAGGCAAATGTGAAGAGGGAACATATTTTATTCATGGGAACCAGCCTGTGCAAAGGCATGGAGATGGGAGATTAAGTGCTGTGAATTAAGAACGGAGAGAAGACCAGTTGGGCTAGATTGCAGTGTTTAAGATGAACACAGTAGACCAGCTCAGGATAGTCTCCAACTCTGAGGCTGTCCAGAGTGGCTTCATTTCTCTTGTTCATTGTTCAACTCCTTTCTGTTTGGTCCTCAGTGTTCTTTTAGTGCTTTCTTTACATTACAGCCCCTGATTCCCACTTCAGCAGTTTTTCTGGCATTTCTTTAAAAGGATCATGTTATCTGTGTGCCATGTCATTCTTGTTCAGGAATCTTAAGTGGTTGCCTGTGGCCTCCAAGAAAGAGACTTCCAGCACTTCTGCTTTTCACAGTTTGGCCTTGTTAAAGCATCTGCTCCTAGACCTGCAGCTGGAAGAGACACCAGAGGCCATCTAGCCCAACCTCCTCATTCTATAGAGGAGGAAACTTGAGGCCCAGGGAGTGAACTGGGTCCACCAGGAGGACACAAGCACTAAGGATAAGAGGCAGAGTTGAGTCCAGGTTCTTTGTAAGCCATTAGTTTTTCCACTGTATCAGGCTCTCTTCTCAATTTGTTCTTTCCTGAACTCGGTGTTTCCTCTTTTACCTCTGCCTTTGTGCAGGTTGTGCCCCCAGACTGGGAGTACTCTCCCTCTTTACCTCCACCTTTTAGAATCTTTAGCTTCTTTCAAGACTCAGTTTAGGTGCTGCCTTCCAGAAGTCTTTCTTGAAACCCCAATTTGGTCTCTTTTATTTCTCAATCTTGAATTTACTTATCTGTATACGTGTTGCAGCCATTCTCTCTCCCCGCCAAAAAACAGATATAAGCGCTTTGAGGGTAGTGATTGCTCTTTTTTTGTCTAGCACAGTGTCTTGTACAAAATAACTTGACTGATTTCCTGAATCTAATTAGCTATTCTTCTCTGATTGTGTTTTCAAAGCCACTCCTTGCTTTCTGCTCCACCGGTTTCTTTAAAAGCCTCAAGATTCTTTCTAACTTTGCTCCCACAGCATAACCATAGAGTCCCACTTTTCTCATCCTTTAACTTCAGTACTCTTAGAAAATTAGCATTTTCGGATACATGTTTCCTGACCCTTAATTAGCTTTCCTCAAGGATAATCTTGAGCATCTGTATAAACTGAATTAACTTTTGAGTTTGTTGGTCTTTGTTACTCTGAGATACCCCTCCTTTTTTGAGGGGTATAGCTCCTTTGACTATAGTTGCATTTGGCAAGTAGGGCAAGTTTCACCCATAAGGGCCTTTGAACTTTCAGTGTCTTAGGTTGCTTTCCCTCCTCTCCCTACTCTTCCCCAGCTGAGTTCATTGTCCTGTCTCCCTTGCCCCACACCTCATGCTTTAGTGTCTTTGCCTTTCGTTGTATCTTTAGCACTTAGCAGAGTGCTTATCACATAGTAAGCATTTAATAAGTGTTTGATAAGTAAAATTGAACTCATTTGTAATTAATTTTTCTAAAGAAGCATTTGTGTTCTAGTGTGCTTAGTAAGAATTTTCTTACTACTTTGTGGGCAAAAGGAAACATTTTATTCCTCTTGAATATAATAATATGTTTAATATCCATGACATTCTTGCCTCTTACAGCAAGATGTGAGTGAATTTACTCACAAACTCCTAGATTGGCTGGAGGATGCATTCCAACTTGCTGTTAATGTCAAGTAAGTATTAAGAATTTGACTTTCTGTCCCTTTCTTTCTCCCACCCCTAGTTTCCCCTTAGAGAATTTAAAATTGTTATGAACTAGGATATCTTAAAAACTTATTCTGGATGCTTTCTTAGAGAAATAAATGATTTTCACTAAATCTTAACAGATTTTACTTCCCACAGATTTATAGAGAGTGGTAATTAGATTTTTGCCTTTCCTCTTCTATCAGAGATGATAGCTCTATCCATTCTGTAATTCTTTGACTTGATGGTCCCTGGCTCCTACTTTAAAAGAGCTACCACCCATGTTGCACACAGACTAATCTATGGTGTGAACATAGTTGCATTAATTATAGTTGAAGACATTAATTTAGACGTTACTTAGACATTAATTTTTAATATGTGACTATTTTGAGGTTACTTTTTTTGAGTAGAGGTGGGCGAGGGCAGTGGCAATGTTAGCCATTTCAGTTTTGACAGAAACGAAATTCCTGACAGGTAACAGATGTCCCTATCTTATCCAGGTAGTAGGAAATTGATCCCTAAAATGCTTTGACTCCCTAGGTGAAAACATCTGTGTATTATAAAAGCAG
The DNA here is from genome assembly GCA_011680675.1 of Gymnobelideus leadbeateri. Taxonomy (NCBI): domain Eukaryota; kingdom Metazoa; phylum Chordata; class Mammalia; order Diprotodontia; family Petauridae; genus Gymnobelideus; species Gymnobelideus leadbeateri. The sequence continues at coordinate 162,960 of WOXC01010095.1, read as the reverse complement.
CCTTACAAATAGCCACTTATTTGCCACTAACAATTTAAGCTATGCAAGTAGGAAGGAGTCTGGTTTTCATTTTGTATCCTGTATGCCATTGGGGCAGAAGGCACTTGAAGAAAATGATATGTTTGTTTCAAGGCTTCGCAAAGTGATATGTTGACTTGTTTCAGAACATATGTTGCTCTTTTGGGTAGAAATTAAATTACTTCCACCTTTCAATAATGGGAGGGCTTAATGTTATGGACCATATGATGCAGAATTCTCTACCTTTTTGAAAGCAGCAGTCCCAGGAATAAATCCGAAAACCCAATGGTGCAACTTTTCTATGGCACTTTCCTGACTGAAGGGGTTCATGAAGGTAAATACTGTGTTCTGATTGGTTGTCACTTCTGGATCTATGATTTGTGATCTGGAATATATTATTGCAGGTTTAGGTGGAATTTATTTGGTTAAAAACATCTTTCCTTTTGTTATAGTTTTTGCTCTTTTTATTTCTTTAATATTGGATCCTCAGAGGTTTTAGTCATATACAAAGCCACACTGTCCAGTGAAGGACAGGTATATAAAGCACTTCTGCTTTGAGAAAATTGTTAATGTCCTCCACCGGGGTGGGGGGGGAGGGGCGTTATTTAAACTGCATTCTTGCTACAAAATATTAAGTGACTTCTACTTCCTGATTTGCCTGAAATGGTTCCAATTCTAGGAATATACTATAAAATAGTGTTTTGGGGACCAGAAGGCCAATGGTGGAGGTAGGTGGTTTGTTTTTTTCATGCCAAATTTTCTTCTAGGTAAGACTTTTTGCAACAATGAAACCTTTGGCCAGTATCCCCTTCAGGTAAATGGTTATCGGAACTTGGATGAATGTTTGGAAGGAGCCATGGTAGAGGGGGAGATGGAGATGCTTCCGCCGGATCATTCAGTGAAGTATGGACAAGAGGTTAGTTGATGTTTTTATTTGATCTACAAAGGACGAAGTATCAGTTAAATAAGGCTAAGGCCTTTGGCAGGGTATTCTTTCCTGTCACTTAATAAAAACCTGTCATTTTGCTTGATACTTAATAGGGTTTAAGCAAAAGTCATTCAGCTGAGCCAGTGAGCCCTAGCTATTTAAAAAATTCCATGCTACATCTCATGCTTTCATTATGATTCTTTTGAAGTCAACCTGTACCTAAATAGGGGGACCCTATTGCCTCCATATTTTTGTAGGGTAAAAAAGTGCACTGCTTAACTCTTTTAATGTGCCATTGAGAACATTTTTCCTCTCAATTTTTTAATATTAAGTTATCTTGCCCGTATTTTTTAACATTCTTACTTTTTAGGTGATAGGTAATGAAAGAGAGGTAGGGGGTGTTGGTGAGAAGCATGAGGTAAATTCAGGACCTCAAATCAAGCTTCCAGTGCCAGCACTGAATGGCACTTTCCATTTATTTAGCCACACTATTGAAGAATCCAACTCAATTACTGTAGGAAAGAAAAGGAAGCTTTCTTGACATAATATAGGGAAACCCATAACAAAGCCTTAAGGATTGAATGTCAGTCCCAGGACTCTTGGAACTTATACCTCCCTAGATTTTCAGGAAAATGTTTCTTAATTCCTGATGAAGACCTGTCATTCTAAAATGCATTGTGGCTTATACCATCTGAAGAATCTTTATGTTCTTAGAAGCAATTGAAAATAATATTCTTAAGATACTTAGCTATCTGGAGACCTCTCATTCAGGGATGTAGTTATTCTTAAATGACTAGAAAAATTATCCTGCATGCTTAAGTTTAGTCCTGTGGTGATTATAGAATCCTTATTGCCTGGATTCAGTGTTTTGTTTAAGGACAAGGTATCTGCAGGGAAAACAGTTAACTTCTTCCTCAGTTATTAATCAAGCGAAGCTGTGACTTGCTACATAATACATTAAGTAAAATATGCCCTTTTATAATAAGTCATTCCTGTTCTATGAACACAGGGCACTCACCAAATATTTTTTAATAATTTTGATAAATTAAGTGCCTCCCACCACCACCATCAGGTAGCACTATAAGAATTTAAAGAATTGCCAGTGAAAAATAATAATTAAATTATGCCTGTTTTCACATTTATATTCCCAATATTTCTCTCTTTATCCTATTGAGAGACAGTGACTTCCATTTATATCAGTGTCTGATGCTTCTTGAATGCCTGCTGCTTTACAAACTAGCCTTAGCTTCTATGCCAGTTCATCTATGCCCTAGTTATATTGGAGCAAATGATAACCTGCATAAAATGGAACTTAGAGTAAATTCTTTCTTTTGTGAAATATTTAACTAACTTCTTCATTGAATGAGTTCCATTATAAGAGACCATTCCCTTGAGGAAGAAGAGGAAGATCCCTCTCATATGTCTATTTAGCAGGAATTCTTTAGTTTTATAGAAGAAAGTTTTGGGAGGTATATAACTGTTGATGTTAAATATGAGTATTGCTCTTATCTGAAATTGATTTTTCTCTTCCTTTTAATATCTGTTTCTGACAGCGATGGTTTACAAAGCTACCTCCAGTGCTGACATTTGAACTCTCCAGATTTGAGTTCAATCAATCCTTAGGTCAACCAGAGAAAATTCACAATAAGCTGGAATTTCCTCAGATTATTTATATGGATAGGTGAGGCTCTCCATTCATTTGTCATTTACTATGTTGCAGACTGCCTTTGTGTTGAATTCCAGCTTTAGAAATAAATATACTTTAAATGAAGTGTTCTTAATACATTTGGGAGGGGGAAAAGAAGCAGGTAAATGTGGAAGCCAAGGTAGCATGTGCATGTACTCAAAATACTACTTTGTTCTTTTTATTTCCTAAAAAGAATGACTACTTAGAGGAATTTTAAAATATTAATATGAATCATATTTGTGGGATTATTATTTTCTTAAGTTATACATTATAATTTTGATAGGTATATGTATAGCAGCAAAGAGCTTATTCGAACTAAGAGAGAACACATTCGGAAGTTGAAAGAGGAAGTTAAAGTTCTACAGCAAAAATTAGAAAGGTAAGTTATCTGCAGCTTAAAACTCAGGAATGTAAACACTTTAAATAATAAAAAGTAGAATAAATATAGTTTATAAACTGTTAGGCTACATTACCAGGCTTAGTGTAGATAGCTTTTTTGTATTGCTATATAGCATCAGAAATAGCTCCTGACTGTGTTGGATGTTTTTCCCCGCAATCAATAAGCTTAAGAATTTAAGTGTGGTTTAAAATTTTACAGAGAAAAAAAAAGTTAATGCAGAGTTGTATGTCTTTAAGCCCTCCCCCCCTTGTTTTTACAAAATGGTCAAGAATAGAAATTATAAATAGACATAATATTTCACAGTTAGAAGACAGAATCTAAACCCTATCACTTTCACTGTGCAGGTGAGTAAAATGAGTCTCAGGATAAGTGATTGGCCTAAAGTCACACAAAATGTTAGTGGCATAGCTGGAACTAGAACCCAGGTCTCCTAGTTTGTTTACTGCTACTTTTAAAAGTAAGGCAAAAGGTCAAGACAGCTGGATCACCCCATGCCATATCTACCCATTCCCATCCCATAATTATTAAACCCTGAAGTTTGCTGACTGAATAACAATCAGAATTTGCTATTGAAATGAAAACAGGTATAAATAATAGAAACACTAAGTACGACTGAAAAAATCCTTCAAATTAAGACACAATCGTTAATTAACTCTATTTTGCATTGGGTTCAGTTATCATTGGCACTGCCAGATCATTGCATTCTTTCTCCAGGCCAGCTTCATTGTTTGACCTTTTCTGGCAACTCTAATGAAGTATTTATTTCCCTTTGAGATATTTAGCTCCCTCCCATCAGTACTGTACTGTACTGTACCAGCACTGTGGTATAGCTGACATAGTTACTTAGAGAGTTAAGAGCCTGCTTGAAATACTCTGAATTTCTGAACTCATCTATGAGATATATAAAAAATTATATTGGTCATCATGATCTTGTCCTTCAGAATAGATCTCTATGTGGATGCTGCAGAATTTTCTCCAGGCTTCTATCTGTGTCCTCCAGATATTCATTCTGATTTGGTGTGAGCCTTTCTATTGGGTCTCCACAGTAACAGTCCTGAATTTGTCTCAGCAATTTTGGCTCTCAGAGTGTGTTTGTGTTGTTTCATAGGTATGTGAAGTATGGCTCTGGCCCAGCTCGATTCCCCCTCCCTGACATGTTGCAGTATGTCCTTGAATTTGCCAGCACCAAGCCTGCTGAACCTCCCTCAGGTTGTGCCTCATCTCTCCACTGCCCTATTTCTGACCTGACGGCCAAGAAGAGGTGATTGGACTTCTTGTGGGTGGGGTGGGGCGTTATGCTATTGAATAACTCAGAAGCTGGTGACCGAACAGAGCTTTAGCTTGGAGTTCCAAAGCTGCTACATGTTCTCATTTCTGATCCTCCCAAATTCTAGTCATGTGACCGTGAACCTGAGCCATGTGCCACTCCTGGCATCCACCTGTGTGGGGTGAAGGTCGAATGAGATAATGCTTGTGAGTGCCATATGAGTGTCTGGAAAGGATGGAGGGAAGCAACTGCTCCCATGGTGCGGCTGCCTGACCTTGTGCCACTTGTCTCATCTGAGTCTATTTCTCTGTCTATGAAATATGGGGGAAATGATTGACCCAGCCTCTCTCCAAAGGACTGTTGTGAGGACCCAAAGACATAATGATTGGCTAGGGCTTTTAAAACTTATAATGTGCTCTGTGGGTGGAGAGAATGAGCATTTACCTAGCACTTACTGTGTGCCAAGCACTTTAAAAATATTATCTCATTTGGTCCTCACAACTACTCTAGGAGGTAGGTGCTATTATTATTCCTATTTTATAGTTGAGGAAACTGAGGTTGGCAGTGCTTGAGTGACTCACCTTGGGTCATATAACTAGTAAATGTTGAAGGCTAGATTTGAACTTAGAACTTCCTGATTTCATGCCCACTCTGATACCTAGCTGCCTCTTTAGTATCTATAATATGGGGGTTGGCAGACTTTTTCTGAAAGGGCCAGATAGTAATATTATAGGCTTTGCAGGCCAAGATGCAAAATCAAGATTATTATGTAGATACTAATATAAGTACAAGAGAGAAAACTAATTTCCACAAATTTTTATTGATAAAATTCAAAATATAATAATAATAATAATAATTGACTATGATTTTTAAAAAACACAAATCTGCTGATGAGAATGGAATTTGGTGGGGGGATGCAATAACATTTTATTTGGGGTTCTATGTTAGTCTATGTTATTCCTGAGCATCAAAATCAGTTGTAAATGTTCATCTGTTAATGCTGATCTATAATGAAATACTAACTTATTTCATATTTAAAATGTCTTTTCACGCAGATAGGTACTGCCATATACTGATATCAGTCCATGAGTATATAATTTTAATTGAAGTCTGTTTGTCACTTAGAATTTTTTAGAAATTATTAGAATTCTGTTAGATTCTTCTCTTAGTGCTTGCCTTTTAATGTGTGATTACATTGCAGATTAATTCCAATTGAAGGTTAGGTGAAAATTCCTCAGTTGCACAGTTCAGTGGATGGACAGTTGTAGAATCTTTTGCAGTTACATCAAGGTCTAAAAAATCACTGCTGGAAGTGTAGATCAAGCTTGGAAAAAATATATAAAATTTGTGTGGGAATGGAGGTCTTGCTTCTTATTTTAACTTTTGTCTGGATGGGAAGCGTCAAACAGTTTGATATTACTTTGATTCAGACAGTATTAGTTATTGCTGCCAAATTAACTTTTCTTTGGTACAGATTTCATATATAAGCACTGTTTTGCCTTATAATTTTGTGTTGAATTTGTTAAGAAACATTATCAGGATCTGCAGTAGAAGCTAATTTCCAAAGCCATTCAGTGTTCTAATAATAATGTTTAAGGCACTTCTCAGAAAAATTTCAGTCTCAGCCTTAAGTTCAAACAATTGTAATAAACCTTTTTTTCTTCTTCTTGTTTGGATATAATGGGTACACACTGATAATAAAACACACACACACACACACACACACACACACACACACACAAACTACATTACAGTAGGTATGTAAGCAACACAACATCCTCAGGGTGGCTGCCAACACAGGTTCTTAGATCTGCTTTTCTAAAGGAAAGCAACTCAAAATGGGTTAACAAGCTTACTTTAATCAATCAAACATTTATCATTTACCTAGTTCAGGGTAAAAAGGTAAGTACCCCGAACTTCAAAGTATACAGACAGAACTTACAAGACAGAAACAAGCAGATCAGACAGGCTTCCAAACTGTCCAACCATTATCAATACCAAATCACAGTTACCAGAGAGGGAAGCATCAACATCTGGGTTTTCAAAGCCAGGGGTTTCTCAATGGCTGCCCAGAGTCTCATCTGGTCAAATCACACAACACTTCTCAAAGTGAGCCCCAAAGCAAAGCTTCACATCAGGGATTATATAGCTTTCTCCTGGGTCAGAGAATGTAACCACCCTCTTGACCCACTGTCCAATCACACAGCATCAAGGTGTAGGCATTCTGGAAAACCAAGTCTCCTGCTACAGGCTCCATGTGACCACATTCAGCCTGTTAGGAAACAGAGTATATTTTCAAATCAAGGAAGGTTCTCAGAGTCTCTTAAGCCAATCAAAGGGCCCAGGGGCAGGGAAGATCTTTAAATTTGCATTTCCATTACAGTATGGCATTCAGTATAACTGTCATTACTATTTGCAGTGTACCCAGCAGCATTGTGAAGAAATGAGAGCCCCCCCATGCAGTCCATGTTATAACTATTCAGCTCTATCATAGATAATACATAGACAAATGAGCATGACAGTGTTTCAGTAAAACTTTATTTATGGAGCCTGGAATTTGAATGTAATATAATTTTCACATGTTATATTATAATATTATTCTTCCTTTGCCTTTTTTTCAACCATTCAAAAATATAAGGTCTATTCTAAGCTTGTGGGCTATACAAAAACAAGTCTCAGACTGGAGTTCATTGATATCTGATTTAGCATATCTTTTAATACCTTTAGTATTTTCTCCTGGGGGGCGGGGGGAGAAGACTGAAAGGTTTTCCCCCTCATTTTTATAGTATTTTTTTACTCATTTTTGTTTTTTTAATATTTTGTCTTTCCCTAATTACATGTAAAAAGTTTTTTAACATTTGTTATTTTTTTGTTTTGATTTCCAAATTCTGCTTCTTTCTTCTTCCTCTCCCCTTTTATTGAGGAGGCAAGCATTTTGATAATAGGTTATACATGTGCAATCATGTAAAATATTTTCATAGTAGTCATTTTATGGATGAAAAAAAGATGAAAAAAAGTGAAAAATAGTATGCTTTGGCCTGTATTCAGACACCATCAGTTCTTTCTCTGAGGTGGATAGAATGTTTCATCCTGAGTCCTTTGGGATTGTCATGGATCTTTGTATTGCTGAGAATAGCTAAGTCATTCATAGTTGATCATCATACAGTATTGCCATTACTGTGTACAGTGTTCTCTTGGTTCTGCTCACTTCTCTCTGTATCAGTTCATGTAAGTCTTTCCAGGTTTTTCTGAAAGCTTCCTGCTCATCATTTTTTATAGCACAATAGTATTCCTTTACAATTATATATCACAATTTGTTCAGCCATTCCCCAATTGATGGTTATCCCCTCCATTTCCAATTTTTAGCCTTTGGTAGTATTTTTTAATGCTGAAGCTAAAGGAAATTAATATTATCTAGCTATATTTTGATGGCAATCCCCAGCAGTAATGAGAAACTGCATTTTAAAAAATATCTATAAATTTGCATTTATACACTGGCAGCAGTGAATAACCATCAAACTGCCAGGGGAAATTTGATTTCAGCCTCTGATCCTGTGTTTGGCAAATACTTGAGTTTTCAAGCCTTTATCTAATTTGGTCTGAAAGAAAAGTCTACTTTAGAAAGCTGGATCTTAGAAACTTTCCAGTTGGTTCTCTGAATAGTCCATGAAGTAGTCTTAATAGGAAAAGAAAGCTACAATGTTACTTCCTGAATAGTTTATTTTAGTTCAGAACCACTCCTTGAAAAGGAGTATTGGTAGTCTGATCCTTTTTTTTCCCTTTAGTATTAGAGCAGAAGAATTTTCTGGCAAAGTTGAAGTTCCTCTATCCTCTTTGGAAAAAGATAATTTGCTGCAAGCTGATCTGATAAATAAGCCATTTACATCTTCCCGACCTTCAGTGAAAATGCCTGAGCACCCAGCTCCAAGAACAATCACTGAGGAAGAAATGAACTTTGTTAAGACCTGTCTTCAGAGATGGAGGAGTGAGATTGAACAAGATATACAAGGTTGAGTGTTTTGAAACTTGTTAAGCAGTTAATTTTTTGTTGGTTTAAAAATTTTTTTTAGGTTAGAAGGAAGAAGATAATTTGTGGTCGCACATTTAAGATATACTTCCTCTCTATACCATTGTCTTTACTGCATAATTTTTGTTGTCCTGACTGTCTGACCCCTTTTATTCTTTGGTTTCTTTCTAGATGTAGTATATTTTAAATAAGAAATTTTGAATTTAATCAGCTTACATTAGTCAAAGATGTTCTCTGTAGTACCTTTGAATTTGAGATTCTTTCTGCAATTTAAGTTGGGCTGGTTTTTATTTTGTCCTTCCCTTGTGAAATTTCTCAAATTGTTTAGAAAAAAAGGTCTCGCTGACTCAAATGCCTCCCAGATTTGTAATGATACTCTGTCATCTCAAGGTTTATGGAGCTTACTAGTCAGTGGAACTATTATAAGCAGAGCCTAGTCAGACAACAAGCATTTACTAAGTTCCTGATGTGTACCAGGCACTGTGCTGAGTAGTGGGGATACAAAAAAGGTAAAAGACAGTTCATGATCTCAAGGGGCTTACAATCTGATGGGGGAGACAACTTGTAAATAGCTGTGGACAAACAAGAGACAAACAGGATAAATTGGAGGTATTTAGCAGAAGGAGGCACTAACATAACGGGGATTTGGAAAGGCTTTTTACAGAAGGTGAGATTTTAACTAAGACTTGAAGGAAGCCAGGAAAATCAGGTGGTAGAAATGAGAAAATTCCAGATATGCAGAACAGCCAGTAAAAATGCCCAGAATCTGGAGAATGGAATGTCTAGTGTGAGTATCAGCAAGAGGGCCATGTCATTGGATCTCAGAGTATGTAAAGAAGATTGGAAAGGTAGGAAGGGGTCAGGTTTTAAAGGGCTTTAAAAGCCAAATATAGAATTTTATTTTTGATCCTGGAAGTAAAAAGGAATCACTGGAATTTATTGAATAGGGAGGGTAACATCGTCAAACTTTCACTTTAGAAAGATCAGTTTGATAACTGAGCAGAGAATGGACTGGAATGGGAAGAGAATTGAGTCAAGGAGATTATCCAGCAGGCTCTTGAAATAGTCCAGGTGTGAGGTGAAGAGGGCCTGGTACTAAAGTGATGGTAGTGTCAGAGGAGAGAAGGGGGCATATAGGAGAAATGTTATGAAAGTAGAAACTACAAGACTTGAAATCTTTTTGGATGGGGTTAAAGTAGTTGAGAGAGAGCAAGTAGTGAAGGATGACCTCCTAGGTTATGAGCCTTGGGAGGAGGATGCCATCCTCAATAGTTATAGGGAAGTGAGGAAGAAGGGAAGGTTTAAGGTGGGGGAGGGGGGAAGGTGGGTTTATTTTTTCAACATGTTGAGTTGGTCTACAAGGCATTCAGTTCAATATATCCGATAGACAGTTGAAGATGTAAGACTGCAAGCAGAAGAGAGGTTAGGGCTGGAGAAACAGATGCCAGAATCAACTGAATGTGATAGTTGAAACCATGGGAACTGATGAGATCACCAAGTAAAGTAGCATGCAGGGAGAAGAGAATATGGCCCAGTACAGAGCCTTGGTTGTCATCCATAGTTAGTGAAGGTGATCTGGATGAAGATCCAACTAAGGAGAATGAGAAGGTCATATAGGTGGAAGAGACCCAGTAGAGAGTTAGTGTTCAGAAGTCTTAGAGAGAAGAGTATGGTATGAAGGAAAAGAGGATAATCAACAGTATTAAAGGCTGCAGAGGTCAAGAAAGATGAGGATTGAAAAAAGGCCATTGTATTTGTCAATTAAGAGATCATTGGTAACTTTGGAGAGAGCAGTTTTGGTTGAAAGAACCCAAATTATAGATTACTAATCACTGTCTTCATAGACAAAAAAATGATACAGTTAATATGAGATGGAATGGACTATATTTAACTTTGAGTATTGAATTACGCCTTTTTTTTCAACAGACCTAAAGAACTGTATTGCACATACTACCCAAACCATTGAGCAAATGTACTCTGATCCCCTTCTTCACCAGGTAGGATAAGACTAAATAGAAAAATAAGACTATGTGAAAACTTGGTGCATTTGGCAGCTACAAAAAAGATTTATTAATGTGTTTTTTAATTTGAAATTGCATGTTTCGAAACTGATACATCAGTTCAGTCATATGGTGTTATCTTAAAAAAAAGATTGCTGGCAAGTATTATATACTTTGACTTCTTATGAAATGATATCTCAAGTAGAATTAATTTTAAAAGACTCAAAGAAAGAGACTGTCATAATTACATTTTGTTCTCACCTTCTTATTCACTAGCATTAAAATATTAGTTTACTCTCTGGACATGAAAGGAAAAAAAAACCTTCCTTTTTCCCATTCCTACATTTTCTCCTGTCAGAGGAATAATTCTTCTACCAGAGAACTTAGTAGTGTTTGCAGAGCTTGTGTAGCTTTAGACTTAAGTACCATATGTTGAGGGAAGTCTATTTTCACTGCTCCCACTGATAGTTCTTCACACTATATTGATGACTCCATAAATGTTTGGCAATTCATTGAATCACTAGAATGAAACTTAATTTGGTTCTCTGTTAATCTCTTTAAACACTTGACTTTTGCGTGATTGTAGTTACCTAAATACATGAAAAGATGAGTAATTTTGCCAGTATATATTCCCTCCACTGACTTGATCTTAATGAATAATTTAATGAATTGGTGTGGCCAAAAATATTAATTTCTTCGTAGCCAGTCCTTTGTGCCTTTCTAAATCTATTTATGCTGATCCTGATCTTCAAACAATAGACCTACTGAGTCTCCACTTAAACTCCACTTAAACCTTGAGAGTTCACACTACCCTGACATAATCTTCCAGCAATTCCAGGTCACTCCCATAGCAGGATTAGTGAAGAACTTCAGTGAAGGAGCATTATTGCAGTTCCGCAAATTGTGAGGATCTGTATTGTTCAAATGTGAGGGTTTCCCCCTCTACTTGCAGAAAAAATTCGGAGATTACATAGCTTGACCAGAATGAAATCTAGTAACCTGAAAAAGAGGGACAGGTTCAAGACCGTAGGTGAATTTACTACATCTCTTCTCTCCTAAGAGTTTTCCCAGAATCAGCAAATAGGTGTCATCTTCTGTTCTGGGGATGACGGCCAAAGCTCACAGTAACTGGCAGCAGTAGACAGATCTAGGATAGATTTTCAATTTTGGATATTCCACGAGGTGTAGACTTTTTTTTTTATCTGTTTGTTTTTAGCCAAGAAGATAGGTAAATGTGACTTTCATATTGAAACATTAAGGAGCATGTCTAGCAACTAGGAATGTCTCTTTGGATTTCAATAACCCTATTAGAAGATGGAAAGTCTGCTTAAAATTACCCAAGAATCTGGCTTTTGCTTTTCAGGTGCCTTATCGCTTGCATGCAGTTCTGGTTCATGAAGGACAGGCAAATGCTGGACATTACTGGGCCTATATTTATAATCGACCACGAAATATTTGGCTCAAGTACAATGACATCTCTGTAACTGAATCTTCCTGGGAAGAACTTGAGAGGGACTCCTATGGAGGCCTGAGAAATGTTAGTGCTTACTGCCTGATGTACATTAATGACAAGCTGCCCCACTTCACTGCAGGTAACATCAGTCAGCAAAGTGCTATAAGTTGCACTGCCTATGAGAGGGGAACAGGTTTGGTCTGTGGCCTTTACCTTTTTATCTGACAAAGTCTTATTGTGATGAACATTTCACTTTTGAGATCACAAGATAGGTTTCTATAACGTATTTGAATTTTGTTTTCCTGCATTTGCTAGAAACCTTTCAATATACTGTACATATGTGGGGAGCATTTTGATTACACATCATATTGGCCTCTTTGAATTACCTGTGTAAAAAGGGTGTGATGAAAAAAAAAAAAGGTGTGATGGGTGGAGAGGATGGACACTGACAGAAATCAACAGATCTTTATAATCCCAATTAGAGTATGAAGGCATAGATAGATACTGGTAAGAATTATTGTATAAATAACTCCTCATAGCTGCTAGTATATTAAGTGAAGTCAACAGGCATTTATTAAGTGTCTCCTATGTGCCAGGCACTGCTGCTCTCAAGGAGCTCAATCTAATGGGGGTGATAGCGTGCAAATGGCTATATACAAACAAGTTCTATACAAGATAAGTTGGAGATCATCAACAGAGAGAAGGTAGTAATATAAAGGAGGACTGGACAAGACTTCTTGTAGAAAATGAGAATTTTGCTGAGCCTTGAAAGAAGCCAGGGAAGCCATTTGGAAGGAAGAGAGTTCTAGGCATAGGAGACAGTCTCTCAGAGTGGGAGATGGGGTGTCTTGTGAGAGAAACAGCAAGGAGGCCAGTGTCAATGGATTGAGGGGTATAAGGAGTAAGAAGATTCTGAAGGTCTTGAAAAGCGAAAGAGGGCATTTTATATTTTATTCTGGAGGTAAAAGAGGATCACTGGCGTTCATTGAATAGGGAGGGCATTATGATCAAACTTTCACTTTAGGAAGATCACTTTGAATGGAGGATGTTGGGGTTTGAAAGAGAGTGAGAATGAAGAATGACTCTTAAGTTATGAACCTTGGTGACAGGGAGGATTGTTGCACCTTTTAGCGGTAATAGGGAAGTGAAGAAGAAGGGAGGATTGGGGGCAAAGGATAATGAGTCAAATTTTGGACATGTTGAGTGTAAGATATCTTGTAGGCAGTTGGAGATGTAAAGCTGGCAATCAGGACAAAAAAATAGATCTTAGAATCACTTAATAGACATAGATGAAAACATGGGAGCTGATAAGATCACCAAGTGAAAAGAATATACAGAGGTAGTGTAATGTTAATGGGATAGAGGATCTTCCCTGCCCGTTAATAGGCCTGTGTGCTCAGCTGTGATACATCCTGAATCACATAGAGCCCACTGGGGCAGGAACTTGCTTAAAGAGAAACTTGCTTAGGGGAAGCTTGCTTGTAAGAAGGCTTTCATGCCTTTTGCTGATTTCTGATTATACACAGTCCCGAGAGTTTGCTGCCTTCTGGCTCTGAGAAGTATATACATACTCTGAGTTGGTATTTTGCTTTGAGGACTCACTTATGAGAAGGATCTTGTGATTCCCTGGTTGAAATTCTGAGTAGCCATATGTTCAGAGCTCCCTGACTGCTTAGATGTAAAGGCTCTCTTGATCCAAGGATGTATGTAAAGTGTATAGTTGATTCAGGCAGTCAGAGCCCTGTTTGTTGGTCTTTATTTCTCTACTTGTATTTTTTCTGTTTGAATTTTCTCTGAAGTTCAGGGTACTGCCTTTTCCCCTGAACTAGTGAATGTAATTTAAAAAGATTGTTGATTGACCCCCTTAAACAACTACCTTTCCTAGTAAAACAGATCTAAGAACCTGTGCTAGCAGCCATCCTGGGAATGATAGTATGTTTATTGCTATACTTAGCACAGAGCCTTGGGTATCACCCATGATTGACAAATGTGACCTAGATGAAGATCTAGCAGAGGAGACTAAGATTTATGATTACATGGGTGATTTATTTTGACATTATGGAAAAAAAAACAACAAAAAAAACTCTCTTTCTCCTTATTGCAAAGAGTAATCAGTAGCAAGTAGCTAGAGGGAGTTGTGTCCATGTAGGCTTTTTTCACATTACATACAGTATGGTGTGAAAAGAGCTTATCTGGAGTCAGGACCTTAGTTTGAATCCTACTTCTGATGTTTGCTCCCCAAGTGACCTTGGGCAAGTTACTTATATTTTTGTGGGCTTCAATTTCTTCATTTTAAAACTAAAGCTCTTGGACTAGATGACTTCTTCTTCCAGCTTTAGACATATGATCCTATGGGTTCTTGGTATCATCATTTACCATGTTTGGGTTTTAGTAAGTTTGTAATTGTTTAGTCTCTAGCCATTATATTTCTGGTAGCACTTCTCTCAAATGAAAGCAATAAAATAATTTATTGGTTTTTAATTTAAGTATGAATAGTCATTAAATAATTTTTGATTGTTGCAGATATTTATTTTGACCTGTATAAGCACTGGTTGAAGTAGAGAAACCTTTCAGCCTGGAAGCTCTGGTCAGACACTATAGGATGGCTTAATAGTTTCTTGATTCCTAGCGTTTGTAATATTCTTACTACCTTGCCAGCCCAGGGTATCCAAAGCTCTTTCTCTTCCATCACTTTTGCTTGGTGGTATTAGTAGCGAAAGAAATAAATTTTGAAAACTGACACTATGGGATTGATACAGTTTCTGTTGGGGTTCTTTTTAAATTTTGTACTTAAAGGAAAAAATAATTTCTTTTTTTTTCTTGTCTTCTTAATAATTTGCTGTATCTTGCAATTAAGACTTGTTGTTTTCCTGCTGACCTTCTTTCATTAGTAAAGCTGTCTCACACTGACTTAATTTTGGTCTCCCTCAGAAGCGGCAGTGGCTGAGCCAGACCAGATGCTGAAAGAGGTGGAAGCCTTGTCTGTAGAACTTAAGCATTATATCCAAGAAGATAACTGGAGATTTGAGCAGGAAGTTGAGGAATGGGAAGAGCAACAGTCCTGCAAGATCCCTCAGATCGAATCCTCTACCACTTCTGAGTCACAGGATTTCTCAGATACTTCACAAGGTACCTAGCAAAATTGTCCATACCAGTCATATTTTAATGCCTGATAGTCTAATGCAGTAAGCTGGACCTCTGACCTTTCATAAGCTGGGTGGCACCACCGGCATTTTGATGCCATTTTGCATTTTGTTGCTCATTTTATAGTATGATAGTTCAGAGATGATGAACCTCGTGTGGCCTAAGTGCTATAGAGAGATAGCTTTTCCTTCTTGAACATTAACTTCATTAAATATAAATCCCAGTACCAGAGTATAGTCTCTGAAAGAGAACTGGTAGCAAAAGACTCAACTACTCAGGTTTTCTATGGTTAGCACTTCTTGAACCCAAGCTGTAGTAAAAACTAATTAGGTTTAATAGCTGTGGATTAAGAATGCTCTTTTCAAAAGGTGATCTCTGCCTGGTGATGTAAGTATGATGTAAGGTGATATAAGAAGTATGACTGCAGGGGCAGCTAGGTGGTGCAGTGAATAGAGCACTGGCCCTCGTGTCAGGAGGACCTGAGTTCAAATCCGGCCTCAGACACTTAACACTTACTAGCCATGGGACCTTGGGCAAGTCACTTAACCCCAATTGCCCTGCCTTCCTTCCCTACAAAAAGTAAAAAAAAAAGAAGTATGACTGCACAGTGCTGAGTACTTTTTAAAAATCTGCCCATGGGGACTCTGAAGTAAGTAATTTAATCCTTACTAGGTCCCAGGGGGACATCTGTTCAAATGTAGGAAGGTTTGGGAAGTAGATTGTTAAACTAGATTCTGGTCCTACTTGGTTTTATCAAAAGACTTCTTGACTTCATTTGTTATTTAGTGCTTTTTCTTTTTACAAATTTTTCATCAGAGCCATCCCTGACCCCTTCCCATGGTGTTCGGTGTTTGTCATCTGAGCATGCTGTGATTGCAAAGGACCAGACAGCCCAGGCTATTGCCAACACAGCATATGCCTATGAGAAAAGTGGCGTGGAAGCGGCTCTGTCAGAGGTAAACGTGTATTAGAAATGCTTTCCTGCTGTAGCACTTAGTGCTATCCAGAACATTCCTGCTTTTTATAAGTGAAGACTTTTGTTTTCTCATACATCTGTAAATGCATCTCTTTGCCATCCTTAACCACTCCCTTTCCTCCCATCTGCCCTCCTGTATTTTCTCATTCTTTTTCTCCCTTTTCTGATGCCACAGCTTAAGGAAGCTGAGCCCAAGAAGGCCAACCCCCAGGAAACAAACCCTGCAGATCAGTCAGAGCAGCTCCAAGAAGCTACTGGGACTGAGCCTGCTGGCCAGCCTAATTCTCAGGTCTCTGAAGTCGAGATTCCCAGTGTGGGAAAGATTCTGGTTAGATCTGATGCAGATGGATATGATGAGGAGGTACACAAGATGAGTGCAGGCCTTAGCTGTTGTCTCTCCTTGGTTTTGCTACATTTCTGTTCTTGTGTGGCTGACTGTGTTTTTCTTAAAGGATTTTAGAAAGAAAATAATTTACTTTTCGTTAGTGCAGGTACAGATAGAAGACTAACCTGGTTTTGCCTTGTAATAATAACAATCACAAATTATAACTGCAGTTATAACTAACATAACTGATGACCAGCTTCCTTCTTTATATGTCTTCTTATGTATATCTGACAATGTATGGGTACATTTAAGTCCCCTGCATCATCCTGATAGCTTGTAGAAAGAAAATTTGATCACATTGTCTTGGACAGAATGGACAAAAATCCTTGAGTGAAGGATCTTTGTTCTTGGTGATGGTGTTATTCCACTTTTGTTCCTGCAGAGTTTTTTCCCCCAGATGTCCAGAATCTAAAACAAAAGGGAGATACATATGTAAATTGTACGTGTTTTCTGAAGTCCAAGAAGGACAAAGAATCCCATGATACTCTTCTCTGATCTCCTTTTCAGTCAAAACTGCACTCATACACAGTTCTAGCCCTCAGAGTTCCATTATCTTGTGAATGGAGGTTTTTGTGTTGTGTTTTTTCCTAATCTTAGGAAGGCTTTGGTTTTATTTTACAGGGACGTCTTTTGTGTAGCCTCCCATTAGTCTCCAGGTTGCTGTAAATGATGTATTTCTCTTATTGGACTTCTTAATCTTAGAGTATTCACGTTGCATACCCAGACTTAGAGTACCAAATTGGAATGGTTGCCTCAGATACTTCCCCTTCTGTGAGGCTGTACTTTTGTCTGATTCTCTAACAGTGCTATATTGGGCATTATTTTAGTACTGTGTGTCTTCTCTTGTTCTTCTAAATTAAATGGGGTATATACGAGTAGCTAGTGTGACTTTGGCAAAGGCTTGATATTGTGTAAAGGGATGGGGGCAGTGCATGACAGGAATGTATATGCATATGGCAGTTGTGTGTGAAACTTGTAGTAGAATTCAGTTAAATTGCTCTACTTCAATTCAGGTCTCTGTTCAGCTTCCTTTTACAAGCATTCTTTTGAACTTTTCTTCTGCCCTCTTTCTTTCTTTGTTTTGTGCCTTCTTGTGCCAGGTGATGCTGAGCCCCGCCATGCAGGGGGTCATCTTGGCCATAGCTAAAGCCCGTCAGGCCTTTGATCGAGATGGGTCTGAAGCAGGGCTTATTAAGGTATCTCTGCTTTTTAATTCTAACCTTTAACATTCAACCAGTATAGTGTTTACACAGCAGTATAAAGCAAGAGAAGTTCTAATTACAAATATCTTTCTACTTTTTGTGACCAACTAATGATCAAGCTGACAGATGATAATGATCTTTCCTTTACTTGCATTAATGTAGATTCATTAAAACTACCGATTGAACAGTGCCACACTATGTTAAACCCAAGGGAAATCCATTTGTTTGTTCTATGAAATAGATTTTCCCCCCACATCTTAACATTTCTAAGTAATTTGAGGGATATAGAGTAAATGAGAGAGTGAGTGACACAGTGGATAGAAGTGCTAGACTTAAAGAGTCAAGAGGATCTGGATTCAAATGTGACCCTGATACATATGTAACTCTGGGAAAATCACAAATGATTCACCCTCTTTGTGCCTCAGGCAGCCCTCTAAGACAAGTTATGGTTGGGTTATGGTGCATTTCAACATAGATGAACTCAAAAGGCCTCCCATGTTAACATGCATTATAGGTCTTTGGTGTATGGATGCTTAGGTGGGTAATGGGCATAATTTTTTTTAAAGGAAGTGGATAAAACTGAAGCATAAACAATAACATTTTAAAAAAATCTGAGGAAGCTTGGTGCTTGCCCCAAAGCATTTTAAAGCAAACATTTGCAGTTCAGAGGACTTTGTGAAAAAGATGAGTTTCTTAGAATACTTTTTGATACTATTTGAGAATTATACTTCTTTATTATGACCTACCAACACCAAATAGCTTATACATTTCATACTGAACACTGTCACATTTATAATCATTGATGGTTAATCTGCTCTTTACTCATAAGAAACCCTGGCCTATTGGATTCATATTTCTGTGCTCAGATCTGTGGTGGAATTCTGCTAATAGCCTGTCCTGTTTTGGCAGGCATTCCATGAGGAGTATTCCAGGCTATATCAGCTGGCCAAAGAGACCCCTACTCCTCACAGTGACCCTCGGCTTCAGCATGTCCTCGTGTATTTTTTCCAAAATGAGGCCCCTAAACGAGTGGTGGAGCGGACTCTTCTGGAACAGTTTGCAGATAAAAACCTCAGCTATGATGAAAGGTGAGAGGGTGCAGAGGAGAAACTCCACCTGCCCCTTGAATGACTTGTAGTTTCTTTGGCTGACTGATTAGTTTGTACTTTACTTTCTCATTTCTCTATTCTCTATCAAAATAGATCAATTAGTATCATGAAGGTGGCTCAAGCTAAACTAAAGGAGATTGGCCCAGATGACATGAATATGGAAGAATACAAGGTAAAGTCTTCTTCCCAGGGTATTTGTAAACAAGAATATTAAATACCCTTGATGGTAAATGAGGGAGACCTGATCAGAATTCAGAAAGGCCTTTTTCTTCATTTGGTTTTCCCAGATGAAATCTTGTTTTCACTGAAGGGTAGGAAATAGCAGCTCTGGTTCCATCTCTGCCATTTACTGTTGTGTACACTTGGACAAGGTCATTTTATTTCTCTAAGTCTTCATTCCCTCATTCATAAAGTTAGATTAGATTTCTAAGGTTTTATAGTATTTGGTGATTTTTCCTAACAGAACAGCACTTTTGTTAACCTACACCTTCTATGAACATGAACTCAGTTTAATGGTCTAGATTTCTGGCAAGGGCCTTCTGATCAGCTGTAAAATGTTAAGCCTTTTTTTTTCCTTTTTGGAGGGCAATTGGAGTTAAGCGATTTGCCCAAGGCCACATGGCTAGTAAGTGTGTCAGGTGTCTGAGGTCGGATTTGAACTCGGGTCCTCCTGACTCCAGGCCCGGTGCTCTATTCACTATGCCACCTAGCCGCCTCAAAATGCTAAGCTTTAATAAATAAAAAAATATTGTGATTTAAAATAATTTTTTGGTAATGAGGTTGTTAGTCCATTTATTTTTTAGGTGGTAACCCACAGAGAAATCTTATTTCACTGTAGCTCTCAATTCTGTACTCTGGAGGTAATTTCATCCAACTAAAGAATAGACTTCTCCTGAGGTTTACTTGATTTGGCCACCATCCAATCACACATTAATCGCTTCCTTTGATTAGCTAAAGCTGAATGAGTATTTTATGAATGACTAGGAGTTCTTACATCCTGACACCTTCCCTACAGCTGAATAAATCTATGCCAAAATTTTAAAATCCACTCCTGAATCCAAGGCTGGATGTGCTTGTCTGTTATTGGAAATTAAGGAAATAAAATCTGAAACTCTGTTGCAAACCAACTGTATAGCATTAGACAAGTCACTTAATCTTAGTAGGCCTCACTTTATTCATTTATCAAATTCCTGAGGAGCTATAGGAACTGGACTAGATGATCTCTAGGATCATTTTCATTGCTAAAATTCACATTGCTAAGGTGAATTGAACCACCTTTCAGGGTGTCAAGAGGCTTTGTACTACCTTGTGTTTCTTGTGAACTATTCAGCAGCCATCAGTGAGAGGAAACAGGAGATTTTTAAAAAATGCTAAAACTAAGCTTTTTCTGAATCTGAAGAGTTTTGCCTGAACGGTTTTTTTTGTTTTTTACTGTTGCCACCCTGGAAATTACAATAATGCTCTCCTTTCCTTTACAGAAATGGCATGAAGATTACAGTTTATTTCGAAAAGTATCTGTGTATCTTTTGACAGGCCTGGAGCTCTATCAAAATGGAAAGTATGTTCACTTTTTGTTTAGCATTCTTTGTATTTGTACCCCTAGCACCTAGCACAATGTCTGGCATGAAGTAGGCAATTAATAAATACTTGCTGATTGATTGATGATAGTGATACTTTGAATCCTCATCCATAAATATCATACATAGCAGCTCTGCATCTCTTCCACATTCTAGGTGACACTGGCACCTTTGGTCTCTTAATTCTGGATTTCAGAAACCATGCAACAAGTCACAAATGCTCTCTCTTCTCACTCCTCACCTATCAGTAGATAAGGCTGGACACACTTTGCTTTCACTAACTTACCAAACTGGCTATAGGTTTTCTTTATAATAACTGAGAGCAAAGTTGGAAAGCAAATCATAAAATGCTATATCTAAATAAGACCTTAGAGATCACTGAGTCAAAATCCTTCGTTTTACAGAAGAAGAAACTAAAGGGCCATAATTTTCTTAAGATTATTGCTGCTTTGTGGCAAAGCCAGAGCTAGGAACCAGGTGTCCTGACTCCTAGTTCAATGTTATTTCCTTTTACTCCATGTTGCTTCCCTTCTTATTGCTCACCTTCCCTCCTCCAAAAAATCCAAAACCAAACCCAAAACTAGTCATTTATCTGAGTTTTTGTAAAGTTTAAGTTTTAGATAAGGGGGCATTGAACATTTCAGTCATTAGTTCTCCATCATCTTCTAGGTGCCATGAAGCTCTTTCCTACTTGGTGTATGCATACCAGAGTAACGCAGCCCTGCTAATGAAGGGGCCTAGCAGAGGAGTGGAGGAGTCAGTGATCGCTTTGTATAGAAGAAAATGCCTTCTGGTTTGTATTATTTTTGGTTGTGAGGCTTTGAGATTATTTTTTTTAACTTTCCATATTTCTGTTCCCTGCAGCAAAAAAAAAAAAAGGTATTATAAAATAACAACTGTCTTCCTAATAGATTTTAGACTTTCTCAAGAGATTCTCTTTACAGAAGCAATTTATTTTTGTGTTCAGATTTGCTTTTCTATCACCCCTTTGTACCTAAGACAGGATGAGAGCACATTCATACCTATTAATTTAATAGTCTTTTCTCAATCCCCACTTTTCCTAACCTCCTTGCAGCTTTTGACACTCTTCTCCTTGACACTCTCTTCTCTCTAGGGTTTCATGACAATGCTTTCTTTTGGTTTTCCTACCTGTCCTTTTCTAATCTCCTTAGCTGTATCTTTAAATCGATGAATGATCCCGCAGAATGCAAGTCTGTGCCCTCTTCTCCCTCTTGCAATTCATTTGTTAATCTCATCAGCTCCCTTGGTTTCAATTATCATCTTTATGTAGATGACTCATGGACCTACTTGTCTAGCCCTAACTTTTCTCCTCAAAACTCACTATTGAATATTTTCAACTAGATGTCTTTTAGACATCTTCAATTCAACATATCCAAAATTGAACTCATTATCTTTCCCTGCAAAACCCTCCCCTTTTCCTGTCAAAGGTACCCCCATCTTCTCAGTCACCTAGGCTCACAATCTAGGTATCGTTCTCAGCTCCTCATTCTTATATCCCTGTATCCAATCATTTGTCAAGTCCAATAGTTTCTTCTTTGATAACATCTCTGGAGTAGGTTCCCTTTTTTCCTCTTATATTACCACCACCTTGGTGCAGGTCCTCATCACCTCATACTTGAACTATTGCAGTAGCCTGCAAGTGGGTCTGCCTGCCCCAAGGCTCTCCACACTCTGATCCATCTTCCATTCAGGTGTTAAATTGATCTTGAAGTTTAAGCTTGATCATGTTGCCTTCTGTATTCAACCAACTCTACTGATTCCTTTTTACCACCAAGATCAAATATAAAATTCTATATTTGTTTTTTAAAGCTCTTCATAACCTAGCTCCTTCCTACCTTCCTACCTTCCTACCTTCCTTTCCATTCTCCTTCCACGTTCCTTTTTTCCATATTCTTTATGATCCAATGACACTGCCCTCTTGCTGTTCCTCTCACAAAATACTCCCAACACTGAGAGTTTTTACTTTCTGCCCCCATGCTTGTAACTCCTCTCTCCCTCCTGGTTTTCCTGGTTTGTTTCAAGTCTCCACTAAAATCCCACCTTGTATAAGAAGATTTTCCTGATCCCTCTTAATCTTCGTGCCTTTCCTCTGAGATGATCTCTAATTTATCCTGTCTGCATGTTGTTTCCCCCATTGTATCGTGAGCTTATTGGCAAAGACTGTTTTTTGCCTTTCTTTGTATATCCAGTGCTTTGCTCAATGCTCAGCACATAAGTGATTAATAAATGCTTGTTGACATATTGACAGTTTATTGAAATGATCAAAAGGATTGCTCCTGGGCTATTTCCCTGTTTTTAGATGTCCACTGTAATAGCCTTGTCATGATAGTGCACATTGGGCTAGAGCAAGAGGTCTCAAAGTGTGATCTTGAGAGCCCTAGGGGTTCGGTTCCCAAGACCCTTTCGGGGGTCTTCAAAGTCAAAACTGTTTCTATAATAATAATAAGAATACTAAGGTGTTTTCATTTCTAATATGGTAAATACTGCTAGACATAACCTGTTTAACAAAAACTCTTTGAGGTGTCCTCAGTAATATTTAAGAGTGTAATGGGGTCACCTTTGCAGAGGTAGGAGGCCTGTAAGTGTTGCTCATTGAGCTGTTATGCTAATTATTTTCCTTTTCCTTTTTCTTTAAAAAATACTGTTATGTGGGATGGCTTTTTTGGATGGGGAAAAGATTGGAGTAGTATATGGTGATTTTTTTTTTTTTTGCTTTTTGGAGGGCAATTGGGGTTAAATAACTTGCCCAAGGCCACAGGGCTAGGTTTTTATTTGTGTGTGTGTGTTAAGTGTCTGAGGCCAGATCCGAACTCGGGTCCTTCTGACTCCAGGGCCGACGCTCTACTCACTGCACCACTTAGCCGCCCCAGTATATGGTGATTTAAAAAACAAAGCATGTTAGTAAAACTTAAGAAAAAAATGTAAAGGGATCCTGAGACCAAAAAGCTTGAGAATCATTGCACTAGAGTGAGTTGTAGTGACTGTTTGGAAGCATTAAACTCTAAATTAGTCCTGCTGCTTCATCTGTGTCATGTGGTATAAAAGATGCGTCTCCAGTCCAGGCTACTTTTGAATTCAACAGTTACAAAGAAACATTTCCCCTTTTCCCAAACAGGTTCTTGTCATTAAGAGAAATCTAAAAATGCTTGCTAATTGCTTATTCTTGCTCAGTTGCATTTTCTAGTACTTTGGCAGATTTTTCCTTAACATGAAGGAGTTCAGCCTTTCTTTTGCTGCTGCCTTGTGAATAAATTAAATCAAAGAGAGTATTAAGTGGTGAGATCTTTCCGTCCATTGAGCTTTTTGGTTTTACTTGAATTTTTGAATCCAGTGTAGCTATTATTTGAACATTCTGGTGTTGAAGTGCAGGTCTTTATTGAACTGGTAGATCTGAATTTTTAAAGAGGTGCGGTCATTTATCTCAAGCATGTAATGTAAATGTTTGTCTGCCTGAGCCTTCCAGACTAAAAAGGTACCTTTTCTCTCTATGTGGTACATTTGGTGATTTGAGGCCTTGAAGAGGCAGTTTAGACTTTTCTCATTGAAGTTTAATTTCTTCCTGTCTTCTCTTTTAACTGTAGAAACTGAACAGTATGGCAGCTTCTCTGTTTGAAACCAATGAGGAGCTCAATGTGACTGAAGGCATCAATGTCATGAATGAGTTGATCATCCCCTGCATTCATCTCATCATAAATAATGACATCTCAAAGGATGACTTAGCTGCTATTGAGATCATGAGGAACCACTGGTGCTCTTACCTTGGGCAGGATATTGCTGGTAGGTTGTTTTTTGCTCTTCATCTGATTTCTGGAAGCAATTGAGGCTTCCAAAGGTCAGTGAGATGACCTCTGTTCACTTGTTACAAGAGAATACCAGGTTTATTTTCAAGTATCTAACTCCCCGGGTCTGAACTCCTCTGAAATTTAATAGCTCTGTAAATTAAATGCCCCATAGATCAACTATAAAGCATATTAAAATATAATACATGAACTTGGCCCCGGAGTTTACAGGTGCCTGTGTTTGGATACATTACCCAGAAGTTAACAACTTAAATCAGTTCCTACTTTGATGAGTTCAAGAAGAACAAATTAGTAAAAGGGACTCTCTCGTTCCCCCAATTAATTCTATCATGAAGTTTTAGAGAGAGGGCAGAAATTTTGCCATATTTAGCAGAGGGAAGACTCATATATGGGGGAAAAGGCTCACTAAATTTGATGCTTTTTTATAAATGTAAAAGGCATTGAATTGCCCTCATCAATTATATGGAAGTATCTTTTTACGAATTATGATGATTAGAAACTATTTCTTTCCCATGCTTTCAGATTTTATTCAAATCATATGTGATATAACTTAGGTTTCTCTGTGTGAATGGATATACAATGATACATTTTAATAATTTGAAAGTACTGTATGACATATTTATGGTACAGAATACAAAATCCATTAATCTGCAAAATAAAGAATGAGGCATCTGGTCTATAAGACTGGTTGTAAAATAGGAATATTTATCTGAGGGTTGGGGGAAGGGGAAGAATTAAGTTCAGTTCTTTTGTGGTCTGCAAACAAGTTTTTGCTCTGAGGTTGGCCCAAGGTAGTTATTATTTAATTTCAGTGAGTCAGCTGCTCCCTTCTAAAAAGCAAAACATTTGGAGCTCTGACTTCATACTTGTGCTGTTACTGGCTCTTTTAAGATCTCATAGGAGAGTCACTAGTGCAGGGGTGGAGAACCTGCAGCCTCTAGGCCCTCTAGATCCGTATATGTGGCCCTTTGCATCTAAACTTCACAGAACACATCCTTTAATGAAAGGATTTGTTCTGTAAAACTTGGACTCAGTCAAAAGGCCTCAGCCAAGGATCTAGAAGGCCACATGTGACCTGGAGGCCACAGGTTCCCCATCCCTCCACTAGTCTGTTGACCCCCGTCAGAGTTACTCTTTTTTGGCTGTTGATTTAACCACCAACTCTTCCTCCACAGAAAACCTCCAGCTGAGACTTGGGGAGTTTCTCCCCAGGCTTTTAGATCCCTCTGCGGAAATCATAGTCTTGAAAGAGCCTCCAACCATCCGCCCCAACTCCCCCTATGACCTCTGTAGCAGGTTTGCTGCAGTAATGGAGTCCATCCAGGGGGCTTCAGCTGTGACGGTGAAGTAAGCTTCTTATTGCTCATAGCCCAACATGGTCTCTGGTCACCCAGCTGCTGCACAGAATTGTGTTGTCACAGTTTTCACCTCAGGGAGGGAAATAGTTGGACAAGTGAGATTTGGATCCAAACCCAACCGTACTGTGTGTGTAGAGGTTTAAAAGCAATATTGCACTTTTAGGTACACAGTTTTAAGAGCTATTCTACAGCAAGGGACAGGAACCACTACTAAGGTCACAGTTTCTTATGGGGGACTTCACATGCCTCTTGTATGTACAAAAATGCTTGGGCTTGTCTAAGCCACTTGCCACTTTTTTAATGTCCTCCAGGCATAATATGTTTGACAGCGGAGTAGAAGAGTGATTCAGAGCCTAACTCAGATGAGCAGCTACCAGTTATTTTATCAAATATGCACAGTAGACACCTTTAAAATTCTTAATTGCAAGAGATAGAAATAAACACATGCCAGTGTTCTGACAGGAGATGTCAGGATAGGGTTGCTGTTGGCCTCTAGGTGTAGGGTAGTACATGGAACTACTGTGCATGTCACTGAGATTACTGGAAAGTCATAAAGGGAGGATGCCTCCTTATATTTTCCCTTTTTAAAATTTTCTGAAATAAGTCAGAAAACCTCACACTTGGCTCTGATTGAGTGAAAGAGACAAAAGCATTGACGAGTGTATGTGGAACAGCATTTAAAGCTTGTCTACCCACGATAGTATTTTGATGATAGTTTACCATTTAGAGATTTTCTAGCATCTGGAAATATTTTACTGATATTAATAGTAGGTTCCAGGGTGGATGCAAGCACAAATGAACATTTTTATCTTTTTTTTTTCTAAAGGATGGGGATTGTGGAAGAAAAAATTCCTAGTTGACCATTTTTTAAAGTCCCCTGTTTGGGTATTGTGTTTTAACCAAATTGTAAGGATAAATGGCTAAGAGATGAGAGGGAAGAACACTTGATACAACTATGCAGATTTTATAAATGTGCAATAAAAGCATTTGTTTTACTTCTAGTGTGTAATGTTTGCTTTTTTGAACATAGAGTATAGCAGCTCTCCAGCTTTTGGGCCTCACAGTCCTTTACACTCTTAAAAATTATCGAGGATTCCCACCTCCCCACCCTCCCAAAAAATGTTTTTTTACTAGCCATATAGTTTATTGAAAGTAACCATTAATACAAACAAAAGTATATCATTTCACCCATGTATTGGCAGTGAGAAAGGTCATAACCAATATCACTTCATACCAACAGCTTTAACTTCTGACTCCTCCAACATACTAGATTGAATTCTTTCAGGATAGAAGTTAAAATTAATAAGGAATTCCCCACAGAATAAAAGCAAAAATCATTTCTCTCAAAATGTATCTTCAGATTCTCTCAAAGATTACATTTACCTCTTCAAGTCCCCCACAGTATTTTTCCTGAATGACAGTCCCCAATTGTGTATATTTAAAAAATACATTTTCTTTGTTGTTCCTTCTAATTTTTTATTTTCTCTTTTTAATAGTATTTTATTTTTTTCCAATTGCATGTAAAGAAAGTTTTCAGTATTCACTTTTATAAGATTTTGAGTTCCAAACTTTTTTATCTCTCCTCCCCCCCCTTAATGGCAAGCAGTCTGATATAGGTTATCTACATACAATCATATTAAACATATTTTCACACTAGCGATAAGAAAGAAGAATCAGAACAAAAGGGAAAAAACCAAGAGAAAGAAAAAAATGAAATAAAATGAAAATAATATGCTTTTATCTGTATTTACACTCCATAGTTCTTTCTCTGGATGTGGATAGTAGTTAACATCATGAGTCTTTTGGAATTGTCTTAGATCACAAAAAAAGTTCTTGTTTTGTGGGTTATATCTACCAGTATTTACTGTATTAGAAATTAAAACACCTTAGTATTATTATGAAAATAATTTTTATCTTGAGAACCCTCTGAAAAGGTCCCAGGGACCCCAGGGTTTCCTAGACCATATTTTGAGAACCTCTACCATAGATATAGTCTGGGTTGCCATGTTCTAAGGAATCAGTAAATATTTATACTTATTATATTTCAATTGTCTTTCTCCCCTTTTCAAGCATCAAGCAAGTTTAAGAGGAAAAAGAGAGCTTGATTTGGTGGGAATCCAGGTCATACAGGAGACATAAGGGAAAACCAGTTCCTATGAAGAAAAAAACAACACCTAGCATCCTGAATCTCCTCGACTTTCTTCTCTTGTCTATTGTTTTTAATGTGTTGATTTATGATAGCTATCAAAGCTGAGTTTTCTAACAGTGCTTTCCATCTGGTAACTAAAGTAATTGTAGGCCATTCCCCACATAGGACATGGTGTTGTTTTAAGGCTCATCATCAAATAGATTTTCATAGTAATTGATTGATTTATTATTGATTGATTATCTCACTTTGCCTTTCTCTTTGAACCATTCTTTATATTGAACCCACTATGCCATCATTTGTTTTCAACTTAGAGAAGAACAAGGAATTCTATAATAAATCTTTTCCATAAAATGGTGATTTCTTGACCCTACTGTTGGAAGAAGCTGGAGATGGTTACCTGTTTTAACATTCTTGGTGCATCCATAGTGAACATGGAATTTAGGCATTCTCTTCATATCCCACATTATATATATATATATATATATATATATATATATATATATATAAAAAAAAAATAGGATACACACACACACACACACACACACACACACACACACACACACACACTCACACACACCCTTGCCACCAGAGGGTATTCAGAGTACTGATTTGCTAGTCTCTTTTTCTTAAGTTTTCTAGTAATGCTGAGACTAGAATCAATTTTTGATTCCAATCCCATACTCTCTATGTTACAACACAGTTTCCTACTTGAGGCCGATTCCACAAGCCATTTCTCAGTTTAGTGAACATTACATGAGACTTAAATACTCTTAAATTACTAAAATACTAATAGTATTTTATTTTTCCAATTACATGTAAAGATAGTTTTCAACATTCATTTTTGTAAGATTTTGAGTTGCAAATTTTTGTTCCTTTCTTCCCTTCCCTCCACCCTCCCCAAGACAGCAAGCAATCTTATATAGGTTATACACATACAATCATGTTGAACATTTTTCTACATTAGTCATGTTGTGAAAGAAGAATCAGAACAATAGAAAAAACCACCAGAAAGAAAAAACAAAAACAAAAAAAGGTGAAAATAGTATGCTTCAATCTGCATTCAGACTCCATAGTTCTTTCTCTGGAAGTAGATAGCATTTTCCATCATGAGTCTTAGAATTGTCTTGGATCATTTACTTGCTGAGAAGAGCTAAAAGTCTTATTGTGGTTGATCAACACACAATATCACTGTTACTGTGTACAATGTTCTGGTTCTGCTCACTTTACTCAGTATCAGTTCATATAAGTCTGCCCAGGTTTTTCTGAAATCTCCCTGCTCCTCATTTCTTATAGAATAATAATATTTCATTATATTCATATATCACAACTTGTTCAGCCATTCCTCAATTGATGGGCGTCCCCTAAATTTCCAATTCTTGGCCACCACAAAAAGAGATTTTTGTACATATGTGTCCTTTTCCATTTTTTATGATCTCTTTGGGATTCAGCCCTAGAAGTGGTATTGCTGGGTCAAAGGGTATGCAGTTTTATAACCCTTTGGGCATAGTTCCAAATTGTTCAGAAGTTCTTTCTAAGACTGAACTGAAATATTTCCTTCAGTTCCTTCCTTTTCTTTAAACCTAGTGATGGGGAAATTGAGTCAGAGGCTTCCTTGTGTCACAGATGTCATGAGTTGTACTGCCATTACCTGGCCTGATACCCTTTTGCCATTGTTTCCCCTACTTAAGGAGATTATGTATAGGGTTGTTTTTTTTAAGGGAAGACAAAAAAGCATCCTCACATTCCCCAGAAATAGATTCATGTGTTGTAGTTTTTTATTCTCTTGACAACACATGGTTCTTACTTTACTCTTTTGACCCTTCTCACTCCCCTGACTTCAAAAACATGTACTCAAATCACACTTAGGAAATTAGCCAGATACCTTGGTTACCAGTAGCCTGATTACTAAAGTACTTTCCAACTGTAGGTGGCAGAATAATCCCTGAAAGGAAAAAAAAAGGCAAACAGTCGAGAGCTCAAATCTCTCCTTATACTTTGATAGTTGACCTTGTTTATATTCCATTCATACAAGGACCCTGCTGTTGTAGGGTCCTTATATAAATTCCAACAAGTCTGCTCTTGTGTGTCCTTGTGTAAACCTTATAATAAGTCTTGGTAAAACAAGATTAAGCTCTCTCTCCATTTTCCTCTTTTGGTTAGACGGACTGGACTATATTTAATAAGGTTGATATAGTCTGATGATTTGAGAAGTACAGAGGAAGATGACAGATGATGTTCACATATTAATTTTGCAATAGTCTCTTGGCATGTATACCTAGGACAAGTCACCTCACCTCTTTTTTTTTTTGTTTTGTTTTGTTTTGTTTTTAAACAAATGCTTTATTAACTTCTGTTTTACATCATTCATTTCCGCCATATTTTGAGTTACAATCATTTTCCCCCCATTATTCCCCTACCCAACCTCCCAGAATAGTAGTCCCACAAGATATCACTTCCTCCAATCTGCTCTCTCCCATACCTTCTCCCATACCCCATCGACTTTTCCATTAGAGGAAGGTGAATCTTTGTGTCCCAATGCCTGCACATCTTATCTCCCTATTACAAGCGAAAGAGTATTACTAATAGTATTTATATATATTTGAAACATTTAATGTTACTACCTCGAATTTCAGATCCATTTCCTTCCTCCCTTGTCACCCATTCCTTCTTGGGAGATAAGTAATTCAGTATATGTTGTACATGTCTAGCTATGCAAAACAATATCATAGTAGATATATTGTACAAGGCTGCTTATAATTCCCTCCCACTCATCCCACCCCCTCCTGGTCCATTCCCTACATGATCCTGTCCCTCTTCTATAGTGGGTACTTCCAACCTCCCCTCACCCCAAGGATGCCCTCCCATCCATCATCACTCCTCTCATCCCCCTTCCCCCTATCCTGCTGCAGGTTGAGATATCCCATTTAGTATGTATGTCATTTTCTCCCTGAACCAAATTCAATGGGAATGTGGTTTTGTCTTTTTAGCCTTCCTTATTCTCCCCCTCCTTTGCAACCCCTTCCCCTTGCTTCTTCTACATGGGATAGTTTACCCTACCCTGTCTCTCCCCATCTCCTCTTGCCACTTTCCTTTCTCACCTCATAATTTCATCCCTTGAGTGTTCTCCCTTCCCAACAAATTCAACCTATGCCCTCTATCCATATAACTGTAACCATATACATACACATTCACATATGTATTTATATGACCACACCCCCTTCTTCCATTATTTTCATAGTGAGAAAGATATCATCAGTTACAGTTATTGCTTTTCCATATAGGAATGTAAATAGTTCAACTTTGATAAGTTCCTTTTGATTTCTTTTCCCTGATTTCCTTCTCAGGCATCTCTTGCTTCTTGTGTCTGGATATCAAATTTTCTATTCAATTCTGGTTTTTTCCTCAAGAATGCTTGAAAGTCCTCTATTCCACTGAATGACCATATTTTCCCCTGAAAAAAAATACTCAGTTTTGCTGGGTAGGTGACCCTTGGGTTCATTCCCAGTTCTTTTGCCCTCTGGAATATCATATTCCATGCCCCTCGATCCCTCAGTGTAGAAGCTGCCAGGTCCTGTGCTATTCTGATTGTGTTTCCACAATATTGAAATTGTTTCTTCCTGGCTGCTTGTAGTATTTTCTCCTTGATCTGGGGATTCTGGAACCTGGCTATAATATTCCTGGGAGTTTTCTTTTTGGGATCTTTTTCAGGAGTTGATCGGTGGATTCTTTCAACCTCTATTTTGCCTCTGGATCTAAAACATCAGGGCAATTTTCCTTGAGAATTTCTTGAAGGGTGATTTCTAGGTTCTTTCTTTGATCATGGCTTTCAGGTAGTCCAATAATTTTTAAATTGTCTCTCCTGGATCTATTTTCCAGGTCAGTGGTTTTTCCCATGAGATAGTTCACATTGCCTTCTAATCTTTCATTTGTTTGGATCTGCTTAACAGCATCTTGATTTCTCATAAAGTCACTGGCTTCCATTTGCTCCAGTCTAACTCTGAAGGAATGAATCTCCTCAGTGAACTTTTGAGATTCTTTTTCCATCTGGCAAATTGGACTTTTTAAGGCATTCTTCTCCTCATTGCCCTTTTGGGCCTCCTTTGCCATTTGAGTTAGTCCGTTTTTTAAGGTGTTGTTTTCCTCAGTCAGGCTGTTGACCCTCATTTCATACTTTCCTGCATCCTTCTCATTTCTCTTTCCAATTTTTCCTCCACTTCTCTTATTTGATTTTTAAAGTCCTTCTTAAGGTCCTCTATAGCCTGCAACCCATTCATGTTTTCCCCTGGGGCTTTTGGAGCAGGACTTCTGATCACCTCACAGTCCTTTTCCTGCTCTATGCCCCCAAAATAGGAGTCTAGGGTTGCATTTTTCTGTTTCCTTTGCCTTGGCATGTTGCCACTTAATTGCTTGACTTTTGGGCTTGTTGCCACACTATGGCTTTAAGGACAGCTAGAGGAATTTTCGTCCCGAACGTGTGGGGGGCAGCTTCCGCTTCTGGCAAGCTGTAAACCCACCCACAACTTCCACCCTAGATCACAATCCAGATCCAGGGAGGTTAAAGCAAGAGCGATTACCCCCCAAGACTGATCGCTGGATCTCCCCACGATTTGTAGGCTGGGAGCCGTAAATGCCTCTGAAAACTACAAAATGGCGTGTCTCCTCAGCGGCTTCTAGCCCCCAGGGGAGGGAGCTGACGCATTCCCCAAATACAGGTCCCAAAGTCCATAGGACACTAACCTCTTACTTTGTCCTAGGCAAGTCTATGTTGATAATTCTGGCGTCTCCACAGTTCCTGGTGTTCTGGGGTTCCTCCAGCCGGCTGCTGGCCCTGCCGCCCTGGGGCTAAAACCTCGACTCACGTGGACCTGGGCTCGGCTCGGCTCAGCTCCTGCGCTCTGCGCCCCCGCTGCCGGCTCCCAGACCACTGCGCTGGTCCTTCCTGCAGGGTGCTGGGCTGTCCTCAGCGGGAGGTTAGCTTCTCTGTGTCGTTCTGTGGGTGCTGGGGCTCCAGAAGATTTTCAGAGTCCTTTTTTACATAGTTTGTGGAGAATCTGGGGGCAGAGAGGCTTGGACGAGCTGTTTCTACTCCGCCATCTTGGCTCCGCCCCCCCACCTCACCTCTTTAAGCCTACCTGACACATAGGGTTTTTGTAAGGTTAGCAGCTTGTAAACTTTAAACCTGATGTGTGACTTGGTATAAGCATGTCCTGTTGAGAACTGTATCAAATGCCAACGGATATAGTCTTTCCAGTGTTGAGCCTTTTGGGTTCTCAGTGTGATACAGTAGAAAGCATGTTGGATTTAGAATCAGAAGACCTGAGTTCAAATCTCGGTTGTGCTGTTTAATTGTACAACTTTGGACCCATTCCTTCATGTTTCTGGACCTCAGTTTCCTCATCTGCAAATGGAGGTGTTTAGACTAGTTCTCCAAAGGCTCTAAACTCTTTGGTCTCATGATTCTGGAACACTAAACAATGTATATCTGAGTGAGAATGGAAGGGTCATCAGTATCACAGGTGAGATTTTTGGTTGTTTATAGATTATAGTGAGCGATCTTGGATTTTTCAAAAACAAGGTGAGATGTGATGGGTAGAGAGAGAAAAGGGAACCAGTCGCCCATTGAGTATTCATTAAGTTTCTACCATGTCAGGCCCTGAGGGTATAAGTACAAATAATTAAGCTCCCTAATTGCAGGTGGCTTACATTCTAATGGCAGAACAAGAAGTACATGTAAAAATATGTACAAGTATAAAATTCAATACAAATGTATACAAAGTAATTGAATGTAAGATAGTTTGGTAAGGAGAGCAGTATTAGTTGTGGGCAATCAGGAAAGATTTCATGCGGAAGAGGGTGACTTATGAGGTAGAGGTAATGAGGGAATACATTCCAGGCATATGGGGCCAGCCAGTGCAAAAGTGTAGAGATGGGAAATGGAGTGTTGTATATGATGAACAGCAGGCCAATTTAACTGGATTACAGTGTGTAGGAAGAAGAGTTATGCCCAGTAAAGCTTAGAAAAATAGGTTGGAGCTGTATTGTGTAGAGCTTTAAAAGCTAAACAGAGGAGTTTCTATCTTAAGACGCAATGGGAAGCCACTAGAATTTATTGAGTACAGGGGAGTCATGTGGTTAGATTTGTGTTTAAGAAGAATTATATGGCAGCAGAGTATAGAGATGGAGTGGTGAGAGTCAGGGACACCATTTAGGAGGTAAGATGTGATGAGAGCCTTAACTAAGCTCAAAGCTACGTGACTGGAGAAAAAGGATTGGCTGTAAGAGATATTGCAAAGATAGAAATGGCAAGATTTGGCTACTAATTGGATATAATAGGAGAATAAGGAGTGGGGGATAATGCTGAGATTAGGAGACTGGAGGGATGGCAGTGCCTTAAGTAGAAATACGGTAATTTAGAAGAGGGAAGGTTTTGGGGGGAAAGATAGTGCTCTCCTGGGACTCTCCCAAATCCATTCTCCCCTAGCCTTGACAGGATGTGGAGAGAAAGTTTTCCTCTTCCGTTCTGATTTGAGTGTCTAAGGCATGGAGTTCTTTGTGAGGTGCTTTAGAATTTATCTTTTCATACCCTGGTCATCAAACATCTATTAAATACTCGATGACTACTCTAAATTGGGACAGACTTTTAGGAAAGAGAATCATGTAAATACCTGACCTCATAAACTCACTGAGTGACAGTCTGACCTTTTCCAGCCATAAACTGGAGTTGTAACACCTACTTCTGCTTAATTATGTGATGTTCTTTTTTTAAAGTGATAGACAGGATATCAAAATTAGTTGTGAGACTTCTGTAACACATCTTCAGTTAAAATCCATTAGACTGTGAGCTACTTAAGGGCAGGAGTTGTCTTTTGTCTCTTTGTATCCCCAGTGCTTAGCACAATGCTTGGCACATGGTAGGAACTTAAAATAAATGCTTATCAACTGACTAAAGTTTAAACAATCTATGCCTTAGAGGGACTCGGAATCAAAAGTGGTTCTCTAAGAATATCAATTTCATAAATACAGACAATATTGCAAGGTGAATATTCTGTAAGGAGTAAGGCTAGTTCTTTCAGAAAATTGAGGTACATCTAGCAGGCCTATACAGTACAGTAAAGGTTTGTTTGACTTATGGTCTCAGAGTACCTTAAGGCCAGTGAGGTCATCTGGCCTGTCTTTAGGCAGGATGGCCTCTAAACCTATCCAAATAGAAGAAACAGATTCAATTTTGTTTTAGATATTTGAAATTTTGTTTTAGACATTTAAAAAATGTAAACATTTAATAAAGACTTGCTTTGTTCCAGACATTGTACTAGGCACTGGAATACAGGTACAATGAATTAAAACAATCCTCACTCTTACATAGTTTGGATGTTGCTCAGTATCAGTAAGTCTTACTTTTTAGATTGCAATTTAAACCCATGACATAGGTCAGGGAAGATAAATAGTAAGCTTGGTGTTGAGAAAGTAATGCGTTGGGAGCCAAGATACTGGAAATCTAGTCATAGATCCACACCTAACTTTGTGACCTGGAACAATTCCCTTCAAATCTCTGAAACCTCATTTGCTGTTCTATAAAATTTGTGGTGATAGGGTTGGATTACATTATCTCCAAAGTCCCGTCCATCTCTAATATTCTAAGACCTTTCCTCTTTTATTCTCTTGTGTTTTTGACACATGCTTGTACTTAGCCATTTGTGTTCAGTTGATGGCACCCATGATGACCCCTGGGTGAATTATAGTCTGCTTAGGGGTAGAGTCTACAGTCATGGAACATGGTACTTTTCCTTTAAATGAGATAAGTATGAATTGTTTCTGCTACCCCCTCCATATGTCAGAAAACGTACTGATTGTGAATTGCAAACAGGAATACTTTGAAGTAGTTAAGAGTGGATGGAAGTATACTGAACAGTTAGTTGACTTGCAAAAATTAATCTGGCACTCAAGTAGCATCCAAGTCAACTTTACCCTTAGTTCATTACTTTTTCTTTACATTTCTATTTAAGTCTCCCCACATTCCAATTTATTTATTTGTTCGTTGAGATAACTATTATAGAGGAAAGCCATAGAGATTGGGGCATAATTAAAAGGATAAGAGATATCCTCAGTCCCTTGGACTTCATATTGCCCCTGGTCCTTTATCACTTCTCTTGGCCTAGCTACAACTGTAGAGGGCCCTATATCAGGCCCCAAGTCTAGGATAAACTTTATTCTCATCACCCAAGCCACTTTAGAATGAAGGATATTTCCATTGATTCATCTGCTCCCTTCATCTGTAGAATGTGGCAGTAACAAGTTGCTAGAGCCAACAAGATGACAATTAGTCAGGATCCCCAAAATTGACTATTTTACATGGGTACTTATGATGTCCATCTCACATAGAACCCACTTATTCCAGCTGCAGCTTTGGTGCTTTTTGAGCTGTTCTGGAGTGATACCTGAGGTCCTTGGACCATACATTAGCTTCAAGATGCAAATCTAATGTTCATCAATAAGATTGGGTGGATAACTTGGTCACTTCCATTTAGGCTTTAGTAGAGTTACTAAGAAAGAGTTCACACAGAATGGGAACAGAGACATAAATAATTCATTCACTACCTTAGGTCAGGCAGAATTTGAAATAAGCCTCAGTATCCTGGCTCTAAAATAATAGGAGACAAAATTCTTACCTTTATGAAGTCTTTGAAGCTAAAAAGAATGGGCCAGTTGTTTTTCTGTATTTTCATATATGAAGGCAAGGTGAGCATCCTAGAGATAAATATATTGAAGAAAGGATCTAATAGGAACATAAGTAAAATGACATTCCTTCCTCCCAGTTGCCATCTTTTGTCATCCTTTGTGTTAGTTCATTTTACAGAAAAAGGTAACCAAATAAGGCAAATTGCCCAAGCCTTGACAGGAAGTCAGGAACTGAACTGTTTGGAGACTCCCAAATTTCCGTTGCCACGTTAATACCCCTACAACCATCCCAGGAGTTTACTCATTAAAGGACTGCCAGTTTCTTTGTGCTGCTCCCTAAATCCCAGTCCTTGTCTAAGGTGTGTTCTCCTCTGCTATGGTTCTACCCTCTTTAAGCAGTTATCACTGCTCCATGGTGTATATGAGTCTGGTGGGGGTGTTGAGCATCCAGTTAGGGATATTTTATTGCCCCGACTCAGTCGGGGAAGGAGAATGAGGAATGAGACTTGAACACAATTTGTACTCTTGATTTTAAACCCTAGTACATCATACCACACAGCTCAAGATTGGATAACGAATTTAGCAATGGCACTCATGCACCAAATAGCCTCTGGCTACAATTTCACATGCAGCTTCTGTGCAGAATGACCCCTCTCAACATACTTCCTCATTCAGACTTCCAAGCATCCTAACATTGCCAAAACAAGTCACTATGTTTTTTTCTTTTTTTAGGCATTATTTTGTCTGAGCAGTATGAGCATACTTTTGTGTGTGTGCTCACATGGAACTGTCTTTGCAACTTATTCTTTCATCTCATGCATTCTGCTAAAGGCTGATAGCATCATCTTTCATTGGCAGAACCATAGTTAAGTATCCTCTCCTTGTCCCAAGCCTGATCCCAATCATATACTCTACAATGGTAAATCACAGAATGGAGAATCAACCTGAAAACATTTTAAAGTGTTCATTTCCCACTTGATAAAATGGAGAATCAACCCCAAACACATCAAAGTGTTCAGTTTCCACTTGATAGAATGGAGAATCAACCCCCAAACACTTCAGAATGTTCAGTTCCCACTTGATAGCATGAGCGCCATATATGATTTTGCTGAAATAGCATTATGCACAGCAAGACACTATATTGTTGCCCTTGGGACAGACTGAGAGAGCTGATGTCCTTTTTCACCTTGCAAAGGAGGCAAAAACCAGAAGATCATTACATTAGAGCTTCCTTGGGGACATCTTACATCTGACCAAAGTAATTTCTGCCCAGTGTAGCACTTTAGTTGAACATCCAGACTAATCTCTAATCAACAGTGAAGATCTAGTGCATGGCAAATATAGTTTCCGTATTGTCTTCTTAATCCCTTCATCCACGGACTCCATTCTTGAGAAATGTAAGACAGTGGTACTATTTAGTTTGTGATTTCTTTGGGGGTTTCTTTAAAAGCCTCTTAAGTAGTAAATAATTGCTCAGTTAGTTTGTGACAACAAGCATGAGCATATGTTTGAAGTATTACAAGTCTTTTTCTGCAGCTATTTGGAACCATCATGATCATGCACTCTATGATTTTGCTGTTCATACAGCTGTTACATCACTCTGACCACTTCATACTAAGTACAACATGACCAAACTAATGCAATGGTTCATCATTCCAGGGCAAATTGATTCCCACTGGATGGTCAGACATACGTGCATACCTGCATTTGCATTTTATGTACTGCAACAGAGTAGCTCTCTCATTCCCTTCTGTAATTGTACCTCATCAGTTGGGTAATCATATGATCAAGATGTTACTAATATTTTCATTCTTTGCAAATTCCAAAGTATTTGAAAACCATGACCACTGGGCAATATGCAGTAGAGGCTATCTTGAAGCCTTCATGGACAATCACAAAAATTTCTGTAAAAATAAACCTTACGCTACCTTTTATGCAATATTAAGGCTATTTTCTGACTTAAATGTGCCTTCTACTTATGTTACTATTCTGTCTGATGGATTTTCAAATGAACTGGTTGGCAATACTGGTACATTGTCCAGTAGAGTTTCTGTGAAAGTGTAGCTGGTATGCCAGTGGTGAAAGAGAAGAAAGTCAAATTTGAATAGATTCTTTCCTTGCAGAGATTAGTTTACATGTAAACTAATAAGTTAAAAATTAAGCAATATGCAATTAGGCCTTAATTACATATATCATTTAATACAATGCTTGTTAACCTGTAGAAAAGAAAACATTTTCTTTTGTAACTAGCTATTCATCTTTGTTTGTTGGTTAGGTGGCTAAAAATTTATAATGAATTTCCATCTCTCAGCAAGTGAGTTTGTAAAATTTTGCCATTTTCTGCTACATATTTGTGAGCGAACATTTTCACTTTATTCTTGTTTTAAATCAAAATACAGGAATAAACTGCATGCAGAACCAGATTTAAGATTGTGTCCATGGTTAAACCAAATATTGCAAATCTTTGTTCAAATAAAGCCCAACATGAAAATTAAGTTAGCCTTTAATGTCTTCCAAGTTATAACTTATATCATTAAAAAGTTGTTTATATTCAACAAGATTTGTAAAATGAATACATTTAATACAAAGCATTTATAGATAATTATATGCACCTGAGGTTTTGGTGGATTATTTTAATTTTTATAGAATATACCCCCACAAAATACTCAATTGTTTTATATTTTTAGTTAGAAGTTTCATAGTTGTAGGTAGAATAAAATTTCATATTTTATTATTATAATTTTGAGTAAAATTTAATTTGGAATTTTTTGGACCTGTTATCACTGTAGTTTTTTTAAATAAATAAATGCAAAAGAGTATGAACAGCATATATTAAGTTACCCTGGGAGCAGGAAAGGAAAATTACAAGTGCTAGAGGGGATGT
This sequence comes from Gymnobelideus leadbeateri, assembly GCA_011680675.1. Taxonomy (NCBI): domain Eukaryota; kingdom Metazoa; phylum Chordata; class Mammalia; order Diprotodontia; family Petauridae; genus Gymnobelideus; species Gymnobelideus leadbeateri. Next base: position 123,899 of record WOXC01010095.1, on the reverse strand, counting down.
AGAAAGATAGGTATACTAATGCATCATGGGTGGTGTTCTAAATTGATCTAACCATTCTGGAAAATAATTTTGAACTATGCCCAAAGGGATATAAATTTGTGAATACCATTTGACCAATAATACAGCTACTACATCTGTGTCCCAAAGAGATCAAAGAAAAAAGGAGAAAGACTCATAAGTACAGAAATATTTATATCAACTCTTTGTGGAAGCAAAGAATTAGAAATTGAGGGGATGCCCATCAACTGGAGAATGACTGAACAAATTGTGGTATATAATTATGATGGAATACTATTATGCTGTTAGAAACGAATAGGGGGATGATTTTAGAAAAATCTAGGAAGATGATTTATATGAGCTAGTGCAAAGTGAAGTGACCAGAAACAGAACATTATGTACAATAACAACAATATTGTATGATAATCCCCTGTGAAAGTCTTAGCTACTCTGATCAGTGCAGTGATTCATGAAAATTTCAAAGGATTCATCATGAAAAATGCTATCCACCTCCAGAAAGAGAACTGATGTAAAGCCAAGCAGGAACAGCTTTCCAGAGGACTGCTGCTGTGGACAGCTTTCAAGGTTCTGATTATACAGTGTAGTGAACTCTCTATTTATTCAGTAAAAAATTTAAGACAAAATGTGAACAGAAATCAAAGTACAGCATTCACAATATTATAACTTAACAACTTATCACTAAAATGGCCACATAGTTTTCACCAAAGTGGTCATATAGTTTTAAGCAAAAGATAACATTCATTTAGTAACAATCATTTAGTAAGTCCTTAATCCAATCATCCTTAAGTAGTAGGCAAGCCTTCTTAATTGACACAAAGTACAAAGGCCAAAGTCCTCCACCCCTAGGTCACATTGTCTTAATCTCTTCAATCAAAAAGTCTTCTTTCTTCTTAATTGGAGAAGTCCTTAACTCAGTCATCTAAATATAAAGGTCAGACTTCTCCACCCCTAGGCCACAGTGAGTCATGATTTTCTCAGTTTGCATTAAATATCCAAGGAGAGGTCTTTTCATCTTAACTCGAGGCAGGCTCTCAGCTTCCATGGTTCCTCTTCCATAGTCCCAGTTCCTGCCCAAATCTATCCAACTGCCACCTGGGTTCAGAGGCAGACAGCTCTAAGTTCTTTGTCCAGCTTCTTGTTCAGTTCCTGTTCCATATTGAGGTTCATAGTGTCTGGTCCACCTCAAATCCTTCACAGATTCTGCCTGGGAAGACAAAGCTTAACAAAGCCACAATAACATTTGTACACATTGCTGGCATCCTCATCAATTCACTTTCTGCCTGTGAAATCAACATAGGCTCCCAGAAGTTCTGGCCTCTCTCGTTTTGGCCTTTTCGTTACATACACTATTAGCTCCTCCCTGTTCTGTCCCTTCCTGTTCTGTCAACAAGTCCCTCCCACTGTGGGATTCCCATGTTCTGGGTCTTAATACTTGACACAATCATGAACTTGGAACAAGGTGCTAAGTACCTGTTTGATTGCAAATATAAGGGGCAGGGAAGATCTTCAAATTCCCATTCCCATTACACTGATGAACTCAAGTGCAAATTGAAGCATATTTTTTCACTTTTTCTTGTTCATTTCCCATCCCCAACATAGCTAAGTGGAAATTTGTTTTGCATGACATATGTATAATAAGTATTGTATTTCTTGCTTTCTTAATGGATGAATGATGGGGTAGAGGGAGGGAGAGAATTTGGAACTGAAAATTAAAAAAAAATTAAAGGACAGAGGGAGGAGGGACAGAGAATCACCTTGGGAGGTCACAATACATTTTGTTGTTGTTGAAATCGGTTCAAGGTACAAAAAAATGTTGGGAACCATTGGTCTAGGGTGTTCCCTTTAGTCAAACTACTAAAAAAAGTCGTTATTATCTTTACTAACTAAAGGTGCCTAGTGAATACTCAGTCTTTACACTACAGAACAGTTTTTTGTTTGTGATTCCCACTGGGACTATTTATCCAGTAGCAAACTTAAAGCTTACTTTAGACTATTCAGAGCCTACAGCTTGGTTCTAGGCATTTTGTGTATATAGTAGGAAGTTGTGATGATGAATATAAAAAGCCTCAGACCCTGTAACCCTGCAGGATCATAGATCTAGGGCTAGAAGGCATTTCTAAAGCTACCTAGTTCAATGCTTTTCTCTTTTTAGGAGGTCCAAAGAGATTATGACTGTAGACACCAGCAGGGTGTGATGGAGCCAGCCCACAGCATTGCAAACTTTTCAATGTGAGCATTCACACTTTGGAAACTAGCAAATGTTGACTTAAGAAAGTGATGGAGAAAATATTAGTAATTTAGATTAAACTTAAAGGTATATTTTCAGGGCAGCTAGTGGATAGAATGCCAGGCCAGCAGCCAGGAAGACTTCATCTTCCTGGATTCAAATCTGGTCTCAGACCCTTACTAGCTTTGTGACCCTGGGCAAGTCACTTAACCCTGTTAGTCTCAGTTTCCTCATCTATAAGATGAGCTGGAAAAGGAAATGGCAAACCACTCTACTCTTTTTGCCAAGAAAACTCCAAGTTGGTCACAAAGATTTGGACTCAGCTAAAAAAATGACTAAACAATGAAAAACCCCAAAGATGTTTATACTTTTGAAGTACTGGTGATAAAGCGTTTCTCAGAACACCCCTTCAAATGCTCATGTGACAATGCAAAACTGGGGGAGCTGGGGGGATGTAGTGAAGGGGGAAAAGTTGGGAAGGGCTCATAGCATCCCAGATCTGTTTCTTACCCAGTTTTAGATTTTAAATCCAGGGAAGGACTGGGAGAAATCAATATGAGTCTATTGACATATGCAGCAGCCAGAAAAACTTAATGCGGTCTTTGTATTGATAGAAAGCCAGAACAAGACAGGTGATATTACCTCTGATTAAATTTCCCTGGAGATTGGAGTCCAGGTCTAGGCATCACATTTGGAAGGGCTTTGACAAACTAGAGTATATCAAGAGGAAGGTGACTGGAATGGTGGGGAGACTAGAAACCATGACCAACCATCAGTTAAAGGTACCGGAGATGTCTAATCTTAGTTGACCAGCTAGCATTTAACAAGTGTCTGCTGTGTGCTTGGCAGTATGCTAAGTACTAAAGATAGAAACAAAGGCAAAAAGGCCCCTGCTCACAGTGGCCTGGGGAAACAGCATATAAACAGCTGTGTACAAACAAGATATTCACCAGATAAATTAAGACAGTCTCAGAGGGAAAGCATAAAGATTAAGGAGAATTGGGAAAGGGTTCTTGCAGAAGCTGAGATTCTAAGGATACCAGAGAAGGCAGGAAGTGGGTATTGAGAGAGTTCCAGGTATAGGGATGGACAGTAAAAACTCCTGGAGTTGGGAGGTGGAGAATCTTGTGAGAAGAACAGCAAGGAAACCAATGTCACTTGAAACATACATGGAAGGAAGTGTGTAAGGGTAGGGGAAGGTAGGAAGGAACCAGGTTATGAAAGAATTTAAAAGCCAAACAGGATTTTATGTTTGATTCTAGTGGTATTTAGGGGGCCACTGGAGTTTATTGAATGGGGGTAAGTCGTGGTAACATTGTCAAACCTGTGCTTTAGGAAAATAACTTTGGCAGTGAAAATAAGATGGCCTGGAGTGGGGAGAGACTTGAAAGAGGCAGACCAGTTAGCTGGCCATTGCAAAGTCCAGGCTTGAAGTGATAAAGGTCTGTACCACTCTGGCAGTGTCAGGAGAAAAGGAGGCTTATAGAAAAGATGTTAGGAAGTTAGAAATTACAGGATTTGACAGCTGATTGAATACAGGGAGTGAGAGGGTGAAGAACTGAGGATGATGTCTAGGTTATGATTCTAAGTGACTGGAAGGAGGGTGGTACCCTCAACAGTAATAGGGAAGTGAGGAAGAAGGGACGGTTTAGGGGCAAAGATGAGTTCATTTTTTGATATGTTGAGTTTAAGATGTCTCCAAAACATCTAGATCCAAGTCCCTAATGAACATTTGGAGATTTGAGCCTGGAGATCAGGAAAGAGGTCAGGGCCAGATTGGGGAGTGATCTGCAGAGAGATGATGATTAAATCCGTGGAAGCTAAGTATAGATGGAGAAGATAAGACAGCTCAGGACAGAGGCCTCTGGGACATCCGAAGTTAGCAGGTGATACCTGGATGGAAATCCAGCAAAGGAGACTGAGAAGGAACAGTTAGACAGGTAGGAGAACCAGGAGAGAGCAGTGTCTTGAAAACCTAGGGAGAAAAAAGTAAACTCCTACTTAGGATCATTCAGTGAAGTTTTAGTTGAAAGTTGAGGTCATAAGAGGTACCTGCTGTAGATGGCTTCAAGGACTTTAGCCACGAAAAGGGTAAAATCTATAGAAAATAGAGAAACGTGATCTCCCTCTCCCTCTCCCTCCCCCCCACTCTCTTTCCACATACACATACACCCCAAGAATTTGAAGGGTGTTCAAGTAGAATATGGATTGACTTTTCTGCTTGACCTCAGAAATCACCTATTCCTCAAAGCTACAAGAATGCAAATTTTGACTCAGTATTAGAAAGTGTTTTAACAATTAGAGCTTTATAAAACTGGAATAGACTGTTTTGGGAGCTAATGTGTCCCTTGCAACTTGAGGTTTTCTGACAGAAACATCAAGGCTACTTACTAAGGATGTTGTAGATGAGATTCAGACTTCAGTTATTGGTTGGTTTAGATCAACCCTGAAGTCTCTTCCAATTTTGGGATTTTAGGATGTTAAGTCCTTTGGCCTGGTAGAATGGGAAGTGTTCTCCAGGCCCCTGAAGTTCCCTGTTAGGAGGTCTGTGGCTGCAGATGCCCTGATTTCCCCACTCCCCTTCCCTTCTCCCCATATTGCCCCTGCTGCCAGTAGCCCTCTGTGGTAGAGTTCTGCCTGGCCAACACCCCATGCACCAGACTTTTCTGACCCGCCCCCCTTCTGTTTCTATCCTATGTCATATTCTCAGAAAGTCCTATTATCGGTTATTTAGAGGTAATCTCATAAATAAGCTAAATTGTGTATTAGGTAGAGTGTTGGGCCTAGAGTCAGGAAAACCCGAGTCCAAATCTGACCTCAGACACTCACTAGATTTGTGACCCTGGACATCTTACTTAACCTTTGCCTGCTTCAGTTTCCTCAGCTGTAAAGTGGAGATCGTAATAGTACCTGCATCCTGGCCTTATTGTGAGGATCAAATGAAATTATATTTTTGAAGTGTATAGCACAGTATCTGGCACAAAGTAGGTGGTTTATAAATGCATATTGTCTTCCTCCCTTGTTACTTCCTTCCTTCCTTCCTTTCTTCTTTCCTTTTTTCCTTCTTTGTTCCCTCCCTCCCTCCTCCCTTCCTTTCTTGCTTCCTCCCTTCCTTCCTCCTTTCCTTCCTTTCTCCCTTCCTTCCTTTCTCCCTTCCTTCCTTCCTTCTTTTCTTCCTCCCTCTCTCCCCCCTTCCTTTTTTCCTTCCTTCCTTCCTTCCTTCCTTCCTTCCTTCCTTCCTTCCTTCCTTCCTTCCTTCCTTCCCTCCTTCCTTCCTTCCTTCCTCCCTTCCTTCCTTCCTGTTAATCAGAAGATAATTTCAAAGTTCCCATCTAGTTCTGATTCAGGACAATGAATTCCCAGTATATAGTTGGAAGGCATCCTAGCAGTCACAGATCATAGCATTAGAGATGAAAGAGTCATCTAGTCCAACTCCCTCATTTTACAGGTAAGGAAAACTCAGGACAGAGAGAGGTTAAGTGACTTGTCCCGGTACATGCAGGTAATGCCCAAGCATGGATAGGAGCCCAGGTTCTAGGACAAGCTCTTTTTTCACTGTACCACTTGCCGATGCTTCTATAATTCTTTGATTCTGCATTTCCGTGAGGCACTCCCTCAGTCCTTATGGATAATATCACTTTCTTATAGCACCTATCATGGTGCCTGACACACAGTAGTTACTAAAAAAAAAAGTCCATTGAGTTGAAATAATGTTTATTTCATTCCTTTTATGATATTACTACAGATCTATTCCCCCAATTTTCACACATACAAAAAGACAGTAGCCCCTTCACCACAAAAAAGAAACTTTAATCACAAAATATTTTGCTCCAAATCCACAAGAACAAAGACAGAGTTGATTTTAAAGGCCCAAGAACCCACTCCCCTATTATTTCTCTACGCCTTTTCCATTGCAGATGGATTAGAAACAGCATCAAGTGCATTTGTGCTCCTAAATCTCTTTGTTCTGAAGTTATGAAGTACCGTGGAGTAGAGGAGCTCATCCTTTTTCAGGAAGGGATGCAGTTTTGGAAATGCTGGCTCTGTTTTTTCTCCCTTGTGTTCCCTGTGATGCATAACATAAGGAAAACAGAATGTTTGCTTAACAAGTCTTTGGTATTCACTTCTCTTTACTGAGATTAAGCTGTGATCTCATGTTTGTGATAGAACAAATCTCAGCTGCTGGGAATGGGGGTGGTGTGTGTGTGTGGGGGGGCGGCGTGTGTGATGCTGCAAACATGAGATTAGAATGAGGACTGAAAGGCCCACAGCAGGAACAGGTGAACCACTGGGCAACAAAGACCCTGTTTAGGACCCAACATTAATCACCAGGTTTTTCCAAAGGTCATTTTTTTTGCTGCTGCTTCTAAGTGCTTAGTTTGTAGCTGTATGTACTCAATCCTGCTGTATTTCTCTAATCCCAGAAATCTGTTAAGGGGTGGTTGCTGGGTAGAGGTTGATTTCAGACCCAGAGAACTTAGATTTTATCTGCTTCCTAGAGTTCCCAGTGGGACTGGATGCAGCTGTCTTTGCAGACCCCATTGAGGAGAAGTTAGTAGCAGGGGCATATCCTGCCACAGTCCAGAAGATACATAGAATGCTGGGATTCCCCACCCCCTGGAGAGAGGATTGTCTTTTCTTTAGGATGAAGGGTCTCATCACAGATGTAGGGGATTGTTTATTCAGTGAAAGACGTATTCTCTAATAGGATGCTATAGCCCACAGGTTTAGAGATGATTACCAAAACAAGTTATGTTTCTAAGGAACAGCTGTTACCCTCCATGAGACATCTCTCCTGTGTCCACATTGCTGCTGCCCGCTTAGAACAGGCCTCACTGGGAAGGCATCTGCATCATTTAGAAGGTCCCTAGGTCTCCTTATTGTCAAGGTTGGACACAGTTCTACTGAAGACAGTCTCGGCTGGTCTTGTAGGCCCATTTTGTAGGTCAGAATGTAACAGACACATAAGATTTTTCTTCTTAAATGTTGAAGCAGAAAAGTCATGCTTCATTCACTTCTTCAAATTGTACATGTTTCAGGTGAAGAGAAAAGAATCACAGATTTAAAACTGGAAGGTCCTTAAAAGTCTTCTAGCCCAACATTTTCATTTTACAAGTGAGAAAGCAAAGGCCCAGATAAATTGAGTGACTTACCCAAAGTCAGGTGGGTATTAAAAAAAAGGCAGAGCGGGGATCTGACTCAGGTTTTTGAGCATATCTGACTGCAAACCCAGCATTTCCCCCTGTACCATGCTGTCTCGTTTCCAACTTTAGGGAGAAGAAGTTTTTCATTGGGGCAATACTTACAGATATCTGAAGTGAATGCTTTGGTTTTGCTTTCTACGGAACCCAAAAGAATTAATCCTTAGTAAATGAGAAAAGTAAATGAACACCCCCACGCCCACCACCACCACCACCACCACCACCACCAGAAGCAAGTCTAAACCAATCAGGATTAATGTGGAAAGGCAGGGATAAGAAAGCATTTTAATTCTCCTGGCATTCTTTATGCTAGCAGTTTCACCCTAATTAAGATCCAGCCTTAGATTACCAGGTCTTTGTGTCTTGGAGGTGGGTTGAAGAGTGTATCTGGCATCTCAGCTGGACCCCCTGTTGGAAGGGCTAGGGGACAGGCATTAGGAGGTAAAGGTGGTTCATCCTTTGCCAGCCAGGCCGAGCAGATCAAGAGCAGTCCACTGACTGCTAGAAAAACTCCAGCAACCCAGCCCAGGAAGAGGGCTTCTCCAAACTCCCACCGAGGCACAATGTCAGGGATGTGTTCATCCCAAAAATCCTGGACAGTGCTATAGGCCACCCAAGAAACAGGGAAAATAGTAGAGGAGGCAGCCACCTCCACCAGCACCCCTGCGAGGAATCGTAGCCTCCGCTTTAATCCCCAGCTGACCCCCTGGAGCTGGAAGCAATCAGAACCAAGGCTGGAGAGAAGAAGTCCTAGGAATCCCAGTCCGTCGGAGGCCAACATGAGGATCCTGGATGCTCGGAACTCCTGGGGCAGAGCCAAGAAGGATTCAAAAGTCTTGCATACTATAGCCCCTTCCTCCTGGATCACACAGACCTCCCAGAGCCCCATGCTCCAGTTTTCCATTTCATTTAGTTCCAAGTTGAGATTCTTCCACAGAGGGACAGCTGTGGTGACACAGGAGCAGATCCATCCAAGGAGAGAGAGAAGCAGTGCCCCCAGCTGTATTTTTCCATTAAAATTCCAGGCCATGGTCACTCACCCCAGGGAGGGAGGGAGGGAAGGAGGGAGGAAAGGGTACCGGTCTTTGGGATTTCTCTCTGGCTGGCCAGCAGGGCAAGGCTCCCCAGGGGCCAGAGCAGAAAGAAGCTGTTGCTCATTAACACTTGGTGAGCTGCCTGGTCTTAGTCTTCCAGGAAGCAGCAGAGGCAGGTGGCATAAGCCTGGCAGCTTTGGGACTAATAGGCATGCCCAAGGTTATTGGAACAGGTTGGGGGGGCAGGGGAGGAGGGAATCCCACAAAAAGGAAAGAAGCCAAATGGCAAGGGATAGATGGCTCTGGGTATGCATTAAACTTTTAAAGGTTACAATCTCCCTCCTCCCAACTCAGATAATTTTTAAAAATCTAGGATATGTCAGCAGCTAAGTTCTTCCTACCTAAACTCTCATTAGTTGCTGGAGCAGCATCTACTTGTGGATGATGAAGTACTCACCCCCTCCTACCCCATTCTATTACACCCCCCCCCATTTCAATAACTGCTGCTGCTGCTGCTTGGGCAAAGAAGCAATTACCAAGGCAAGACAAATTCCTGGGGCCCCTGCACCTTCCTATCAGTGACCCAGCAAAAGGATCCTTCATTTTTAAGGCAGGTATAGGTAAAAATCTAGAATTTTATGCTGAAAAAAGTTAGTTTGATCTGGCTGATTTTATTGACACTTTAAAAAAATGTTACTTTCACTTTTCAATGCCTCCTCCACTCCAGCCCCAAAGAGAATCCTCCCTTGTATTAAAGTACAGTCAAGTAAATCAGCACATTGGCCGTTGAAAATAAGTGCCTCATTCTGAACCTAAAATCCACCACCTCTCTGCTGAAAGAGGGGACACATATTTCTTGAGCATGAAAGTGCTTTTGTAGGTGCTAGCAAGATTAAGGGTATAATCATCTTTGTGTACAACTGAGATGGGGTACAGGAGGAGGTTAAGCAGCAGAGTGATTAGGATGTTTGAGGGAGAGTCTGTGAAGACTGAAGTCCCCTAGTATAAGGTCAGGGGGGGAGAGAAAAATTTTGAGCCATGTACTGAACTCGTTGAGGAAGGAAGGGGAATAACTTGGAGGTCTATAAACAACAGCCACCATAATTTTGATAGGAATTGCATGAACCTCAAAGGAGTAGTGGTCACTGAATGATGGAGACAGAAGGAGAACATGGAAGTGGCAATAGGTAGCAAAGAATTTTTCTAACTCCCCCACCTTAACCAGTGAGCCAAGGAGAATGGGTGAAAGGATGGGAAAAACAGGGAGACTGTGTCATCAGTGAGGGGTGGGGGATTAAAATTTTGGTGATTGCTAGAAGATAGAAGGAGTGGGAGAGGAAAAGATTAGAATGAAGGGAAGTTTACTGCCTATGAAATGGGAAGAAAGAGGTGGGTAGCTGTTTCATTTTGTTAGAACTTTGGAATGGGAGGGTTGAGGGGAATGGGAATGATAAATTGAGTACTAGGAGACAGAAAGTGGGGTTTAGATGATGACCCACAAGAGATCAGAATTACTGGAATGTGTAGGGTATGACTAGGTCTGAGAACAGTCATCATTGATTGGTGGAGGCACTACTCCTCTTTCCTTTACAGGCAGGAAAACAGTAAGAAGATGACAGCAGGACATTGAAGTTGAACCTGTACAGCAGGAAAAAGAAGTCTTATTCTCCACTGATTTTCCTTTTCTTCCCTCAAGATTTAGGTGCAGCAGGATATGGAAGGCCTGAGGTCAAAGGGAAGGTTGCTCCTTTTAGACCTGGAGGCTCTCCAGAAATGCCTGTAGAAAATTAGGCTATCATCAGGAGGCAGAAGTTGTTTTGCATTGGTACGGATCACTAGCATCTTTTCCTCAGGGAACACACTCAGCAGGAAATGGTTAAGGCTTCTCTTGTTGCCTGAATCTGTAAAAACAAAATATATAAATAAACACATATTTTTTTTTTTTGGAGGGGGGAAGGCAAGGCAATTGGTGTTAAGTGACTTGCCCAAGGTCACACAGCTAGTTAAGAGTCAAGTGTCTGAGGTCAGATTTGAGGTCAGGTACCCCTTGACTTCAGGGGCCAGTGCTCTATTCACTGTGCCACCTAGCTGCCCCAATTTTTTTTCTTTTAAGAAAAAGACCAGGGGGCGGAGCCAAGATGGCGGAGTAGAAACAGCTCATCCAAGCCACTCTGCCCCCAGATTCCCCCCAAACTATGTAAAAGGGGACTCTGAACAACTTCTGGAGCCCCAGCACCCACAGAACGACACAGAGAAGCTAACCTCCTTCTGAGGACAGCCCAACAGCCCTGCAGGAAGAACCAGCGCAGAGGTCTGGGAGCCGGCAGCTCGAAACACGAAGAGTGCAGGAAGTGGAGCCGAGCAGAGCCCAGGTCCGCATGAGCCGAGGTTTTAGCCCCAGGGTGGCAGGGCCAGCAGCTGGCTGAAGGAACCCCAGAACACCAGCAGCTGTGGCGACTCCAGAATTATCAACATAGACATGCCTAGGACAAAGTAAGAGGTTAGTGTCCTGTGGACTTTGTGACCTGTATTTGGGGGAATGCGTCGGCTCCCTCCCCTGGGGGCTAGAAGCCACTGAGGAGACACATCATTTTGTAGTTTACAGAGGCAGCTCCAGCTCCCGGCCTGCAATTAATTGTAGGGAGATCCAGCGATCAGTCTTGGGGGGTAATTGCTCTTGCTTTAACCTCCCTGAATCTGGATTGTGATCTAGGGTGGAAGTCTTGGGTGGGTTTACAGCTTGCCAGAAACGGAAGTTGCCCCCCACATGTTCGGGACGAAAATTCCTCTGTCTGGCCTTAAAGCCATAGTGTGGCAACAAGCCCAAAAGTCAAGTAATTAAGTGGCAACATGCCAAGGCAAAGGAAACAGAAAAATGCAACCCTAGACTCCTATTTTGGGGGCATAGAGCGGGAAAAGGACTGTGAGGTCAGAAGTCCTGCTCCAAAAGCCCCAGGGGAAAACATGAGCGGATTGCAGGCCATAGAGGACCTTAAGAAGGACTTTAAAAATCAAATAAGAGAAGTGGAGGAAAAATTGGAAAGAGAAATGAGAAGGATGCAGGAAAAGTATGAAATGAGGGTCAACAGCCTGACTGAGGAAAACAACACCTTAAAAAATAGACTAACTCAAATGGCAAAGGAGGCCCAAAAGGGCAATGAGGAGAAGAATGCCTTAAAAAGTCGAATTTGCCAGATGGAAAAAGAATCTCAAAAGTTCACTGAGGAGATTCATTCCTTCAGAGTTAGACTGGAGCAAATGGAAGCTAATGACTTTATGAGAAATCAAGATGCTGTTAACCAGATCCAAACAAATGAAAGATTAGAAGGCAATGTGAAATATCTCATGGGAAAAACCACTGACCTGGGAAATAGATCCAGGAGAGACAATTTAAAAATTATTGGACTACCTGAAAGCCATGATCAAAGAAAAAACCTAGAAATCACCCTTCAAGAAATTCTCAAGGAAAACTGCCCTGATGTTTTAGATCCAGAGGGCAAAATAGAGGTTGAAAGAATCCACAGATCACCTCCTGAAAAAGATCCCAAAAAGAAAACTCCCAGGAATATTATAGCCAGGTTCCAGAATCCCCAGATCAAGGAGAAAATACTACAAGCAGCCAGGAAGAAACAATTTCAATATTGTGGAAACACAATCAGAATAGCCCAGGACCTGGCAGCTTCTACACTGAGGGATCGAAGGGCATGGAATATGATATTCCAGAGGGCAAAAGAACTGGGAATGAACCCAAGGGTCACCTACCCAGCAAAACTGAGTATTTTGTTTCAGGGGAAAATATGGTCATTCAGTGGAATAGAGGACTTTCAAGCATTCTTGAGGAAAAAACCAGAATTGAATAGAAAATTTGACATCCAGACACAAGAAGCAAGAGATGCCTGAGAAGGTAATCAGGGAAAAGAAATCAAAAGGAACTTATCAAAGTTGAACTATTTACATTCCTATATGGAAAAGCAATAACTGTGACTGATGATATCTTTCTCACTATGAAAATAATGGAAGAAGGGGGTGTGGTCATATGAATACATATGTGAATGTGTGTGTATATGGTTACAGTTATATATGGATAGAGGGCATAGGTTGAATTTGTTGGGAAGGGAGAATACTCAAAGGATGAAATTATGAGGTGAGAGAGGAAAGTGGCAAGAGGAGGTGTGAAAGACAGGGTAGGGTAAACTATCCCATGTAGAAGAAGCAAGGGGAAGTGGTTGTAAGGGAGGGGGAGAATAGGAAGGGAAAAAAAAAGGCAAATCCACATTCTCATTGAATTTGGTTCAGGGAGAGAAGGACATACATACTAAATGGGATATCTCAACCTGCAGCAGAATAGGGGAAGGGGGATGAGAGGAGGGATGATTGATGTGGGGGGGGCATCCTTGGGGGGAGGGGAGGTTGGAAGTACCCACTATAGAAGAGGGACAGGATCATGTAGGGAATGGACCAGGTGGGGGGGTGGGATGAGTGGGAGGGAATTCTAAGCAGCCTTGTACAATATATCTACTATGAATGTTTTGCATAGCTGGACATGTACAACATATACTGAATTACTTATCTTCCCAGAGGGAATGGGTGACAAGGGAGGAAGGAAATGGATCTGAAATTCGAGGTATTAACATTAAATGTTTCAAATATATATAAATACTATTATTAATACTCTTTTGCTTATAATAGGGAGATAAGATGTGCAGGCATTGGGACACAAAGATTCACCTTCCTCTAATGGAAAAGTCGAAGGGGGCATGGGAGAGAGCAGATTGGAGGAAGTGATATCTTGTGGGACTGCTATTCTGGGAGGTTGGGTAGGGGAATAACGGGGGGAAAATGATTGTAACTCAAAATCTGGCGGAAATGAATGGTGTAAAACAGAAGTTAATAAAGCATTTGTTTAAAAAAAAATAAAAAAGAGTATATGGCATGTGAAAAAAAAAAGAAAAAGACCAGGAAGGATGAACATAGTGCAGGCTCAGTATACCATTGGTGTAACATGACAGCCAAATTCAACAATTCAACTCAGTAAACATTTATTAAACACTTCTTTCGTATAAGGCGCTGTGCTAAGTTATGAATATTAAGCTACATTAAAAAAAGGTGTAATATCTGGGACCAAGAAGCTGATAGTCTCACCATACTCTGCTCATGTGCAAATTCTAGGTGCCACATTTTAAGGACCATGATATAGTGAGGAGGGTCAAGACCAGGGAAATCAGGATGGTTAAGGAACTAGGATCACCTGAAGAAACTGAGAATGGTTAGCTGCAGAAGACAAGAAGAATCCCAATGACTATCTTGAGAATTTGAAGGGATCATGAAATACACAAATTTAGAGGTATCTCCACTGTAAATGCTCACGTGGATTATTTGTGCCTGACCTGTGGTGGAGCCTTCTGAGCTCCTACCGGTCTCCAATGCGACCGTCAGACACACTGTATCATAACCCCAACATAATGATGTTGTTTTGGTCCTCTTCCAAAACAAAGGATGACAACCAAACAACCATTTGAAGGACTGTTGTAAAGGAAGGACTAACTTTGTGCTTGAATGTGTAGGAAAATTGGGAGCAATAAATGGAAGTTGCAGCAGATTTCAGCCTAATATATGAAAAAAATTACCTAACTTTTAAAGCTACCCACAGAGGGAATGAGTTGCATTAATAAATGATTAGTTTCTTCTCCCTCTCTGGAGGACTTACTGCTTCTCTGGGATAATTGAAGAGCTAATTCCAATTCAGGTGTGGTATGGGTTAGGTGGCCTCTGAGGTCCCTTCCAGCTCTGAGATTCTGGACTTCTGTGACAGCAGATTCTAAATAAGTATGTATTTTTAAAGATGTTCTGGGGTAGAGTGATTTGCATTTAAGACGACCATTCTGGAAAAAGAAAATCCTATTAGATCTAGAATTCTAATGGATGTTGGATGCCAATTGACTTCCCTTTTAAAAATGAAATTTAATTTTTTTCAATTAGCGAAATACTTTCCCTTCCACTATCCATTCCCCTCATTAAAAAGAAAAAACAAAACCCTTGTAACAAATATGAGTCATGCCCTAAAATATATGTCTCATTCTGCACCCTGAGTCCATTACCTCTCTTCTGGGTGGGGGGGGGGGAGGTGGCAATATGCTTCATCCCTCTGGGGTTATTGTTGGTCATTGCACTGATCAGTTTTTCGAAGTCATTTGTTGTTACAGTGTAAATTGTTCTGGTTCAGCTCACTCCACCCTACATCAGTTCATGTAAGTCTTGGCAAGTTTCCCTGAAATTGCTCCTTTTGTTGTTTCTTTTCATTGTTACTACTACTAGTAACAACAATAGCAGCAGCAACCATTATCATTGTCATCATCATCATCATCATCATCATTATGGAGACTTGGGTCTTCCCCCAGGATAGAAGTATAACTGCCCCTCATAGGTCCAGTGCCATTGCTGATTGGCCAAAATCTTTAACCTTCTCCGTTTCAGACATGTGCAGGTTTGCTTCAGCTTTAGCCCTTAGGGCAGCTCAAAACTCTGAAGCTCAAGCAATCTGCCAGCCTCAGCCTCTCTGCCAACAAGAATTACAGGCCTGTGTGAAAACACTCGGTCCCTTTGTTATTTCTTACAGAACAATAGTATTCTATTACAAAAAAGAGCATTCTACTTTATTTATATACCATAATTTGTTCAATCATTCTCTATTTCATGGGCACACCCTTAGTTTTCAGTTCTTTTCCACTATATAAAAAAAAATCTACCATAGATATTTTCGCACATATAGGTCTCTTCCCTCATTCTTTGCTCTCTTTGCGGTATAGGCCAAATAATGGTATTGCTAGGTCAAATGGTATGGACAGTTTGTTAACTTTTTCAGAAATTCCTGTTTTCTTGGGAGTGATTACCGGGTTCTAGAAAATAACCATTTTTTCAAGTAGGAGATTTGGCTCCCTCTCCTGGCCACTCAGAGGTGCTGCGTTATAAGTATTACAGCCTATTTGAGTTCATAGCAAACCTTAAATGAAAATGTCTGTATGTAATAGTAATCAAGATGAAGATGAAGATGATGATAATTTCAGAGCCTCCAGTGACAACCTAGTCTACGTCTCTCATTTCACAGGTGAAGAAAATGGTCCCCAGAGAGAAGTGAATTGTTTAAGGTCATATGGGTAGAGACAGAGTTGATATTCAAATTTAATCCTTTTATTCCAAGTCCAGCCCTTTCCCCTCTGTGCCATGCTGTTTATATGCAGATGTATTCTATGATGGACCAAGCAATAGCATAGTCAAATTCAAATTCAGAGGCAGAAAAGGGAGAAAAGTATTTGGGGCTAGGCCTGGCTTTATAAGAACATGCATCCAGACAGACTATTGTGATTTCTTAAGGAAGCTTAATCAGTTCAGATCTATAAATCCACCAATCGACCACCCATTGCTGAAGAGCAGAGTCTCAGAATAGTCTCAGGCTATATAATCTAAGCCTGTACTGGGACAGGAATCTATTCAATGCTATTTTAGTTGTTTTCAGTCATGTCTTACTCTTCATGACCCATTGGGGTTTTCTTGGCAGAGATACCAGAGTAGTTTGCCATTTCCTTCTCTGACTCATTTTATAGATGAGGAAACTGAGGCAAATAGGGTTCAGTGACTTGCCCAGGATCACACAGCTTCATTTGAACTCAGGTCTTCCTGACTTCAGGCCCAGCACTCTAACCACTGCACCACCTAGCTGAGCTCCTTTACACCATACCTGACAAGTGGTCATCCAGCTTTTGCTTAAAGACCTTCAATGAGAGGCAACAAATTATCTCCCAAGGCAGCCTGTTGCATTTTTGGATTGTTCTGTTAGAAAGTTTTTCCTTCCATTAAGACTAAATTTGTCTCTAAAAATTCTACTTGTTGCTCCTTTTGTTTCCCTCTGGGACCAAACCAAGTGAGTCTATTCCCTCTTCCATCTGTCCTATTTCTTCACATCCTCATTCCTTTCATCTGATCCTCATTGACATGAACTCAAGGTCTCTTCTAAACAATGTTTCCCAGAAGACTATATACCATTATAGTTAAGCATCAACTGAGGAGTATGGAGAATATATATCCCACCATGCTTTTGTTTGTTGAGATTTGAAAATGTTTATTTGGTAAAAGCAAAATGCTCTCAGAGGTGTTCTTCCAATAAATGGTCTCCTACACATATATCAGCATCATACAAGATTCTTTGAAAGATGTAGAAACAAAATAACTTCATCTGACAACTCTTTGATTATTATTGTCAAACAAGACATAAAAGGAAGAGATGTATGTTCTCCAAACATCTGCAAAATGAGCTGGAGAAAGAAATGGCAAACCACTCCAGTATATTTTGCCAAGAAAACAGGGTCACAAAGAGTTGGACACAACTGAATAGCAATGGCAACAACAATGTTCTCTCCAAATGTTTGCCATGATTATGGAGAATGTATTCTACTTATGATGTCATATGATGGTGAGGCACAAAACACTCCAGTCTTTAAATCTGAAGATAAGCATCATCTAAGGGTTAATGGAAAGGTACATGGAAGGTGTGAACAGCCTGCAGCACAGTGCAAATGAGGAATGTTGTAGATTCCATCAAAGAAGTGAATGATTAAGAACGATGGGCTGGATGCTTGATTAGAATGAAGGATAACCAATGCACAGCCTGCCTGTGTGGTGTGTTGGCATTCTCTCAATGTCAAGTGAACTTAAGGAAGGTCTCCAGCACACTGGGCAGACTCCCTATGCTTTCTGTATCTACTATGCCGCATTCCCTCACACCTATCCAAATCTTCCCTATCCCAGATGTCTCTTTCTCATTCTTCTCTCTTTTTTCATTGTGCCCAAAGGCATCCACATTCTACAGTTGTTGGTATCATCTTAAAATTGGGCATGGATTCAGCCTTATTTTATCTACTACAGAAAATACATAAGACACAAGGGACTCAGAAGGAATCAAAGGGGTGATAATGAGACATAAAGTACTCAGACAGCCCCTTAGAGTACCCCCAAAGGTAGGATATTTTGGAAGATTGCTGAGTAAATACTCCCCACTCACCTCACACCTGTACAATCTATTCAATTCACATCAATAGTAGAGCTGGCTAGGTCCACAATACATTTACTAAGTGTCTACTATGTGCACTGTGCAAAGTGCTCCTCATGCAAGGGTATACAAAGAAGGACAAAAACAGTCCGTGCCCTCCAAGACCCCATATGGGGGAGACAACAGTGAAATACAGAGAAATACAGTGAAAATGCGACATAATCCCAGAAGGAAGGTGCTAGAGGTGGGAGTGGGGACAGAAAAGCACCTTGCAGAAGGATTTTAGCCAAGACTTAAAGGAAGCTAAGGAAACCTGGAGGTAGAGGTGAGAAGGGCGATCATTCCAGACATGAGTCACAGCCAAGGAAAGGGCATGGAGAGGGGCTGAAAGGCAAGAAGGCCTATGTCCAATGTAGAGCTCCTGGGGCAGTGGATGAGAGTGCTGGGTCAGAATTGGAGAAGATTCATCTTCCTGAGTTCAATCTGGTCCCAGATACTTACTAGCTGTGTGACCCTGGGCAAGTCACTTAGCCCTGTTTGCCTCAGTTTCCTCATCTGTAAAATGACTGGAGAAGGAAATGGCAGACCACAATATCTTTGCCAAGAAAACTTACAAATGGGGTTACGAAGGATAGAACACGACTGAACAACAACAGAACTCAGGAAAGGGGAGTAAAACGTAAAGAGAGTGGAATGGACAGGGAAGGAGTTTCCCATCACGGGAACTTTTGAAGAAGAGGCTGGATGACCACTGCACTGAGTAGGATGCTGTCAGTTGTCAGAGACTGTTGTTTACGGGTTGTACTAGACAACTTTCGAGGTACTTTTCAACTCTCAGATTTTGTAAAATAATGAATATTTAACGAAAATTGAGGAGGTGTATGCATCTTCCAAGGTAGGTGGTTTGCTTAGGGTTTTAGGAAACAATTGCACCGTTCTTTTTTCTTTTGGAAAAAGGGCGGGAACCGCTCAGAGTTTTAAAAGGAATTGACTGGAGAAAAAGTAAACGCAACGCGTCCCTCTGCTATTTGGCTGCAACAGGGCACCGTGCAGCCCTGAAAGAGCCCGGTGGCGCGTTGGTTCTCGGGAGTTGTAGTGCAGCACTGGTCCTGGGCTCCGCACACTTTGCGCGGGGTAAACTCACTTTCCCAGTAGGCTGTGCGTGGCGGCCAAGCGGCGGGACCTGGGCTGTTGCGCTGGCGCGGGAGGCGGTGGCGGTCGCTGTGGCTTTGCCGGGCAATTGGGGTCTGGCGTCCTGAGTAGAGACCATGTCTTCCTTTGTGACCGAAGTGTTGGCGCACTCAGGGCGACTGGAGAAGGAGGATCTGGGCACCCGGATCGGTCGCTTGACCAGGAGGGTGGAGGAGATCAAGGTGAGGACCGGGCGTGGGCGGGAGTGAGGACTCTTCGTGCTGGGGGTGGGGGGTGGGGGGGGACTGACCAGGTGGGAGGGGGCAGCACTTGTCGGGCGGGTGGGGGGGGAGACGGAGAGGGGGGAAAAGTGGAGATTAGCCGGGGGAATGGGATAAAAGCGAGGCTGAAGGGGGAGGGGGAATTTAGACTGTCCATCTGATGAGCATTTATTAAGCACTTGCTGTGTTTACCCTGGGTACAGTTCGCTTCACTTATATTTATTTGGGTGGTGTCTTGCCCATTAAGTTTTAAACCCTTCGAGAGCAGGGACTTCTTTGGCCCCTTTTTGTATTCCCAGCGCTCAGGGTAGTGCCCGGCATATGTTTCAGTTGTCCGTCTTTTCAGACTCTCCCTGACCCCATTTGGGGTTTTCTTGCCAGAGATACCAGAGTCATTTATCATTACCTTCTCCTGCCCACTTTACAGATGGGGAAACTGAGGCAGACGGGGTTCAGTGATTTACCCAGGGTCACACAGCCAGTATGTGGCCAGGAGCCAGCTCTGTCTGTATGGGAACACTGGCTCTCTTTTAACTTTAACGCGATTAGATCTGGCCTATCATTCTAGCTCCCTGCAGGTTTTTTTTTTAGATTCTGACTCTCTTATTAGTTACTCCTCCCAGCTTTGTGTCATCTGCAGATTTTACATATATGCCACCAATGCCTTCCTCTGAGTCATTCATAAAAACATCAAACTAGACAGATTTCTATTAAGTTCCACTGGGAGCTTCTGCCCGAGTTGACATTAATGCTTTAATAACTATTCCAGTTATTTCACCAGCTCTGAACTAGACCAGGTATCTCTCTATCTTGTCTGTATAGTTAGGATGTAAGATATTGTTACATGCTATGCCCATACCTATATCTACCTACCAGTTCAGTAACGCGGTCAAAAAACGAAATGAGGTTAATTTAGCATGACTTGTACTTAATGAAACCATCCTGCCTCTTTATGATTACTGTTTCCCATTGTAAATGATCACTAGTCACCCCTTTAATAATATATTCAAAAGTTTTGTCAGGAATTAAAGTCAAGCTCACTAACCTATATTTTGAAGATTCTACCCTCTCTTCCATTTAAAAAAATTGGGACATTTAATTATCTACAGTCCTCTGGCACCTCTCCTGTTTACTGAGTCTCAGCAATCACATCTATCATTTCTTTTGGTGTACCCTATGTACACTAGGGTGTGGTTTACCTGGGGTAAACCAAACTATTTTGACTTAAAATCCAGGACAGGTTGAAAGCTTTCTTATTATCTTTTTGCTTCCCTTGGGGTTTAATTCATTGTTCACAATTTTTTTTTTCTGTATATGTCCCACTTGGAAGGTTATTCTTCTTGATCAAGAAAACAAATTTAAAAAAGCAAGTTGAATAGTTCTGTCTGTTACTATCATTCCATTTGTTGAGCATACTTTCTGTCCTCTCTTTGATTTTTCTCTTGGCTTCAACATAGTTAAAAAAGACTTTTTCATTGTCTTTAGCATTTATCATTAGTCTTGGTTCATTTTGAATTTTAGTATTCTGGATACTATCTGTTGTGAAACTTTTCCTGCTCACTCCCATCTTTACTGCTTACCCTTAGTTTTCTTTGTGTCCTATATGTTTGTGTATGTATTATTTCTCCTTGATTAAAATTTAAGTTAATTAGGAGAATGGTTTGTGTTTTTGTCTTTTTATCCCTAGTGCCTGGCACAGTACTTTGCTCATGTTAGGTACTAAATAGGTATTTGTTAGAATTGAAGAAAACTGAAATTAGAGTCAGGAAGACTCTTGGAATTGGAGAGGAACTCAGAAGTCATTTAGTTTAACCTACGCTAGACTAGGAATTCCTCTCTAGAATGTTACCCAGGAGCAATCATCCAGAT
This sequence comes from Gymnobelideus leadbeateri, assembly GCA_011680675.1. Lineage (NCBI taxonomy): Eukaryota > Metazoa > Chordata > Mammalia > Diprotodontia > Petauridae > Gymnobelideus > Gymnobelideus leadbeateri. The sequence goes on along the minus strand of WOXC01010095.1, from coordinate 103,095 downwards.
TCCACTTGAAGAAGGGGAAATGGATAAGTATTTCTATAGCCCCCCCACTGCCAGGCACTGGGTAAAGTGCTTTACAAATTTTGCTACCTTTTGGTGACCTCTAGTGATATGGAGTCAGTTTGTCCTGTGATTACCCCTTCCATTTTTGGGCAGCTTGAATTGGTATAGCTTTAGTTATTAGGAAATTTTTCCTTGTATAGACATAAAATATGCCTCTAAACAACTTCATGCTTTTGCAAAGCTTTTATGGAGCAAGAGAACTCATGCTATTGCTGATGAACATTAATACCATAATGTAACAGAAATATGTGCCTTTGTGCTATGAAGTTAACTGGATGTGACAGTACTTTACCCATCACTTACACAACCACCTTAAAAGGTTTTTTTCATTGATTGGGCATGTAGAAGCGTGGCCTTTTTGAATGAGCATTACAACTGACCAATAATTGTCCTAGGGCCTTTGTAATCTTCATTGAACAGACTATATAAATTGTCTTTTTTTCCTGTATATTCTTTTTTTTTTTTTTTGGAGGGGGGAGGTCAGGGCAACTGGGGCCAAGTGACTTGCCCAAGGTCACATGGCCAGCAAGTGCCAAGTGTCGGAGGCTGAACCTGAACTCAGGTACTCCTGACTCCAGGGCCAGTGCTCCACTCACTGCACCACCTAGCTGCCCTTTATGTATTTCTTAGAATAATATTTTAAGTTAGATGAAAGCATGCACAATTTATTTATTTAAAAAAAAAATCCTCACTACTAGGCTATAAAGAAATGATAAGCTCAATGATTTTAGAAAAACATGGAAAGACTTGTACAAAATAATGAGCAAAATAAGCAGAACCAAGAGAAGATTGCATACAGTAATAGCAGTATTGTTTTAAGAATGACTTAGCAAATAAATAATTTTGTCTGTTATAAATACCCAAATTAATCATAGAGGACATATTAAGAAAGATGCTCTCTGTTTCCAGAGAAAGAACTGATAAAGAGAAGTATGTGTAGGATAATTATATATATATATATATATTATATATATATATATAATATATATATATATATCTGTTTTTGTCTAATGGTAGACATCTCTAGGGTGAGGAGGGGAGGGAAGAAAAAAAAGAAATTTGCATAATAATTTTGTTGTGTATTTGAAAGGAATAGCAAGTTGTACATAGGAGATTTGCAGTTTCATGTATAATATTTTTTATTGTACCATGTTATGGAAATGCTTGTTTTGTTCCATAAGTTAAAAAAGAAAAAAGAAAAGAAAAAAAGCCTTACAACTTTGTACTTCCTCTTGTATGTTTGATTATGTTTCAGAAATAAAGCTTTATGCATTTCAGAATATTTTTGTGTTTTAAAGTTTTCCCTTTGAAAAAATGGTATCTTTTTTTTTCAAAGATACCATTTTTTCAAAGAGAAAATTCTAAAACCTTAAAAAAACCCCAAAACTGTTAGCCTTATCTCACTTATGCAGTTGATTTTTGAACTAGTATAATACTTTACGTATTTCCTCTTTGCATGTCATTTTATTAAATTTGTCTCAGTTCTAACTTTTGGAGATCTTTTTGGATGTCAGATCTATTATCAGCATATTAGTTATCCTCCCAACCTGTTGTCCTTTGAGGTAGTTGATGAGTATGACATCTATACTTTTGTCCAAGTTGTTGATAAAAAGTATCAAACAGAATAGACCTAGGGAAAGATAGAGACTGGTGACATTTCATCCTCAAGTTGACCTTGATCCCTCAGTCAGCACTCTGGGTCTAGTTTTTCAAACAGCTCTAAATCCACCTATTTCCTATCTCCTAGCCCACATCTTTCCATCTCATAGAGAAGTTTTGTCAAATGCTGTGCTAAAATCTGGATATACTTGGTATACTGCATTCCAGTAGCCTTGTCAAAGGAAATGACGCTAGTCAGGTATGACCTGTTCTTGATAAATGCATCTTGATGTGATCATGTCATTTTCCACATGCTCAGAAACCATTCCTTTAGTGATGCATTCCAGAATTTTGCCTGGAATTGGAGTTATACTCACTAGCATGTGGTGTACAGATTCTGTTTTTTTTCTTTTTTTTCTTTTTAAGTTGAGACATTTGCTCTTATCCAGTCTTGTATCCCCTCTTTTTCCCCCATGTTTTTTTTTTTTTTAAAGATCCTTGATAACAACCTAGTAGTTTCATCTATAAGTTTTCTCAGTATGCCGGGACATAGACAACTGGGAATAGTAAATTGAACTCTTCGAAAACTTATACTCTACCAGCCCTTTTATCTGGTCTTTTCCTTTCAAATGAGGTATACCTTTTACCCTTCTGAGCCTCAGTTTCTTAATCTGTAAAATGAGAATTACAATATTTGCCCTATTTATTTGGTGGGATTGTGAGGCAAACACTTTCTAAGTGGCAAACATAAGAAAAGTATTTGTGTATTCCCTTTTACACGAACACATGCATAATTAAAAATTGGTTTTAATTGAACTTAATTCAAGACGAGGCTGCTTGAACCTGGTTCTCTGTTTTGCCCCTTCTCCAAATGGTTAAATAACTTGTGGGTAACATTAGGGGTCAGGGACCCTTTTGAACAATAATGAGGTTCAGTGATTCCATCTATCCTGTTAGTTTGTCCTGGAAACTTTAAGTTTGGAAGAGCTAAAAGACCTTGTTCTGAAAAAATAATGTGTGATTGTTTGTCTGGAAGTCTCCAAGATAAGAGAGACCTTGGTAGAAGATAAATCCTGAACCCGCAGTAATCCACAATGATCTTCTCCTTTTGAATTACAGGGCGAGGTCTGCAGCATGATCAATAAGAAGTACAATGAATTCTTGCCTAGCATGCAGAGTGCCCAGGACCTGGTAGCACAGGTGGATGAGTTATGTGGTGACATTGATCTGTTGAAATCCAGGGTGGAGAGTGAGGTAAGGACAGTAAGTGCGCCAGCCCGACACTTGTTATTTGGGGAAGGCAAAGTATTCTCACTTAAGGTTTATTAGAGCAGCCGTGGCCACTCTGTACCTCAGTTTCTTCACCTGTAATTAAATCTGAAAGATTTGCAGCATATGATCCCTTCCGACCTAAACTTCTTTTACTGTTCTGTGAAATCCTTGTCCAAAGTGAAAAATGAATAAATGAATGAAAGAGAGCATCTATTAAGTGTTTACTATGTACTAAGTATTGAAGAGTAAAAGAAAAGCCAAACAGTCCCTGCTCTCAGAGAGCTCATTCTGGAGGCAGCACATAAGGGAAGCAGCACATCTGGAAGGTTTTAGTTTCCAGTCTGATGGAAAAGGCCCCTGGACCTTGGGGTACAGCAGCAAAGTAGGTGGTAATACCTCTTCTTTAGTTACCGTTTTTCACTGATAAAATCATATCAGTTTCTGATGTTGAACCATTTGATGGAAACAAGGACTTTGGTGGCAAGACCTTTCTTTTCTGGGTCTTCAGTAGCTGGGGCTTCAGCAACTGCAGGAGCAGTGGCCAGGCAGCATCTCTGCAAGGTATTCCTTTCCAAGGTGATGGCTGATGGCACCAGGCTGTAAGCATTGCTATTCCCAAGGCTCAAGGTTGGAGGGGAAATGACTGTTAAGGTGGTGGTGGTCATTTGACCTGCCTGGTACCTATTGCTGCTTCTTTCTCCTTCAGGGTATCCTGCTGAAAATCCTTAAATGGTATGTAGAAAATAATTGTTCCATTGGGCCAAGGAAAAGTCTAGTTTTATTTCTTTCTCTTAGAGCCCCTGGGTGGTGCCGTGGCACTGGATAAAGTACTAGACCCAGGCTGTTACTGTAGTCAGGAAGATGAGTTCAGATCAGCCTCAGGCACTTCTGGGCTATGTGACCCTAGGCAAGTCTCCTTGGGCTGCCTCAGTTTTTTGAACTGTAAAATGGGGATAATAATAGCACCCACCTCCCAGAGTTGTTGAGAGGATCAAATAAGCTAAAAATTGTAAGACCCTTAGCACAGTGCCTAGCACATACATAGTAGGTGCTTAAGGCCTTCTTCCTTCATTTGAGGATAAAAAGTGCTTTGCCTGATGCTTTCTTAAAACATCTTTCTTAAAAAGTTTGGAAGTGGAATAAATAATAATATTTTGTACTTATGTGGTGCTTTTACTTTTCAAAACACTTTTACATGAATTATCTTTGACTTCACTAAGAAATAGGCAAATAAATAGGCAAAGAAATCAAATAAAGAAGCTCTCAGGTGTTGATATGTGTTCTGTGGTCAGCACAAATTCACAGAAGCACAGCTATCTGAGTTGGAAGGGACCTCAGACAATCTCATACAGTATTGAAGAGCAGTGTATCTAATAAGTATGCAACAGTTGCTTGAAGGCCCCTTACAAGAAGACAGTCCACTTTACTTTTAGTTAGTTCTGAGGATTAGCAAGTTTTCCCTTCACACCTTTATCCTTTATTCTTAGTTCTGCCCTATTGGGGTAAGCAAAACAAGCCTAATCCTGACCAGTACTTCAAGGTAGCTATTATGCTCTTCACTAAAGCTTATCTTATCCAGCCCCATTTCCTTCCAACTAATGCACTTAGTATGATCTTCCCATTCTTCACCATCCTTGTTGACACCCTCTGTATACTCTTTCGAATTTCAGTCACACAGTGTCTTCTAGATGTCATCTGACCAGGGCAGATTACTACAGGACCATCACATCTCTAGTCTATTCCTCTTTTAATGTAGCCTAAGATCTTATTAACTTTTTGGGCTGCCATAGCATACTGTTGATGCACACTGAGTCTTCTTCTTTTTGGCAAGGCAGTTGGGGTTAAGTGACTTGCCCAGGGTCACACAGCTAGTAACTGTCAAGTGTCTGAGTCTGGATTTGAACTCAGGCCCTCCTGACTCTGGGGCTGGTGCTCTATTTACTGAGCCACTTAGTTACCCCAAACTCCCAAGTCTTTTGCAGACAAAGTGCTGTGTAGCCATGAGGATTTTGTACGTGTGGATTTTTTTTTTTTTTTGGAACCTAAGGGTAAGATTTTACATTAATTCTTTTACATTTCATTTCATTAGATTTGGCTTGGTGTCCTAACCTTTCCAGATCTTGTGGGATTTTGATTCTCCCATACAACATGTTTTCAAAGCCTCCCAATTTAATGTTATATGCAAATTTGATAAACATATCTACTTATGTCTTTATCCAAGAATTGATAGGTGTTAAATGTCACTGGGCAAGTCCAAGCACAGATCCCTGGGACACTCATCTAGAGACCCCCTTCTAGGCTGACTAATGATACAAGTTTTAGTCCTTTGAAAGTCAGTTCAATTAGGTCCTTATGAAGTCTGGGGCAAGAAACTGAAGACCTATGGGGCACAGCTAGTCATTTCTGAATCTGCTTAATTATAGTGTTGTCTGGCTGACAGCTCTCTTTTTGGTCAACAGGAATAGTATGAGATACTTTAGCTTAGCTGAAATTTAGGCAAACAGTGTTTGCTGTGTTCCCTTAATTAACCAGTCGAGTAACAATTTCTAAAAAGGAAATGAGGTTAGTCTGGCATGACCTGTTCTTGAGGGAACTGTGCTGGCTTCTTATGATAAGTACTTAGGTTTTTTTGTTTGCTAATGATATTTTTAATAGTATTATTTACTATTTTTTAAAACCAGGAATCAAAATCATATTTTCCTATAGTTTTCAGTTTCTCTACTCTTTTTGAAAATTGGGACATTAGTCTTCCGTTATTTGAACTACTTATATTCTTCATCATTTTTCAGAGACTATTAGCAGCGTCTAAAGCTTAGCCACTAATCAGTTACATTTGGCAGTTTCTTTTAGTATCCTAGGAGGTAATTTTTCTGGAACAGGAGACTAGGTACTTTATCACCATACAGTTAGCAAACGTTTATTAAGTGTCTTTGTTGTGCCAGTTGCTGAGCCTGGCTCTGGGGATACAGAGATAGAAGGAAAAATAGTCCTGGCCTTCAAGGAGCTTATATCCTAAAGTGAGAGACAGAGTACAAAAACATGACTAAGTGCCAGATGATCTGAGGAGGGAGAAGAGCACTCACAGTTAGGAGATTGAGTGAGGCGTTGTCTAGGACGTGGTATTTGGACATGATTCTTGGAGGGAAACTCCAGGCCTGGTGGAGAGCCTGTGCAGGGATAGTGTTGAGGTCAGGGAAGAGCAGGGTTTTCCATAGAGTTTAACTATAATTTCCAATCCCAGCATTCTCCTTGGAAGGAAAAACAAAAGCAAAGAGTTGGCTGGCATTGCCTTCATTCTCATCCATGATTATTGGGTGATCTCTCCACTCCAAGCTGTAATCCTGTCCCTCTCTTGATCCTCCCCTTTCCCCAGTATCCCTTCCCTACACTCTTTTTGACTTTTAACATTCTTTGGTAGCCTTCCTTCCTTCTGCACTTTCACACTCTTGACACTTCCTACAGGACAGTGCTTTGTTCATCTGCAGCTTTTGCCTCCAGTTGTCAGTAATAATACAAAGCATCATCGGTGCCCCTAAGGTCTTTAGTTGCTTGACTTAGACTTCATAATCTTTAGCAGTGCTTTCTAGATTCCTGATGACATAGTATCATTTTTACCCTAGTAGTGAATTACCAGAAGTAGGTAGTCATTATCTAGTTTGACAAGCCTTGGTGGCGGGGTGGTGATGGTGGTTTCTTTGTCACCTTTTAGATATGTACCCTTGGAAGACAAGAGGCCCTTTTCTTGTAACAGCTTAACAAACAGCTGCCTTCATAGCTCTCAGATGAAGACTCCAACCACCACAACTCATTTTTTTTTTGTTCTGAGCCTTTCTGGATTATGTCTTACTTGAGCTCACCTGTGGATCCATATTACTGTTCTTCAGAAGACAAAGAGCTGCCTTCTCCTCAGAGAGTCCAGGACCCTCCTCTTCAGGAGCTGCTTCATAGCTATTACTTAGCTGCAAGAGTTCAGTGCTTTTTTCTCTTTCTTTTCTGTGTGCCATTTTCCCAGCCTCCATCCTCCTGACACAGGTCAGAATCCTGCCTAGCCTCTTCAGATAGCTTTTTTTTCGTTTTGATATTGATGTCTTCATTTCATTTTTAAAAAGTCATTCTCTTTGAAAATCTAAAGAGAAGATGATAAACCTTCCCTGAGCTCCTTTACTTTGTTCTCCTAGGAAGGAGACCCAACTGCATTCTGAATTCTGAATTAGTCATTTGATTGTAGTAGACATCCCTATTCAAAAATTCAAAATTCAAAAATTATTTCTGTTCTCCATAAGTAAACTTTTTAGCCCTTTGTTGTTCTAGCCAGTAGCTCTGCTGAAAGATCTGTGACAGATTCCTTGTGAAGCTCTTCCATTCTAACCTTGTTGCCACCTGGACAGCCACACCTAACACCCTTTCCCTTGCCTTACACTAACTTATTTTAGCCTCCTCCAAGTTACCTTCTATTCCTCCTTCTCGAATCCTATTTTCTTTTCCCTTTATTATGACTCCTTTTCTCTAGCTTCCCCTCAGGTCTTCTGAGCAGTTTGGTGGTGCAGTGGATAGAATCCTGGGCCGGCCTCATCTTCCTGAGTTCAGATGTAGCCTCACAAACTTACTAGCTGTGTGACTCTGGGCTAGTCACTTGACTCTGTTTGCCTCAGTTTCCTGGAGAAGAAAATGGCAAACCACTCTATTATCTCTGCCAAGAAAACCCCAAACGGGGAGTTGCACACGATTGAAAACGATTGAACAACAAGTCTTCAAGTACTTGAGTTCTTCTCTCTTCCTCAACTCACATCTTTTTCTAATCCAGTGTTATATACAGTGAAATTTAATAGGCTGAATATAGAGTCCTTTAGTTTGGTTTAATAATAGTAACCTTGATATAGTGCTTTGGGGTTTGCAAAACACTTAACAAATATAATAATAGCTCACATTTCATAGTGCTTACTGTGTGTAAGATATTGTGATAGGTGTCTCACAATTATTATCCCATTTGATCCTCACAGCAACCCTGGGAAGTAGGTGCTGTTATTTCAGAAAAATGAGGCTGAGGCAGATAGAGGTTAAGTGACTTGCCTAGGGAGCACAGCTGGGAAGTCCCCGAGGCTGGAGTTAGAACTCAGGTCTTCCTGACTCTAGGCCCAGCATTCTATCCACTGTGTCGTTGTGCTTGTTAGTGTAAAGCCAACGTGAGCAGCTCTCCAGAGGACTGCTGCTGTGAACAGCTTTAAGGTTCTCATCACGTAGTATTGTGAACTCTCTATTCAGCAGTAAACTAAAGTTAAACATTCACAGAAACCAAAGTACAATATTCACAATAATATAACAACTTATCACTGAAGTGTCCACATAGTTTTAAACAAAAGATTATCATTCAGTAAGTCCTTAACTTAGTTGTCCTTAAGGAGCAATCCTCCTTAAGAGACACAAAGTAGCAAGGTCCAAATTTTCCCACTCCTAGGTCACATTGTCTTAATCTCTCAGTCAAAAAGTCTTCTTCCTTTTTGATTGGAGATTAATTTCCTTATCATCCTTAACACAATCATCCTTAAGGGGTACAAGGTACCAAGTACAAAGTTCTTCCACCCCTAGGCCACAGTAAATTATGATCTTCTCAGTCAGCACTAAGTACCCAAGGAGAGGTCTTTTCATCTTTGCTCGAGCCTGGCTCAGGGTTCCTCTTCCATGGGTCCAGCTCTTGCCTGAATCTACCCAACTGTCTCCTAGATTCACAGGCAGGCAGCTCTCAGCTTCTTGTCCAGTTCCTCATTCAGCTCCTATTCCATGTTGAAGCTCACAGTGTTCAGTCCATCTCAAGTCCTTCGCAGTTTCTGTTTCTGGGAAGACAAAGCTTAACAGAGCCAAAACACTTTTCATAAACATTGCCGGCACCATCATCAATTCACTGTCTGCCTGTGAAATCAACACAGACCCACAAACAAGGTCTGAGAACTCAACACAAATCATTAGTAAAGTCCCAGGACCTCTGAAACTCTCCTCCAGAACTTCTGTAAGCAGACAACCAGAAAATCCTCTTTCAGGGCTTCCAGTAAGGTCCCAGGGCTTCTGTACAAAGTATTATAAACACAAACCAACACAGACAGAGCAGACAACCAGAGTGCTGGCCACCAGTGTTCCCTTCTCAGTTCTGCTCCTCCCAGCTTGGGCTTCTCCTTTTATATGGTCATCAGCTCCTCCCTGTTCCGCCCACCTCTTACATCCTTCCTGTTCCTGTCTTTGGCAAGTCCCTCCCTGTCTTTGGCAAGTTTCCCAAGTTCCGTTTCTCAACAAAGACTTGATATAATCATGGGCAAGGCTCAGCTGAAACAAGGTGCCAAGTACTTGTTTGCTTGCCAAGTAGTTAGCTTCCCTAAAAAAATTAGCTGTACAAGTACCAGATTGGAGAGATGAAGCTAAAAGAAATTAATGTCCTATTAGACTACTTTATTAGAAGCATAGTATCTAGAGTGAGGAAGGCAAGAATTCCTCTGGCTAAAAAAAAAAACTTTAAAATTTTATTTTTATTCTGAATTTAGCAAACATCAAAAATAAAATGGGCACTTACATTTACATAGTAAGATAGAAAAAGAATGTACACAGAGCTGCATATATCTATTAAGTGTGGCTTGCTTTCCTTTTAGGTATATAATAAATTCATCCTGTAGCTTTCAAAACTGTTCTACTTGTCTGGACCTCCTTCTACCTTTCCTTTTGTTCTCTTCTCTATGTTTTTTTAAAAAAAAACATGCCTTAATCATCTTTTCTTTTTTTTCCTTTTTGCTGCCCTATCCTTATCTCCCCTTTCTCTCCCACCCCTACTTCTTTTTGCAAAACCAAAACTACACATACACACAATCCTTGAAACAAATGTTTGTAGTGAAGCAAAACAATCCCATCTCCTTTCAAAAAATGTGTGGCCTTTTGCATCTTGAGTCCATCACCTATTTGTCAAGACAGCACATTTTGAAAGTATATTGATAAGCTGGAGAGTTTCTAGACAAGGGCAATCAGCTTAGAATGGGACTCAAAATGATGTTAAAAGAGGATTATTGAAGTACCTGGAGAAGAAGAGAGTTTTTGGGGATTGCAGTAGAGAGGCATGATAGCCATCTTCATTTATTTGAAAGGTTACCATCATAAAAGCAGAGAATTTTTTTATTTGAAAGGAAAAAGAAGAACTAGAAGCAGTGGTGGGGATCACTGAAAAATGAGTTTTGGCTTAGTATGAGTAGGACTTTCTGACAGAGTTGCCCAAAATGGAATGGGCTGCTCTCAGGGTAAAGTGATTTCCTCATCCCTGAAGGTAGTTAAGAGGGAGCTAGACATTGACTTGTCAGGGCTTTTGTAGAGAGGATTCATGCTTCAAGTAGAGCTTGGATTAGATGATCTCTGAGTTCCTTTTCAAGTTCTAATATTCTATAATTCTGTATTTATTATTTAAAAATCATTGATGATCAAAATTTTTACCTTGAGATACTAAAGAATATTTAGTCTCTTAAGAGGTTAGTTATATTATTCTATATTTTGCATAACAGGAAATGGGACTAATACATTTTAGAAAGATTTTCAGCAAACATTAGAAACAAATACATTTTTTAATAAGTCGACTAATCGGAAAATTGACTTCACAATACCTCCTTATTCAGCAAACTTTCATCAATGCTTCCAAAAGATCTGTGAATTCATTGATGTGAGTATTTTCTTTATCAATGCAATATACCAGTCTTCTGTAGACAATTTCATAAATTGCTGTGGCCAAAAATAGTAGCTATCTGTTGGTTATGTTTCTGATGATTAGCCACTCCAAAGATAGCTGAAAAAGTCTTCTAAGTTATGGACATGCAGTCCACTGGGCTTCTTGAAGGTTTTCCAATTTGGTAGGATGGATAATTGCTTTTGCTCAGCTGGCATGCCTTCAAGAGCTCAGATTCATCACCATATCATCAGAAAGCATCAACATTAGATTTACTAGTTAAAATGAATTTTTAATCAAATGTAGACTATTGTGTAATCCTGGCACAATTTAGGTAATGTTACTGAAGTACATTTCCCCATATCTACCTTATCAAAAGGATCAACAATAATAATGTTTGCATGACAAATTAGTTAAGCTGCAAACATTTCTTGTGCATTATGTTACTTGGGGGATGGCACAGTATAATAGGATGTATATTTTTGATATGCTTATTAGGTACAACAGGACCTTCATGTATCCATTGCGGAATTTACCCAACTGAAGCAGCAGTTGGAAAGAGACACGGTCGTCCTGGGCATGCTTAAACAGCTTCAAGAGGTCAGTACAGTTGGACTGAATTTGGTGGGGAGTAGAGGCATTCATTCATTTAATGAGCCTCATTGTTGAGGAAACCTTTTTAGTGTTTTGAATTTTTTTCCTGTAAAACCAAAACATAAGTCTTTTCTTCTCTCAGTTTTCCACTGCCATTGAAGAATATAATTGTGCCTTATCAGAGAAGAAGTACGTTGCCGCTGCTCAGCACCTGAAAAAGGTACGAAAGGGCTTCTCCCTAAAATGGGCCAGTCACATTGTACTTTTTGCTCTGTTTTCTCAGTAAAGAAAAGCATTCTTTAATGCTTTAACTTCTCTGAGCCAAACTATCTGTTTAACCACAGTGTCCATTTCACCACCAGGCACAGAACTGCTTGAAGTTGTTAAAATCCAGGAAAGGCTTTGAATTGCAGATTTTCAAATCCCTCAGTGTGGAGCTCACGATCCAGAAGCAGAACATACTCTACCACCTTGGGGAGGAGTGGCAGAAGCTGGTGTTGTGGAAGCTTCCTACATCCAAAGGTGATGCTCCTCTTCCAGGGTGGCTTTGCTTCCCATTTGCCATGGGAATGTGCTCTGTGTTGTTTTTGTTTGCGCCTTCATCTAAGGTGCTGCTTGAGTGCTTAGTCTGTGTTTGACCCCTGATATTGAAGGCGAGGCCAGAGAGCTCTGGATTGGAATTGGATAGTCTGGGTTACAGTCCCAGCTTTGCCCTCTGTTAACTGTGTACTCATGGGCAAGTCATTCCTTCTCTTGGAGCCTCAGGATACTCCTCTGCAGAGTGTGCTCACTCTTCCTACTTTACAAGGTAGGTAGAAGTGCTTTGGACCATAAAACACCCTATAATATGAGTTGTTTTTGTGTGAAAGAAATTGCAACTCTCCATTCTCTACCCCCTTCTCTCCCTTTCCTTACTGTTGAACTGAGCAGACCAGGAAAATCAGGGGCATTTTTGTTGTTGTTCAGGACTTTTAGTCATTTGGGGTTTTCTTGGCAAAAATATTGAAGTGGTTTTCCATGCCTTTCTCCAGCTCATTTTACAGATGAGGGAATTGAGCCAAACAGGGTTAAATGACGCACCCAGGATCACTCAGCTAGTAAGTTTCTGAGGCCAGATATGAACTCAAGTCTTCTTGACTCCAGGCCCAGCACTGTCCACTGTGTCACCTAAATGCCCAATCAGTAAATTAGTCAGCAGGTAGTTAGTGAGCAAGGCATTGGTTTAGGCAATCTAGGCACAACTAAAGATCCCTGTTGGTGAAAAGCTTACTGTATAGTTTGGGGGATAATCTAATAGACAATTTAAGACCCTGCATGGGAAGTACAAAAAGTGAGGACCATAAGAGTACAGGAAAGGGAGAGATCACAGAGATCGAATGAGATCATGTATGTAAAGTTCATTTAAAACTTTAAAAGTTCTACGTAGATATTATTTGCTATTAATAGCATGATAGATTGGAGCAGTTAATGGAAGGCCTCCTGGAGGAGGCTGACCCTGAGCTGACCTTTGGAGAATGGGGAAGATTTGGGCAGAGTGAAGATGGAATGGAATTCCTTCGGGGAGCAATAGTATAAATAAATGCTTATGTAGGGATGGTCATAGGATCATTTAACTGGAGCTGGAAGGGATTTAGATGTCATTTAGTCCATATCCCACATTTTACAGTTGAGGAAACTGAGGCCTAGGGAAGCTAAGCTCATACCCAAGGTCTTATGGAGAGTTAGTAGGGGAGCTGGGATTGAACCCATGATAACAGTGAAATCCTTATCACTTTCCTTTGCAGCATGCTCTCTTTGGGTGTTTAGAGACAGGCCTGGTTGTACTAGAGGGATCCTGAGCAGGACAGTAAGAAATAGATTAGATAGAATCGTGGTAAGTTATGGGGAGCCTACAGTGCCAGGCAGAGGAGGGTTTTGAGCCAGAGAATAACAGGGAAATTGACATTTTAGGAAACTGGAGGAAGAGATAACATGGTACAGTGGAGGAAGTACTAGGTTGGATGCCTCTGATGATATAATATGTGTGACCTTGGACAAGTTACCAGACTTTCTTGGCTTTGAAGTTTTCTGCTCTGTATAATGACAGGGTTGGACTAAATGGTCCCTTCAGCTATAGGTCTATTATCCTTTGAGTTAAGGAAAGGAATACTAGAGACAAAGAGACTGAGAGTAGTTCAGTAGATAGTAAGATCACAGCAAGTTACAGAATTTAGAGTTGGAAGGGACCTCAAAGTTGTTTTCCATTACTTTTTACAGATGAGAAAACTGAGTCCCAGAGATTCTCAGTGGCACATCCAGAATCAGGTAGTAAGTAACAGTGCCAGGTCTTTATCATTTGTTAAAAGTAAGTAGAGATTGGAGTCAGATTGTGAAGTGTTTTCAGTTCACAGCTTTTAAAATCGTACTAGAAGCTTTATGTAAAAACTCCTTTACATAAATGAGGCACATGGAAGGACATTCATTCTATTGCAACATTTTCCTGTATCTAAATTATTTATATTAATTAAGTCGCCATTCTTTAGAGGAAATATGACTATTTTTCATATCATTGCTCACTCCAAAATGTTTCCCACTTAGTTTACATCAGATATTTTGTAGGTTTTTAGGTCTTGTCTGCTAAGCAGACTCGGCTCATGACCGCTGGGTTGAGTTCTTTGTCAGTTACACACCTTACTGGTACAGTCTTGTTTCATAGGCTATCAGTACATGGTAGGGGACAGCGTAAAGGAGATAGCAAAGAAAAATTGAGGCTTAGATAAGGTTCCATTCTCTTCATTCAACAATATTTTTAAGCATCTTTTGTTTACATGGCTTCATCTTTCAGCTCTCAGTTAATGGCATGAAGTCACTGCTTGTAATGGTGTAAAAAATCTGAGGCATACTGATAGCACAAGAACAGAATAATCACCCTTGTATTTCTTACTGTTTCGTGGCCCTCCCCCTATTCCAAACAGATCAGTACTGATCCAAAAAGTGAGCACCGGTAGTGGTTCTCAGTAGTGTGTAACTTAGGATCCTGTTGGATTTTGCTGTTAGAAAGGTACTTAATGATCATTTAATTCAACACAATCAAGTGTTATAGAGAAGAAAATTGAGGCCCTGTGAAATTAAATACCTTGCCTTGGTCATACAGCTCCTCAGTGACAGAGCTAGGACCTTGACCCCTTTCCAGTGTTCTTTCCATTATAGTCTCCTTTCTGCCCCTTTGTGGTACAAGTTCATGCTGTAACTCAGTCTCCTATTTACATGACAAGAAGGAGCCACATGGGTATGTCTTACTCTTCCCCTCTGGGGAGTGCAGACTGGAAATATTTGGTAGTTGCATCTATGTAATAGTTGATAATGTTTTGCTTTTTCTTTTGAAGTTAGCAGTTTGGAATCTGCCCTACAGACAGAACTTCACTTGTGTACGGAACCATCCCAGAAAGAAGACGAGGCCCCTTCCCCACCTATCAGTTCTGTACTATTGGCATTTGCTCTTGTTGGCGAGCTGCACACCAAACTTAAGTCCTTCAGTAAGTTGGCTGCCTTTTTTCATATGAATGGAATCTCAGGAAGCCTTAACAGAAGAAAGAAAATGGTAGAAACTGTAAAGAATTCTCTATGATGGTTCTCCTCGGTACATGATGGGCTTTGGCCCTGGGGTTCATCCAAGTAGAATTGCCCTGTATTGATCCTCTCTTTCATTGAAGCAGCCTAGTTCTTTTGTTCCTACAGATTGGTTTAATTGGTTATCAGAGTGTTATACTTTAATACTTTGCGTCTGTGATTTCATCAGTTTGGGTAATCCCTCCCCTAATATAGGCTGCCAGCCCACCACGCTTTTTTGGACTATTTAGTGAGCTGTAGGGACCAAAGCAGTTCATTGCCAAGTATCTATCTGGCAGTGAGCTTCTCTGAAGATGCTGATGTACACTTTGTCATGAGGCCTTTACTCAGAGAATTTCCAGGTTGATATTGGACCTGCCAGAGCTTGTGCTTTATTACTATAACCTTTGTGAAAACCTGATCACTTCTAGGTTGTAATAAGACATTGGACCTGGAATCAGGAAGATTTAAGTTCAAATCTGGCCTCAGATACTTAATAGCTGTGTGACTTTGGGCAAGTCACTTAAACTCTGTCCCTATCAGTTTCTTCATCCATAACATGGCGCCTTCCTCAAATGGTGGTTATGAGGAACAAATGAGATAACATGTACAGTGCTTTTTACACCTCAAATACTATATAAATGCTAGCTATTATTATTATTAAATAAAAATCAGTAGATAGTCTAGGAAACTCCACAGGGTAGCAGCCTGTAATAATAGAGGATTATTGCATATGCGTCTTTATATAACTTTAGATCCACCTTTGGTGAAGTGCTGATTTTTATAAATTTCTTTTAGTGATTTAGAAATTTAGTGACTTTTAAAACCTTTTGTGGTGTTTTTTAGGCCAATTGCTGCTGAAGCACATCATCAGGCCCCTGGTATCTTATCCATCCCTCCATGCCCTGATTGACACCCGTCCTGATACAGTTGTCTTTCAGTTTGAATCTGTGGCAACTGACTTGGAACATTCATCTCCACCTGAGGTTTTTACAAAGATCAGGCTGGTGCTGGAAGTTCTTCAGAAACACCTGCTGGGTATGTAACCTGGAAACATTATCTCTTTACTTTGCAACAGTGGTTCAGGTGCCAGACCTGTGGTCAAGAAGACCTGAGTTCAAACCTGGCCACAGACACTTACTAGCTTTGTGACACTGGACAAGCCACTGTTTGCCTCAGTTTCCTCATCTATAATATGAGGATAATAACAGCACTTACCTCGCTAGTATTATATATAGTACTTTGCATTATATAAATGCTAGGTATCATTTTTATTATTATTTTTAAAAGCTTCCCAGTCTCCAAAGTTGGATACATACCAAGAGTCTGAATGTACATAGGGATTAAGAATGTATGTGGGGAAGTGGAAGTGTGAAGGGGTAGTGGAGAGGAGGATGGGAATTGTGCCCCTGGAGTAGTACAACCTCTCTTTCTCTTCCTGAATCACGGAATTATCAGTACCTAAAATTGCAGATCTCTGTAACAGCGTCTTAGGTGTATGATATAATTGTAACCTACTTAATGCCATTTATTGGTTCTAGGTAAACATGAAATGAGGTGAAATAGCATTATCAACAATAGACATTGAATGCCTACCACATTTGAGGTACTCTGATTACAAAGGAAGTCAGTGTTTTGTAAGAAAAATGTTATAAATGGTCAGTACAAATGTGAGAATTTGCTGCGTTATATGTATTTGTTATATTTTCATTTTGCAGTTTCAGGGAAGGGGAAGTGGGTGGGTCTGATAATAAATGAGTGCAAATAAATAAAATTGGGGGAACGAGGTGGTACCAAATAGAGAAAGAGATTCTCTGTGATATAGCTCTTCACTCTAGTTCATAGGGTTTGGCCCTGCAATTCATCCAAGTAGAATTTCCTTGAATTGTTTTACGTCTTTATTGAGCTAGCCCTGTTCTTTGATTATTGACTCCTGAAGATTAGTTTAGTTAGTTATCATGGCAGGGTTTGATTATAATGCATTCATGATGTTACTTCTAAACCACATTGGTTGGGGTAATGTTATGTGGAAAATACTATTATATTTGCTATTATACTTGGATGTTAGGGAGCATTTAACACCCTAAGGCTCTTTCTAATTTATCATAGTCCAAGACTCCTGTTTTAACTACAGGAAAGACAGGAAATGAAGTGTCCATAATAATGGTGATGAAGAGTGGGATAAATAAATGGAATGTTTCAGTGAGTGAAAGCAACATCACATTAACAGCTGTGTGCATAGAACACAGAAAGCCAGTCAATCTATAAGCTTGTGTTTCATATCGGCAACATTGGTTTATCACTGTAATTATGTCTGTAATCCAGATTTCACATGGTGTAATTCAGTAGTGCACTTGAAACATCTGCCACTTGACATGTATTCTGGTCACTATTCTGCCAATATAATTTTTCTTTGGGAGGTTTTGCTTTCGAGCTCTCATCTTCTTTCTTACCTTGCTTTTGTCTCTTTTTTTTCTTTTTTAACTTTTCTTTATGCTTTCTTGTTGAATAATCAAACACTTTTAGCTATGGATTGAAAAGAATAAAAAACAGACAGGTGATGTATTTAGAATTTGCCTTCTTGGAAGTCAGAAACTATGAGTTCTTGTGAATCTACAAGGAGCCTGTCCTATAGTTTTGCAAGTGTGCAAAAGGAAAAAAAATATTGAGAAATTGCAAGTCAGTTTCTTTGTGAGCTTTCCTTGTCTTCATTGTCCACTCTTTTAAAATTATTTATTTGTTTGTTTTTAGCTTACAGCATTCAATTCTACAAACTTTTGAGTTTTAAATTTTCTTTCCTTCCCTTCCCTCCTCCCTCCCCAGGACAGTGTGCAATCTGATACAGGCTCTACATATACGTTCATATTAAACATATTTTCACATTGGTCATGTTGTAAAGAAGAATTATAACTAATGGAATGAACCATGAGAAAGAAGAAACAAAACAAAAAAGAGGGAGAGCAAATAGTCTGCTTCGATCTGCATTCAGATTCCATAATTCTTTCTCTGGATGTGGATAACATTTGGAGTTGTCTTATATCCTCGCATTGCTGAGACGAGCCAAGTCTGTCAAAGTTAGTCATCGCATAATGTGGCTATAACTGTGTACAGTGTTCTCTTGGTTCTGCTCTCCTCAGTCACCATCAGTTCATATAAGTCTTTCCAGGTTTTTCTGAAGTCTTCTTGCTTGTCATTTCTTTTGGCACAGTAGTATTCCATTACATTCATGTATCACAATGTGTTCAGCCATTCCTCAGTTGGTATGCATCTCTCAATATCCAGTTCTTTGCCTCCACAAAAAGGACTGCTATAAATACTTTTGTACATGTTGGTCCTTTTCCCATTTGTATTATCTCTTTGGGATATAACCCTAGAAGTGGTATTGCTGATTCAAAGGCATTATCTACTCTTTTTTTGTTTTTTGGAGGGGGGAGGGCAAGGCAGTTGGGGTTAAGTGACTTGCCCAAGGTCACATGGCTAGTAAGTGTTAAGTGTCTGAGTCCAGATTTGAACTCAGGTCCTCCTGACTCCAGGGCTGGTATTCTATTTCACTGTACTACCTAGCCGCCTCCATTAGCCACTCTTAAAAAGAAAAGAGCATACCTTTATCTATAAAATATGAACTACTCTCTTTCCATATGATTCTCTCCTTGATGGATTTTTTTGCAACGTCGCTATTTCTTGGTCTTTACTCCAGTTTGTCTATTTCTCCTCAGTCTCCTTTTTGAATTGTCATCCAGATCCTATCCCCTAACTGAAAGTATATTCCAGGGCTCTGTCTTGGGCCGCCTTCTCTTCTCACTCTCATCAGTTCCCATGGAATTAACTGTCATTCTTGTGCAGATCACTCCCAAATCCAGCCCTAAACTCCAGTCCTATATCACCTACCGATAATCATCTGCCACCCATTGGACATTTCAATAAATATCCCATAGGCATTTCAGATTCAACATATTCAAAACAGAATTCATCATCTTTCTACCCAAAACTTCTCATCTGACTTCTGTTTTCTGTCAGAGACACTGCCATTTTTCTGGTTTTTCAGGTTCACAGCTGTGGAGTTATATTGAAGCCTCATTTTTCTTCACATATCCAATCAGTTGTCGTCCTGCCTTTTTTCTAATGTCCACAACATTTGTCTCTTCTTTTCTCAAACTGCTCAATTATAGTTTAGGCCCTAAATACTTCTTACTTAATTATTTCAGTAGATCCCTAATTTGTATGCCTCTCTCAAGCTTTCTTCTCTATTCCTTCCACACAATTGCCAAAGTGATTTTTGTAAACCCTAGGTCTGACCAGGTCATTCTGCTACTCACTATCATTCTCCTCCCCTGCCTCCATTCCCCATCCCAGTTATCTCTACGATCAAACACATACTCATTTTTGACATCTAAAGCCCTCTACAGATTGATTTTAGACCCATCTTTCCAGCTTTATTTTACATTATTCTCCTTCATGCTGTGGCCCAGCAAACTGGCCTTTTTGTTGTTCCTGACACAGGGTACTAAATGTCCTATCAGCTCAGCTCAAGTATTACTTGCTACATGAGGCCTTTTCTATAATCTCCCTTTTCCCTGGGCCCTGTTCTAGTGTCTTTCCCCTTCATATTATCTTTATTTGTGTTGAATATACATTTATTATTTTGGGTATATATATATACATATGCATATGTGTCCATGTGTCTTTTTACATATGTGTACACACACACACACACACTTGTGTGAGTGTGCATGTAGTCTTGTATGATAGAATATTAGCTCCTTGAGGAAAGAGACTGTTTCTTTTTTGTCTTTGTAGTCACAATGCCTGGCACGTAGTAGGTGCTTAATAAATTCTTGTTGTTTGATTACATGGGCAGCAATGAATTGCCACTATAGCTCCACCATCACACTTTCTGGAAAGAGGTCTATAAATGAAAAACGTAAATACAGGAAACTATCCAGGAGAAAAAGTGGTTCAAATCAGTTATCTTTGCATATTTTGTTGGTTTTCATTTTAAGGGATAAAATCCTGAATTTTATTTCCTTCATCTTAGCAGTTACTGGTTTCTGACATATAGTATTTTCAGGTATGCATATTTCATATTATAACTTATTAGAGTTTCCCTCCTGAAATAAGTGATTCTAGAAGCTTGCTGCAATCTTAAATGAAAATATAATTATTAAAATTATGTCTTGGAAGTGTTTTAAAATTAGGGATCATTTTTCTGAAATTATAGTATGAGGTAATAGAAAACGTGTTTAAAGAAATTTGAACTGCATTAATAATTCACATTTATTTGGTATTTTAAAACTTATGTGAGAAAATATCTTTCTCACAACAGTTCTATGATGGAGGCAGTGTAAGTATTTTTCTTTATTATTTATGAACTTGAAAAACATCAAGAAACATTCATATTTTCCTGTAAAGATGATTGGAAAAAGAGAAGATGACATATAAAGCTGTGAATCCCCACTACATATGGATGTTTGAAGATTTCGTATTTAACGTAGTACTTTTAACACTGTTTTGTATTATCTTTATCCCCTTCTGAACTTTCTGCTGTGCTCTTCTGTTTGTTTTAAAAATGATTTATTGGTTCTCTTTTTTTTCCTTTCACATATCATTATCACTATCTTTCCCCTGCAAAAAAAGAAAAAAAGCTCTTCATGATGACACGTAAGTGTAGTCACGCACAACAAAGACCAATGCTGCATTGTCACTGTCTGAAAATAGAGGTCTTCATTTTCACCTCTAGTTCATCATCTCTCTGCTAAAATATGGTAAACATGATTCATCTGAGTTCTTCTGGAGTCCTGACTGGTTATTGCATTGATCATAATTTTTAAGTCTTTCACAACTGTTTTAGTCATTGTTCCTCCCATGTTTCTTTGAATTTGTCCCTTTAAATCACAATATTTCATTACATTTCTGTGCCATAATTTGTCCAGCCATTGTCCAGTTTTTGGACACTTACTTTGTTCCTAATTCTTTGCTACAACAACGAAAAAGTTTATCTAGTAATATGTTTGTACATATGGGTTCTTTTCTGTTCTTTTGGTCTCTTTGTGGTCTAAATCTGTGTCAAAGTCATAATTTAGTAATTTTTTGGGTAGTTCCAAATTGCTTTCCAGAATGGTTGCATTACTTCATAGCACTACCAGTATTGCATTAGCATGTCTCTCCTTCCATAGCCCCTCCAGCAATTGTCATTTTAGTTTTTGCTATCTTTGACAAACAGGTATGAAGTAGAATCTCTGAATTGTTTTCCCTTGCATATTTCTTATTAATATTTTGTAGCATTTTAAAAATCTGTTTTTTGATAGCTTGCCTTTCTTCTGAAAATGCCTGTTTGTATCTTTTGATCATTTTTCTATTGAGGAATGGAGGTTTTTCTAATGTATTTGTATCTATTACCATATATATCATGGATCTTAGACCTTTTTCAGAGAAATTTGCTGCAAAGATTTTTTCCCCCTAATTAATGGTTCCCCTTCCAATTTTAATTACATTGCTTTATTTGTGCAACAGTTTTTTAACTTTATGTAATACCAACTGTCTATTTTATTTTGTGATCATTTTGTTTGGTCAGTAACTCTTTCCCATCTGTATAATGATCATCATTTTACAGATAAGGAAACTGAGGTTCAGAAAGGTTAAGTGACTTGGTAGTGGTTACACAGCTTGTAAGAATACTCATTAAATGGTAGAGCTAGGATTTCAGTCCAATCCTAATAATATAACAACAGATATTTACAGAATTCTTTAAAGTTCTGCTAGCATTTTAATGCATCTTTCACCACAACTTTATGAGCTAGGTGCTGTAGATAATATTATCTCCATTTTTTCAGATGAGGAAATGGAACCTCAGAAAAGTTGGAGTGACATGACTAGTCATCTAGCAGTTGTCAGAGGCAATATTTAGAACCAAGTCTTCTTGAGTTGAACCCCCTTTCCATTAAACTACAGTGTTTTTCCTGAGGAAGACTGCAATACACAGGAGTTCTTTGCACTGTATCACATGACTGCTATATTTATGCATAGCTCTTTAGTAACACATCTGTTTCAGAGAATGAGGCACCATTATTTTTTTTTAATTAAATTTTAATTTATTTTCAAACAAAAGATCCATCTTCTCTCCCTCACATCTCTTTTTTGTCTTTATAATATTATTGTTAACTTTTTTATGTGAATGCCCAATTCATTGATCTCCTCTTTCTCTGATTTATTGATGTAAGCATTTAGAAATATGAAACTCCCCCTAGGATCTGCTTTCATTGCATCCTGCAAGTTTTGGTATATTGTCTCATTATTGTCATTCTCTTGGATGAAGTTATTGATTGTTTCTATGATTTATTGTTTGACTCACTCATTCTTTAGGATTAAATTATTTAGTTTCCAATGAATTTTTAGTCTATCTTTCCATGGCCCTTTATTGCATCATGATCAGCATTTAATATTTCAGTCTTTCTGCATTGGATTGTGAGGTCTATATGCCTTAATACAAGGTCAGTTTTTGGGTAGGTTCCATGTACCACTAAGAAAAAGGTATATTCCTTTCTGTCCCCCCTTCAGTTTTATCCAGAGATTTACCATATTTAACTTATCTAAAGTTATATTCACCTCATTAACTTCTTTCATGTTTATATTTATTTAGTTCTGAGAGGGGGAGGTTGAGGGCCCAAACTCGTATAGTTTTGCTATCTATTTCTTCCTGTGCCTTCCTTAACTTCTCTAAGAATTTGAATGCTATACCACTTGGTGCATATATGTTAAGTGATGATACTGCTTCATTGTCTGTGGTGCCTTTTAACAGCATGCAGTTTCCTTCTTTATCTCTTTTAATTAGATCTATTTTTGCTTTTGCTTTGTCTGAGATTAGGATTACTACCCCTGCCTTTTTTTTTACTTCAGCTGAAGCATAATATATTCTTCAACCTTTTATCTTTATCCTCTGTGTATTCCTCTGTTTCAAATATGTTTCTTGTAAACAACTTATTAGGATTATGGTTTTTAATCCATTCTGCTATCTGCTTCTGCCTCGCATAATTTCTTAAAGCACATTAATATTCCATCACATTCATATACCCTAACTTATTTAGCCATTCTCCAGTTGATGGGCACCCTCTCAATTTCCAGTTCTAAACCACCACAAAAAGAGCTGCTATAAAAATTTTTGTACATATAGATCCTTTTCCTCTTATTTTGGTCTCTTTGTGGTAGATACATAGTATTTCAATGAACATCATTTAATGCTCACTCATTATTGGAACTGATTCTAAATAACTGAATTAAATTTAAAACCAGATAATACTGTATATGGTCTTATGGTGAAACATGAGAATGAATACCATATTTGCTCCACATTGACATCTTGAAACTCCTCGTAAATTTTCAGTACTTAAAACAGTTCCATGAGCTGTTGAAAATTCCTGGAACAATTAAGAGTGATATATAAATAAATGGATCTCTGAATGGATTAATTCACTCAGTAAACATTTATTTACTGTTTACTACAAAAACATTTCAGAGATTAATAGAGATTGTAATTGTTCTTGTTACTATTCCTTCTTATGTAGGACATTGTGCCACTTACTAGGTGAGATCCAAAATTTAGCCCAGAGGATCGTCATAAGAATTACTGAACAAATGCAACTCAATACATCTAGTGAAAGGACATGTCAATGTGACCAATAGGTAGAGCCTCAGAAAAGATAAAATGATTGGAAATGTAGTGCAGGAGGTAGAACAGAAATATCTAGGTTTACTGTGATTAAGAAGGATTAATCACACGAAAGTTAAGGGAAAGCTTATAAAACCACTCAGTTTTGGCATGAAAGGAATAATAAAAACTAAAATAAATAGCTACAGCAAGATTAAGGCAAGGAATGTATTTGTAGTTCCACTTTTTAGTTTCTTGCTATTATGAAATTATATAAACCTAAAAGCATGTAACATCAAATGTTACTTAATGACCAAGTACTGTTAGGTGCAATAAAAAGGGAGTAGTTTTCTTTGTGCATCCTCCTCTGCCCCTCCCAGTTTTGAGAAGAAAATCAAGAAAATTAATATCCTGTGTATACTCACCCCCTCATGGCACACATACCTTTTATTCTGCTTCTAAAGAGCAGCTCCTACTTCAGAGTAGGCTACTTTAAGCAAAATGAGCTTTGTTGTTGCCTGGGCAGGATTAAAAGATTGGCTACTGTGGTTAGAAGAGTGGCAAAGGTATCCAGTATACATTCTTTTTATCACCTTGTTTATCTTTGCACGTTAGAATCTGACCAGGGCTAGGAATGTAGGACTTTGGCCCTTCCCTATTACACCTGCATACACCTTCTGAACATTCTACTCTTGTGACATATAAATTGGAAGGAACATCTTAAACATAGTCAATAGTTGATAAACATAAGTACCCACAGAGCCAGGCACTGTGCTGAGCCCTGGGTATACAAATACAAAAAAGAAAGATGGTCCCATCCGTCAGTTTGTAATCTAACGGGAGAAAACAGCACACAAGAAAGCTGAAAAGTGGAGTGGGGTAGGTGGGGCAAACATAGATATTAATGGAAAGTTGTCATGTGGAAGAAGGATTAGATTTGTTTGGTTCTGGAAGATAGCAGGTGAATGGCAGTTAGCAGGAGACAGATTTCTGTGTAGTATAATGAAAAACATCTTGTTGACGAATGGATTGGCCACCTCATGAGGTGGTGATTGAATGCCTTCAAGCTGGATGGTGGCTTGTTATGAATGTTATAGAGGAGATTCCATACTTTTTTTTTTTTTTTGCTTTTGGTGGGCAATTGGGGTTAAGTAACTTGCCCAAGTTCACACGGCTAGGTTTTTGTTTGTGTGTGTGTTAAGTGTCTGAGGCCAGATCCGAACTCAGGTCCTTCTGACTCCAGGGCCGACGCTCTACTCACTGTGCCACCTAGTCACCCCTGATTCCATACTTTTTGTAGGGCTTGGAGTCCTGAGGCTCCTTCCAACTCTGATGTATGATTTCAGCCCCTTTTCTGTGTATAGTGGGTGCTAAATAATGTTCACTGAAGATTCTCTGGAGGCATTCAGAGGGAATAACCATGTGACAGGGATGCTGTAGAAAACACTGGAGATGGCATAAGAGGTTGGACTTAATTTCCAAGGTTATTTCTATCTCTCACTCCCTGATCTCCTACTCAGATGATGGAATGATTTGTAAGCTCATAACCCTCTCATTTTACAAAAGAAGAAACTGATGTTTATTAAAAATCTCCCCAAGATCACAAGTAGCAAGTGGGAGAGCTGGGATTTGAACCTGTATCCTCTGATTTTAAATCTAGCCCACTTTCCACTGTACCCCATTGCTCTATCCTTCTTTATTTCTTCTCATGTACAACTTCACATACAACAATATTTTGCTCTAAAATGAAGAATTGCTGTAGAACAGGGAGAAATATTAGGAGATTTAGGTTATTTTCCCTCCTGTGAGTGTGGATCTGATATTTCTTAGTAAATGAGGATGAAAATCTCAAAGAATAGTGAGGATTGCCAAGGATATTACCAAATCGGGACCTAATTGCTTACATAGTGACATTCTCCTCTTCCCTCTCTCTTAGTATTGGAATAAGTTACATGAATAAACAATAAAATGCATACCTATAATTTTCTTTGGGGATTTTTCAAAATTTACCAAGGATTACTTCTGCAGTAGGTTGCAAGGTTTGTAAATTAATCATTAAAAAAAAAAAAACAGGGCGGCTAGGTGGCGCAGTGAGTAGAGCGTCAGCCCCGGAGTCAGAAGGACCTGAGTTCAGATCTGGCCTCAGACACTTAACGCACACACAAACAAACAAACAAACAAAAAAAAAACCTAGCCTTGTGACCGTGGGCAAGTTACTTAACCCCAATTGCCCTTCAAAAAGCCAAAAAAAAAAAAAAGAAATTTTTTTTTTTAACTGTTATAAAATAGTAGCTTGGGATACTGTAGTGTATAAATTATAGTATTTCAGCTTGGGATATTTTAGTATATAACCCAATGAAAAAGGTACTTGTGATAAAAAAAAATAAAATTCAGACTGATAAACAGAACATTGTCATACCCGTCCACATCGTTTTAGCCAAATGTGTTGTCTAATTGATGGCCAGTAAGGCCATCAATTTTTTTTTGCCTGAGACTTATGTTTGTTGTAGCAATTTAAAATTGAGTGATTAAATCTTATCACTCTCACACGGACTGTTGTCAGTGCCCCCAGAGCCTGTAATCTACTTCCTTTTCATCTCCCTTTTTTAAGAGTCTCTTGTGTCCTTCAAGACTGTGGTTATACACTACACTTGTTTTTTTTTTTTTTAAAGCAATTGGGGTTAAGTAACTTGCTCAAGGTTACATGGCTAGTCATTATTTGTGTGTGGGTGCTCATTTTCTGAGGCCGGATTCGATCTTGGGTCATCCCAACTCTGAGGCCGGTGCTCTTACTCACTGCACCACCTAGCTGCCCCGTACACTACACTTGTTACACAGTGCCCTTCCTGATCTGCCCAGTTGCTAGTGCCTTCTCTCACCAAACATTTTTCAATTTATTTTGAATATGTTTTGTATGTACTTCTTAATATGTATATATTCTCTCTCCTGATAGAATATAAATCTCTTAAAGGCAGGAATTTACTCATTTTTGTATTTCTCTCTCTGGCACAATGCCTACCACATAGAAGATTGCTTTTAAAATCCTTGTTGATTCCTTATCATACTATACATTATGAGAACTTGATTTACCTTTGTAGATGATGTGTGGCTTCTACTGAAACAGTAGATCTAGGATCAGTTATTTATTTTTTTAGCTCTAAGTAGGGACAAATAGGAGACTCTTGGCAGGATGAATAAAAAATGGGAATGGGAATGGTATGAGAAAAAAGACAGAGAAAAGAAATAGGTATATTTGGCATAACAGTTGAAAAACTTTATCAATGATACTTTTAAATATTATGAAGTACCTTGGAACTCATGAAGAAATTTGAAGATGCACTCATTACTTCCAAGCCCAATAATGCTACAAAGATGGTGTGTTATATATTAACCATTTAGCCCCCAAATGTAGGCTAAAAGATTAACACCATAATGCATGTAAGAAGGCAAGAATATTGGAAAATAGCCATTAAAAGAGTTATTGGGATAGAGTTAAAATAGAGTAGGTGAATGGGTTCTGTTCAATTAACTTAATATTGTGCTTTTGACAAGTTAACAAAAAAGAGGTGCTTGTAGCTTACCCCAAGAAACTATTTAGAGGGGTAGATGAGCAACAGCTTTGGCAGAGATGCTGAAATGGCTGTGGAAATTGAAGGACATTTTGATAAATAAAATTTGTCATCTTAGCAACTGGAGAGTAAATGTCATCAAGTACCTGGGTGTCAACTTAAATAGCAGCACTTATATACACTTGTGGAACCAAATTACAGTTCAGTGGTAGATAATTATAATGTAGTTGGCTAATGCCTTATTTTTAGTTATGCTGTTTGAAGAACAGATTTCTGAGTAGCAAAAATATAATAATAGTAATTGTGGAGAATACATTGTCCGCCACAGTTGGTTTAGATGGTGGTAGAATTGTCTGAACTGTTTCCTTCTCTGTTAACCCTCCCATCATCTTAACTTAGAAAATTCTAGAAGCCTGAAGAAGGGTTGTAGAAAAAAAAAAACCAACAACACAGGATTGTGAGATAATTTCTTGCCTTGAAGTTTGCTTGTAAAGATAAACCTTTTTCTTTTGAATTTAGACTTGTCTCTTGGTGAGGATTTGGAAGATGAAAAAGTATCTCAGATTGTATTGGCAGAGATTGTGGGTGACATGATCTGGGAAGATATGTCTGAGTGTCTCATTAAAGATTGTTTAGTTTATTCCATTCCAACAAACAGCAGCAAGTTAGAACAATATGAAGAGGTAAGAACAGAGATGCCAAGTAGATTTCAGTAGGCTTTTAGTTGCTATAGATATATTTTTTCTTTATAATTTGTTATAAATTAAGAGTATCTTTAAATGAATTAAATAATTATCAGCAGAGTGAAATTCCTTATGATATTTTTCCCCCATGGTTCTTCCTATTCCTTTTGGACATATGTTTTCCTAGTTACAAAGTTATTAATGAGAGCTTTTAAAATACTGATCATTTTTAATGTCTGCCAGTTGTGAAATACCTGTTGATTTCATTATTTCCTAGAATACCAAAATGTACCTG
This sequence comes from Gymnobelideus leadbeateri, assembly GCA_011680675.1. NCBI lineage: Eukaryota > Metazoa > Chordata > Mammalia > Diprotodontia > Petauridae > Gymnobelideus > Gymnobelideus leadbeateri. The sequence goes on along the minus strand of WOXC01010095.1, from coordinate 75,107 downwards.
TGCATTTTAAAGACCTTTGCAACCTTGAAACTACTTAGGAATGTCAATCAAGGATGTTCACAAATAGTTTAATTCTGGAAATAAAGGCTCTAAAATGACTAGGCCTGTGAGTTCACACATTCTCTCCATGTGCTGGTCATTCCTTTTTGCTGTTTTGTTTTGAATGAAATTTTTCTTTGTTTTACTTTTTCATTTCTCAGCCTTTCTCTGTTTGTCTTTTTTCCTCTTAGGTGATACAGTCTACTGAAGAATTTGAAAATGCTCTTAAGGGCATGAGATTTTTAAAAGGAGATACTACTGATTTGTTGAAGTATGCCCGGAATATCAATTCTCATTTTGCTAACAAGAAGTGCCAAGATGTGATTGTGGCAGCAAGAAACCTAATGACTTCAGAGATTCACAACACTGTAAAGGTGCCAGTGTTAGAGTTTTTATGGTATATTTGGGAAGCAGCTAATTGGTGAAAGAAATCAGTTTATAGTTCTTAAGTTTTTGCTCAGGCTGGTATGATATTTAGAAATTTATTTCAGTATACACATGTGACAGATGTGCATAGACCTTACACATTTATGAAGTCCCATGACTGCAGCATTTTGAAATAAACAAGCCCCATTAGCACTTAGGTTTATGACTGTTCAAAAGGAAATTTTTGTGGTTTTTATATGTGAGGTACTAAAAATGATCCTGAAAGATCCTTAAAAAATATAACTTACATTCAAGATCACTTAGCTCCTTCATGTCCTGCACATTTTTTTCTTTAGTTTTAATTTCTTAATCAGATATCTGTTGAGTGTCTATTATGTATAGCTGGGTACTTCTTAAAGCCAATTTTGATAAAAATACAGCTTGGGATAAAGAGGAGTTTCTTTGGTTAGATTAATTTTCATTTGGTTAGTTTTTGTTTTCACCATATATGTGATAGAGGTCATCTATCACATGGTCTGCTTCAGTCTTTCCTACCCATTTTTTGTTACACTCTCTCACTTTGTCCTCTCTAGCATAAAATACTCAGTAAACTATTTAAATTATTTTACTACAGTTTGAGCACATGAATTATTTTTTTTAAAGTTTATTTATTTATTTTTAGTTTATAACATTCAGTTCCACAAGCTTTTGAGTTTTAAATTTTCTCCCTTTCTTCTCCCCTCTCCCCAAGACAGTGTACAATCTGATTACAGGCTCTACATATACATTCATATTAAACATATTTTCACATTAGTCATGTTGTAAAGAAGAATTATAACTAATTATAACTAATGAAGAATTATAACTAATTATAACTAACCATGAGAAAGAAGAAACAAAACAATATAAATATGACAGAGAGCAAATAGTATGCTTTGATCTGCACTCAGACTCCATAATTCTTTCTTTGGATGTAGATAGCATTTTCCATCATGAATCTTTTGGAATTGTCTTAAAACCTTGCATTGCTAAGCAGAGCCAAATCTATCAAAGTTAGTCATTGCACAGTGTGGCTATAACTGTACACAGTGTTCTGGTTCTGCTCTCTTCATTCAACATCAGTTCGTATAAGTCTTTCCAGGTTTTTCTGCTTGCTTGTCATTTCTTTTGGCACAATAATATTCCATTACATTCATATAGAGGGTATGAATTATTGAAAGAACAGGATAGATTGCAGGTATGAAATTTTGTTACTTTAGCTTGACACATGTATTCATGTCGGTCAGTTTTTTAAAGTTGTTTTACTTGATCACAAAATATAAGATTATTTCTTTTCTGTAAAACCTCAGGTCTACCCTTCAGTCCTAGGTCAAAATTGCTATCCTTGAAAGGTTCTCTAAATTCCTCTGAACCTTACATTGAACTGAGGTTGTCTTTTCTCTGGGGACAGAGAATAATTTTAGATCCCCAAAGTTGTTTCCATTGCAATAATTCTTCATCTTTTATAAACTTCTTTAATGTTTCTGTCTTTCACGACCTTGCTCTGCCACACTTTCTCTTTTCTATCTCCAGTTTCCCTAAAAATTTGTTCAGAGGTCAACTCCATGCTCATCTCTTCCTGGAGTTTCCATTCTCATATCCCTTAATGAACTGCCTCTCTATCTTCCTCAGACTCATCTTTTTCAACTCTATGCCTTCTAATCTAGCTCTATGCCTTCTAACTCTAGCTCTGATTGTGTTTTAGTTTCTCAAACTACATATTATTTGAGGATGGAATAGTGCAAATAAGTAAACTTTTCAGATGAAACTAGCATACAATTAAGGAATAGTCCATGTAAATATTTTGGACAATTAATGTGATATTATAAGATGATAATGAATAAAACATTAGTCCAGCTGTAGCTTTAATGATATAGCAAGATGATTCCTGAAGATTCTGTCCTCATGTAGGGACAGAATATCCTTTATGAAAAGCTGGGTCAATTTCATAGCTTTACATTCCTAAATAGATGAGAATGTCTATATTCTATACTGTTAAGTGGGTTTGCTTGTTTTATAATGACAGCTTCAGCCCTATAATTGATAGTAATTAAGACCCAAGTGCACTTACTCAAATATGAAAATTAGGGGCGGCTAGGTGGCACAGTGAATAGAGTGCCAGCCCTGGAGTCAGAAGGACCTGAGTTCAGAGCCGGCCTCCAACACTTAATCCACACAAAAACCTAGCCGTGTAACCTTGGGCAAGTTACTTAACCCCAATTGCCCTAAAGGGGTGGCTAGGTGGCGCAGTGAGTAAGAGGGCTGGCCTCGGAATTGGGATGACCCGAGATCAGATCCCGCCTCAGAAAATGAGCACCCACGCATAAACAATGACTAGCCATGTAACCTTGAGCAAGTTACTTAACCCCAATTGCTTTAAAAAAAAAAAAAAAGAAAATTACCTTATAGGAACCATGGCTTTTTCACCTGCGCAGGATCCTGCCACATTGTATGCTTGTTTCTGAATTACTTTGTAGACACTGAATATTTTATGTTTCAATCTTAGATCAGTCCAGAGTCTAAGATAACTCTGCCAGAATTACCAGCCCCTGATGAGGGTAACAAGCTCAAAATGCAAAATGTGTCCAAAAGTCTGCACAATGAAATGATGAATTTAGAAACTGAAAGTAAACTGGGTGAGCATTCTTTCTCTTTGCCAACATGCCGGATCAGTGAATCTGTAGAGAAACTGATGGAGCTGGCCTATCAGACGTTATTGGAAGCAACAACCAGCAGTGATCAATGGTAAGAATTCTGAATTTTTTTGCAGTTTTTGACTTGTTCAAAACTGATATCTAAATTAGAAGTGTATTAAAAAGAAAGTCATTTGGAGTTTTGTACTTGTGGCAAGACAGAAGTCTCTCCCTTACTTAAGGTTAGCCTCCTGGGCCCCCAGCCAGTGACCACATGAACTTCCTTCTCTTTGCCATTGCTTAGGACTTCTACTCTAAGGGAAAATTTTACTTGCTCCTCCCCAGGCATGTCAGTATTCCCGATCTCTCATCTGTCTCCTTTCTCTGGTCCCCTTCATCCCAGAGCATGTAGAAGAGAAGAAAGATAGTGGTGACCTGCATCCTCGTCATGACTAGAAAGTGACCCATACTGGCCAGGGTGTCCACCCCTCTGTAGCTACCTACCAAGCAGTTGATGGCACAGTTAGGTATAGTGCTGGGTCCAGAATCAGGAACACCTGAGTTCAAATGTGACTTGAGATACTTAATAGCTGTGTGGCTTTGGGCAAGTCACTTAACCTTTATTTGCCTCAGTATCCTCAGCTGTAAAATGGGGATATTAATAGCACATAAGTTCCTTTTGTGAGGATCAAATAAGATGCTAATTTTAAAATTTCTCAGTGTAGTGCCTGGCCCATAATAGGTGCTTAAGAAATGTTTATTGAGTTGAATTGGGATAATGAGTTCAATTCCATTTATATCCTAACTCTGTAGACACAAGGTTGGCACATAAATGCACTATAGTTTTTTTCTGAGCTGTTAGTACACTTTTAAAAGTACATTTTAAAAGCAGTAAATGTTGAGTGATCAGGTTAAAGAGCAAGAGAGGCATAGACCTTGTTGTCTAGGTCCCATTACTCTCTATTCAAAGCATCCCAAAGCGTGTTCCACATTTACCACAAAACTTCTTAGTTCTTTTCTACCCTCCTAGCTAAAGAAAAGAAATGGTGTCTCTTAGACCAGATTGAATTGCAGGCTAAGTTTGCAAAAGCTTGGATCTATGTGTTCCAGTTATTGTTGTTTTGTATGCAAACAGTAAAAATCTATTTTGATTAAGGCTCAGTTTTGATTAGGGTTTGACTTTATCAGTCTGTTGCTGTCCCTGGATTTCTATTTCAGATTCCTTTGTATATTGGCCTTCTTTAATCTTGTGCTTCTCTAGAATGCACACTCATACCAAGGTGTAAATTGTTAATGAGCTCTGTGTTCTGCTCCAGCTTAGCAGGTAGGGAAGGGACAGCTATTCTGTCCACATATCAGAGCATATTTATTGACATTTCTTTAGCTTAATCATGGCTGTCATATCCTTAGACCTCCATAGAATCTGCAGTATCTGGCATGTTGGAAAGGAGGGAGGTGTGGAGGTTGGTGTTCTGATCTGGTAGCATACACAAAGCTGAATGTTGCCCTTTTATAAATTTTAATAATGGCTTGAAATTAGAAAGAAGATGCTTCAGAATCCATATTGGAAATGTTAGTTCATCCTTTTGCATTGTGGGAAGAGGGGGTGAGCTGCATGCTGAAAGTCAGACTGTTACTGAAAGAGCCAAATGAATGCCTTTATTGATGCTTTGCCCTTTACAGTTAGCATCAGTGGGAAGGTGACATTTGCTTGAGGCTTAACTCCATTTGTTATTGAAGAGATACTTACTCTGGGTGCTGGAGGACACAGAGTGATGGAGAGAAAAGATGTTTTGGGTATCTGATGCATCCATTGAAATTGTTAGTGAGTTGAGGTTAGTTAGCAAGTTATGACTGGCAGTTTATATATAACTAGGTTAGCCGTGCTTCCCAGCGGTATCCCGTCAACTATTCTTTGCAGTTGGAGTCTCCCCTGGGCCGATGACTGTTGCTTCAGATACACTTTATTGCAATTTAAAAAAAATTTTTCGACACATCATTAGGAATAAACAGATTCCATTTTCCCTGAAATGATTGCATTTGGAAAAACTGCCTTTCATTTAAATCATTCTTTTCTCCCTCCAGTGCCGTTCAGCTTTTCTACTCAGTGAGGAATATCTTTCATTTGTTTCATGATGTTGTGCCAACATATCACAAGTAAGTACCGAAGAGGAAGAGAATGTGCCTCGTGTACATCTGAAAAGTGTGCTGTAAATCTCTTTTTGACAGGTCATATTTTCCCTTTTCTCCTTAACGTACGTTATTTCAGGTATGTGTTCTCATGGACAAGATCTTGGTTTCAGGACTTTAATTAGAAAAATCATACTTAAGAAAGCAAACCCTTTTAAAGCGCACACACTGAAAGGAAAAGTGATTGGGGGCAGCTAGGTGGCACAGGGCACACTGGCCCTGGAGTCAGGAGGGCCTGAGTTCAAATGCGGCCTCAGATGCTTAACACAAAAACTAGCTGTGTGACCTTGGGCAAGTCACTTAACCCCAGTTGCCCTCCAAAAAGCAAAAAAAAAAAAAAAAGAAATATAGGAAAAGTGATTAGCCTTAGTACATGCCTGAGAGTTTCAGGCTTCACACATGGGTTGTTCAGGCTCCTTACCTCTTCTTCCATTTGTTCTGTGCCTACTTCATGACCATTTCTTGGTCCCTGCTGCATGCACTTCCATCAGTGGGGGGGATATAGGGAAACATAGATCTCAAATACTACTTGTTTGCACCTTTGGCAATGGACTTGGGCTTGTGATGGAGAAGAATGGAGGAAAAATTTTTAGTCAGTCATGTGGTCCTGCTGAAATTTTTATTTTTGATGTGTAGCAACAGTCTCCTTTGGCCATGATGCAGTTTCATTTCTAAGGTCCTCTTGGATGAGCCCAGCTTTGTTTTTTAGGAAAAGTGAGATAGTCCTCATATATATATAGTTCTTTGTATTCCTCTAGTGCCATTTTCTATGCAATTCAAAGTATTTTCTGTTTGTTCCTGAGAAAGTGCTAACATCTACTTTGGGGAGAGCAACATTATATAAATACTCATTCACATTTATTGCTATGAATAAGAAATAATGTTTTAGAAATGTATTTGAACACTGGCAGGTTATATCCTGCCAATTAAGTTTTCTTCTGAGCCTGTTTCTTTTTCTGTAAAGTGTTGGGGTTGGACTAAATTTTTTTCAAGGCCCCTGCTAGTTTTAAATCTGTATATGGGTGATGTGCCAGTTAAGTGAGGCTGGGTAACCACTTTTCAGGAATGTCGTTAATTAGATTCATGATTTTGGTACAAGGTGAACTAGATGACCTGTGAAATCTCTTTCTGTCTGATTCTGTGATTAAAAAAAAAATTAGATAATACGCTTCCAAAATCTTTCGGTTATTGTGGCGAGGCAGCTTGAAGAGGTCAAAGGATAAAGTCTGTGAAAGCACTTGTTGATTTGAAGGTTCTCAGTAAATGCAAGTTAGGGATGTCTGTGGAAAAGTGGGAAGATACAGGGAAAAGAACACTAGCTGTGGAGCCAGAAGACTAGGATTCAGCCCTAGTTTGATGCTTCTTCTCTTTGAAGCCACAGGGAACACGTTTAACTTTTTTTTTCTTTTTTCTTTTTTTTTTCTTTTTGGAGGGCAATTGGGGTTAAGTAACTTGCCCAGGGTCACACGGCTAGGTAGGTGTGTGTGTGTGTGTGTGTGTGTGTGTGTGTGTGTGTGTGTGTGTGAAGTGTCTGAGGCCGGATCCGAACTCAGGTCCTTCTGACTCCAGGGCCGACCCTCTACTCACTATGCCACCTAGCCGCCCCGAACACGTTTAACTTTGCTGAGGCTTAGACTCCTCATCTGTAGAATGGACATTGCTTGCATGACCTAGCTAACAGATTTGTTGTAGGTAAGGTACTTTGCAAACCTCTAAGCTCTTGTATAGTAAGTGGGGACTTATTATTGTCAATAATAATTTTGAGGTTTTTTTGATGTCTCATTACTCTCATTCCATCCTTCGTTATTTCTTCTGTCAGTCTGTAGAGGGCACCACCTTCCTTCTAGTTCACAGATTCACAACTTTATATTCCTTCTTACCTTTTCTTTCTCCTTCAGCCTTATCTAATCATGTGTCAAATCTTGTTGATTCTCCCTGCACAAGGCCTCACACTGATGCCCTTCTTTCTAGTTACACAGCTGTCCCCATAATTCAGGTCCTTGGTACCTCCTGACCGGACTCTTGTGATCATCCCCCCTTGCACTCTCTACCTCATGTCTTCCCCTTCTCCAGCCTGTCTTCCACTTGGCTTTCAGAGTGGCATTATTCGGGCTCGGGCCTGATCATGTAACTTGCCACTGAAAAAACCTCAGTGACTCTTCATTATCTATGTGATAAAATGCAAATTCCTCTGCTTGGCATTTAAAATACTTCACAACCTGACTTTACTCTTTTCAGACTGATCTGACTACCTTCCACCTGTCCTGGCCTACTTAGTGTTGCTTGATACTGTTCCATCTCTTCTCTTTTTGCACAGACTGCTTCCCATGCCTCAGTTTCTGTCTCTCTCAACATCTTCCTGTAATCCTTAGCTGCCTTTAAGGCCTAGTTCAGGTCCTATTTCTTATACCAAGTCTTTTTTTTTGTTCCCAGTTGTTAGTTCTCTCTCCTCCCTAAGTGATTTTACATTTATATACACAAAGAGATGTAGAGCTTGAAGAACCATAGAGGCCATTTAGAACAACATCCTTCCAATTTACAGATGTAACTTAGGCCCCATAAGTTAAGTGACTTGTCCAGGGTCTACAGGAAGTAATTGACAGTGATAGAATTTGAGTCCCATGTTGTTTGACTATATAAATAGTGATTCCTTTCATCTTTACCCATGGGGAATAGCCTTAGGTCTCAGATTTAATATTGGCCAAGGTGCTTCCCTTGGAAAGTTTTTGTGGAGGCTGGAGGATTATGGAGCTGGTACTTTAAGTTCAGGCTCTGTGGGGAGGAATTGGCTACAGTTTGATGGAACCAGGGAGACTGTATGTATATGTGTGTGTGTGTGTGTGTGTGTGTGTGTGTGTGTGTGTGTGTGTGTGTCTGTCTCTATCTATATCCATCTCTCTGTATCTATATATCTCTATCTCTATCTATCTATCTATCTACATATATATATATACATACATATGTACATATATATATATATATTGAGTCTGTCCACTTGTGTACATGTTGTATCCTTCCAGGAGAATGTAAGCTTCCTGAGAGCAGGGTCTTTTATTGTCTTTGTTCCTAACATCAAGACACATTGCTGTGTCTTGTAGGTAAGTGCTTAAAAACTACTCACTGGATTGAATAATACCCAGTAAATGCATTGCATTTTCCCTTTGAGGATTTTTTCCCCCACTGTCTTGCATATTCACTATTTTAAGACCTTTCTTGGGAACTTGCCAGATTTGTCCTCCCACTCTTAAAAACAGTATGTTTTTAACTGTTCATGTAAACAAACCATTCTTGTTTATCTGTTTAAAGATTGACCCTTTAGTAAATTTTCTGCAGCATAAATTAAAAAACAAACCAAAAATCCTTTTCCTTTTAGTTTTTGGGAGTTAGTGTTTTAAGTTTTGTGATTTAAAAATCACAACACACTTAAATCTCAAAGATTTTTCAGCTATATGTTTTTAATGACATATCAATAAAACTACTTGCTCCTTAGAAAGAAGAATCATTTTGTAATGTAAAGAATTTGTAAGCTAATAACATGTAAGCTAATGTCACTAAAAGGGGTTTTTCTAAAACAAGCATACCTGTTGTCATCTTACTGCAGAGGAGAAATTTGCTTACTTTTAATTTTGTCACATTTATTTGCTTGAGTTTGAAGTTCTCATTGTGTCAGTTACTTAATTATTTGAATGAAAAGATAGGAAAGCCTTTGAGCTGAAAATCACATCCCCAGATACTTATCCGGACATTTGATCTTGGTAGTATTTCTGTGGCCAGGGATATTCTTCATTCTTTACATGCATTGACTTTCTCCTGGCTTTACTGGGAACATTTCCTACATGGTTGACTACCGACTCTTAAGCTTTAATGTACTGTAAACTTAGAGTCAATTGAGAATTAATTCATTGAGTATCTGCTATTGTGGGAAATATAGTAAAAGTTTAATATCAGTTCTTGCCCTCAGGAAGCCAGAAATCTAGTTGAAGAGACAAGAAATAATTATTGACCAGTTAAGTGTTTAACCCTGTTAAACTGACTATAACTGAAAAAGAGTTTAGAGAAGAGAGGTCAACTTGTGTTGAAAAATACATTCACTCTATTAAATTGTAAAGGCTATCATGCACAACTTCACTCCATTCTTTTTAATGTACATTTTTTTCAATAAATATAAATCTGCCTTTCCCTCCCATCTTTCTCTTCCCCATTTAAAAAGAAAGAAAAATAAAATCTGTAGGAAATGTGCATAGTTGAGCAATAAATATTCCTATATTGTCCATGTCCAAAAAACATGTCTCAGTGTACATCTATCCCCGCTCTTTCAGGAGGAGGGTAGCATTTTAGGATTCCTCTGGAATTGTGGTTGAAAGTTGTATTGATCAGAGTTCTTAAGTCTTTCAAAGTTGTTTACTTTTTCTGTATGGTTACTATATAAGGAGCTCTGTTCTTCTGGTTCTCCTTAATTTACATTAGTGCCTATAGACCTTCCTAGGTTTCTCTGAGCCAGTCATCATTTCTTATAGCACAATACATTCATATACCACAACTTATCCAGCCATTCCCTGATTTCCTTAATTTCCAGTTCTTTTCTGTTACACAAGGAACTGCTGTAAATCAATCTCTCTCTCTCTCTTTCTATTTGTAAATAGATAGATATTTTACATTTTACATATAGATATTTTACAAATTGACTAATTTCATATATTTTACATAGATATATATTTACATACTTTACATATGAATCTCTTTGGGATATAATTGTAGTACATAGATACATATTTACACACTTTACATATGGATCTCTTTGGGATATAATTCTAGTAGTATTGCTGGTTAAAGGGTATACACAGTTTAGTAACTTTAGGGACTTAGTTCCAGATTGCTTCCCAGAATGGCCAAACCAGTTCACAGCTCTACCATTAGTACATTAAAGTGCCTGTTTACCCCAAGACCTGCTAGCATTTATCATTTTCCTGCTTTTTAAATCAACTCTGCCAATCTGATGGGTGTGAGATGGAACTTCAGAGCTGTTTTAATTTTCATTTCTCTAGTTATTAGTGATTTAGAGCATTTAAACTTCCTGTTCATGTCCTTTGACCATTTGTCAGTTGGAAACTCACTGTACTCTTTGTGCAGAGCAGACAAAGGATTTGTTTTTCTTATCATTTACTCTTATGTGACTAATGGTTGGTTTCTTTCCTCTCTGCACCCTCTTTCACTCAGGGAGAACCTTCAAAAACTTCCCCAGCTGGCTGCCATTCATCACAACAACTGCATGTACATTGCTCATCACTTACTTACCCTTGGGCATCAGTTCAGATTGCGCCTTGCCCCTGTTCTTTGTGATGGCACCACTACTTTTGTGGACCTCGTACCAGGCTTCAGGAGACTTGGTAATTTAAACTTTTAATATCATGGAAGCATAATTGATGACATCAAACCTCAGCTCACCATCTTTGTGAATTACGAATGAGAGGGTTGGAAATGGGCTGGTGGTCCTGAGTTAGATTAGAGAGTGTATGGTGATTTAATTTGCAAGTGTGAGTGGTTATTTAATTTTACAAAGTGAAAGCAGCCTTTGTAGCAGCATACTTTTCATGACATGATTTCATGGTACATTAGAGTTCCCAACTGCATTGCAGGCGTGCAGTGAATATACCAGATCAGAGTTATGTCAGCAGAATGACATGTAATGAGATTTGTATTGTGACAATTCTGTTAGCATTGTTGGTAATGGCACTCTAATGTCAGAGCTTGTTCTACTGCAAAACCCAGGAGAGCTTTCCCCCCCACCCCCTTAAGCTGTTCTTGAGATTATTAAAAATCAAAGGAAATGAAATGTGGTATAAACTAATATATTTGCTATAATGATAGCCTGACAAAAGCAGAAAATCTATACAGATCACTTAGTCTTTCAATTCCTGACTTTTCCCTTAGGTGGTGTAGAGATATCAGAATAATATATAGCCTCCCATGCTGTGGAAGGGGGGACTTGAGTAGCGATTTTTCTTTGCTGATTCTGTCTCTGGGCAAACTACTACAGATGGATTCTTTATTATACTGGGAGAAAGTGGCTAATGTATTAGGAGTTAATTTTTGGTGAATTTCTTGGTAGATTTATGATGCTGTCTAGCATTTATCTCCAGATACACAGGCAAGTCCTTAGCTTTTCTTCCCTCCCCCTTTGTTTTGCAACATGCAGTTAAGCAGCTTCCTCCTGTGTCTTCTTTCTCATCACAGGGACAGAATGTTTTCTGGCTCAGATGAGGGCACAAAAGGGAGAGCTTCTGGAACGACTGTCAAGTGCAAGGAACTTTTCAAACATGGATGATGAAAATAATTATTCTGCAGCAAGCAGAGCAGTTCGGCAGGTGGGGGACTCCATAGCTGGCTGCTTTCTTGCCCTCAGAGGGCCTTTTTTATGTAACAGAGAAGATAAGAAAACCATGTTCATTGGTGGAATCTTCATGTCTTTTATGACCACATTTAAGGCCTCTCCCTTTATTTTGTGGTCCTGTAGGGCCAATGGGATGGGATAATTTCTTTTTTATCCAGCAAGGTGATTAATATGTATAAATTGGTAACTGAGTAATTGAAGGTCACATCAAGGTTTGGGGAAACTAGAATCAATAGCTTCCAATTCTGATTCATCTTCTTCTCCTTCCTAACCTATTCCAGAGACTTAAAGTTTCTTTTGTAATTTTTCCATCTATGATAGGGGGCAGAAGTACATGAAGGTTAAGTATTTAAGAATCATGTGTTCTTGATTACTTCTTTCTCTAGCTATGTGAAATGAGGCTTTAGAAAATATTTTAAATTTGGATCTAAAAAAAACAAAACTGAACCCCAAAGTAAATAAATGTGTCTTGCTACCAGGTACTACATCAGTTAAAAAGACTTGGAGTTGTGTGGCAAGATGTGCTTCCAGTAAATATATACTGCAAAGCTATGGGGACCTTACTAAACACCGCAATTGCTGAGATTATTGGCAGAATCACTGCCCTAGAGGTAGGTTCCATGCTGTGGCTCACCAGGTGTTCAGATGAGGTGAGCTTTCCCACTACATTCATTTTGCCAAGGATAATGAGCAACATTTCTAGGTTCTACCACTCAGTAACAACTGCATTCAACATCTTGCATCTGCCCCACATAGGTGATCTTTTCCTTTGTTTTAGTTTTAGATTTGGCCCTCAACCTCCAAAAGATGCCCATTCCATACTGTGTACCAGTTTGAATCATGTGTGTATATCTACAGGGAAATTGATTTGGCTCCGCCAGCTGATGCCACTGAAGCATAAATTGCCTGAACCCTTATTTGTAATGTTCCCTGCTCTGCAGCAAGCTGTGCCACATTCTACTAAAGAAATAGGCTTTTTTCAGGCAGGCAAAATAAGTTGCTAACAATCTGTTGAAACATATTTACATGTCATTCTAACTTAGGAATAGTGTCAGGAAGCTGATGAGACCTAGTGTCTGCAATGGTGTGCTAAAATCAGTTGGAATGATGCGTTGTTTCAGCTAATACACTTGGATAGCAGTGCCCACCAAAGATTCATCAGACCTCTTTCTTCACCTTCAACATGACCCCCTTTCCTTCTTCTTTATGTTCCCTTTGTGTTCAATGTCAGGACATTTCTACCCAAGATGGCGACAGGTTGTACTCTCTGTGCAGAACAATAGTGGAAGAAGGACCCCAGGTGTTTACACCATTACCCGAAGAAAATGAAAATAAGAAATTTCAAGAAGAGGTTCCTGTCTATGTGCCAAAATGGATGTCATTCAAAGAGCTGCTGCTGCTGCTACAGGCAAGCCTGCAAGAAATCGGAGATCGGTGTGTATGGCTCTTCTGTGTAGGCACACACCCCTTTGTGTTAATACCATCAAGCCATAGTGATTCTCTTTGCTCTTTGACTTTATCAAGACTTGAAAGCTTTTCCTTTTAAACCATAGTAGTTGAGTTCTTTTTGGGGATCTGACATGTGTGGGTAATGGGCAAGATCTTTACTACAGTCTTCTGGGACTTCAATGAAGGCGACCACTGTTTTGTATTAAGTACAAGGAATTCTCACTATCATGAATATGAGTTGTGTGTGTGCAGTGTGCACGCTGCCTCCCAGAGACTGCCGGACAGTTTGTCAGCATGAGGTTCAGTAACTTTAAAGATGTAAGCACCAGATAGGTGCCCTTCTAGAAAAGAATTCACTGTTTATTTAATACTGAGAAAGGCATTAGCAAAAAGACAACTTCCTCTGCTGTTTCCTGTTCACCACCATCAGTTAGTCTTGGTTATGTCCACTTAGTGCATAGAGTGTAGTATATGTTGGTATACAGTAGTTATGGTTCAATTACATAACCACAAATGCTCTAGGTATGTATGTTGCACATCTCTGCTGCTAGACATCATAGTGACTATCTTCAGAGGCTACTTCTCTGTTGGTTTAGTGCGATGTCACTTGTGATTTGAGTTGGTCTTAGATTCTTCTCTCTTTGTAACCACCTTGGTGACTCATCTCCTTTGACATGGCTATGGCAGACCAGTAAGCTTAGTTGTATCTGAACTAATTTCCTTAGATTCACCGTCATAGAAACATGTAAACAGAATTCCTACTTACTGTGTTAATGTACTTCTGATTAAACACTTACTATGCAAAAGCTCCTTTTGTTATTCACCAGACCACTGTGGAAGGGAAAGATGACTTGGGGGGATACAAGCTCCTATAGACCTTTAGGGGTGTAAAACCCTTTGACAGCATCTGGATTTCTTGGATATTTTAGAAAAGTCCTTGTTATGTTTTCACCAGAAGAGCAGCAAAGACTTTTCTCCCTCTTGACAGCCTTTCTCCCTACTCTTGCTATATTCGTTTTGTTTCTGCAAAATTTTTATGATATAATCAAGATTGTTTTGTTTTTGCAGAATTCTCAGTCCTTAAGTTACGCATTCTTCATTCTGACCATAGTTATTAAAGGTTTATCTCTTCCCATCCTCCTAATTTTTTTTTCTGATATGACCTTTTACTTATAGGTGATTATCCATTTAGAATTTATTGTGGTATATGGTATTCTGGTCTAAGCCTACCTTCTGCCATACTGTTTTATACTTTTTAGTATTCTTTATCAAACAGTCCTTCCCTCAGCAGACTTGTGTTCTTAAACTTTTTTTTTTTAAAGCAATTGGGGTTAAGTAACTTGCTCAAGGTTACACGGCTAGTCATTATTTATGCGTGGATGCTCATTTTCTGAGGCCGGATCTGATCTCGGGTCATCCAAACTCCAAGGCCGACGCTCTTACTCACTGCGCCACCTAGCCGCCCCTTTAGGGCAATTGGGGTTAAGTAACTTGCCCAAGGTTACACGGCTAGGTTGTTTTGTTTGTGTGGATTAAGTGTTGGAGGCCAGCTCTGAACTCAGGTCCTTCTGATTCCAGGGCCGGCGCTCTATTCACTGCGCCACCTAGCCGCCCCTATGTTCTTAAACTTTTTAAACACTGAATTATTGCATTCATTTGCTTCTGGGTTTCCTGTTGCTAGCCATGAGAGTTGAATTTTCATAAACAAGGTCAGACAGACTGAGTGATTTCAGAATAAAGGAAAACAGACTGCCTCAGCTACATAATTTGTTGGCCTCTGTTCTCTTTCTCTAGTGAGATCTTTGTTTGCTTTATCCCTCTTTGCTCTTTGCTTTTGACCCTCCTTAGAAATGGTTAGGGAGATTAGAAGATGCCCCTGTTTCTGGTTAAAACATGCCGAGAACAGAACAAAGAAACCCTTTCTAATTGTTCCAATCTTGTGCATCCAGTAGAAAATTATGTATTGTATCTTTTGTTTTCCAGGTGGGCTGATGGGAAGGGACCCTTGGCAACTGCCTTCTCCTCTGGTGAGGTGAAAGCTTTAATCCGGGCCTTATTCCAGAACACAGAAAGAAGAGCAGCTGCCCTTGCTAAAATTAAATAGCCTCGTCTTCCTGTGAAAGCCACACCATCGTTGTAAGGAATCTTCTTCTGGCATCGTTACTTATGCCGTTCTCTGGAAATGCCTATTAATTTTGATGAACTTTCTGCCAGAATATCATGGAGTTTGAAAAAAGACTGTCCTATGTCCATGGCCTGAATGAGATTTGGCAGAAAATGTGCCACATCAGCAGGACAAGAGATGGAGTGGAGCAGGGCGCCTCAGGGGACTTTCTGTTATCTGTGGGAAAATATTATTTTCTTCTGCTTCCAGGGCCTTTTGGGAGCTGTGTCCCAGGAGAAAGTGGCCCCTGATTCCAGACCAAGAAATCAGGGACACTGACTTAGTGGGAAACTGGCATCCACTTCCCTGTGGGAAGGATATTTTTTGAAGGGAGTTCCCAGCACCTTAGTTGGCTTAATAGTTATTAGGTGGACTTCTGTATATCACCTATATATCACCTTTCCAATAAATGACACTTTACAGAATCATGGGCCTGTTGTGTTTGATACCAGGGAGCCTCTGAGGAGAAGGACCAACAGGCTTTCTGAGGCATTACGGAAAGGCAATCCTTGATTAAAGTAGAGGTGCCACACGAGGGTCCTTGGTGATCTGTTACTTTCTCTTGTGCTTAGTGGGAACCCTGTTATCCTTTAAGCTGACCAACAATACCTGTTGAGAGCTATGCATTTCTTTAATTTGTTTTTCCCCCTCTTAAGCATCATTAGCCACTGCATTTTTAGAAGCATTCCGTCCTGTCCTAGGAATTTTGGTTGAGTTCTGAATGTTTACACAGTGGGAGCCTAAGAAAGCTGGGCTTTAGGACTTGACCCTTGTTCCTATGAAGCTCATTTGTATTTCATCTCATTTTTCTCTGTGTCATGTTTTAGGGGGGGGCATTGACATCCATCCACAAATCAGCCAGGATGTTAAGGGAACTCAGGACCTAGGAGAATCAGCTGAAGAAACTAGGGAACTTTACACCATCAGAGAGGTCTTAGTGAGGACACAGTAGGTATTTTCAAATATCTGAAGAGTTTTTGTGTGAAAGAAGGATTAGACACAGCATGATTTCCAAGGGAGAATTGTGCCAATAGTTAAAACTTTTTGGACTTGGAATGGCCTGTCTTGTGAGGCAGTGAGTTCTCTGTCACTGGAGGTGTACAAGTAGGAAGAGCACTTCTGGGGATATTATAGATAATATTCCTTCACTGAGTGGGAGGTGTGACTAGGCTGAGATACTCCAACTCTAAAATTCTGTGATTGTATCACAAAGTTGGAACCTTTGTAGTCCAGAAATTTTTATTTATTTCATGACCAGGAATATGTTAGCAAGAGATATTAACAAGCTTCCCTAGGATGTGATTTTGTTAACCCTCCTCTGAGGTTGGGGAAAAGTAAAATTGGCTTTTATTTCTTGTCTTAGAGCTGAGATATGCAAAAGATTAAAAATTTCCTTCCTTCCCTCACTCCTCCACTTAGTGCTTACTTAGCTCATCGCCCAGCAGTGGTAGTTCCTTAATAAATGCTTGCGGACTTGATTTCTGCTATTTGGTGGTACTTAGGTATTTATTACTGTAATCAGCCCTTTCTCACATTGTCCCACAACTATTTTCTCGGTTCTTAGCACAAAGGACTCTCTCTTCTCTTGTCTCCCTTCTGTCCTTCTAGGTAGGGCCAACCTTCCCTCTTAGGAACAACCTTCCCTCACAGGCCTGGCTCAATCCTTTTCACCCAGTCATTCAGACTACTTTCTTTTCTTACTCAGGGGTCAGAGAGGAACCAGAAGAGATGATCTGGTTTCTCATTGGAAGAATAGGAGCCAGTTGTAATTAACTAAGGATACTGCTCAGGACCGCTTGTCTCATTGTGAGACTGTTGCAACTCAAAGAAAGAAAAAAATTCAACTAAGTATCTCACAAGCATTCTAGCCATTATCTTAAGGAAAAAGAAAAAATCAGTTTCACATTTTGGGAAAAGGCCTTTTTTGAAAATTAAGCATTTCAGGAAGCATTATTATCTAAGACTGAAAGAATGGGTTACCAAGAGCAGAAAATAAATGCTCAGGCCTGTTGAATAGAACCATGATTTATTTTGTTCAGAAGTTATTTCTGTTATCTGACGGGGACAGTGCTTTGGAGGAGGAATCCCTTATGGCTGAAAAACACACTCTACCTCCATTAACATAGGAACTGACAAGGTTGTGTTTCTTGTTCCCAGTAGGAATGGGGCCCTTCAGTCTGTTATTCCCCAATGAATATTTTTGTGTCTTATGGTGCATAGGATAGGCAAGGCTTACACTCTGCCTCCCCTTTATTTGTGGCTAAAGTGGGTGCTTTGACAGCTGGCAAGATGTCTATTAATCTTGATAAGGTAGCCTGTGAATTACAACAAATAGAAGTTTTATTCAACTAGCAGCCAGAAGAGGGACTTACCATGAGGGACTTTTCTAATTAGGAACCTCCTTAAGGAAAGGATTGGAACCGAAATCTAGGAACAGGATTACTAAAGGGAAGAAAAATCCTTAAAAAAAGGTTTGAGTTAAGCAATGCTTTGAGAAGAAATCAGACCCCATGCAGAGAGTTAACTTGATTGGAGAGTTTGAGAAAGGGTATACAAGGAAAGGAGAAAAAACAAAAAAATATGGAGTTGGGAATGAGGAGCCTGGGTTTCAGGCCTGCTCTTAGCTTACCTTGAACAAGCCCATTCAGTTCACTTCTCTGTATCTTGATTTGTTCATCTGTAAAATGAAGAGGTTGGATAAGATGGCCTTTTGGGGTTCTTTCCAGCTCTTGATTTTGAGACTGAGATCCCCAGAAATGTGGCACTTATGCTTTGATTTTAAAATGTGACAGGCCTGAGATACAAATAAATAAAATAACTTTTGAAGAAAGATCTTATCAGTGTTGCTCTTGAGCTCTGAATCTGTCCCGTGGGTTGGAGGTACACTATAATTGCAGAGTAGCAAGGCCCAGTTAGATCTGAATACTCCTAGATTTCTAGGAGACACCATTCAGAAACTGAGAGTGTTGATGCACAAGTGGCAGCCTCCAGGTGGCACTGTTTCCTCAGATCTGTAAGCACACCCTGCTCCCCAGCTCTGCAGATATATCTGTCCTGGTTCTGGGTTGTGGAGCTAGGCCCCAAGCTTTCTTTTACCCCCAACTCGAATGTGTTTTCCCTGTACACACAGACTTTGGAAATAGCTCCAAGAAGATGTTACTTGGCTAACTGAATGCTGTTAGGTTGTTTTTGGAAATTTACTTAAATAATTCTCCCTGCTCCCTTGTGGAAGTTATTTAAACAATGATTTTCAGATTGAGGCCATTGTTAGCCCATTTGATTGCCGAGTGTAAGCATGTCTGTATAATTAGCCTCCACTGATGTCCGGATCAGGCATATCATTGTGGCATGGCTGTGACTGAATCCTTGAAGGCTCTGCCACTCTAGAAGCCAGAAAACCAGTCCATAAAGCCAGTTTGGATGTAGGCTTGGTGATGAGATGTCTTTGTTGTCAAAAGACTGACATAGTTAAGGGGCCCATCAATTTATGGGTGGCTGTCTGGTGGTCAATTTTGGCTATGGCAACTCATGAAACTGCTTCCTGAGGCACTGAAGGGTTACAGTCTGCATCAGTGGATATCCTTAGGAAATCAGAGTTTTTGAAGCATTGGAATGGATGAAAGAGTATTTATATTAAGTACTTGCTAGGTGCTGTTCACTATGTTAAGTGCTAGAGATGCAGACAGACAAGTGAGACCCTGTCCTCAAAGAGCTCATTCTATTTGGGAGAAATAACACATATAGAAAGGTTCAGTGGCAGAGCTTAGGGGTCCAACAAAAGGGTAAATGAAAAGGTGAAAATGATCCAATGGTCATTAGAATTCATCAGCTAGGCATGATGGGGGTCCCTGAGGCATGGAGGCAGGGCAGATGGTAAGTCTGGTGGGAACATAGGGCAGAGGTGGTCCTTTGTTCTACTGGAAGGGTTTTAGTTTACTGACTCCCTGCATATGTAAGTGGTAGTATAATTAGGTGGTTAGAAGGCCCTTAGAGATCATTAATCCTAACTCCTTATTTTACAGATGAGAAAACAGGCCCAGATTGGGCAAGTAACTTCCCCCAAACCACAGACGTAAAGTTAGTGGCATGAACAAGAAAAAAAGTAGCCATGAGAATTACTTACCTAAAGTACCTGGAAGAATTAACTGGCACATTACAGGTAACTAAATGACTGCTAAACTATCCCTAGTTAGGATTAAGAAATATAGGAAGAAGCCTGTTGGAAAATGCCCATGCCCAAGGCATCAAGGCACAAAGTGGTTTTCTAAATTGGATTTTGAAGCTCACATTCTCTTTATAGAATTAGTTTCTCAAAAACTACTTTTTGACATCGAAAACATGCCTTGTCAAAATTCTTTTTTAAAGCTATTACTTGGCAAAAGCCTACCTTTGGCTACTTTATTTAGGTAAAATTAATTTTGTTCTGGGGTGGAGTGGGCTTTTTTTGGGGGTGGGGGCTGTGAGAATTTTATGACACCCATTGGCAGGATCAGTACCTGGGTGTTGCAAAAGAAAACCTATTCCATGAGATGTCAGGAAAAAGAAATAATTGTGCCCTAACTCTTTCCTCTCTTTTATAGCCCAACTAGATAAAAGTGGGTTAGAGAGTCAACACTTTTGACTCTCCTCTCCTCTCACCTCACTTAACAGCCTTTTGACTTCAGACCTCAGTACTCTGCTCTCTCCAAATTTACTCTTACTTGACAATTCTAATCACCTTCCTCCCCGTCCCCCTCCCCGCTTCCCATCCTTCTCAGTCCGTCTGCAGGGTTTGGGGCTGCTGACCACCTCTCCTCCATATTGTCCCCTCTTTGTGTTTTCCTGACACTGCTTTCTTCTTCTGGAAGCTCCTCACTCTTTTTTGGATCATCATTCATGTCCCACTCCCTAAATAGTCCTCTTTGCTCTACATATCCTCTCTGTATCCTGTCATGAGATTCAGTTACCTCTATGCAGATGACTCCCAATACATATTAGAACACCCACATGGCATAGATACACAGACACACATATGTATATATGCACATGCATCCAATCCTGTATCCACCTTTCCAGATGCATGTCTTCTAGGTATCTCAAACACAATTCATCTCAAGCAAACTCATTATCTCCTCCCCCCCAAAACAAAAAACCCATTCCTGCTCCTAACTTATTTCTGTCAAAGGCACCGTGTTAGGTGCTGAGGAGACAGAGGTAAAATGCCCTGCTCTCGAGGTCTAACAGAGGAGTTAGAATGGAACAGATACATAAAACTCTCACAGTCTAACAGAGGAGACAGCATCCAAACAATCACGTACGGCTAAAGTAAATAGGGGCGGCTAGGTGGCGCAGTGAGTAGAGCACTGGCCCTGGAGTCAGAAGGACCTGAGTTCGGAGCCGGCCTCAGACACTTAACCCACACAAACAAAAACCTAGGCATGTGACCTTGGGCAAGTTACTTAACCCCAATTGCCCTAAAAGGGGCGGCTAGGTGGCGCAGTGAATGAGTGCCGGTCTCGGAGTTGGGATGACCCGAGATCAAATCCAGCCTCAGAAAATGAGCACCCACACATAAATAATGACTAGCCGTGTAACCTTGAGCAAGTTACTTAACCCCAATTGCTTAAAAAAAAAAAAATAAAGTAAATACAAGGAATATACCCAGTAAATACCAAAGTGTTTGGAGAATGGTGGGGGGGGGGGGAGTCCTAGAAATCTGGGAGAATCAGGAAAGGCCTCATGTAGGAAGTGGAACCTGAGCTAAGCTTTGAGGGGAACTAGAGATTATATGAAGTGAAGATGAAGAGGAAGCACATTCAAGGTATGGGAGGAAAGCCTGTACAGAGGCGGAGACTGGAAAGGGAATATCATGAATGACTGACATGCTTCCCCCAGTGGAATGTAAGTTTCTTTGAGGACAGACTCTTCATTTTTGACTTTGCATCCCCATCAACCTAGCACAGTGCCTGGAACACGGTAGATGTTTAATCAGTGCTGGTTGATTGATTAATTTAATTGGATGTAAGCTTTGAGCTCATTTGTAGGAATCTGGAAACCTGGCTATCTTGGTTAATATTTAGGATAAGGGGCTAGCAGAAGCTGTATGAATATTCATCTTACTTCTTTGAGCATCTGAGACCGTTTGCTGAAGAGAGGCCCAGTGGCCTGGAGATAGAGATTCCGGTACTAACCTAGGATCATAGGAACATAGCCTCCTTGATATTATTTTTATGTATCTGTTCCATTCTATACTTGCCCTTTGTTAGGAATCCTCTAGCCCTCTGAACCTCAAGATTTTCTATGCAGATAAATTAGTGTATTTTGATCATAGGATCAGAGATTTAAGGATGGAAAGACTTTCATGGTCTTCAAATCTACCGCCTCATTTTCTAGGTGAGGAAACTGAAGCCTAAAACAGTTAAATGACTTGCCTATGGGATGTTAGAGTCCGTTGAGGCCAATACTCTGATTTTACAGATAAGGAAACAGTGGACAGATAAGGAAACAGCATCAGGGACACTAAGTGACTTTCCCAAGGTCACATATGGGTCATAAGCAGAGGAATTTGAACTCATCTCCTCTAACAACAAATCTAATACTTTCCCCCTATACTACACATCTTTCTTATTTTTGTTTGTTTCCATGCTACAGAGTATATTTACAATTTTTGAAGATGAGAGTGAACACTGTTCAGAAGCCATCTGTTTACTAATCCCTTCTAGAATTTTGCTAGGGATTGACATCAAGCTCTGTTATTTCTACATAAGTATCTTTTTCTCCTTTGTGAAGATCAGGACATTTCCTTGTCTCCAATCTTCCCTAATCTTTCTTACCTCTCCTCTTTCCTACAGTTTCTCAAAAATCACTGTCAGTGGTTCAGCAGTCACGCCTGCACATCCTTCAGGAACACGGGAATGTGATTCATTTGAGCTTAGAGACTCAGACTCATGGAAGGGAGCTGGGGCTTAGTCTCTTACTATTTCCTCACTCATCCTGAGCTTTGGTTTCCTCTTCACCATGTTTCCCTACCTTTTGTAATTTGAATATCATTCCCTTAGATGCAGAAGCAGCAAGCCAAATCCAAGTTTAGTGGCTCTTTGTTAGTGGTTAAACTTATGCTAGGAGCCTCTCATGTAGCAGAGCCGTCCCTTCTTTGTTTTTATTTGTGCTGGACTTTAACCTCCTAGATATTATTTTTACAGATTTGTTCTATTCTTTCATACTCACCCTTTGTTAGGAATCCTCTAGTTCTCTGAACCTGCCCTTCAAAATAAATAATCTCATCAGGATTTTCTGTGCAGATAAATTAGTGTATTTTGATCATAGGATCAGAGAATTAAGGATGGAAAGACTTTCGTGGTCTTCAAATCCACCCCCTCATTTTCTAGGTGTGGAAACTGAAGCCTAAAACAGTTAAGTGACTTGCCTAAGGTTACACATATAGGAAATAGAATAAGGATGATGGATTGAGGATCCGGACTCCAAATCTAGCCTTCTTTCCATTGTATTGTTCTGCCTCCATGGTTGACATAGGGTAGGTGTTTAATAAATGCTTATCAATTTTGATTTGGTTGATCATTTACCATTCTATTCTCAGAAAACCAGGGATGATAGGCTTAAAAAAAATTATGACTGCCCCTTTAAGAGTCTAGGCCATAGGACATCCCCTTCTCTCCCCTGAATGTTTTGAAATGTTTCCTAAAGTCTAGGGTGTATATCTATCTGTACTTAATTTTCCCCTTCTGTGGTTATTAGAAACTTTAAAATTACATTATTACTTCCAGTCAAGGTTCCTGTTACTTCCATATACCAACTAATTCCTCCTTTTGAATCAGAATTGTTCCTAAGTGTCAGTTGCTATTATTGCTTTTTTTTTTTAACCTGAGGGATGAAATTTTCAGTAGGACAAGTAAAAAAAATTATCAGAGTTTCTAATTTTTTTCCCCCGAATGAAATTTCCAATAGATAATCTCAAGATTATTTTTTATCATATCTTGTCTACGTAGAGTTTTATAATCTGTGTAAGAAGATACTGTCCATATCCTCCCTCTGGCCTGGTGGTCTTTAGTATTTTTACCCAACGATATCACTTTTGTGTCTTCTTTTATAATAGTATTAGATGACATTTATATAGTATTTGATTTACATATATGATTTAATTTGATCACCATAGAAACTGAGAGATTACCTGACTTTCATAAGGTCATCCAATTAGGAATCAAAACCAGAATTTCTCTGACTTTGGGTCCAAGCTCTTTCTTTCATGCCACAACTTTCTGTTTCTTTCTTCTGTCTCTCTGTCTCTGTCTCTCTCTGTCTCTGGTTCTCTCTCTCTCTCTCTCTCTCTCTCTCTCTCTCTCTCTCTCTCTCTCTCTCTCTCCTCCTCCTCCTCCTCCCTCCCTCCCTCCTTCTCTCTCTGACCCCCCCCCTCCTGTTTTTAATCATTCAATTTTGGGACATTGAGAACTTGATGAGGAAATTGTAGTTTTTACTTTCTGCTAGTAAAGCAGATTTTAAAAAAGAATGTAGCATAGATGCCTCATAGCAAACTATTTTGACAGGTTTTTTTATGCAGATGGCCATAGGCTTTTGGAAATAGATCGTGTTGTTCTTTGGTGAGACAAAACAATAAGCATCTCTTCTGATTTTCACTAAAATGTATCTTCCTAGTGGGCTTGATGTGGCAATAGAGTGATATCAAATATTCTAGTTCTAATTTAGAGATATTTTAATTTCATTCGGTGGCTTGTGAGCCAGGGAAAACTGCTGCTTCTCTTATCTTCGGTTTCACTTAACCAAGCCTCAGTCTTGGATCACTCCCACCGTTTGCTGCCTTCCTTCCTACATGTGTGCTCTTGAATGAAGATGGGGAAAAATGACACAACTGTTCTGAGTCCACTACAGATTTATGTTATACAGGCTCAACTGGGCTAGGCAGTCTTACTATCCCTCCCTTATCAACTCACTCCACAGTGGCT
Source organism: Gymnobelideus leadbeateri (assembly GCA_011680675.1). Taxonomy (NCBI): domain Eukaryota; kingdom Metazoa; phylum Chordata; class Mammalia; order Diprotodontia; family Petauridae; genus Gymnobelideus; species Gymnobelideus leadbeateri. The sequence continues at coordinate 50,879 of WOXC01010095.1, read as the reverse complement.
CTTCCCCTTCATCCCTCCTCAAACATCTCACCCCACCCTCAGCTGAGAACCTTGACTCATATTTTACAGAAAAAATTGAGATTATTTACCATAAACTTCCTCTTCTCCCTCCTCATCTTCTGTCACTCGAGTGCCTTCTGTTCCTCTTAATTGCTTCACCCTTGTCTCACACGTTGAAGTGGCCTTACTCCTTACCAAGGCTAATCCTTCTGCTTGTTCAAGCAATCTCCTTCCATCCTGTCTCCTCCAACAGTTGCCCTCTGTTATTCTTACTTGGTCACTTATTTTCAGTCTCTTCCTCTCTACAGGCTCATTCCCTGTCTATAAATATGGCCGTGTCTTCTTTCTTCAAAAACCCTCACTTGATCCTCCCATCCCTGCTAACGACAATCCTATATATCTTCTGCCCTTTGGAGCTAAACTTGAAAAGACCATCTATAATAGATGCCTCCATCTTTTCTTCTCATACCCTCTTCTCAACCCCTTCTAATCCAGCTTCTGACCTTATCATTCATTTTAAACTCCTCTCTTTAAAATTATCAATGATCACTTAATTGCCAAATCTGTGGTCTTTTCTCATCCTCATTCTCCTTGACCTCGCTTAAGCCTTTGACAACATTGATCATTCTCAACTCCTTGCTACTCTCTTCTCTCTAGGTTTTCAAAACACTGGTCTCTCCTAGTTTTCCTCCTACCCATCTGGCTGCTACCTCTCTGTCTCCTTTGCTGGATCCTCCTCCAGATCATTCCCTCTAGCTGTAGGTGTCCCTCAGTATTCTGTTCTCTTCTCTCTATACTCCTTCATGCAGTGATCTTATGAGCTCCCATGAGTTTAATTAATATATACATGCTAGTGATTCTGAAATATATCTGTCCTGCCCCAAACTCTTTACAAACCTCTAATCTCATATGTCCAACTACCTTTCAGATACCTCAACCTGGATGTCTAATAGGCATTTAAAACTCAGTATGTCCAAAACTAAACTCATTATCTTTCCCCTAAACACCCCATCTCCCTGCAGGCTTCCCAGTTATTGTTGAGGGTGCCACCATCCTTCCAGGTCCCTCAGGCTTGTCATTTCAGTGTCATTCTGACTTCTCACTCTCTACCCGCCCCCCCCCCCCGTCCCCCCCCATGTCTAATCTGTTGCCACGGCTGTGAATTTCAGGTTTCACTTTTTGCAACTTTGCTTGAATATACTACCTTCTGTCTTCTGATACTACCATCACCTTGGTGAAGCCCTCATCACCCCGGTGAAGCCCTCATCACCCCATGCTTGAACTATTGCAATATCTTACTGATTGGGTCTGCCTCTCTCAAGTCTTTCTCCATTCCAATTCATCTTCTGCCTGCCAAGTTGTTTTCCTAAAGTGCAGAGCCACCATATCAGCCCTTTACTCAATAAATTCCAGTGGGTCTCTTATCACTCCAAGGATGGAATATAAAATACTCTCCTTGGCACTGGTCCCAGGGGAAAGGTTCCCCAGAAAACCTTACCCTTATTCTAGGGGGGGGTACTTCCAGGTACAAATGTTTTAAAATGCATTTCCAGGGGGAACCCTAGAACAAGATGATATGTATTATGGAGGGCATTCTAATACCCTAACTAGTCTAAACCTCCAGAGGTCCAATAAATTAACTCTTGGCTCTAGGGTCCAGTTTGTCAAAATCAGAAAGCAGCAGTTTTGAGTTGGAACTAGGGAAGAGTCAGCTTTATGCAAATTTCTCCTCATTCATTAGTAATTCTTATTCTGTCCACCTTCTGCCCCTGAGGCCAGTCTACTGAAAATAGCAAGAAAAACATTAGAGACAGAACTTTGTGAGAAGGGACTTTGCACACATGTACTACCGCAGAAGCTTGTAGCCTTTCATTTATGGTCCTTTTAAGATCCAACTCCTTGAACTGCATTGTGAAATGGCATCGGGTTCAGTAATTAGTCTGTGGGAAGAAGACCCAGAATTGTGCCTCTTCTCATTTCTCTCCATGTCTTCACATCTGCATCCTTCTTTACCATACACTTATGACTCAGGACCTCCTCCTGGAAGATCCCTTTGGCGGATGCTGCCTTCTTTGGACTCATACCCTACTTCTAATTTAGTTCCTTGTAACTTCCAGCTGTTGGTTTGAAGCCTCACCACAAGGCCTAGTCCCTTTTTCATGATATTAGAAGCCCCAGTTTGTGTTTTCCCTAGATCCTCTTCTATAGGATAAACAAAACCCGTTCATTTCTCTGATTCTCAGGACTTGGCTTCCCATCTTCTCATCATTCTCAACTGACTCATTTTGTTCTCTTTTTCACGATTGATTATAAGCTTGTTGAGCACAGAAAAAGAAGTCTGCTTTTGTGTTATCCCCCCTGTTGCTCAGCCTGGGCACAGAGGTGCAATTAATGCCAGCTGATTGATTATCATACAACTTCAGAGGAAGGAAATCTGATAAAGAAGAAACAACACTGCATTTTGAATTAGAGGACCTTAGTTCAAGTCTAGGTAAGCCACTTGTTCACCTTAGGCTTGTCACTTGACTCTTAAAAACCCTGTTTTCCTATAAAAAAAAGAGAGGGTTGAACTTCTAAATTCTAGCTCTAAAAAAATATAATCTCATTGATTTATTCAACAGTATGCCCTAAAGAAAAGAAAATAGGGAAAGACCCAAGGTCAATGAAGGTAAGCCAGAATCAGTCAATAATAATAAATAGTTAATAAACATTTGTTAAGAGTGCTAGGTGCTATGTGCTAGTTGCTGTACTAAGTCTGGGAGTGGGGGGAAAAACAAGTTTGCTTTTGGGATGATAATGATCACCTTTGCCAATTCTCTGATTTTACTTCAGATCCAAGGGACGCTTCTTTACTTATCTCTTTATTTATATAAACACACACACACACACACACACACACACACACACACACACACATGCATGCAGAGCAAACTTGTTTATCTAGACTGGAATTCATAGAACCTAAAAGCTCTAATAATCCCACATATTTTTACAGTACTGTTCTGTGATAATTGATGTTCATAATAGGGTCCCTGAGGCACTGTGAAATTTGGCAAGCCTTCTGAGTCATCAGATGAAATTATGTTCAGGATAGTTGGCATTAGTGTACTTTATTATATTCTAATTCTTTGCAAATTGGTACTCCTTACATACATGATAACACTCTTAAATAGAATATTCAATTAGCCAGAACACCCCATTTCACAACCATACAGGCTAATTCTGTAGTGAATTATTATTATTATTTATAATTGACATTATTACTGGAGGAGGAGGCTCAGGGAGGGTTTAAATTATAAAAGAAATTTTTTGTGCTTCCAGGCAAAATTTTCACGTGAAGGTAGCCTGGCTGACATTCTTCTGAAGGCCCCTTTGCTCCTGAGGGTGATTAGAGGTAGTCATCAGGTGATCTGTCTGTACCTTTTTCAGCATTGCAATTGCTGAGTAACCCTCTCTCCAGAAACAGGTTTGGCAACTGGAGCATTTTAGCCATAGGAACAAGGTGGAAAAATCCCTTTAGGACAAGGATCTGTGGGTGCAGATGGAGAGAAAAGAGCTTTCTGACTAGAGAGAGAAGAAAGCATGAGACAAGCTCAATGGGGCAGAAAGAATCTTAGAGCTGAAACATTTGTCATAATGTCACGCTCACACCAGGGGATGTGCCAATATCAAGCTAATGTACCATTTTGTAGTTGTTTAAAAAGCAATTCCCTATCATTATCATAGGTTATCTGTCATATGCAGCCAGTACCTGGGGTTCCCTGGAGACAATGCAGTGATATGATTTGCTACAAGTCACAGCCTGGTTTAATGAGAGGCAATGTGGTATGGTCAGCTGGAGCCTGAAGGCCAGAGTCTGAGTCCTGGTTCTGGGACTTTCTAGCTATGCAACCATATGCAAGTCACTTACGTTCCCCAGGCCTTAGTTTCTTCATCTGTAAAATAGGGATAACCTATCTCCAAGAGTAAAATGTAAGTGCAAACTTTTATTCCTCTACCTTAAGGAGCTGTACTTGCTCTACAAATGCAGATTGTAGCCCCTCTTCTATAATTAAATGGTTCTGAGATTGGTGGAAAGGAAATCCAGCCCCCCACAATCACCACATAGGGAGGAGCTTTTTGGAACTTAACTAGGCTGGTCATCAGACAAGAGGCATATACATATCATTGGACCTGTTTCTAGAGACTTTCCAGTTTAATCGTGTCCAACCAAACTTGTGCTCTATTAGCATAGTATTCAAGAGCCCAGGGTCTTCTCCACACGATACCATGGTAAGGTATTGGAATAGGACCACAGAGGAGAGATGATAATTCCCCAATATCTACTTGCAAAATGAAAGGTTTAATAGTATGGCAAATATAAGTGTCACTTGCCTTAAAACTCTTCCATTCCTTTATCCTCTTTGATCTCCCTCATTCCAGAAGTATTCTTCTTCTATGGTTCATTAAGACCCTGGCTGTCAGATGTGGACTTGGGACCCTTGGCAGTGAACAGAATTTTCTGCCCTGCTAGGCCAAAAAAAAGCATACCAGGAAATAGCATACCTGACGTTATTCAAAACCCAAGTGACCTTCCATAGTAGTGAGTGTGGTGAGCTTGTACATCCCTACAGAAAGGCAGGTAGCTAGCTACTCAAGGAGGCTAAGACTTCAGAGTTCAACTTCAGCCTTCCCCCATCCCAGTGTTCAGATGTGCACTACCTATCATTCTTGTTGTTTGTCCTTTTCCAGGATTGAAAAAGTCAAATGTAGTTCAGGGCTGTCACCAAAGTCCTGCCTGATATGCACTTTCACTACTGTCCAGCTGGACCCTACAGGTTGTGCCGCTTTGTCTGAGTGCCCTAAATGCTTCATTTATACTTAACTGAACTTTTCCTGTTGTGCCTTATTGTCCATGTCCATTTACTTTCGATCTATGTAATGAGCAGTAGTGATGGAGCAACTTTCTAACTGGTGTTTGCTAAATGGAGTAAAATTTGGGTCAATAGACTGTTGCTTTGTTCTGATTTAATTAGCAAAATTTACCGCAGTTATTGCTTAGAAATATTAGCTGATAGATCATGGCTTCAATATTTCAGTGAATCTGTGATCTCAATGATGTAGGGATTTCTTCCAATGTTACTAGGACATGCTTTTTCATCTCATATGGGCTCCTTGTCCATGTATTTCTATAAATCCTTCACAGAGGAACAATCTATGATCCTGGAGTTTTTTTTTTTTTAACATTTCATTAACATGAATCCAATACTTAAGCATCCCTGGAAACTGTATTAGTCTGTCAATTTCTTGGGGATGCCTTGAATTATATACTAAATATGTGCCCTTTCTATTATTTTTTTCTCCAAGTTATTTATTTATTTTAAATTTTCAGCATTCATTTCCACAAGATTTTGAGTTAGAAATTTTTCTTCCCTTCTTTTCCTTGCCTTCCCACCCCCAAATACCAAGCCTACTGAATATCCCCTCCCCTAATCTTTTCTCTCTTATATCTTCCTCTATCCCCCCCACCCAGCTTTCTAGTAGGGCAAGATGGATTTCTACACCCCAGTGCCTGTATATTTTATTTCCCAGTTGTATGTAAAAAAACAATTTTTTTAAACATTTGTTTTTAAAACTTTGAGTTCTAGATTTTTTCCCCTTCTTCCTTCCTTACCCACCCCCACTGGGAAGATAAGCAATTCAATATAGGTTGTACATGTGTAGTTACACAAAACATTTCTGTAGTAGTTATATTGTGAAAGACTAACTATATTTCCTTCCATCCTATCCTTCTCCCCACTCATTCTATTTTCTCCTTTGACCCTGACCCTTTTCAAAAGTGTTTGCTTCTAACTACTCTCTCCCCCAATCTACTGTCCCTTCTATCCCTCTTATCCCCTTCCCCCCTATTTTCCTGTTGGGTAAAATAACCAATTGAGTGTGTATGTGTTATTCCCTCCTTAAGCCAAATTCAGTGGGATTAAGGTTGACCCATTTCCTTTCACCCTTTACTCTTTCAATGTTACAAGACATTATTGAGGACATGCATGACTAGAGTGAACTAGTCAAGAAAAAAGAATGAAGAATAATTGACCATTTTGGTCCTGATTTTGGCATCAAGTACTGGAGAGACCAAAAAGAAAGGCCAAGTGTTGTGCGCCCTGCAGCTTTTGCCATTAACTTTCCCTTAGAGAAAATAGAGCAAAGGTCAAATTCCTGTACCTGGAGTTTGCCTATATTTTTTAGCGTTCTTTGTCCCTTCTGTCTTGTGTCTAACCATGCTGTCCCTTTCAGAAAATTTACCTTTCCTGGATTTCATTCAACTGTAAAGGAGATGAAGTCTTTTCTGTGATGCCTTTCTTAGTATCTTCAGTATTTAGTACAATGCCTGGCATGTAACAGGTACTTAGATATATATTAACTGAATGACTGACAATGCCAGTGATTCTGAGGCCTCTAGCTCATTGTGCCTCCCTCCCTGTAGTTCTTCTGTCCTCTTCTTAAATCTTATTTTTAAAAAATCAAGGCAATTTGTATGGCAGAATGCTTGGTGGGGTAGGAGGGTATGGTGGGAGCTGAAAAGACCAATAAAAAGCAATGCATGTGTTTATATCCAGCCTCAGAAAGACATATCAAGTTAGATTATAAGGAGATAAGGTGAAGAAATATAGGCCATTGTAATGGTAAGGGAATTTGAAGATCTTCCCTGTCCCTTAATGAGCATCAAGTGAAACCCGACAGTAGGGGCTTGATTGGGGGAAGCTTGTTTTTTCCGGAAGGCCCACACATTTTGTTACTTTGTAATTAGGCAATGGGTCATGAAGGTTGTGATGTCCTCTGACCCTGAAGAAGGGTGTATATATACTCTGAGGTGAGGTTTTGCTTTGGTGCTCACTTATGGGAAGAGTTGTGTGATTTGGCCAGATGAGACCCTGGGTAGCTGTTGAGCCCCCTGGCTTTGAAAACCCAGATATTGGTGCTTTTCTCTCTGGTAACTATGTATGTATGAAATGGTCAGACAGCTAGAAGCCCTGTCTGTGGGTCTGTTGAACTGTGTTATTTTCTTTGTATTTTTTGTCTGCTTGTAATTTCTTTTTTTAACCCTTTTTGAGTTGCTTCCCTTTAGAAAAACAGATCAAAGAACCTGTGCTAGCAAACATCCTGGATATGCTAGGGTGCTTGCTGCTACAGCTGGGAATGTAGACAACTCTTTTTGGAAGTTTGGCAGAGAAGAGAGAGACATAGAATAATACTTTAGCTAGATTTTTTGTTTTTATTTTTTTAGGGATATCTGAGACCTGACCATTTTTATAGGGTAAGGAAGAAACTAGTCAGGTGGGAGATGTGGAAGCTGCATGGGATTGGGGAGTGGATTGTAGGATTTATAATTAGAAGGGATCTTAAAGATCGTCTAGGCTGACCTCTGAATTTTAAAGATGAGAATGATTTATGGAGCAAGGGCTTAGAAGAGATGGGAGAGAAGAGAATACAAGGTACAGGCAAAGGGGTTAGTTTTGGCAACGTCACCTCAGACTGGAGAGAAGGCTAAGATTTTAAGAAGATAAGAAAATCAGCAGAATTGAGAGTTGTATGTTAGATACCTTCTAAATCAAGTCTGAAGTAAGCTCTTACAGTGGAGATGGGGGTTTGAAGAGGAAAGAGAAGTTAAGAAGCAGACATGGGAAATAGGATGGAGTCAATAAAAGATAAATAAATGGGTTACTGGGCAATAGTGTAGACCCAGCAGAGGTTAGGTAACATAACTGAGCAGTAATACCATTGTTCAAAGAACACTCCTCCCATTCATTCAAGACTTGAAATTCCCATGACTAATTTCTTTTAGTGTTCTCCCTAGTTGTATTCTTACCCTTGCTACTAACCCCTGAAATTCTTTTGTTTGCTGTTCTTGAATAGTACCAATGACATATAATGAGGGTGTGAATTGGATTTAAGTGAGGCAGAACTGTGCAAAGTTGTCAGCCTCACTCTATCCTCTAGAGTCCTTAACCCATTTAATTAATTTTTATTGATTAATAATAATACTTACTTTTGTATACAGTTTACAAAGCATTTTTATGTACATTGAATAGGTAAGGCACCTGATATAGTCATTTCACTAATGAGAAAACAGACTCAGAGAAGTTGTTACTTACCTAAGGTCACATAGCTTGTATGTGGCAGTGGCTCAACTTCATGTAGCTTCACATGTATGGCATGGATTATTTACCCTGCTTTCATGTATTGGTTTCATGAGTTTATGGTGTTCAGGCTCTTGGTATACATTCTGATAAGGATAGATCTTTTTTTTTTTTAACAATACGCAGCAACATACCCTCCGCAATTAGGTATATGATGAGGGGTTTACAGTGATTGATGAAGGCCAGCCTAGGAGAATTAATGAGGAGCTGTGAGAAGATGATAAAAAAGAGGAGGATGGGAGATGTTTTATTGGACAAAGGGAAAAGAAGATTATTTCATAATTGTCTAACTACCCTGCCCTCATCGATTTAACCTGTTCTCTTGATGTTGCAGTCCAAAAGCAGATGTTTCTAAAGAGTTATTTTTAATCATCAGAAAGATTGATATTTCCCCAACTCCTGTGTCTTAATTAAAGCAGATGAAAAATGACCTTTATGTACAAAGATGACACTACTGACCCATTATGTGTAGAATTATTTTCACTGTCAAAATGCAGCAGAGAATTATGCAAGTTTAAATGACTCTAAGATAAATTAGAGTTTTATTGAGCAGAAAAAAGCATTTGCATATAGTAATTCATGTCAAATTGTAGTAGAATATAGAGAGTCCTGGCTGGGGAATCAGATTATTTGAGGCCTAAGATTTAATCCCAAGTTTGCCACTAACTGGCTGTGGCACTTTGGCTAAGTCTTAATTTCTTGGGCCTTAATGCCTTGTTTTCTAAAAGGAGGTGGTTTGCCAAGAACAGAGGTTCTTAATCAGGGGTTCATTAACTTCTTTGAAAAAATTTTAATAACTGTATTTCAGTATCATAAACTATAATCCATATATTTAATTTTACGTATTCAAAAACATTATTCTGAGAAGTCCATACTGCCAAAGGGGTCCAGGGTACCCTGGACTAGATCATTTCTGAAGTCCCTTTCCAGTTGACACCAAAGTACAATGTAAGATGCACTGCTACCCCCTCTTCTGGGACTCACCTTAAGGCAGAGGCATGCTGCTCTCCTTTATGATTATGACTCCCCTGCAGCTCTGGCCTGGGGCTCTCCCAGAGCTCCCCAAGTGACTCTTCTAAGGCTTCTCTAGCACTGGGGTCCCTCCACAAAAGCGCCTTCTGTGATCAAGTGCAACACTCTTGCAAGCCCCAAGGTAAAGGGATTTCTTTCCTCTTTAAGGGAAGAGGGCCTGGCTACTGCCCCCATATCTTACCTTTACTTTGTCCATGCCTGAGATTGTACAGCAAGCAAATATGGTTTCTCTAAGAACCTGAAAAAGTTCTGGGCTACATATATCCACTGCCCCCTGCCCTCTTGCCAGTTGTTAACTTCTTGACCACATTAAGAAGGTATAACTAAGAGAAGGGGAGAAGGGTAATAAAATGATCAAGACTGGGATGGGGAACCTGTGGCCTTGAGGCCACATGTGGCCCTCTAGGACCTCAAGTGCGGCCCTTTGACTGAATTCAAATTTCACAGAACAAATTTTTTTAATAAGAGGATTTATTCTGTAAAACTCAGATACAGTCAAAATACTGCACTTAAGGACCTAGTTTGAACTACTGTGAACCACATTTTCTGCATTTGTAACAATGAAGATGTTGGGTTAGATGACCTCTAGGGCAAATGTCCCAAATTTCAAGGCAGGAAAGTGGGTGGAATTTGCAAACCAGGGACTTGGATACCTGGTGAAATTCTGGAATAGACATCTTATAAAAGGGACTATTTATAGGTATTTAGAAAAAGTGATTTCTAAGACCTGGCATAGCTTCATAAAACACAGACCATACTAGAACATTGTACATAGTAAACAGCAATATCTTAATGACAATCAACTGTGAAAGATCAATACAATGATCCACAACAATTCCAAAGGACTTATGATGAAAAATGCAATCCAGCGCCAGAGAGAGAACTGATGAACTCAGAGTACAGATTGAAGCGTGTTTTTTCCACTTTATTTTTCTTGCTTTTTATTTTATTTTTGCAATATGGCTAATGTGGAAATACATTTTGCATGACTTCAAATGTGTAATAGGTATCATATTACTTGCCTTCTCAATGGGTTGGGGAGGGGCTGAAGGAGTAGACAAAATCTGGAACTCAAAACAAAGAATATTAAAAAAAATAGGACAAACCACAGTTTCAGTGTTGACTATTTGTCTAATTGTTTTCTGTTGTTGGAAAAGATCAGTGGAGGCAGGGAACTGGTATTAAGGTGAAATGAATGTAGCATTAAAAACCAGTACAACTATTTTAAAATAATATTTTTAAAAAAGAACAAATCAAAACACCTCCATTCCTTTTTTGATAGAGTTCTAAGGACAGTGGAGTTCTATACAAACACTAATACTAGATTTCAACAAACTGTTTGACAAAGCATTTTCCCCAATCTGTGGGCAAGGTAAAGAGATGTCTTGGTGAATTTGGATTTGGTTGATTCACTGGACCAAAAGAATAGTCAGTGGGTTAATGTTAACTTGGAGGGAAGTCTTTAGTGGAGTGCCCCCAGGGACTTGCCCTTGGTCTTGTATTATTTAACAAATTTATTAGTGACTTAGTATATATTATTGACATTTCAAATACTATGAAGCTGAGAGGAATAAGGAACATGTTGAATAAAAGAGCCAGAATCAAAAAAGATCCCAATATATTATAATGATAATACAAATTATTGATGAAATGTAATAGAGAAAAATTTTGAGTGTTTCACTTGGATGAAAAAAACAATAAACATCAGAAACACAAGAGAGGAGAGACATGGCTCTTGGTCTTTTTTGGGGGGGGGAGGAGGTAGGACAATTGGGGTTAAGTGACTCACCCAAGGTCACACAACTAGTAAGTGTGTCAAGTGTCTGAGACTGGATTGGGACTCAGGTCCTCCTGATTCCAGGTCTGGTGCTCTATTCACTGTGCCACCTAGCCACCCCAGAGGCTTGGCTCTTGATGCAGCAGTTTGCTCTGGCTGTAGCTCAGGCAACATCTTCAATGTGAAGCCATTATTGACCCCCCCAAATGTTAATGTCCTCTCTCCCAAACTACCTTGTATTTAATAATTTGTACATACTCGTATTTTTTCACTTTATATTTCATGCTGTATATATTTGTAAATATCCTTACTCTCATTCCTTCCCATTCTCCATTGAAATGTACTCCCTTTTTTTCAGTAGGGCTCAGTTCATTCCTTGTACTTGTATCCTTAGCACTTAGCCCAGTATCTTTCATATAAAAGGTGCTTAATCAATGCTTGGATTGACTAATAAAAAATCTGTGGGATTTAGTAGACTGCAAACCCAATATGAGCCAATGGTTCAACATGGCAGTCAAAAAACCCTAATGTAATATTGAACTACAGTGAGTGAATGAATGCTTAAATGAACGAATGAAAAAGCCTTTGTTAAGTGGCAGGCACAATTCTATTTAAGAAGCATAGAGTACAGGACAAGAGATGAATTCTGTATTCTTCTCTCATCAGGATACATTTGTAGTACTTTATTCAGTTTGGGGAGCCATGTTTTAGAAAGGACATTGTCAAGCTGGAACATATCCAGAAGAGGGCAGCCAAGAGGGCAGGGGAGACTTGAGACCATACCACACACCAGGCCTGCACAGCCTGTGGCCAGTGGGATACCCACATATACCATAGGAGGATTGGTTGAAACAAATGGGGATGTTTAGCTTAGAAAAAAGATTAAGGAGGAAGACAATGGCCTTCCTCAAGCCTTTGAAGGGCTGTCCCAAGGAAGAGGGATTGGCCTTGTTATACTTGGCTCCAGAGGGAATAATTAGGAACAATGGGTAGCTGTACAGAGGAATATTTAGGCTTGATGGAAGGAGAAACTTCCTAATAATTAGAGTTATATCCAAGTGTAAGGGGCTTCTTTAGGAGGTAGTGAGTTCCCCTTTACTGAAGGATTTCAAGTGGAGACTGGATGACCACCTGTTAGGGACAAGATAAAGATATTTTAAAAATTTGGAACTCAAAAAAAAGAATGTTAAAAAAAATAGGCCGAAACCACAGTTGCAGTATTGACTATTTGTCTAATTGTATTTTGTTGTTTGTGATTAGATAGATTAGACTAGAAAACTACTGGGGGCCCTTCCAACTCTGAGATTCTGGGACTCTGGATCTCCTTACATTTAACAACTCCAATTCAACAGGAGGCACTTATTAATTGTCTGTTATGTGCAGAGCACTGTGGCCGATAGTGGGGGTACAAAGACAGGGATCACATAGACCTTATCCATAGAGAATTTAACACCTAATGGTGGGTGGGAGATACAAGTATCTATAGTACATAGGAGAGGGAGATGACAACCAACAATAAAACTATCACAAATAAATCCCATAGATTCTAAATTCTTTGGGAAAACATTTGATCCATAGCTGGGGTTGGGGGGATGGGGAGGGTTTGCCCAGTTTTATACAATTTCCCCCCCTTCTAGTACTCAGGTCAGATTATCTAAGAAAACACTTAGAAATTGAAATTTAGATGATTAAAGAGCTGATTGCCACATTGAGAGAACATTTTTTTCCCATTAAACATAAACTTGGGGATATTTTTACCCATTTCTTTTCATTCAAAAGAAAGTGAAATGGTAATATGCACTTTGGGCTATTTTTATACAGTAATGAGCTTGGAATAAGTTAATTGGCTATATCATGTTTCAACCTCATTTTCCCAATCTTTACTCATTATCACTAGCAGTTTATTTGACTTAAGATTGCTCAGCTCTTCTTTGAGAAAAATCGCTTTCTAGAGTCCTAGACAGAGCTGAGTGTCAAAGGGTTCCTTTGGTGACATGGGCTAGTGTGGGTGCCCCTTGCCCTTAAACCCAGATGCAGGGAACCCTGACAGCTGAAGGAGATAAGGAAAGGTTATGGTTGGGGGCTAGGGTGTGTGGACAAATCAGCATGTTATGTTATATAGGTAGGGAATAGATGTTGGGAAAAGGGATACATTGTTCAGAGAAATTATGTCAAAAGGGGGATGGCAGCAGAGTGGGACAGGGAGTGCATTGTTTATGATGACCATGACCTACTTATCTCTAGTTTTTCACCACTGAATTCTCCCCATACCCTCTATCTCCTTTAATCTTCACCTGGAGTTCATCTTTCTCAAGTGTTATGATACGTCCTGTCCCCCTGGAATCCCAGGTGTGCTGGACTGTGGAAAAACAGCACAACCATTGTATGGGTGATAGAAAAGCAATGAAATGAGAAAAGGTATGTAAAATTCTTTAAAACTTAGCTGTTATTATTATTATCAAAGAGTCACGAAAAGCACCCTAAAATTCACTTTTGAAGACAACTTTAATGAAGGTTGGAGTCTTTTCAAGACAAACTCTGGGGATGTTGGACCTGAACATACCAGTATCTGTGTGACAAGAGACTGGAACACATCTCATGGTGGGTAGACAAAGCCCCCAAGACACTAAGAGGTTTCTCTGGAGAAGATTGCTGGCATAGGAAGGAGCAGGCCAGGCTGAAGAGATGCTCCTCTGGGATGCAACTAAGGTGAGCAGGGAAGTCACCATTTTGGAGCTTCTGATTTTAACAGACTGTTCTTGCTAATTTCAGAAACCAAAGCTTCTCTTGGAAACCAAGGTACATCTTTTAAATAATATTATGGGGTTTATTGAGTGAGTAAAATAGGTGGACCCCAATGATCTTTGAAGAATTGAACCCAATGATCTTTGAAGAACTAAAAATTAGTGTCTCTCCCAGAGACTCTCAACACTCTGAGAGGCACCTCATGGTTATGGTATGAGAAATTTGCAACAGATAGTTGTTATACAGTCTTTTCAATTATGTTCAATTCTTCATTTGGGGTTTCTTTGCCAAAGATACTGGAGTGGTTTGCCATTTTCTTCTACAGCTCATTTTACAGATGAAAAAACTGAGGCAAATAGGGTTAAGAGACTGCCAAGGGGTCACCCAGCTAGTAAGTGTCTGAATCTAGATTTGAACTCAGGCCTTCCTGACTGGGCCTGGGGCTCTATCCATTGTTCCATCTACCTGTCCCATAACAGATAACCAATTAGGAACTTGGAAAAAGAACAGGAGAAAAAGATGTCATCAGGGAAAATATGTGATAGGAAGGGGAGATGAACTAGAGAGGCAGACAGCTGGAAACCTCCACTATTACCTTTGGAATATCAAGAAAAAGTAAGATCCCACAGCCTCCTTTGTTGAGTTTATGAGAGGACATGATCAGGACTTACAGAATGGGCAGACATGGATGGTTTTGCTCAGTGCTATTAGAGGGGTCAGCTAGATAGTTGAGATTACACCCCAACTTGAGAAGAATATATTTTTGCTAACTGAGAGCTAAACTTAGTTATTTCTAACTGTTAGAAGAGTATAAATGCTGTCAACTCCCTCTAGGTTTCCATACCCTGTGCCCTTAATCCTCACTCCTGTTGGGAAGTAGCCTCTGTTGTACTCAAGACAACCAGCTGGAACAGCCTTTGGCAACTTGTGACTGAAGTGGGGGGCACAGGAGAGGTCACGGAGCAGAACTATGTTCTGGAGGCCAGCGGTCCCCATGATGTTGCCCCCAAGTCCTTGGGTAGTGGTACTTTAAAGCATTTAAAGCAAACGTAGGGGGCTTTGTACTTTTGTCCCACAACTCTAGTGAGTCCCCTTGATCTCCTCAAAGGAAAAGAGAAAAGGAGAAACGGCACCTGATGTAAGAAATGGCCAAATATCGGGATCTCCTGGGTTTGTCCACAGTGGTGACATTCCATGTGCATTCGGCATGAAGTAGATCGAGAGAAACTAGAAAGTGAACAACTACCAACCTAGTCATTGCATGTGTTATATCCCCTCTTGGTCTTTGGGCCCTTCCTCTCTGGTGAGTGGTGGGGCTTTGGCAGCTTAGTAGTGAGTTGAGAGGAGGATGTTATAGTAAGTGGAAGCGGTATGATTCAGCAGCCAAGGGGAAGGTATGGCAGACAAAGTCTAGGACTCAGAGGGAAAGGATATTTGCCATACCTATTTGGAAACAAGAACCAAAGATCTAAATATCACAAAGAGACTCCAGGGTGAGATGGCAGTAGGTTCTCCTAGGGCCCAGCCACTGAGTCCACTCCCCTTACTCTATAAGCAGTAAACAGTTGGAAATCCCTGTCAGTGAAGGACTCCAAATGGAAAGGCATTGGTTATAGGAGCTGCAGTTGGCACCTGGTGCAGAGTCTAAGATTCAGCTTCAGGGGATTTGAATCTTCATCTTATGACCCTCCCTACTGGCATGAGATGATTATTAGTTGAGCACTGTGTTGTATCATCTACACTTCTTTGCCCAATTTGGAGAGGAGCAGGTGCAGGATGTGGGGGGCGCGCAGGGAGCTAAGCAAACCGAACTATGTCCAGGGGTGGACTGAAGCTGTATTGTACAAGCTTGAAAGAATTGATTGTTAAATTTTCATTGTCAGAGCACTCATGCCTTGAAATAGCAAAGTGGGGGCAGATAGAGCACTAGCTCTGGATTCAGGAAGATCTTAGTTCAAATCCGGCTTCCAACACTTACTAGCAATGTAAGACTGGGCAAGTTACTTTAACCCCAATTATCTCAAAAAAAAAAAGAAAGGAAAAAAAAGAAATGTCAAAGCCACAAATTGGGACTTGATCTATTATTTTTGTTGATTTTCTAGACTTAAGAAAGCAATGGAGAAAATATTAATAATGAAGAATAAACTTAAAAGGGAGTCATGTGTAAACTTTTTTTCTGGACAGTCCAGTGACTGTCTGTCCTAGACCACCTGTGTTTGGGTGGGCCTGTGTTCTGCCTGGAACTTCCCTTGTGTGGGAACTCCCTGGGTCCAGGAGAAGCTATGAGGATGTAACCACATGGCAGATGTTTCAGTGTGCATCATTTTATTGCCTTTGTTATTTCTGTGCTGAGCACTGTATATATTTAAGCATGTTTCTATTCCTAGTCAGTCAACAAGCATTTACTAAGCCCTTACTATGTGCCAGATACTGTGTTAAGCTCTGGAGATACAAAAGAAAGACAAAACTAGACCCTGATTCTGAGGAGGTTAATTCTAATGGGGGAGCCAACATCCAAATACAAGGCATGTGCTAGATATTTACATAATAGGTGGAAGGTGATCTGAAAGGTGGGAAGCATTAGCAGTTGGGAGAGACCTTGGAAGGTTTCCAGCAGAGAGTGACATTTGAGCTGTCTTGAAGAAAGCCAGGGAAACTTAAGAGGTCAGGGCATAGAGCATTCCAAAGGAGCAGTCAGTACAAAGGCATGTCTATAGAATGTGTATTTGTGTTCAAGGAACTGCAGGTAAGCTAGCATTGCTGGATCGTAGAGGGTGGGGAGAGAATTAAGGAGACTGGGAAGGGAGGAAGGGTTCAGGTCATAAAGAGCTTTGAATGCCAAACAAAAGCCTTTATATTTGGTCCTGGAGGTAATAGGGAGCCATAGGAAATCATTGAGTGAAAGAAGGGAGTGATATGGCCAGAAAAGAAAGGATGGATCAGAATAGAGAGAGACTTTGAGGCTACCAGGTCTAGGGTTGTGGTTGTGTTAGTGCACAGAAGGGGATAAATACAGGAGATGCTGAGAAGATTTGGTGACTGATAGGATATGTTAGATGAGAGTGAAGAGTGGAGGGATGACCCCAGGGTTGTGGGCACTGGGGACTGGATGTCCAGGTGCCCTCAGCAGTGGCAGGGGCGTTGGGTAGAAGGGAGGTTTGGTGGAAAAGGTAAAAGATTCTTTTTTAGAAGAGGAAGAGAAGAGGAATGGGCTAAGCATTTATATAGCACCTACTATTTGCCAGGCACTGTGGAAAATTCTTTTACAAATATTATCTCATTTGCTCCTAACAACAACCCATTTTTCCCAAATGTTTTATTAACTTCTGGTTTACATCATTCGTTTCTGTCAGATTTTGAATTACATTTTTTCCCCCATTTTCCCCTCCCCACCACCCCAGAATAGCAGTCCCACAGGATATCCCCTCATCCAATCTGCTCTCTCCCATCTCTTCTCCCGTACCCCCTTCAACTTTTCCAGTTGGTCAAGGTGAATCCTCATGCCCCAATGCCTGCACATCTTATCTCCCAATTATATGGACAATAGTATTAATAATAGTGTATATATATATATATATACACACACACATATATATATATATATTAAAATTGGTTTTAAAAGGGAGATGAGCTACTCAGTATATACTGTACATGTGTAGCTATGCAAAACATTACCACAGTAGATATATTGTAAAAGACTGACTATATTTCCCTCCCTCCCATCCCACCTCCCACCTGGTCCACTCCCTGCTTTGATCCTGTCCCTTTTCAAAAGTGGGTGCTTCCAACTCCCCCACTCCCTCCCTTCCATTGACCCCCCTCTCATCCCATTCTCTCCTACTTTCCTGTAGGGCGAGAAACCCTATTTGGTATGTATGTCATTCTCTCCCTGATCCAAAGTCAATGAGCATAAGGTTTTGCCTTTTTGCCTTCCTGTTCTTCCCCTCCCTTGTAACCATTTTCTCTTGCTTCTTCTATATGACATAGTTCACCCCATTCTGTCTCTCCCCATCTCCTCTCAATGTATTCCTCTCTCACCTCTTAATTTCACCTTTTAAGTATCATCCCTTCCTATTAAATTCAACTTGTGCCCTCTATCTATGTATACCTGAAAACATATATACACACATTCACATATGTATTCATATGCCCATGTACCCTTCTTCAACTATTTTCATACTGAGAAAAGTTTCATCAGTTACAGTTATTGTTTTTTCCATGTAGGAATGTAAATAGTTCAACTTTGATAAGTTCATAATGATTTCTTTTCCCAGTTTACCTCCTCAAGCATCTCTTATTTCTTGTATTTGAATGTCAAATTTTCTATTCAACTCTGGTTTTTTCTTCAAGAATGCTTGAAAGTCCTCTATTCCACTGAATGACCATATTTTCCCCTGAAATATGATACTCAGTTTTGCTGGGTAGGTGATCCTTGGCTTCAATCCCAGCTCTTTTGCCCTCTGGAATATCATATTCCATGCCCTTCAATCCCTCAGTATAGAAGCTGCCAGGTCCTGTTGCTATCCTGATTGTTTTTCCACAATATTGAAATGTTTCTTCCTGGCTGCTTCTCTCCTTTATATGGGAATTCTGGAACCTGGCTACAATATTCCCAGGAGTTTTCTTTTTGGGATCTTTTTCAGGAGGTGATCTGTGGATTCTTTCAACCTCTATTTTACCCTCTGGTTCTAAAACATCAGGGCAATTTTCCTTGAGAATTTCTTGAAGGATGATTTCTTGATTCTTTGATCATGGTTTTCAGATAGTCCAATAATTTTTAGATTGTCTCTCCTGGATCTATTTTCCAGGTCAGTGGTTTTTCCCATGAGTTATTTCACATTGCCTTCTATTCTTTCATTTGTTTGTATCTGCTTAATAGCATCTTGATTTCTCATAAAGTCACTAGCTTCCATTTGCTCCAGTCTAATTATGAAGGAATGATTCTCCTCAGTGAGCTTTTGAGCTTCTTTTTCCATCTGGCAAATTTGGCTTTTTAAGGCACTCTTCTCCTCATTGCCTTCTTGAGCCTCTTTTGTTATTTGAGTTAGTCTATTTTTAAGGTGTTATTTTCTTTCAGTCAGGTTGTTAACTCTCATTTCATAATTTTCTTGTATTGTTCTCATTTCTTTTCCCAATTTTGCCTCTACTTCTCTTATTTGGTTTTCAAAATCCTTCTTAAGGTCCTCTGTGGCCTGTAACCAGCTCATATTTTTCTTGGAAGCTTTTGGTGCAGGAGTTCTTACTTCATTGTCTTCCTCCTGTTCCATGCTTTGATTCTTTCGGTCCCCAAAATAGGAGTCTAATGTCAGATTGCTCTGCTTGCTTTGCTTCCTTTGCTTGCTCATGTTGCCACTCAATTACTTGACTTTTGAGTTTTTTGCCATGGTAGAACTCTGCTATCAGAAAGGGGAACTTTGTCCCAGTGGCTGGGGTTTTTGCAGCTGCTGGAGCTATTAGTTGGCTGCCCTCTCCACACACTCTGGCAAACTGGTCACCACCCCTGGACCTCCGCCCTAGACAGTGATCCAGATCTAAGCCAGTTAAAGCAAGAGTGATTACTCCTCAGAATGGTCGCTTGGTCTCTCTACACTCTGCAAGCCTGGAACTCTGAAGCATCTATGAGGTGGCGGCTGCACAGTTGCAGAGCCTCAGTGGCTTCTTGCCCTGAGGTCAAAGGCCCAACCACACTCCTGGACTCCCTGTTCCCACAAAGTCTACACTGACCTCTCACTTTGTCTTTGGCATCTATGGATTGATAATTCTGGAAACTGCCATAGCTGCTGGTGATCTGAAGTCCCTCCAGCCAGTGGCTGGTCAGGCTGCCCTGAAGCTAAAACCTCTGGCTTGTGCACAGCTGGGCTTAGCTCCCAGAGCACTGCACTGGCCCCTTCCTGCTGGCCTGCCGGACTTTCTTCAGTGGGAGGTTAGCTTCTCTCTGTCATTTTGTGGGTTCTGTAGCTCCAAAGTTTGTTTAGAGTAATTTTTTACATGAATTGGAGGAGGTGGAAGCAGGACCTGCATGGAAGTCCTGTTTCTAATCCAGCATCTTGGCTCCGCCCCCCTATTCCACATTTTATAATTAGGGAAAGTGAGGCAAGCAGAGGTAAATGATTCAGGGTTGCACAGCTAGTAGGTGTCTGAGGTGGGATTTGAACTCAGGAGTTTGAAATGCCCACTGGATGTTTTGAGATGTCCAAGAGTTGGTCGTAATGTGGGACTAGAGTACAAGAGAGAGGTTAAGACTATGTGTATATGTGTATGTATACTATATGTTTATGTGTATGTGTATGAGTATGCAAACACACAAACACAAAATATGTACACACATATACACATGAACATGTGTGTATATATACACACATAAGTGTATGTCTATATATATCCATTCCTAGCCTTTTTCTTGTGCTCCATATACATGTGTATATACGTATGTATGTGTGTATATATGTGTGTTTGTATATATGTACACACATATGTACACATGGATGTGTATATATGTACACATATAGGTATGTCTATTCCTAGCCTCTTTCTTGAGCTCACTTGCATGTGTGTGTGTGTGTGTATAATATATATATATATAATATATATAAATATAATATATATGTGTGTGTATCTGTATATACATTTGTGTATATCATCTGCATAGAGTTATATAGATGTTATTATCTGCATATTATATTCATGCCAAATTCTTGGGCCCTTTCCGTCATCTATGAAATAGGATGATAATATTTGCTCATAGTAGCAGAATCATTGAGGGACTGTTGAGGACTCTGAGAGATAGTCAGGAGATCTGGGTTTGAATTCCAGCTCTGCCACATACTGGCTGTGTGATCTTGGGTAAGTCACTTGGTGTCAGCCTGGAGAGGTGGCAGGGTCTCCTTCACTGGAGGTTTTTAAGCCAGACCTGGATGCCTATTTGTCAGGGAAGTAGAGGGGCTTCTCAGAGAGGTTCAGGTGCGACTAGATGACCCTTAAGTCCCCTTCCATGGGTGATAGCCTGAGATTGCATGACTAGTCTTTGGTTTTCAGCTCCCTCACTGATAAAATGACCATTGGAAATGAGGCAGTTAGACTGGAAGGTCACTGAAATAATTCTCTTTTGACTCTAAAATCCCATGACTCAAGGTGTCCTGTAATGATCAGGGCCAAGCTGGCTCCAATTGCTGAGGATGTCTCAGTCCTCTTCAGGAAGGGCTTTCTCCTTTACTAGTTAATAAGCCC
Organism: Gymnobelideus leadbeateri; assembly: GCA_011680675.1. Lineage (NCBI taxonomy): Eukaryota > Metazoa > Chordata > Mammalia > Diprotodontia > Petauridae > Gymnobelideus > Gymnobelideus leadbeateri. Next base: position 29,921 of record WOXC01010095.1, on the reverse strand, counting down.
TCAGCAGACTCACTAGTCATTTACTATTTGCTAGGATTGAACTATGAGATGAGGATATGAATTGAAGCAAAAAGAATGACAGCCCTTATCTTCAAGAAGTTTACACTCTAATGAGGGAAGATAACATATAAAAGAAAAAAACAGGGGAGGGAGTGAGGTACTCACTGGGGACGTGGGGACATGGTGACAAAATTCAGAGAATGAGGGATGGCTGGCTTGGGTCATCTCTCAAAACTACCATCCAGAAATTGCTACAATCTGATTTTAGGAGTTCTATATACTTTTCCTGTCTCCTAAGAAATGGGAACTAAATATGCATGTGTTTGAGTGGAAAATAGGGAGATGGGAAGGTAAGAATAAGGGTCAGAAATCTGTTCACTGATCAATCAGATGAGAAGCATTTAGTGTCCTCTGTGTGGGTAGAGGGGTGTTGTTCACAGGACATATGGCCTTGGAGTCAGAAAGATCTGGGTTCAGATCCTGCCACTGACATGTGTACTGCTTGCATGAGTCAGGGCAAATTACTTAACTCCACCAATCATCAAGTTTTACAAAGAGTTTTCTTCACAATAACCTTTCAAGTTAGATAGTGCAGATGTTAATTCATAGCGCCCCATTTTGAAGATGATAGAAATGGGGTTCAAGGAAGTTAAATTTTATGTTCATCTAATACGATTAGTGTTTAGTTGGGATGAATGTAAGACCTCCCCTGAGCCTTTGAAGGCAGGAAAAGATTTTAGATGAGAGGCACCAGTTAGTTCTGCTCCCATCCCATCTGTTTCTTCTCCTTCTCTGGGACAATTCCACATGCCCAAAGAAATCACCTAACATTTGTGCTCACCAGGCCCAGCTGGGATTCAGATGGTGTTCCCTGAATCTCAGACAGTACTGATGCTCAGTTCAGAGAGAACCCCTCCCTGCTATGAGTGTGGGGGCATCTAAGTTCCCTCCTGTCATCACACACATATTAGGAAAATTACCCCCTCACTGGGGAATGGCAATCCAAATAGAGAACTGGTGAAGCCTAGAAACCTAACTCAGAAACATGTCAACAAATGCTAATATTGCCTTCACTCCATCTCCAGACAGATGTCATTTAGAAGGGAAAATTTGCCCAGTGCACGCAAAGACTGCACACTTTTTGGCACAGGGGACCAAGTTGCTAGGTAACGATCCACCAGCCATTCCCCTGCACACTCCCCTTTTTCTGCCTGCCACCCCCAACCCTCTTCTCTGTTTCTGGGCATCTGATTAGCATCTGGAAGGAGTGGTAATCCTGGCTAACACAGTCCTCCTTCCCCCTTGCTGGAACAGCAGCCCACTTGAGGGTCCATCTGGGAGGGATGTCCTGGGAGATCCAGGGCTGGGGTGGCAGATAAGAGAGGCAGAGAGCTGGCAATCCAATCCAGCTGAGGGTTCAGGGTACTTAAACAGCCCCAGCTCCCAGGGAGCAAAAGACAAGTCCTGACTTGGCAGGTCCTGAAGCCTTGGCACTGAGCATTATTAACTGTCTTCTCTCACATGGTAAGATCTCAGCTATTTTTCTTTTCTTCCCCTTGCCTTGCCATCTCTGTTTGTCTCAGATTTGGGGGAGGATCCCCAGGTAGCTGCAGGGATGGGGCTGAAGCTGGTACTCTTTGCCTTCTGAGGTTCAACATAGTCAGACCCCCAACCCTAATACAGCTCCACAGGCCTCCCTCACTTACTTGGTGTTTCAGTCACTCTTAAGTCCCAAAGGCAGGCCCTGAAAATTCTCTTTGAAAATCAGCATTCTCCAACCCATTAATGTCCCATTCTCGGTGTGGTGTAGTAGATAGAACATTAGGTTTGGAATATGAGGTCTTTATTAACTCCATTTTACAGATGAGGAAACTTAGGCAGACAGAAGTTAAGTGACTTGCCCAGGATCACATGTCTGAGGCTGGATTTGCATTCAGGTCTTCCTGACTACAACCCCTATACCTATACCATCTGGTTGTTTATCATTCCACAGGAGTGGGTGTCATTTCATTTCTGCCCTATTTGTGGGAATTTATCCTTCTCATAGGTCTTCCAAGAGCAGTTCATAGGGCCATTTATAGACTATTGATCTGGACAAGGCTAATGAGAAACAGAAATTTTCACAGATCTACTTGCTCCTTCCTCCTCAATAATTGGGAAGGTTATCAGGCTAAAATTCCAATATGGAACAGAGCTGTGAAGTCAGAAGGCAAAACTAGGGGAGATGCCAAGGTGAAAATAAATAATCCTATTCAGTCGAGGGTGAGAGAAGTGCTATTGGACTGGAGAAAGAGCCAGCATTCTGATTAAAAACAAAAACAGCAAAAAAACCAAAAACCAAAACAAACCAAAACAAAAAAACCAAGTGGAGTCTGCAAATGATAGGCCAGAGAACTTGATTTGGATTTCTAAAAAAATTACATGCAGGGGTGGCTAGGTGGCGCAGTGAGTAGAGCGTCGGCCCTGGAGTCAGAAGGACCTGAGTTTGGATCCGGCCTCAGACACTTAACACAACCAAACAAAAAAAAACAAACAAACAACCTAGCTGTGTGACCTTGGGCAAGTTACTTAACCCCAATTGCCCTCCAAAAAAAAAATTACATGCAATATTCTCTAAGGTTGCCCATATTCTCTAAGTTCAACCCATTCCTCAAAAAGGTAGACAACATAACACCTTAAACTCCAGGCCCTGGTTGTTGACCTCCAGTGAGGCGGAAGCCATTACTTCCCCAAACACTGCTATAATGATTGAGAAATTGTCCTTATATCAAGCCTCAGTCTGCCTTTTTCAAACCTTCTGCCCATTTTTCTCAGTTCTGCCTTTTGGGGCAAAAGAGAATAATCTAACCCCTCTTCTATGTGACAACCTTTAAAAAATATTATTTATTTTTAACATTAATTTAAAAAAATGATGAATTCCCAATCCTCTCCCTCTCTCCAGTCCCTCACTCACCTATTGAAAAGGCAAGCAATATATCAATTATACATGTGAAATCATACAATACATTTCCATATTAGCTTACACGACAATCTTTCAGATTGTTGAGACAGATTATCATCCTTGTCCAGGCTGAACATTCCCAGTTCCTCTACCTGGTTCTGATGTGGTGTGTTCTCAAGGCCCTTCACCATTCAGGCTGCTCTCCGCTAGGCCCTCTCTAGCTTATCAATGTCATATCTTTCTCAGAGTGTGGCAGAGTGCAATCCTTATCAAACCCTTACACCAAGAAGCTATGCCTCTCCTAATGGAGCCCAAATTCATGGCTGCCTGCTATATCTCTCTGCTGACTCAGAACTGAGTTGGCTGACCACGAGGAAACCCAGATCTTTTTTTCCAGACAAACTGCTCTCCAACCATGCCTTTCCCATTCCATACTTATGAAATCCATTTCTTGAATTTAAGTGTAAGATTTTACATATATCCCTATTATGTTTCATCTTACTGGATTTAGCCCAAGTTTTTAGTTGGGCAAGATTTTTTATTTTTTTTTTTTTGCTTTTTGGAGAGGGGAAGGTAGAGCAATTGGGTTTAAGTGACTTGCCCAAGGTCACATGATGTGTGTGTGTGTGTGTGTGTGTGTGTGTGTGTGTGTGTGTGTGTGTGTTTGTGTTAAGTGTCTGAGGCCAGATTTGCACTCAGGTCGTCCTGATTCCAGGGCCGGTGCTCTATTCACTGTGCCACCTAGCCACCCCAAGATTTTTTTTTAAATTCTGATTGTCACTTATGCTTATTATTCATGCCTCCCAGTTTTGTATCACTACAGCTACAATCACCCAATTATTTATACCTCTATCCAAATCATTGATAAAAGTGTTAGAGGAAAAGGAAGCTGTGCTCATGAAGGGCCAGACCTGGCCCTAGTTCTCTCTCTCTTTCCTCTCCCCCTCACTGTGTTTAATGCACATGGGTCACCAGTGGGTCCTCTCCTTGGGTGGAGCTGACCTCCTACAGGCCTGGCTGAGGCAGCTGCTGGCCCTGTCCAGGCTCTGAAGCTCATCTCCTTTGGGCTCAGCCCCCTCTCATCAGCAGGCTCAGGCCACTTTCTCTTCCTGTCCCGGAATCCCGGGCCCCCTGCTGGGCTTTCCCCTTCCCAGGCTGGGGGATGCCTGTCTCTAGCTCTGTGCTCATTTGCAGAGAAGGGATGATGGACATGCCCTGAGCCCCTCCCTGCCCAGGGGCCGGCTCCTCCCCCTGACTCAAGTCTTCTGGGTGATGACTGGGGTGGGTGTGGGCTCCTGGGTCTGTTCAGGGAAACTGGCATTCCAGGTTTACAATAAGGCAACCCCCCCAAAATAAAAGGAGCAGCTCCCATTGACAGAATAGAAAGGTCCGGTTCTAAGGGTCGCAGAGGCCTGACCATGTTTGTAGGCGCAGAGGATGGAGGCAGGAGAGAGGAAGAGACTGACCAAGGACCAGAGAAGGTGGGAAGGGCCAGGGGTCACCCACAGGCAGGTAAACCCTGGAAGGGGAAGGAAGAGGGTCTAGAGGCAGAGGTTCCACTACCCCCTGGGGGGCGCTGGAAGGCTCCAGGGGCAGGAGCAGCCTTGGGTGCAATTTGGGGGGTGCTGAATAAAAATAAGGGGACAGTGGAAGCATAAGGGAAGAAGAGAGGAAAAGTCTGAAAAACTGTTGGTACATGTTTTATTTGTTGTGTAATAGACTTAGTCGTAGTGATTACATTATTTTCCAAATAAATACACAAAATGCAAGTTAAAACCACTCAGTGGTCAAGTCCTCTGACAGGTCTTAACAAGCAAGTGTTGGCAGAGAGCCTTGTCATGCATCGGCATCGACTTGTTTACAATACCACACATTTACATAATGCAATATTATGTCATCAAAATTTCAATGCAGGAAAGAACTACAAATTTACAATAAATTATTAAATTTAAGATGTATCATTTAAAATATTTTATATAGTTTTGAAATGATTCAAATAAAAATATTAAAGGGTTAAATAAAGTAGATTACCAGGGGGTGCTGAGTAATTTTATTTTTTTGAAAAGGGGGCAGTAGGCCAAACAAATCTGGGAACCTTCGGACTAGAGGATGGGTGAGCTTACAGACAAATGCTGGTGTGAAGAGGGAGGGTGAGGGGTTGTCTGATGTACAGACTGGACATTATTCCAAAGACCAGGAGGCTAAACCATCTGCTAAGAGTGAGGGTCACAGAGTGTGCTGGGGGCTCAGGGATGGTGGAAAATACTTGGAGCAACTGCTGTGGGGAGTGAGACACAAAGAAAAGGATTGCTAAACATTTGCCAAGTAGCCAAAGATTTAATGGCAAGCTTGGGAGACTCCCTGAAGTTCTTAACTTGGGGGGAGGCCTCTGAACTTGTTTTTGAAGCTATATTTCAAGATAGTTGTATCTGAGGCAGCTTCATGGAACACTGGACCTGGAGTCACAAATACCTGAGTTTAAATCCATCTTCTGACACTTGTTAGCTGCATGACTCTGGGCAAGTCACTTAACCTCTATCTATCTCAGTTTTCTCATCTATAAAATGGAGTTAATAATAGCACCTTCCTCATGGGGTAGTTGTGAGAATCAATGAGATAATATCTGTAGAACATTTTGCAAGCCATAAAGCACCATTTACTAGTTATTATTAGCATATTATATTTATTATCAAATACTCATAACATATCTGCATGTTATAGATTATATTTATATATAATTATATTATTAACACAATTATTAGCAATTATTTTTGATATAATTGGTTCCCTTTGTAATCCTCTATATTTCATTTTATAAATTAAAAATTGCTATTCTGAGAAGAGGCCTACATACACAGGCTTAAGAGTAAGTCTGAGACTGAGAATGGAGGGAGGGGGTTCTAGGTATCTTTATTTTTCTTCCTAGAACATGAATCTGGGTCACCAGCATGATCTGGAAGGGCATCCTGGAGGAGAAGCCAGCCCGGTGGCAGGATTGGAGGCTGGAGGCCAGATAGTCGAGTTACAGGAAGAATTCAGTGAGGACAGGGAGGGGGAGGACAGTGGGAAATTCAGGGAGCACAAACATCGGAAGGGACCTTTGGGGTGAAGAGGGTGACAGATCTATATAGGGTGCTGGCCATCCTTCTCTGGCCTGACAGCTATCAGGTTTTGGATTGCAATAGTCTGTGGGCTATTCAGACCTTTGGGGTTTTCATCTCCCTTCTTCCTACATAATGGCCTTTTAAAATTTACAAATTTAATCCATCCAATTAAGCAATTACTATATGAAAATCATCGTGCTAGATGCAGATGGTACAGAGTCATAAATGAAATAACACCTGCCTTCAAGAAACTTACATTCTGACCGGAAAAAGTAACATGTACACACACAAAACACTAAATGTGAAAAATATATACAAATACAAAAAGTAAATACCAGGCAATTTGGAAGGTGAAGTGAATGCCTTCAGGCAGAGACACAGGGAATAGCAAGCAACTAATTTAGTTGGGGCATAGGTCACACAAGGGAAAATAATGTGAAATTAGCTTAGAAAGATTGGCTGGAGTCAGGTTGTGAGGGGCTTTAAATGCCGAACCGAAATTTCTGGATTTTTATTCCAGATGTAATAGTGAGACACAGATACTTCTCCAGTATGGGAGTGACATGGTTGATATCAATATGGCACTTGTGTGGAGAATGAATTGATGAGGGAGGAGACTTGAGTCAGAGAAGTCAATTAGAGGCTATTGTAACAGTTTGGAGGGGGGATGAGGGCTTGAACTTGGATGGGAGCCCTATGAACAGAGAGAAGGGAACAGATACGAGATGTATTGTAAAAGGAGGATTGACAAGGCTAGTCTTCTAATTGGCAGAAGGAGAAGAGTCAAGTCAATGTCCAAAGTCAATTGGACATTTCAAAGTTGAGTGTCTGAGAAAAAGGTAGTGACCCCAACAGAAATAGTAGAGTTAGAAACAAGAGGTGGGTTTGGGGGGAGAGATCATGACTTCTGTTTTGGTTACACTGAGTTTGGGATGCCTCTGGGACATCCAGGTGGGCTTGGGAGACTGAACATGGGAGAGAGATGAGGCCAGGTATCTAGATTTGGGAGTCCTGTGCATATACAGGATAACTGAACCCAGGGGAGGAATGAAATCACCAAAAGAAAAAAGAAAGAAGAGAAAGGGGAGGTTATGCACATGCAAAGAGGCATTATATTCTTTTATGTTATCTCCCCTGGGTCTCACAACACTGTGAAGTAGGTAATTCAGGTAACATTGTGCCCATTTGACACATGAGGAAACCAAAGGTCAGACTTCCCACATCTTCTCCTCCCCATTTTAGTCTACCCCTTCCCTCTTCTTCCTATTCCTGACCTGGAAGAAGAAAGGAGAGGAAGCTCCCTTGTCCAGGTTGCCCTGAAGAGGGGACAACTCGGGAAGTCCCACAAAATGGAGCCTGGGGACTAGGGCCTGATTGGGCTGTTGGATTCTGGGTCCCAGGTTCTCTTTGCTTCTTTTTACAGACTTCCCTGATGGCTGCTGGACCTTTCCGAGGTGGGGAAGGCGTAGGTGTATCTTGCTCGCGGCCATGGGGCTGATGGCTGGGATAGGCGTTGGGATCTGGCTTCTAGGTCGGTGATATGGTGAATAGTAGGATTGTCTCTGGGGTTGAGACACTGAGCCATAGCTTGCCTCATGATTTCCTAGGCTTAAAACAATCCTTTCTGACCCACTGGGGAGACTGGGAGGATAGAGGAAAAGAATAGGTTCAGGGTGGGTGGGGGAAGGTGTGAAGCTTTCCCTTTGGAGTTTTGGAAGAGATGGTCACTAAAGGAGGAAGGGGATAAGAATTGCTCATCTCCACTGAGAAAGAAGTAAGAGGAAATGGAATAGAACTGCAGCAGGAAGGACTTGAGTTAGGCATAAAGAGGAACTTTTCAATAGCGAGGGCTAAAAGTCACCTGAATGATTAATGGCTGACCCAGAGTATTTATGGAGCAAATTTTTTTTTTTTCTGAGGGGAAGGCAAGGCAGTTGGGGTTAAGTGACTTGCCCAAGGCCACACAGCTAGTAAGGTAACTTTTGCTAGAATGGGAGAAAGACATTCACCTAACTGCCCTGGACAGGGCCAGGGATGAAATTCTCTTTAGGAGGCCTGCCCCATTTTAGAATTCCCCTGGTTGTCCATGGTGGCTGTCATTGGGCTCTGACAGAATGTCTCTTCTCCTGATCTTCCCTCTCCCCCTCCCTTTTCACCTCTTTCTTTAGTCCTGCTTTTCAGGACAAATGCCTTGTTGAAGACCCTGCAGCAGAAGGACATCATGAGCTGTACAGAGAAACCCCTCCCCCTAACAGAATCCAAGTCAGGTGGGTGACTGCTTCCTTCCTTGAGTCCTGTTCACCCAGTCTTTGTGATAGGAAATACCTCTTTCAAGATTCTCCCCTTCACATTCAGGGTTCTGGATGCTAGTCAAGAGAATCCTAGGTCTCATTTATCCCTTATGGCTCTACTTTCATCAAATACAGTCAAGGATGGATGGAAAGCCTCGTGGCATCCTGGGTGGGAAAGAGGGGAAGTTGAGACATGGAGAGGGACAGGGGACTGAGCTGGATCTGTCCTTAAGGAGACAAATTCTAGCTTTTAGCACTGTCTGGGCTGACTCATTGCTCTCTGGGGGTGATCTAGGCTGTCCCTGCAGCTTGTCCTCAGCAGGGACCTGGGGCCAGGGAGAGATCTAGAGGATTAGATAATCTTAGAAAACTGAGCTCCATATGGCTTCCTTTCTTATATCAGGAGGCAGTGTTCCCCTTAGAGACAGGTGGAATATTTGGCCCAAATTGGGGCAAGGACCTGGGGCTTGAGTATCTGGATTTTCTCTAATTTGTGCATTTTGCCTTTTCTTTGGAAAACACCCTGCCAGCTTCCATCCAGAATAACCCAGATGGATGTCTGTACCCAGGCCTTTCTCCTCAACCCCATCAAGCACCATCTTGTCCAGACTCCTAGGATACATTGCTAGGTTCCAGAGAGCCTGGACTTTCTTGCTCCCTGAGCAGGAGCTCACCTGAGCACTGGTGGGCATAGGGGACAATGTGGTTTTTCATGCTGTGGTTTCAGTATCTTTCAGAGTAAACACCAAAAACTTCTTGCTGGAAGTGCAGGTGAGGGCATGGCCAGGCTGGCTTCTGGTATGCCATGAGGGCTGGAGTCCTGCCCTAGGGACACAGATTTGTGGACACCTTGGACATCTCAGGTACCTTGGTGAGAGTGGGAGTGGAGGAGGGCAGGGGAAATAGAGGGGAGGAAGAGATAGAGATAGAGGAAGAGGACTGGAAGATGAGGAGATTCCTCTATTTGTCCCATATTTTAATTTCTCTCCAAGATGATCCCCAGTGCTGAGCTCATCTAGGTTGTTATCTTGCCTTCAGCTCCAACCTAGCCCATACTTTTGAGAATCTAAGTCATTTTCAACAATGACAACAAGAAGACCCCAAGAGAGGAAGGATTTCTTTCTTTCCTCATTCTGCCATCCATTTAAATGTTTCCCCCTTAGAAAATTCTACTTTTTATCTAATTCATGTTCCTTCTGCTTCAGTTTAAACCCATTTTCTTCTTTTTTCTATACTATGGCTACCTCTTTTTTTGTCAAGACTCAGTCACCACAAAGCAGCGAACCTGACTGATATCAAGGTCAACAATTCTCAGCAGTTTGTTCAGCTTCTTCCCAGATTGGGGGGTCACCTGGAGGAGATGTGGCAGCACAGGTAGGGCACCTGAGTTTGGGCTGAGTAGAAGGAGGTGAGGTCAACAGGAGGAGGAGGAGTCTTTCCTATTGCCCCTGGAGACCTCAGACAAAGATTCTTCTTTTTCTTTAAGGGGAGGGAGTGGTGCCAGGTCACCAGGGGCATCTAGGGATGAGGCAGAGAATTTTTCCCTAACCAGAAATTGCAAAGGATTCAGGTAATGCTCAAGAAAGAGATAAAGCCCCCTATCCTGGCCAAGGTCAGTGGACTGTCTAGGGGAGAGAAAAATACATAATCCCAGATGATATTCTCCCAAATAGTGGAAGTTGGCAAGGACCAATGAGGGCAGCAACCCCATTAACCATGAATGAGTGGGATACCCACACTTCTTATGCCTGCCCCCACATCTTTCTCTCCCAGACTCTTCATCCTCTACAGGATCCATAGAGGAAGCAGTGAATATGTATGTGTGGTGTGGGTGTGTGTGGCATAAATAAAGACCTTAGTATGTATATAGGGGAAGCATTTCTGTTTTCTCAAGGGGAAGATTAGAAACATTCTTGTTTAGTGAAAATAGATGCCAGAATGGAGTCAGGGTTCCAGCAGATTGTAGGGGAGGGGAGAGAAGAGATTAATTTAGGGTTGGGTGAGGACTAGCAAAGGTAAGACTTCTCCAGTCTCTGGCTGATGGGGCTGAACTCAACTGGGACTAAGACAGGGAAAGTTTAATTTTCTCAGGGAATTGTTTGGACCTTTGATATACTGTGGTTGAGCACCACATCTCTTTTACGTATACAGCCAAACTGTAAATGGGATCATGGGGTCTTAGATTCAGAGGCAATAGTGGCCTTTAAGTCTATTGAGACCAACTTCCTCACTTTACAGATGAGGAAACTGAGTCACAGAGGCTAAGTGACTTGCTTTGGGCCAAATAGTGAGTGTCTGGGCTAGGTATGAACTCAGGTCTTCTTGACTTTAGACCCAGTGTTCTATCCACTATGGCACTGCTCCTTAGTTAAGAGCTTAAAGGGTGGCTATATTGCTATGAGATAAAGGGGCCCCTGACATTAACCCCTCCTTTTCTTAACCCCCACTGCTTCATAGGAACAGCTGTGCCTTGGGCCAGGTTGTCTCCCTCAAATGCTCAGGTGAGTTACAGCTCAGCCCCCAGAAGACGAATGAGCAGGACATTAGGACATGGAAATGGATGGCCTTGGCAGGGCCTACCCTATAGTTATCGTCCTGGTTGGGGATCAGGGGGTAGTTTCACCACTCAACATATGTGATTCACCAAATGTTTATTAATCCCTACTGTGTGCAGAGCCCTAGATTAGGCCATGATTCTGACCCATGGTATGTGTAAAACATAAGGGTATAAACCAGGGGTGGGGAATCAGCGGCTTTGAGGCCACATGTGGCCCTCTAGGTCCTCAAGTGTGGCCCTTTGACTGAATCCAAACTTCACAGAACAAATCCCCTGAATAAAAAGATTTGTTCTGAAAACTTGAACTCATCAAAAGGCCCTAGAATACCACATGTGGCCTTGAGGCTGCAGGTTCCCCACCCCTGGTATAAACTGTTTACTGGTGAGGCAATTTCTGTTCACCTCTACATGTGTTTGGTGACTGTGTTTGCCTACCTTTGCACTCATCTCACACAAAGATCCCATCTGACTTGTGGTCAATTCTCCATTATCAGTAGATCTTTGTAAACTTAATAATTCATGGGGAAGGGGGAAAGGGGTGAGAGGTTGCTGGGAGGAAATATATCGGCCCATACCAGGAAGTTTGGTGGTGGAAATGAAGTAAACAAGAGGCCTTTTCCATCCCCTGGAGATGCCAGTGTGGTTCATGAAATCTTAGAATTATCTAGGTGCTGTTCTGAACCTGGTGTCTGGTACCTTTTGGCCATTTGATACCTTCCCCTCCTCTTCCTTGCCTCCTAGAGTCCAAGCTTAGGTGAAATTCAGCTAAGTCTATCCTACACTTCGTTAGCAGCTTCAAAACCAGGAGGAAGTCAAAACTCTTGGTCAAACTGGGGTTACAGGGGTAGAGGACATGTGTGGAGTTCCATTATCCAAGCTTCTTATCTTAGCCCCAAGGCTTATGGAGAGTTAGCCATGCACATCCCATGACCCCACAAGCCCAGGCCATCCTCCCCAAGGCGCTCAGTGATGGTGCTGACACCAGCCTTTGCCTCTCTCATCCTCTATTTCCACTCCTACCAACTATGGCCAGAGTGTGGGGTCCAGCACCTGACATCAAGGGTTCTTGGAGGGACGTCTGCTGTCCTTGGGCGCTGGCCCTGGCAGGTCAGCATGTTCAAGGGGTCCCAGCACTCATGTGGAGGTTCTCTGCTGGCTTCAAGCTGGGTGGTGACTGCGGCTCACTGCGTCTACAGGTGCGTGTCCAGAGGCTCCCCACCCACCCCCGTAACGAACCCTGGCCTGAGTTGTGGAGCATATGGGAGTCTCTGATTTGTGGACGGGTACCATGCTTCTCTTGGTTCTGTCTTTATGTCCTATATAGAGAGGTGTGTCTGACGCAGATTATTAACCCCTAGAAGGTAGCATTAGTGTTTATAGGACTTTTTGTGCCGTGTTTAGATTTGGGCCGTGTATAATCTTTATTATGCTTATGAATGATGGTTCATTCATTCAAAAAGTGTTTATTAAGTATGGAACTCGGAACTGAGGAGACAAATACAAAGAATGAAATAATCCCTACTCTCAAGAATTCTAACTATAATTATAATAAATTTAAATTCATTCAACATATGTTTTTAAAGCACCTATATATAGTATGTCAGTCACTGCTTGGAGCTGGGGGAAAAAATAAACCATAAAACCATTCTTGTCCTCCAGGAGCCTCCACTTTATTGTGGGGAGGGGATAGGACAAGCAGACAGTAAGAAAATGCAAATTATATACAAAGGAATTTTAACTGGGATTGGGGAGAGGAGAGAGACAGACAGACAGAAGGAGAGGGAGAAGACAGAGAGAGAGAGAGAGTGGAGGAGAGAGAAGGCAGAAACCCAGAGAGGGAGAAAGGAAGATGGAAAGACAGAGTGAGACAGAGATGAGAGAGAAAGGAGAGACAGAGAAAGAGAGAGAGAGAGAGAGAGAGAGAGAGAGAGAGAGAGAGAGAGAGAGAGAGAACAGAGAGACAGAGGCAGAGACAGAGAGAGACAGAGATAAATACTAATAACTGAGGGGTCAGAAAAGCAGGTGACATCAGAGCTAGACTTGGAAGGAACACTTCTACAAATGCCTTCCATTTATGGTGTTCTTCATGGTTTTGCAGTGTCAACCCATTTTCTCCTTTATATCTTTCTCAATAATCGAGAGAGAGAGAGAGAGAGAGAAAAGAGAGAGAGAGAGAGAGAGAGAGAGAGAGAGAGAGGGCTATGGGATCTATGGGAAGACAAGGCTCAGAGAGAGGTTAGGTAATTTGCCACCTACTCATTGTCAGAGCAGGACTTGAACCCAGAGCCAGAATCTGAACCCAGGATTTCTGACTCTTCTTTCTACTATACCACAGCCTTTTTTTGGGGACTTGGTACGTTTTTATCTGATGATGACAATAGTGATTATGCAGTAACAAATTGAGGCACTGGAGTTCTCTAATAACTTCTGGCATCTAACTCATCAATTAGCCATAAATATTTGTTCTGTATCACCCCACCCTCCAGACTCTGGAATCAAAAGACCCAGGTTCAGGTCCTGCTTCTGAGTGATGCCTGCATTATTTAACCTCTCTGGTGGCCTCTGAGATGCTCCCTGTGCCTGGGGTGGGGACACAGACACGTATAAGGCTTGGACTTTGCTGCCAAGGGGACCCACTCGTGTCCTCCAGTCCAGTGGCTCGTCATGGTCTTTCTGCCACATCTGTGCCCTGTGCTCAGACCTTTGCATCATCTCTCTGTCCAATTGCAGATTGTCTGACATGTCCAGCTGGAGGGTCTTTGTGGGGATTGTCGACCACAGTGACATCGTGCTGCATATGGGGGCCATGGTGGAAAAGGTCATCCTGCATCCCCACTTTAGAATCCGCAAGCAGGGACATGACTATGACATTGCCCTGCTGAAGCTCCAGACCCCACTGAACTTCTCCAGTAAGCAGGGCATGATCTGATGGACACTGGCCCTTTAAGTGAGATGGGGAGAGGTCTCCATTTGGAGAGAGAAGGATGCCCTGTCTGGGTCAGGGGTCCAGTTGGGATAAAGTATTGGAATAGAGACCCTTTTTAAAAGTTAATTTATTTATTTTTAGTTTTCAACATTCACTTCCATAAGTTTTAAATTTTCTCTCTCTCCCTTCCCTCCCCCCTACCCAAGACGGCATGCAATCTGATGTAGGCTCTACATATACATTCCTATTAAACATATTTTCACATTTAGAAGCCTTTTAACATGTGAATGACCCCCTATTCCTTGGCTTCAACAATGCAGGTAATTTTCAGAGCAGGATAAGTTCCAGCATCAATGCCCCGAATTGGGGGATAGGAAGAAATGGAGTAGATATTGCTTTATCACCCTAAGATAGAGCTCCCCAGCCAAGAAAGCTAGAAACTGAACTTGTCTGATCTTTATGGAGCCAATCACCCTGCCCCAGGAGAGACTTCCATTCTCAGCCTCCCCCTTGTCCATGCTTCCTCCCAAGGCTTCACTTTGGTGGTCAAAAGACTTTGTGGGAAATAAAAAGTAGCACCCCACCAGGAAAAGTTGTGAGGACCCTTCCCCCCAGTGATATTTCCCTTTGACCTGTCCCTTCAGACCAGACCGTGTCTTCAGCACAAGGAATAGAGGCTAGGTTTGCTAGAAGGTTGGTGTTGTGCCCTTCAGGTCCTAGGGCTGGGACTGAACAGGACAATGTAGGAAACAAGGGCTGTGGATTTCTCTTCCAGAAACAGTGCAGGCTGTGTGCCTGCCAGAGATGCAGCAGGATTTCCCACAGGGCTCAAAATGCTGGGTGTCAGGCTGGGGCTTCACAGCCCCTCATCAAGGTGAGTGAGGCGATGGGGAGGAATCCCCTACCCCCTTGCAAGCAGATTGGCTGTGACACATTCATCCCCCTTTACCACTATCTCTGTACTCCAGATTTCCTTTTCCTGGGTGCCCTCTTTAGCCAGATCTACTAGCCTGGCATCCTTTGGGCCATATTCATGCTGGGAAGATAGTCCTATGTTAATTCTTCACTCCTTCCTCTTCCTGGGGCCTCCACAAAATATCACAACCTCCTGTGGCTTTATAATAGGCCATTTGTGAAAGTCCAGGGCCCAGAGACATTCATGATACCCTCCCCAGGGCCTCCATTCCTCCTCCCTGCCCCCTCCCCCATCTGATAAGACTGCTGCCTCAGTTTTTGCCTCTGTCTCCATGTATCTCTGTTTCCATGGCTGTCTGGGGCTCTTCCTCCTCCAGGGTATGGCTCAGACACCCTCCAGAATGCTGTGGTCCCCCTGATCAGCCCCCAGCTCTGCAACAGCTCCTGCATGTACAAAGGCATGATCACTCCCCAGATGCTCTGTGCTGGCTACCTGGATGGGCATGCAGATGCGTGCCAGGTGCTAGAGGGGAGGAGGTTTGGGTTTAGGGGTTGGGATGGAAAGGGTCCCAGGTGGGGGAGCTCTGAGTAGCACAGGAAGTGGGGTTGGAGGTGGGAGTTAAGAAGACTTTTTATATAAAGGGGCAGGTAAAGTGATGGGTGCATATGAAGCCTTAATTTGATTAGACTGATCAGAGGGATTCATAGGGGGTCACCACTGACACTAGCCTCTGAAGGAGCCAGTGAATGGGAGGTTGCCCTGCAGGAGGCTTTGGGTGAGGTGGGAGTTGGCTCTGTCATGAAGGGCTGCTCCCTGAAGGGGAGGTGGGGTGGGCCATGAGCTCCAGATCATTAGCCACTAGGCATGTTGCAGTGGCCACGAGTGGTACCTTTCTCCTGAGAAGAGACAACCAACTGCTCCCTTCTCTATCTCTGTCCCTGGGGTCTCTAAGGGAGACAGTGGAGGTCCCCTGGTGTGTCTGGACCGAGGGATATGGCGCTTGGTGGGTCTGGTGAGCTGGGGCTGGGATTGCGGGATGCGCCACAGGCCAGGAGTCTATACCAAGGTGGCTGTGTTCTTGGACTGGATTCACCATCAAATTGGGGGTGAGTGGGGAAGCCAGGTGGAGGGATAGGATGACCTCTAAGGGCCCCTAGGAACCTTGGAACTGCACCTGGGTGCCTATTATCTGTTGGGGGCTGGGGAGGAAACTGGAAAATGCATCCCTGACTAGGGTGGAGGTAGCGGGGGTAGGGGGATGATGTTTCTAGAATTGGAATCCATGGATTAAAAAAATTAAATTCATGTCTCTGTGGCACTCCTCCCTCTTCCTTCTTCCCCCAACATG
This sequence comes from Gymnobelideus leadbeateri, assembly GCA_011680675.1. Classification (NCBI taxonomy): domain Eukaryota; kingdom Metazoa; phylum Chordata; class Mammalia; order Diprotodontia; family Petauridae; genus Gymnobelideus; species Gymnobelideus leadbeateri. The sequence continues at coordinate 13,838 of WOXC01010095.1, read as the reverse complement.
AGGGAAAGGAGATGGGCCAGGAGCTAGGTACCCTGGGCTCACGGTCACAATTAACCATAGTACCAATCAAATTGCATTATTCTTTAAAATAAGGCTAAAACCACTTTCTTTGCTTATTTCATGGAGGTGATTGGGGAAATAAAATGAAATGTTTATAATAGCCCAAATAGTTCAAATTATCGCTGCTGCTGCTGCTGCTGCTGCTACTACTGCTACTACTACTACTACTACTACTGCTGCTGCTGCTGCTGCTGCTGCTGCTACTACTACTACCACCACCCCCTCTATTACCACTCCCACTGGTTGATTGGTTGGTTTTTGGTTATACCAAATATGTATATGGCAGAGTGGATAGAGTTGTTGGCCCAGAGTCAGGAAAACTCATCTCCCTGAGTTAAAATCTTACTTAGCTGTGTGATCTGGGAAAATCACTTAACTCTGTCTCTGTCTCTTCACCTATAAAATGAGCAGGAAAAGGAAATAGCAAACCATTCCAGTCTCTTTGCCAAGAAATCCCCAAATGGAGTCATTAAGGGTTGGGCACAACTGAACAACAGCAACATTAGCAACAGCAGCAAATATGTACTCAGTGTGGGGAGCTCCTGATGTGGTTGTATTCTAGGAGACTAGAAGACGCCAAATGACATGCTTATGGTTAGCGTCCAGAATATGCTCGATATGAGACTTGACCCCAGGTCTTCCTCTCTCTTGAGGCTGGTTTTCTATCCTCTTTGCCATGAAGTTTCTTCTTTTTGTAATTATTATAAGAATCCCCAGGGTGGGAGGGTGAAATGAGAGGAGGGAAACAGATATCCCCGGGACCTGTGACTCAGTTTCACTGGATCTTGATGGTGGGGGGCCTCTACAGGTAAAGGAGCAGAGGCAGTGGATGAAGAAGGCAGAAGTCTTTGGGCACCCCTGACTTGATAGTGACGGTGCCCATAAGTTAGGTGAAGCCCACAGTGGACAAAGCTACCCACAGTTGCACTAGGGCCTTCTGGATGAAAGAAACATCCCTGATGAAACTTCTCCTGTCCTGGGTGTGGGGTTTCTAGAAGATCAGTGGGGCGGGGTGATGGTGTGTGTCTGTCTAGGTGAGTTAGTCCCCAAAGATGTGGTAATCAAATGTATTAAAACAAGGATACAAGAGACTGTTGAAGAGTAAGAGAGCATGGGCAGCTGTGGAATGAGCCAATATTCTGCACCTAATAAATCAGAATGGTTTTACTCTTCCCCTACCCTGAATATTGTGTGTGTGTGTGTGTGTGTGTGTGTGTGTGTGTGTGTGTGTGTGTGTTTAGGAGGAAGATTCCTACCAGGGTAGCTGTATGTTGTGCACTGAAGACCAGGACATATGAGTTTCAGTCCTTTCTTTACCATTGTTTGTGTGACTTTGAATAAATGACTTTGTATCATTGGTTTAGAGTCTTCTTACTACTCCTCCCCAGATCTGTCCTCTTCCTCCTTAGATCAATCAACAAGCGCTTAATGAGCTTTTACTCTGTGCCAGGAGCTGTGCAAGATGCTGGATATACAAAGACTAAAAAAGAAATCTGGTTAGAATGCTGAGGTAGAATAATACTTATTCAGTGCCTACTGTATGCATGGACTCATGAAGACCAAAAAAACAAAAACAAAATCAATCGTTTGCCACTAGGGAGCTTATATTCTCTTGGTATATGTTATAAAAAAGGATACCTGCAGCTAGAATGGGCCAAATTAGATGGAATTTAATGGGGATAAATGTAAAATCCTACACTTAGGCTCAAAGAGTCGGCTATACAAATATAGGTCAAAGGAAACAATATAGATTATACCTCCCTAATAGCTCCCATATCCATCTTTATATCTTTACTCGGTAATCACCATAATTCAAACCCTAACCTCTCTTAGAACCATTGCAATGTCCTCCAGTTGTCTTCCCTGCCCCCAGTTTCCCCTTTTTCTGACCCATCTCTCACATAGCACCAATTTGACATTTCCAAAGCATCCATCTGACCATGGTACTCCCCTACTCATGAAGCCTCAGTAGTTCACCATTACCCTAGAATAAAATAGTACAAACTCCTATGTTTTATATTTATTTATTTATTATATAGAAATACATTTATATTTCACAGTCTAGCTCAAACTGATCTTTCCAGGCTGATTATACTTGACTTTTCCTCACATGCTCCATCTTCCAGTAAAACTGGCCCACTTGCTGTTCTCATACACACCATTCCATACCCTGCCTTTGTGCTTTTGTACATATGTCTAGGATGAATCCCCTCCACCAGGACACTTGTAAGCACTAGCTCCTTTCAAGGGCAAGAGCTGTCTCCTAAAAAAATCACCTTCTTTGATTTCCCCAGCTGTTGACTCTGATCCCCTTTCAAATTACTTTCTGTTTATATGTACTTATCTTCATATAGTTTTCCTCCAATAGAATGTAAACTCCTTGAAGACAGGAACTGGTTTGTTTTGTCTTTATATCCCAAGTGTCTGAGGTGTAGTAATCATCAATATTTGTTGATTAATTAAAACTTCATTTCAATCCAATATTAAGTATCTACATTGTGTTAGTCCTGTCCTAAGCACTGGAAATACAAAAACAGCAGAAGAAACAATTCCCACTCACAAAGACATATTTGAATGAGGGAGACAATGAAACCTATGTAGATATGTGCAGAATAAACACTAAAGAAGCTAAATTCTTGGTAGTTTGTGGGGAGGGTTGCTGGTAGACAAAGGGATCCAGAAAGACTATTTAGAAAGCGGTAAATAATCTGTGTCTGGAAGGAAGAGAAGGTCTGTATGAAGTGGAGGTGAAGAGGGAGTGCATTCCAGGTATCCAGGATGGCTAATAGAGATGGGAAAAGACTGTTATGTGTGAGGACCACAGAATAGGTAAGTCTGAATCAAAGAATGTAGGAAGGGGGAATAATGTACAACGAGTCTGGAAAAAACAGACTGGGGCCGTGTTGTGAAGGGTTGAAGAAAACTAAACAGAGGAGCTTATATATTATATTGCTATCATTATTTTCATTAGCGATAGGGAGCCACTAGAGGTTATTAAGTGGGGAATGACAGATTTATATTTAAGAAAAATCACTTTGGCAACAGAGTGGAGGATTGATGAGCCAGAAGTCCCGAGCTATGGAGACCAATTGGGAAGCTATTGAAATAATGTAGACAAGAAGTAATGAAGGTATGAGTAGAGAAAAGGGGTTGTATGTGAGGTAGAAACGACAAAGTTAATTATACAACAATACATATGAAAAAATAATCAAGAGTGGAGAGCAAGCTCAGAGTGAATCAACAGTGCCATATTCAGCTGTATTAACAGAAGGGTAGTGTTTAGATCTGGCAGCTAGGTGGTGTAATGGATGGGGAACTAGATCTGGAGTCAGGAAGATTCATTTTCCTGAGTTCAAATCTGGCCTCACACTAACTGTGTGACCCTGGTCAAGTCACTTAACCCTGTTTGTTTCAGTATCTTCATCTGCAAAATGAGCTCAACAAGGAAATGGCAAACCACTCCAGTGTCTTTGCCAGTAAAACTCCAGATGGGGTCATGAAGAGTTGAACACGACTGAAAATGACTGAACAACAACAAAAATGTTCAGAACAAGGGGGTGATGGATCTATTATATTCTATCCTGGTCAGATCATATCTAGAGTTTTGAGTTCAATTCTGGGCACTGCATTTTAGAAAGCACATTTGGCAAAAATTTGGAGGGTGGCTCGGGAGGGTAAGAAGACAAGAAATCATGCCATATAAAGATTATGTCCCTGAAGGAACTGGGAACTTTTTGCTTAGGAAAAAAAAGACTTGAGAGTGGTGGAATGATAATTATCTTGAAATATTTGAAGAGTTGTTACAAAGAAAAGGTATTAGACTTCTTGATCCCAGAGGGCAGAAATAAGAGCAAGTTAGCAGGTTCCTCATCAATCCAGAGAGTGGATGCCCATTTATCAAGTATGTTGTAGAGAAGAATCTTACTGAGGCATGGCTTAGATTAGAAGACTTCTGAGGTCTGTTCCAACTCAGATTCTGTGATTCATAGAATTATACATTTAGATTTGGAAAGGACCTCAGAGGCCATGGAGTCCTACTCCCTCGTTTTACAGATGAGGAAACAGACTCAGACAAGTTAAGGGATTTGTCCATGATTACACAGCTAGCAAGCATCTGACACAGGATTTAGACTCAGGTATTCCTGACTCCAAGTACGATGTTGATTCACTCTGTCATATAGCCTTTAATACCTATTTTTTCTCTCAAATTCTGAGAAAGGCTCTAATTTTCTTTTTAATTATCTGAATAGTTTGCATTTTCTTTGGATAACAGCCTATATACCCTTGAGACTTCACTTTTTGTTTCTAGGCTCTTAAAATACAATTGGCATCTAGTTGCTAAAAACCACAATGCATTTTTTATGGTGCTTACACAAGGAAATGCAATTAGCATTTTGGAACACAATCTTGTAAGTTTATCAGCATTTTTTTTCTGTTATAGGGGGAGGGGGAAGGAACAAATGCATATTCATTACCAGAAGATCCTCCCCTCTTTTTGCTGTGCTTTAAGCAGCCACCACTGCCATCTTATTGACTGGAAAAGTCGCTATTATGGGCATCTACTGTGGGCATCAACTTGTAGTTTAAACTCCCCTCAGAGGGCAAACACAGTCTGGGGACTGCTGAACAAAGACTTGCTTTTACTGTAACTTTGTCTCTGTCTCTCTCTGTCTCTCTGTCTGTCTGTCTCTCCCACTCTTCCCTACTCTGAACTCTCAAATGCAGAAACCTTTGTTATTGGGGTTGTACACAAGTTACCTACCAAAGGTGGAACTGCCCTCTTGGACTGAGTAAATATGTGCATTTTTGCTTCTGTCATATGCTGAAGAAACCTCTCAGTGCCCCAGTTATAAGTTAAGTTGGAAAAGCCTGCTCTTAGTTTCTCTCCTCTCAGATAGCCCTGTGTATCACTGTCAGTGTCCTGTTTGCAAGTGGCCAGCAATTGCATTTTTTTTTTTGTCTGGGGAGATTTCTGTCTCCCCGTAACTTGCTGCATTCAAAAGTCGGCAAAAATGAAGTCCTCAAGCGACTGACCAGCTCCCTATTATAGACCATGGGAAAGGTGGTTGATTTTCAGTCAGCTAGGCAGCAGTTTCAGAAGCCACATTTGTGGAGAGGCTCCCCTTCCTCAAGAGCATACCTGTGCACAAGGTCTCATGCCCTACCATTTTATTTGGTTAATTGGAGGAACCCCTCAAATGGATCAGTGACTCCCCTGCCCCCACTATGTTACATTGCTTCAAGTTGGAAGCCCTTAGTTTTTTTCTCCTCATCACTACTTGTTAATTCCAGATGTCTGCCTTGCTCTTATGTTTGATTTGCCCACTTTTGAAGGCCCACTCTGTAATGTTCCAGGATGAGAATTCTCACCTAGATGTAGAACCTCACTGAAATCTAAGGAACTTTATTTCACAATCTCCCTGTGAGGTAAATAGTACAAATTTTATTTTCTGTATTCTACTTGTGTGTCTGTGAAATGGTGGCTTTCTCTAGTATGGGGGAGGGAGGGAGGGCACAGCTTAGAACTTAAATACACACAATATGCATCTATACACACACATATGTATATATACATCCATCCATCCATATATATGTATCCATATATACATACACATGCACATACTATATATGCTTTTATTTGTCAGTTCTTTCTCCAGAGGCAGATAGCATCTTCCTCCATAGGTCCTTTGGAGTTGATTTGAGTATTTATAATACTCGGAGTAACAGTTCGCAGTTATTCTTCAAACAGCATTGCTGTTAATGTATACTGTCTTCTCTTGGTTCTGCTCATTTCACTCTTCATTATTTCATACAAGTCTTTCCATGTTTTCCTAAAATCAACCTGCTCATTATTTCTTATAGAATGGGCATCTTCCATCACAAGCATTTACCATAACTTCTTTAGCTATCCCTAATTGATGGACATCCCCTCAATTTCCAGTTCTTTGTTACCATAAAAAGAGCTGCTATGAATATTTTAGAAGATATAGGTGCTTTTCCTTTTCCCCTGATCACCTTGGGAAACAGACCTAAGAGTGGTATTGCTTGGGTCAAAGGACACACACAGTTTTATGATTCTTTGGATATAATTCCAGATTACTCTTCAAAATGGTTGGATCAGTTCATAGTTTCTTTAGCAGTGTATTAGTGTCCCAATTTTTCCACATCCTTTATGACATGTGTTATGCATTTATTTTTTTTCAATATCTATTCTTGATATAATTACATAAATACTTATCTCCACCATTAGAATGTAAGTTCATTGGGGCGGCTAAGTGGTGCAGTGAATAGAGCACTCGCCCCGGAGTCAGGAGGACTTGAGTTCCAATCTGGCATCAAAAAACTAGCCGTGTGACCTTGGGCAAGTTACTTAACTCCAATTGCCCTACCTTTCCCCCTCCAAAAAAAAAGAATGTAGGCTCATTGCAAGCAGATATTATTTCATTTATTGAGTTTGTTGATTGAAACCGAGCATAGGTCACATCCAGGGGAGGGTAGATGAGTATGGACTGGTTTCCATTGCTTGCTGCCAACCGTAGGTAAATTGACCTATAATCTGAGAGACACAAATCTGACAGGCAAGTTTCAGGGCCCAAGATATAAGGAGAAAGACAGATATATCTAGTAAAAGGCGGTTGACTAGGCCAAGTACCCTTTTACTAAATTATTTAGGCTGTAGAAAAGAATATAATTTTAGGCTGAATAGCTCAGATCTAACACACACTTTAGTAGCTCAGATGTACCCCAGCCTTAGTATATGGGATAATGATTAACATTGTGTTTTTACTTTTGTTTTATAAACTTCTTTTCCCTTTGTTTAATTGTTCCCATGTTATTCAGAAAAAATGTTCTATTCCAGAGATTTAACCTTTCACTTTACTATGCAGGTAGGCAGATGACAAGCTGGTGTATTAATTTACCCAGTTGTTTGGGATATGGAATGACTATGGATTCAGATTGAGAACAGCAAAATTTCACATGCCTGCATGGTACTTTTACTATTTTTTACTGACCACTTGCTCTAATTAGAGAAATTTGTCATAAAAGGAAAAAGCAGGGACATGCTAGATATGACAGAATAAAACACCCTTAGCTCTGTTTGAATTCAGATAAGAGTCACTTTAATTCCATCTCATAGCCAGACTCAGGAAAAGCAAGGTGAAAAACATTTCTTTACAAAGGAAGACAATGGGGAAACTGAGTCAGGAGGGTCCCATTTAAAACTGAGGCTAAAATTGTCCTCTTGGCTTTTCCCAAAAGCAAACCTTCACCTATAGCAGGATTCCCTCTGAGTATATTGTGGCTTCTCTCTCAGATACTGATTTAATGCAGTCAACTATATCTAAATTCAAACTCAAAATAAAGCTAGTTGCAGTCCCAACATCTTTTACTTCAAATGGCAAGTCTCACCAATCATAGCTTAGGGCTTGTTTTTGTTACTCTCATGGAGCTAAAATAAGCAATAAAAGTTTACCATGACTTACATACATAAGATACTTCATTTTTTCAGTAAGCCAAGTTCATTGTTTAGGAACTCCATAACCCAAACAAGCTTTTATTTTTTCCTGGGGCTAATGATCTTGCCCACCGATGGTTTCTGGGGATCTGGCAACTTTACAATTAAGGAGAAATCAATAGGGACCCCAAAGAAGGGGCTGATCTGCCTGTCCACCCTATGATATTCTTCTGCACTGATGAAAGCCACATACTTTCTGTGTGGCAAGTCTGTTATTTTCAATATTGATATTTTTTTGCCAAGATGTCTTTCAAGGTTCCCACATTTTATTTTTAGGATCCCAGTGTATGATAGCTGGCACATGTGGCCTCCAGTCACCCCCTATAGCACTACATTGGAGGTAACTTTGACTATCTTCTTAAGGGAGGGGAGTAGGGAGTGTCTACCCTGTCTACCCTTAGAACTGCTGTGGGATCAGTTTTAGGTTTTAGCATTATAACAATAACTTATTTAACAATTTTACAATTTTCATAAGTAAGAGCCAACTTGTTTTAGCTTTAAGACAGGATTAGCAGGACTTAATAAAATAACATACCTGGTTTTAAACACATTTTTTTCACTGTCTTTTAGTTTCAACTAAATTCAGTTTAAAAGTTGCTTTGTCTAACACTGTTTCTGGTTTACAATGGTCACTCAAGTTTTACAATAAAAAAGAATTTTACTGCAATGTAGAAATACAATAATAGCACAAACAGTAAGATGACATTAATTGAATTTTCCAATTACATATAAAACTTATTGGTAGAAGATTGGTTTTACCAAGTGTAGAGGCTTGTTGACTTCTGGTTTTGTTTTCTCCTCTCCTTTTCTCATCTCCCCACAGTTTCAGAGCCTGGTTGTGGGGCTGGTCGATTTGGAAAGGAAAGAGAAAGAGGGCACCACTACTTATGTGGAAGGGACTACAGATCAGGTAGTGCTGGAAGGTTGTAGAATCCAGAACCTGAATTAAAGGTCCAGGGGCACTGAGGCAGGAATTTTGGTGAATAAGGAGGAGGGTCCCTGTGGAACTCACAAGCTTCCTGATGAGGGTTGCTCAGCTTCAGGTAACTTGGAGCAGAAACTCCAGGTTCCGATGGTGTGGGAGCAAGGACTTGGGGTTTTGAGAGGAGAGGTTCATCTGCTTACCTAGAGAAGTGGGCTTCAGGGTGCCTGGGGACCTAGGGCTGTTGCCAGTGGCACCCCGATGTAGTTGCTGTGCCTCCCCCCTTGTTCCTTTCACCAGGTGGGGTAGGTTAACTCAAATTCCCTACTATTCTCCTAACTTTTCACTGCAGCCTTAGCTCAGTCAGAGCCAGAATGACAGGGTAAAGGATCTTAATGGTTGTAACCTTTTGCTGTAACCTCAGCTTGTTCAGAGGGAGGATGACAGGGAGAAGGCACTGTAGCCCTAACCCGGGAAGAGCTGGGACCACAAGGAAGAGAATATTGCTGGTTGTAACTTCTCACTGTGGCTCTGGTCTGGTCAGAGCTGGATCACAGTGAGAAGGCACCGTAGGCCTAACCTTATCAGAGGTAGGAGCACAGGGAGGAGAATCTTCAGGTTTTTTTGATCCTTTGCTCAAGTAAACCACTCAGGTGTTCACTCCTTTAAAACCTTCTTTGAAAATGAGAGCTTTGAACCTTCCAGTGGGAGCCTGGAAAAGATCCAGTGGTGCCTAGTCCCCTTTTTTCCCAGTACAAGAGAATTCAAAGTGTCATATCTGAGACATCTATTTTTCAGATCTATGTATTTTCCCAATTTATCTTAGTGCTAGATACTAACCAGAACGAATTCAGTTACCTGGATCTATATTCCCAATGATTTTATACAGTTCTCTTACTGTGATTCAAGAAAGAGTTAAGTGCTAATCCTATTCCAAAGTACAGTTTTGAAACCTGCTTCTCTCTGATCAGTGAAGTGACCCCTTTTCTCTTAGATAGATCTTAGGGGAGAAATGATCCCTTTCTCTCTTTGTCCATTTATCTTTCTACTTCTAGAACTTGGCCAGCGTCCAAAGAAGTAGAAAGAGAAATGTGTTTTTTTTCTGCCAACAACCTTTCTTTAAGAAATTATCAATCTTTCTAGCCCAGGTACAGTGTTTCTTACTGCCTGGCTGCATTTTGAATCTTACAAGAAGGCAGACTCAGATTTTACACAGACAGATACAAACAAAAAGCACAGATAGCAATAACTTTTCTCGGTCTTCCAGATTCTATAAAGACCAGGTGCTATTACAGCTTAGTAGTCCCATAGGATGGGAGTTGGGACTGAATGCCAGTAAGCCTAAGGAAATCCCCCCTATAGCCACATTCATCTCTTCAGTGGCATCCCACTGAAGGATGAAGAATTGAGTTCATAAAGAACTCCCCACAAAAGTCCCAAGCAGAACATCCTCTGTCTAGAGGGAATTTTCTGGCTACAAGGGCCTTGGGCACTAGGACCTACGCAATCCAGTCAAGCCTTCTTAGGTGCTTGAAGGATCTCCCAGATAAGAGAAGGGCAAAAGATAGGCTTACCTCTAGATTAGAGGGGTTTCAAATCAGCGACTTCTGCTCAATGTGGAGAGGGATGTCAGAGCTAGAGATGTAGGCCTACCCAGGGACTCCAAAAAGCTGTTGTGGATAAACCCAGGGATGCCAAAAACTGTTGAGGTGGGGGCTTTGCCCACCTAAAAACTGTTGCGATTTCATGATGTGTTGTGGTGAAACCACCTCAAAGAATTCAGTCAGACCACCTCTAATCCAAGTATAGGCATTTATTGAGATTGATGCCTCTCATGAAGCGGGATAAATTCTAAGAGGAACCAGAGACTTTGAGAGAAAGCAAGATGGATTTTTATAGGGTAAAGTTGCAATTACACAACAGAAATTTACATAGAATAGTGGAATATCATTAATATTAAAAAGGCAGGAGGAGTTTGTTAAGGGATTAGGTAATGGAGGAGGGATCACATCTATGGTTTGGTGGTTGAACATTCTGCTCATTTTGCCCTCTAACTGGCTAGCTATTGTGGTCCTGTCTTGGGCTAGATGGATGATGTGATTGTGATTGTACACCTGTTCTTGTGGGAGAGGGTCTGGGGGCAGTGACCAGGTAGAGGCAGTAGTTAGGTTCCTATCATATAGATACACCTGCTGTTTCCATGGGAACTAAAAGTTCAGGGACACACCTGTTGTTCTAGTGAGCAGTGAGGCATATACAAAGAAGTTAGGACATTGGTGGTGGAAGCGGGGGTGGTGGGGGGCTAGGTAGGTGCAATGAGCCTGCTGTTCCTAGGGCCAGGCCTATAGTGAAGCTTGAATATTGGGCCTTGGGGCAGCTTTATTAGAATTCCATCATTTGTTTTTATTATTTCTTGTTATCTTATGGAGTCATTAGCTTTTATCTGTTCAATTCTAATTTTCAAGGAGTTATTATCTTCAATAAGGTTTTGTTCCTCTTTTTCCAAGTTGTTAACTCTAGTTTCACATCTTTCTACCCCAGTTTTCACTCTCTTTTAAACTCTTACTTTAGCTCATCTAGGAATTCTTGTTGATTTATATACAAGATGTATTTTTTTTTCTTTGAGGTTTTGCCTATAGAGGTTTTCTAGTCATTTTTCCTTCTGAATTTGTCTTGAGCTTCTCTGTTGCCATAATAACTGTTGATTTATGTATTCAGTCATTTGTTTGATCATTCATTATTTAGCATATTTTCTAGTCTACTTCTTGACTTTCAACTTAAAATTAGTGTAAGGCTCTGCACACTTCTGGAGAAAGGAGGAGGTGTTTGGCCAGACCTTTTGTTACTTTCACAGCTCAGTTTGGGGGGCTACAAGTTTCCAGCACTCCTAGAGAGATATCATCTACAGCAAGATCTGCTCACAGTCCTCCTGGTCTGAGCCCTTCAAAGGCCTGTTGGCTTATCCCTGAGATATGTTGGGAATTTCAAAGAATGTTGCTGTACTCATCCACTATTAGCTTGCTAAGAGTCTCTATAGGTTTAGAATGACTGAGCTACAGGTTTCCCATTGATCCAGGACCCCTGCCCTGGTTATTCCACTGTCATGCTTCCAGGCTGTGTCAGAACTAGAACTGAGCCTTTGTTCTGCTTTTGGGATCAGAGCTGAACTGCTGTGATTTGATTCTGAAACATATTCCTTGCTCAGTACACAATTAGGGCATATACCCTATGTATGTGCCCTATACTCTTCTTTACTCTGAATCTGTGTTAAAAAATAACAACAACAACAACAACAACAATTTTTTTAACATTTGTTTTTAAAACTTTGATTTGCAGATTCTTTCCTTTCTTCCCTCCTCACCCACCCCCACTGGGAAGACAAGTAAGTCAATACAGGTACATGTGTAGTTACACAATATGTTTCCATAGTAGTTAAATTGTGAAAGACTAACTATATTTCCCTCCATCCCATCCCGCCCCCCACTTGTTCTATTTTCTGCTTTGACCCTGTCCCTTTTCAAAAGTGTTTGCTTCTGACTACCCTCTCTCCCAATCTGCCCTCCCTTCTATCATCCCCCCTCTTATCCCCTTCCCCCCTACTTTCCTATAGGGTAAGATACCCAATTTAGTGTGTGTATTATTCCCTCCTTAAGCCAAATTCAATGAGAGTAAGGTTGTCTCATTCCCTTTTATCTTCCTGCTCTTCCCCTCCATTGTAATAGTTTTCTTTTACCTCTTTCATATGAGATAATTTACCCTATTCTACCTCTTCCTTTCTCCTTCTCTCATTACATTCCTCTCTCACCTCTTAATTTTATTTTATTTTATTTTTTTAAAGCAATTGGGGTTAAGTAACTTGCTCAAGGTTACACGACTAGTCATTATTTATGCGTGGGTGCTCATTTTCTGAGGCCAGATCTGATCTCGGGTCATCCCAACTCTGAGGCCAGTGCTCTTACTCACTGCGCCACCTAGCCGCCCCTTTAGGGCAATTGGGGTTAAGTAACTTGCCCAAGGTTACACGGCTAGGTTTTTGTTTGTATGGATTAAGTGTCGGAGGCCGGATCCGAACTCAGGTCCTTCTGACTCCAGGGCCGGTGCTCTATTCACTGTGCCACCTAGCCGCCCCTTAATTTTATTTTTTAGATATCACCCCTTCTTATTCAACTCATCCTGTGCCCTCTGTCTATGTATACATGTACACACATATACACAAGCTCACATATATATTTATATACACATACACCCTCCCATGCATATATACACACACACATATTCCATTCAACTATCCTCATACTAAGAAAAGTCTCATGAGTTATAATTATTGTTTTTCCATGTAGGAATGTACATAGTTCAACTTTAATAAGTTCCTTATAATTTCTTTTTCTTGCTTACTTTCTCATGCTTCTCTTGCTTCTAGTATCTGAAAGTCAAATCTTCTGCTCAACTCTGGTTTTACATCAAGAATACTTGAAAGTCTTCTATTTCATTGAATGAGCATATTTTCCCCTGAAGCATTATACTCAGTTTTTCTGCGTAGGCGATTCTTGGTTTTAATCCTCTGGAATTTGATTCTTGGTTTTAATCCTCTGGAATATCATATTCCAAGCCCTTACATCCCTTAATGTAGAAGCTGCTAGATCTCGTGTTATCCTGACTGTGTTTCCACAATATTCAGATTGTTTCTTCCTGACTGCTTACATTATTTTCTCCTTGACCTGGGAACTCTGGAATTTGGCTATGATATTCTTATAGTTTTCTTTTTGGGATCTTTTTCAAGAGGCAATTGGTGTATTCTTTTAATTTCTATTTTGCTCTCTGGTTCTAGAATATCAGGGCAATTTTGCTTGATAATTTCTTGAAAGATGATTTCTAGGCTCTTTTTTTAATCATGGCTTTCAGGTAGTCCAATAATTTTTAAATTATCTCTCCTGAATCTATTTTCCAGATCAGTGACTTTTCCAATGAAATATTTCACATTGCCTTCTATTTTATCATTTGTTTGGATCTTTTTTATAGTATCTTGATTTCTCATAAAGTCATTAGCTTCCATTTGCTCCAGTCTAATTTTGAAGGAGTTATTTTCTTCAGTGAGTTTTTGAAATTCCTTTTTCATCTGGCAAATTTGGCTTTTTTTTTTTAAACAAATGCTTTATTAACTTCTGTTTTACATCATTCATTTCCGCCAGGTTTTGAGTTACAATCATTTTCCCCCCATTATTCCCCTACCCAACCTCCCAGAACAGTAATCCCACAAGATATCGCTTCCTCCAATCTGCTCTCTCCCATACCTTCTCCCATACCCCCATTGACTTTTCCATTAGAGGAAGGTGAGTCTTT